>CM067305.1:52453217-53111961 GCA_034231615.1 Meghimatium bilineatum
CATGAAGTTTTTCAACTTCGGTCGTAGCAAGGTAATTGTCATAAATTATGTATGCATATTTCAGCTTTGGTCGTCCTAAGGTAATTGTCATAAATTATGTATGCATATTTCAGCTTTGGTCGTCCTAAAGTAATTGTCATAGATGAGACATGAGACATACTTATCACTAGGTATATGCTCAAGAACGGTGGTTCACTGTTTATAACCCATGTCCTACCCCACCCCCCCCCTCCTCTCCCACACTCCTATTGGTACAATACTTTTTTTCACAGCCTCCTTCGCGCCTAAAAAAGTAAAGTCAGTAATAGTATATGTAAGTCACTAATGGTTTTTAAGCTTCTTCTTCTTCATCGTTCTTCAGTCATATATCAGGTTACAGCACCAATAGCTTCAGTCAGATATCAGGTTACAGCACCAATAGCTTCAGATATCAGGTTGCAGCACCAATAGCTTCAGATATCAGGTTGCAGCACCAATAGCTTCAGATATCAGGTTGCAGCACCAATAGCTTCAGTCAGATATCAGGTTACATCACCAATAGCTTCAGTCAGATATCAGGTTACAGCACCAATAGCTTCAGTCAGATATCAGGTTACAGCACCAATAGCTTCAGTCAGATATCAGGTTACAGCACCAATAGCTTCAGTCAGATATCAGGTTACGGCACCAATAGCTTCAGTCAGATATCAGGTTACATCACCAATAGCTTCAGTCAGATATCAGGTTACAGCACCAATAGCTTCAGTCAGATATCAGGTTACAGCACCAATAGCTTCAGTCAGATATCAGGTTACAGCACCAATAGCTTTAGTCAGATATTAGGTTACAGCACCAATAGCTTCAGTCAGATATCAGGTTACAGCACCAATAGCTTCAGTCAGATATCAGGTTACATCACCAATAGCTTCAGTCAGATATCAGGTTACAGCACCAATAGCTTCAGTCAGATATCAGGTTACAGCACCAATAGCTTCAGTCAGATATCAGGTTACAGCACCAATAGCTTCAGTCATATATCAGGTTACAGCACCAATAGCTTCAGTCAGATATCAGGTTACATCACCAATAGCTTCAGTCAGATATCAGGTTACAGCACCAATAGCTTCAGTCAGATATCAGGTTACAGCACCAATAGCTTCAGTCAGATATCAGGTTACAGCACCAATATCTTCAGTCAGATATCAGGTTACAGCACCAATAGCTTCAATGAATTGTGTGATTCGCTTCAGGTCATCCATGGAACCCCTCAAGTCTGGAAGACGTGCCGTCTCAGTAGGGCATATTTTGTTTTTAAGCGTTACCCTATAAATATTGTTCATTACGACGTGTACATTTGTAAGAAAAATCGTAATCTCAAAAGGTTAGCGTGACCAACACTCTAACCACCCCCACCACCTGCATAATAAAACCTTCACCAGGTATGGAAAGCTTGTATGGGCATGCTGTGGGCGTGAGGATATGGGCATGTTACAAGTTGTGAAATTGACTATGAAATTTTTTTAACGTAGCAAAGATAAAGAGGAGTCATTGTCATAATTCAATATTATATGAGGGTCATTAATGTATGTACACATGATGTGTGACAGGGGAAATACTTGTTATATGTTTGATGTTGAGAGATGCTTTTAGAAGAGAAATACATTTTCATTTGTGTGTTGCTGAAAAATGTTTCGGACTTGGAAAATACGTTGCCATTTGTGTGTTGCTGAGATGTGATTTTACAGAGAAATAAGTTGTCATTTGTGTTGTTCATTGTTTTTTACAGGAGAAATAATACGTTGTCATGTGTGTGTTGCTGAGATGTGCTTTTACAGAGCAATAAGTTGTCATTTGTGTGTTGATTAGAGATGTTTCTTAAAAGCGATATAAGTTAGTATTTCTGTGCTGTTTAGAGATATTTCTTACTAGGGAAATATGTTGTCATTTGTGTGATGTTTAGAGATGTTTCTTACTTGGGAAATGCGCTGTCATTTGTGTGATGATTAGAGATGTTTCTTACTTGGGTATATGCTGTCATTTGTGTGATGTTTAGAGATATTTCTTACTTGGGAAATGCACTGTCATTTGTGTGATGATTAGAGATGTGTTTTTTTTTGGCCATTTATGTGTTGTTGAGATATGTCGTTTCTTAGACCGAATTCTTGTTTCATATATTGATGACGCATGCAGACATACTGTGTGAACGTGTGTGAGTACTACAGTGATAGTGTGTTGATACGTGAATATGTTTATATAGAACTATATTGATATGTGGTTGTTATCATTTGCGAGTGTGTTGATATGCGAGTGGATTGATATGCGATTACAGTAATAGTCAAATATTGATATAAGAGCGTATATATATATATATATATATATATATATATATATATATATATATATATATATATATATATATATATATATATATATATATATATATATATATATATATATATATATATATATATATATATATATATATATATATATATATATATATATATATATATGTGTGTGTGGAAGAAGTTCAACAGAAATAAGATGCAGAATAGGACAGGCAAAAACAACATTCAGAAAAATGAAAAATATACTGTGTAATATGATCTTGTCATTAGAGGTGAGAAAGAGAGTTCTGCAGTGCTATATAACCCCTATACTAACATATGTGTGCGAGTCTTGGACAATAAACAAACTGGAAAGTGGGAAATTAGAGGCAACAGAGATGTGGTTCTACAGAAGAGTGCTTAGAATACCATGGACTGCCAGAAAAACTAATGTAGAGTTGTTGAAAGAGTCAAATGCGAAACGGATCTTAATCATCAATATAAGAAAAAGGCAATATTCTTTTTTTTGACCACTTCATGAGATAGGCAAGTTTAGAGAACATAATCACATCAGGCAAAATTGATGGCAACAGAGACAGAGGGCGACAACTTGAGAGAATTTTAGACAGTTTGACAACCTGGCACAGCAAGGAATGTTAGTGGAGCCGCGTTAGTGCAGTGGTTAGCGCACTGGCTTCGCATATGAGTGGTCCTGGGTTCATTCCCCAGGTGAGGCGGAAATGTTTTCAGATCGCAACGGCTCCCAGGTCGACCCAGCCTTAAATGGGTACCGGATTAATCCGGGAAGTAAAGACTGCGAGGGAGAGGAGATGGCTACCGCCCTCATTTGCAGAGCCTGTGAAATGTGAGAGCGCTAACATCTCACACCCCTACGGCATTAATAAATGCTATGGGTTACTTTACTTTTTTACTTACAGCAAGGAAATAAAAACGATCTTGCTACATAATACTGTGGACAGAGAGCTGTGGAGAGCCATGACCGCCTACGGTCCGGCATGGCACCTGATGATGATTATATATATATATATATATCACAATGTATTGATCTGTACGGGTATTGATTTACATGTGTATTGATATGTGAGCGAATTGATTATATCGATTACCGAGTGTTTTTGTGAGTGTAGAGGTATTCCATTATAATTGATACGATATTTGTCAGTGTGTTACTCTGCCAACACATTCATCCATGTGCAAATATATTAATGTGCTAGTATGTGCATTCATGTATGATGTTGTATCAATATGTTGATGCACATATATTTTCATTTGCAAGCATATTGTTGTATCAGTGAACGCATGATTCGTTTGTAACCTTATTTCTGCAACAATGTGTTGCTATACAACTATGTTGTTCTGTCATCACGTTCACGAGTGCCTGTGTTTGTGTGTGTAAAAAACATATTAATTATTTATGAACAATCTTTTATAAGTTTAAATCATTTATGTATTTTATTGATAGTAGAAAAAGACCCAGAAGATATATTTTCTTTATTCTTAAACATTTCTTAGTCAATGTTAAATATTTATTCATTTATTTTTGCTTGTTTTACTTTCGAACGTCGTCTGTGTTCGTATGCAAATTTGTGTGTAGGTAAGTTTTAGTACGTTAAGCAGCTGTCGCTTACGGCACTGGTTTATGTGTCTACTGTGAGCTAATGTCGCTATGTATATGTCATGTATTGTAGGTGTTGAGACGATGTCACGAGATATATGCAAATATCTCTTGTCGGTATGTTGGTGTTGAGATGATGTCATTATGTATGCACATATCTCTAATTGGTTTGTGGGTGTTGAGGTGATGTCGCTATGTATGCAAATATCTCTAGTTTGTGGGTGTTGAGGTGATGTCGCTATGTATGCAAATATCTCTGGTTTGTGGATGTTGAGATGATGTCGCTATGTATGCAAATATCTCTGGTTTGTGGGTGTTGAGATATGTCGCTATGTATGCAAATATATCTGGTTTGTGGGTGTTGAGATGATGTCGCTATGTATGCAAATATCTCTGGTTTGTGGGTGTTGAGATGATGTCGCTATGTATGCAAATATCTCTGATTGTTGTGTGAGTGGTGAGATGATTCCGCTATGTATGCAAATATCTCTGATTGGTTTGTGAGTGTTCATATTATGTCGTTATGTATGCATATCTAATTATCCTTTTGTCGTATGGGAAGTTTATTGTTTTACTTATTTTAAAATTGAAAAAATACTTCTATCAATATTTCCGCTTTAATGTATTATTATTTCATCATTATTGTTTCTGTGAAAAGTATTAAATCGATACATTACTTTGTTTAGTAATTATACTTTTTATCATAATTTCCACTATCGTTACAGTATCAACGGTATTACTTTATTAGACACACATACTTATATAGTATTAATTTCTGTGTTAATGAAGCCACATTCTGATCCTCATATCTCCGCTTATTTTATAAGTATAGATTTTCCCGTTTACTTCCTACTGTTTGTGTTTAACACGCAGTCTGTACTTAGTAGAATTATCATTGCATAGGATATTAAATTTTATTCTTATTTATTTTCTCCGTTCCCCTCTGTTCTCTTGATGGTTGATAATTTGATGTTTTCATAATGCGTTAGAAACATTGTTAGCAATCTTTCCTTTTTTTTCCTTTTTATGGCTTTGGCGTTCATATCTCTCCATGTACATGGATCTCCCATATATGTCATCATCTCTGTTGGTGTCGTCAATCGAAGCCATTTAGTCAAACTGTCCAAAATCTTTTCTCTGGGTCTTCTCCTTGATCTCTTCCCTTCTATCTTTCCTGTTGTCACTATATTCTAAATGCCTCATCTTCTCATTATGTGCCCAATAAATGTTGACTGTCTTTTTCTTATATCATCAATAATGCATCTTTTCAGATCCATCCTTCTAAGACATTCTTCATTAGTAATCTTTGCTGTCCAAGGAATGCGCAACATTCTTCAAATAAATCACATTTCCGCTGCCTCCAATGATTTTTGGGATATCGTATTTATTGTCCATGCTTTACGTTGTATACCACTAGGTTTTCTACAATTTTTTACAGTGAATCGTAGTAATTAATGAACGGTGAAAGGAAGAATCTTTGTGTGCACGTCTAGTTTCTTATATGCTTTGATATTGATAAAATTATTGACATATTAAAGAACATAAGTATACATATTTATAACATGCAGTGACATCATCTTAGAAAGTGGATATAAGCAAGGAAAATCCCCAAAACGTCATTACAGAAGCGAGGTAGATACATATGACAACTTTATATATTTTGCATACAACCCAATTCTTAGGGTCTGATATTGATTTTTGCACACAAGTTTTCGTAAATGAGTACGTGTCGAAGTATAAGCTGACTTTCATTAACTCTTTACTACCTTCATGATCATTATCCTGTCTTGCCGTAATATATTCAGATTCTGCTAATAATGAATTATTTACCGCGTGTCGGCACGGAGGGTGGGCATGGGAGAGTATTTTAGCGGTTAATCGATGACAAGTAGATAAGGAATAGTTTCTATACATTAGATTCATTCGAATTTGCTAATCTGATTCTAGTAGATTCACATCATTTCTAGTAATTCAACATCTGTTTCTAGTAATTCAACATCTGTTTCTAGAAATTCAACATCTGTTTCTAGTAGATTCACACCTGTTTCTGGTAGAATCACATCTGTTTCTAGAGGTACACATCTGTTTCCAGTAAATCAACATCTGTTTCTAGAGGTTCACATCTGTTTCCAGTAAATCCACATCTGTTTCTAGTAGATTCACATCTGTTTCTAGTAATTCAACATATGTTTCCAGTAAATCCACATCTGTGTCTAGAGGTACACATCTGTTTCCAGTAAATCCACATCTGTGTCTAGAGGTTTACATCTGTTTCCAGCAAATCCACATCTGTTCCTAGTAGATTCACATCTGTTTCTGGTAGAATCACATCTGTTTCTAGAAGGTTCACATCTGTTTCTAGTAAATTAAAATCTGCTTCTCAACCGACGATATCTAAGTACAAAATATTTAAAGGTTGTGGACAATGTATTATTACAATTTTGACTTTGTGATGAAAGAAAGAATGTTGAAATGTCTTTAAAATGTGCACCACATTAACCACTCTAAATTTTAAATCCTTCGTAGAAAACACACAATATATGTTTCTATTTAGGAAGTACCACATCAGTTTATCGTCTTCTTCCTCGCGTTCATTCTCAAATGTTCTTTGGATCTCTATCTTGTGGAAGGACAATAATCATATTAGTAGTAGGATATGGTCCAAATGACATCCATATAGTATTTAAATACATGACATCAGATATGACATCAGATGACATCTATATAGTATTTAAATATATGACATCAGATATGACATCAGATGACATTCATATAGTATTTAAAATATGACATCAGATATGACATCAGATGACATCCATATAGTATTAAATATATGACATCAGATATGACATCAAATGACATCCATATAGTATTTAAAATATGACATCAGATATGACATCAGATGACATCCATATAGTATTAACATATATGACATCAGATATGACATCAGATGACATCTTTATAGTATTTAAATATATGACATCATATGTGACATCAGATGACATCCATATTGTATAGAAATTATTACGTAGTCTTGACATTTCTGTTTCAAACTCCACATGAAAAATATTACGAAGTCTTTGACATTTCTTTATGAACATTCATATTAAAGATATTAAGTAGTCTTGACATTTTTGTATCAACATTCATATCAAAGATATCAAGTAGTCTTGACATTTCTGTATGAACGTTCATATTAAAGATATTAAGTAGTCTTGACATTTCGGTATCGACACCCATATGGAAGATATTACGCTTGACATTTCTGTACCAATATCTATATAGATATTTATATAGTCTTGACATTTTTGTACCAATATCTATATAGATATTTAAAGTCTTGACATTTCTGTATCAACATCCACATAAAAGATATTTCGTAGTCTTCACTTTTTTGTATCAGTATCCATATAACTATCCATATGTCCGGCTCTGTGGCGAAGTGGTATAGAGCGCATCTGTGATGGCCAAGGTACCTAGTTTGATCCGATCCCCACCACAGTGATTTGAGTATACGAACCGTTCATAAAGCAATGGAAAACTACTGAAAGTATTTATATTTCCTAGAAAATGACTACATCTAAGATATGCTGAGTTGATGTCTATGTCTTGAATAGGATACGCCATAAAATCCATATGGAAGATATTACGTAGTCTTGACATTTCTGTTTCAATATCTGTTTGGAATATATGACGTACTTTTGACTTTTCTACAACTACTACTTTCCTATGAAAGACATTACTTCACGCTGCATTGGATCTTCTGCACCAACATCCGTACACAAGATATTTACATATTAAACACAGAAATAAAAATTTAAAAAAAAACAAAATGTGTCGCCTATTCAATGGAGCAGCCGTGTCGCATGTATGATCAATCGATATTGAAGTCTTTCATCACACTGGCAGGTAACTCACGGTCAGCTGTAACACATGGCCTCGTGTGGGTGACACTTCTCATGATGAATCATCATTTCCAACCATTTAATCAAGTCCGCACGTAATGACATCCTTTCTAACTGTCAGTGAATTGTCAGACGATATTAGTATTGCATATTACTATGCGTGTCAGAGGTTAGTCATTGATATTTGTGTATGATACACGCCAGAAGACATTCCTGTAGAATATCATAGATAGAAGCAACGTGTATAACGTATGTATCCGACACGCGAGGAAACGTATAGAATAGCTTAGAAGTAACTTACATAACGTCTGTATGATATACGTGAGGAGACTTGTAGAATATCATAAAAGTAACTAACGTCTGTATGATATACGTAAATTCAAGTAGTAAGCAAAAAGATAAATTAAAAATTGTTAAGAACAACGGAAATGTAACTAGTCCCTTCTGACGACACCAAATCGTCTTGAAACCATAGTAAACGGGTTTTCCATAACTTGACTAACCGCATCTCCAATAAAAGATGCGATTTTGTCAAGACATTCAAACTGTGTACTCAAGTCACTGAGAACGGACCCATCGACACAATGACTATCACAACAACAGCGAACATCCCGTACAACTATTGAATTATCCTCAGTAACACACACACATAATAATGTTTTTGTTGAAATCAAGAATTTTTAATTTATTCTCTCGCTTCCTCCTTGAATTTACTTATATAAACAATTACTTTAGGAAAAATTGTGCTGCCTATATGTTAATTATGTTTATAAGAGTCCTATTGGTCATTGTAGAAGAATACGAATGTTATATGTGTGTGTTACTGAGGATATTTCAATACTTGTATGGGATGTTCTTTGTTATAATAGTCCTTGTCTCGATCGGTCGGTTCACAGTGACTTGAGTACATAGTTTGAATGTCTTGACAAATCTTATCTTTTATTTGAGATGCAGTTAGTTAAGAACGAAAAAAAAATCGTTTACTCTTGTTGCCGGGCGCTTAGAACGGACTGGTTCAATTCCCTTTGGTCTGAAGTATGATATACGCCAGGAGACTTGCGGAATATCGAAGAAGCAACTTCAATAACTCATGTATGATACACGTGAGGAGTAGTTCTTGTAGAATGTCACATATATCCTTCATCAATTATACAGTCATGTGGACTCATATGATCATCCTTCAAAAGTGACGCTCTTTGACATTTTTGTGTTTTCCATCTATCACATTTTTTTATATTTCTTCGACAGCAAATGAAAATCACGCAAAAATGTCAACTAGCGTCACATTTGAAGGATTAACAACTTGAGTCTATATAACTGCTTAATTTACGATGGATATTTCCTATTGATATTTACGATGGATATATCCTACTGATATTTACGATGGATGTATTTCGTATACATGCAATGAACACAGAACCATAAACGGAAATATGTTCTTAATTTAACGTGAGTAATAAAACACATTAGTATCAATCAAAAACCAGCGCAGAAGAAATTTATTTTTTAATTTAGAGACATTGTAATGGGCTTCTATTCTGCGTTCGCTGTCACACTCCTGCTGATTAGCAGGATGTAGTCAAGAGAACGGAAGTCGCGTTGTTATGCTTTACAACCTAGCTCCAATATATGCGCTTATCGGCCCGAAACATACGAGGCAAGGATAACGTTTAGGTCACTATAACCTTATATGGGATGGGACAGCCAACTACACCCCAAGACCGCATTAGTTTCTTCTTACAACATGCATGCACTGCAAACAGTGTTGCTACTCTTTGCTCCCATTTTATGCCTATTTAGTAATGACTGAAACAAGAAATGACAAGGTAACTTTGAAAATAAAAACAAAACACTGTCTACATTCTCGACATCTAACTAGGCAAACATTCGATATAACATTTTACAATATGTTAATGAAATTGTAAAAAAAAAAATAAAAGAAAAATCGAAGAATGTCAGGAATACTTAACAAAGAAGAAGAGATCTTGGAGCAGAAACTTGGTCGAAACGTCGATATATTTTGCTGGTCTGCTTTGCAAGAAAAAAAAAGATTTGCCAATTTGAGTTACTATTTGCAATAATGTTTGAAATGTAAATTGCCAATACCTGATATTTTAATTGATTGCGCTTTTTTGATATTCGTATGTTTAAAATATGTTAGTGTGAGTCACTGTTCTTTCTAATCTCTGTGCGCAATCACATACATAGAAAACTGAGTTGACAGATCCATCACTGTCTGATTGCCCGCTTTGTTCAGAATAAACAGGTCTCTTGTACTACTTCCGGAACTGGACATGCTCATTTGTAAGAACGGATGTGAGCCAAATTGTTATTTAAACTCTCCCTTTTACTATTTTATCCGGGTTTCATGTTTCGCATTCGTGCTGAAGTGGAATTTGCAGCAGCCAATAGCACTGTTATTATATCGTTTGTTAGGTATAGAGGCATGTCCCCTTCAACCATGGACAGGAATCCATTGTGGTTACATTGAACAGAGAGCATGGTCATCTAGATATACAAAAGACAAAGCGCGGACGCCACAGAAAAGATCATTTTTACCAAACATAGCGGAGATTGCATAATATATTATCTACCAAATCCTTCTGCGCTATATTCCTGAATAATGATCCCATATAGCGCCATTCCTCTTGACTGATGCGATAGATCATTTGTCGCTTTGCGTCTACTTTGTGTAGCTCACCAATTAAAAACTCGGAATAAGTCGGATATACATTATACGTGAATCTGCATGATCGGACAGATAAGAGAAAAATCTTGGTAAACAGCAGAGACACAGAAAACCAGACTAATATCATGATGAATGAACATACGCTTGAGGTGGTGAATACCTTCAAATACCTCGGATCCAGTATATGCAGCGATGGTAACTGCAAAGCAGAACTAAGAGTAAGGCTGGAGATGGCTTTAGCGTCCTTGTCAAGGCTAACTGTGATATGGAAAAGCAATATCAGTGTTGGAGTGAAAATCAAACTGTGTAAGTCGCTGGTGCTTTATGTTGTGTTGTATGGTTGTGAGAGTTGGACACTCACTGCGGATATGGAGAGAAGATTACATGCTTTCGAGTTCAAATGCTACAGAAGAATTCTAAGAATTTCCTATAGGGAACATAAGTCCAATGTGTACGTAAGAAATAAAGTAGAGGTGTGTGCAGGTGTTCAGCACCACTACTTTCAATAGTGAAACGACGAAAACTAGCATGGTTCGGACATATATGCAGGCACGATTCCTTGTCAAAAACAATACTGCAGGGAACTGTCGAGGGTGGTAGAAGCAGAGGAGGTCAAATAAAGACATGGACAGACAACATCGGAATGGACAGAGCAAGATATTTCCACACTCATCCGCATCGCTGAGGATAGAATTCGCTGGAGGACTCTGTGTGCTGAAGCATCCAATGTCGTACCCCTACAACCCTGAACGTTGCGGGTTTACTGATTGATTGATGATCGGACAACAATATATGACATACTGGCTAAGAGGAAATACCGCTTTTTGAAACGCATCATACAACTATTCTTTGATTTTCATACACTGTATAATCATAGTGACTAATAAAAGTAATGTTGGCATAGTCAAGTCATTTCGAAGGTTTTACGCTAATAGGTCTTATACAGTCACGGGTCACAGATCAGTGCGCAATTTGTTTTCCAGAAAATCACATATTTTCTGTGAGAATTAAAAACGAGAAATTCCATCTATGTTTTCCAACACCCGCATTTTATAATTTCCATATGGATGTTGATAAAGAAATGTCAAGAGTACGTAATATCTTCCATATGAATTCCGATATAAGTACGGTGCTCATGAAATAAAATCCACTGCAAACATGTACACATCCTCCTCAATATATGTTATGCTACACTATACACCTATCTGCATATATTTCTCTATACACATACCTGCATATATTTCTCTATTTCTTCAGAGCGATGGTAGACCTCGATTTCTGTTATCAGCAAATGAGACATTAAACATGCTTTAATCAGGGAACATCGCCGATCTCCATTCCTTCCTTGGACGATGTTGGATCCAAGCCATTCTGTTGATCATATGGCGTTTAGTATGGTCATGGCAAATGTTAGGATTTCATCCTTGTATGCAAGAGAAGTGATGTTTCTTTCGCACAGTGTTGTGCGCTAATATGTCCAAAATGTATAAACTACTGTCTTAGTTTCTATTTGGAATCGGTTGCCCAGATGTATCAGTACGATATCAGTGTAAAACGTGAACTAATATTGTTACACGAGGTTGACAAGGTCTGATGCTGTCATCGCTTGTACTAGTCGCCATGACTCATCAGTGCATCCTAGTGCATATAGAGGACTTATCACAATTGAAATCTTTGCAAATTCATGTGCTTGCCATTCCACTGAAATGCATACCAGCAGATTGATTGCTCTTGTAACGTCGGTTGAACCATTGAAAAAATACTATCAGACCTTATTTCGATATAAAATGTCTCTTCTTCGCGACTAAATTGTGTTACTTTATGTGCCAAATTTAAACTTGTTTACCATTTTTATTAAAGTCAAAAGTTATTTATTTGTTGTTTTCCATGAAAAATACGAAAGAAACATCACATCAACAAAACACTGGACCTACACGAACTTCATCACTTGCAAGCATTCAGGTTTTAGAACCCTCCCCCTTCCCCCTCCCATCCCCATCCCAATCCCCCTTCCCCCTTCCCCCTCCCCTTCCCCCACGTTCATAAACATTTCAAAGGTTTCGACTCGTGTTTAATTGTTGCTAGAAAAAAATAGCAAAGTCGCAAAGATCAGTTAACAATCAAACTTCTATTTGGTAATATAATACGGTTACAAACAAAATTCAGAATTCTGATCGCAGTGCAGTCACTGTTTTCGTTCTTGTTTCCGATTAGTGACTACTTGCGTATTTTGTTGTTAATTCATCTAAATATTATATCAATAAATAATCAATAATTAATTGAAATATTCACTTTTTAGGGTTTGGGCTAGGGGTTATGGTTAGTTATGTTTTATATAACTAATCCTAACCCTAAATATAGTTATATTTAAATTAATAAATGATAAACATAAATTGATAAAAAAGAGGCAAGGAAAATAATCACACAGGTAGGAAGTAATTGACATAACAGGCGTTGGACTACAATCACAGTATCCAAAATTCTATATAAGTCTATCCATTAGCCAATCCGATAACAGCAAATGGTGTTTACTAATTGAACTGTCATTTTTTCCCCAGAAATATCATTTACGTAGATTGTGTGTGTACACTAAATCCTCACCACTTTGGAATGTAGACATAGTCTAAGCAAACAGTGTAGCTAAAAAATGAACTAGGTAAATTGCTGAATTAATACACAGAGAAACAAACACACATCGATTTTGCTTATGGTAACACGTATTTCTGCAGAAATACTGCAGTAAGGACATATACGGAAAGCTATAATGCATTTTCGACAGAAAAGACATCTGTATTCATAACTTCATACATATCTTCATGTTATGGTCTATGCTGTGCCGTGTATGTTACCATGTTCATTCACAGTCTTCAAATATTTAGCAACATTTCTATCTGTTTTTGCATGAGATCATCTATACTAATGACTCCTTGTATCTGCAAAACCCAATAACCGTTCATATCTTAAAACAAAGCAGAACTGTATACGTGATAGCTGTAATGGAGTATTGGATCACATAAACATAAAGTAATTCGTCCATTTTCTTGTTAATTCCCTCTTGTTCTTGAGAAAAGAGAGAGACTTTTTGCAAATCAATAATGTGGTTCGTAGGGCGGGGGGGGGGGGGGATTACCCACCTCTTTGTTAGATTTCTAGTACTAGAAACCATGCTGCTAATTTTCAAAAAAAGTTTAAGGGGTGCGATTGGAACACACATAATCTACAGGCATTACACGAAATTATCCACAATGATGTCATGGAAATGCAGGTGTATGTTCTTGAAAATCATCAAATCTATATGTCTGTCGATGATGTCACACCAATTACAGAGTGATTTCTAAGTTTTTCTCTCTGATGCCTTCATAGAACATGCTGCAACGTTCTTACGTCCATTCCCACCCCCCTCTTTTTTAGATCACAATTAGGCACAACTTCCACTTTTTTTCAAAGAAGATGTATCTAACCTGAAACAATTGACATCATTGAAGGAATCAACGTAAAGCAATTCACATCATTGAAGGAATCAACCTAAAACAATTGACATCATTGAAGGAATCAACCTAAAACAATTCACATCATTGAAGGAATCAACCTAAAACAATTGACATTATTGCAGGAATCAACCTTAAACAATTGACATTATTGTAGGAATCAACCTAAAACAATTGACATCATTGAAGGAATCAACCTAAAACAATTCACATCATTGAAGGAATCAACCTAAAACAATTGACATTATTGCAGGAATCAACCTTAAACAATTGACATTATTGTAGGAATCAACCTAAAACAATGGACATCATTGAAGGAATCAACTTAAAGCAATTGACATCATTGCAGGAATCAACATGAAGCAATTGACATCATTGCAGGAATCGACATGAAGCAATTGACATCATTGTAGGAATCAACCTAAAGCAATTGACATCATTGAGGGAATCAACCTAAAACAATTGAAATCATTGTAGGAATCAACCCGAAGCAATTGACGGAATCAACCAGCAACAATTTACATCATTGTAGGACTCGACCTACAACAATTGACATCATTGTAGGAATCAACCTGCAACAATTGCCATCATTGATGGAATGAACCTTAAACAATTAACAACATTGTAGTACTCAACCTACAACAATTAACATCATTATACTAATTAACATAAAACAACTGACATCATTGCAGGAATCCTAACCTAAATCAAGTGACATAATTCTATCTGCTGAAATATTTCTACGATTTATATTTTGCAATGAAAATTACTTTCATAACGATACATGATTAACAGAAAATAATGACGCAATCACGCTCTATTATGAAAGGCAGTTCATTTGTTTGTATTTCGAATAAAAGTCATTATTTCTTTTTTTTCTTAAATATATTTTTAAACATGGTTATGTTATTATCAGAAAATAAATTATACCTTTAATGCGCTAAAAACTTAAATCACTTAGCTGCTCCATTGAGACATCATTTAGTTCCTCCATTGAGACCATCCCACGTAACTTTAAAGGGTCTCAGATCCCAGCTTAAGAACCTTTGTATATATTCTCTAGTATTCTCACCTAGATTACATTTCACATTTTCCCCCTCACATTTTCTAAATATTAATTGTTACAATCTGGTTACTACATTTTTCACTTTATAAAACAACAGCTTAAAGCCAGTATCGCAGTTTTGTTATATTCTTATTTTATGTGTAACAGGATTGAGTTCGCATTATCGTTGTGCATGTGGTTCACACGTGCATAATATAGGTTCATAGGAATTAAAGTTTTAACTAAGGACTTTCGTGCTTTGAGCACAGACATCAACTAGCAGATGATGGACGGACCTAAGGAAGCAACACTGCTGGCACATAATAGTGAGCTCATTGAGAGAACAACACGTTCACATATTATGTTATTAAAGATAAAATAAAGCATTAAAAGAAGCTTTATTACAATCAGCAACAGAAACATTAGGGAATAACAAACAAACTTTAGGTAACAGATTACATCATCAAACTGTGCACCGAACAAAGGGAAATGAAAAAGAATTGAGAAAGAAACCCCTGAAATGGCATATCAATATAGCAAAATAAGCAAAAATAAAAGAAGGAAAATTAAACAGGCACAAGAACTAGAGGAATAATGTGAAACCATTCATGCAGGATTTAAACACAGAATCATTAAGGTAGCATACGACACTCTATGAAAAATAACACAGCCAGAAAGATGAAAGACATCTACGATAGAAGACCAACACGGAAAGATACTCAATAAAACAACAAATATAGTCAAAAGATGGACAGAGAATTGCAAAGAGCTGTATAACTTCAAGTGTAATCCTGACTACAATATATTAGATAATTCTGAACTAAGCAACAGAGAAATCGGAAGCGGAGATATTCTACTAGATGAAATAAAAGAGACCATACGAACATTGAAAGGAGGGAAGCGACTTGGTTTAGACAACATTCCAGCATACCTCTTGAAATACAGGGAAAAAATGTGCTAAATAATGTGATTAAAATCTGCAGGGACATGGGACATAAAGCACTGACTCGCTGAATGGACACAATCATGAATAATAAACATTTTCAAGAAAGAAAATTTGAAAGTGTGTTAGAAATATAGAAGTAGATTCAAATTGAAAATATGTTTTATTACTGACGGAAATTGAACCAGATCGTTCTAGCGGAACATAATCGCCTGGCACTAAAGTAAATAGGTTTTCCCTACATGACCAACCACATTCCCAAAAAAGATGTGATCTCGTCAAGACATTCAAAATATGTACTCAAGTCACTGAGAACGGACCATCAAGACAGACTATTGCAACAATGAACATTCTGTGCAAGTTTTGAAGTATCATCAGGAACACAAATATAGAGCATATATATTCATACTACAAGGGCCTAAAGACCTTCTTGTAAACATAAATTACATAGAGACATCTTAATTATGCTTCAAATAATAGCTTTTATGAGTAAATTTAAGTAGGAAGTATGAAAATACATGGAAAAAAATGCGTATCACTGATGGAATTGAACCAGGTCCGTTCTAGCGGCACCAAATCGCCTTGCAACTCAAGTAAACAGGTTGTCCACAGGTTCAGCTGTAAGAATTATTTTATTTATTAGCTGTAAAAAACAATATTGGTCTGTCTCTATGTTATTTTTGTTTACAAGAAGGCCATTAGGTCCTGTAGTACTAATATATATGTTTTATGTTTGTGTTCCTGAGGATACTTCAATAGGTGTACGGGATGTTCATTGCTGCTGTAATAGTTCTTGTCTCGATTGGTCCGTTCTCAGTCTCTTGAACACATAGGTTGAGGCTCTTGGCGAGATTACACCTTTTTGAAGATGTAGTTGCTCAAGTACGGAAACCCCGTTTACTTGAGTTGCAAGACGATTCGGTGCCACTAAAACGGACCTGGTTCCATTCCCGTCAGATGTAAGAATTATAAGAAATATAGAGCCATTATCCTTATAACGCACCCGAGTAAAGCCATACTCTAAATACTCTGAAAATAATAAAGCACAAGTCTGAAGAAGTAATTGCAGAAGTACTAACTGGATTTAGAGCTAACGGAAGCAGTGTTAAATACATATATAAAATCAGAACATTAATTGAAAAACATATTCAGCAACAACGTGACTTATACTACAGTTTAATTGATTTTACAAAGGCCTTTGACCGTGTGTGGTATGATAGTATGAGGCACATTCTGAGACAATTTAATGCTGACGTCACAATCATAGACTATGCTGAATCACACTTTACAAAAATGCTAGTAGTGATGTCTTATCAAACAAAACGATTAGAGAATTTTTTAACAGAAATGTGAGAGTTCGGCAAGAATGCATAATGACTCCGGTATTTCTCAACATATACATATAACACATCATGCATGAGATACTACATGATTACAACACGTCTATATCGATCAGAGGTCGCTCTATTTTCAACTTACGTTTCGCTGATGATATTGATCTTATAGCTGGAGCAGAACAAGAATTACAAAAGTTAACAGCAAAGTTGGAAAACGTTACCAGCAAGTACGGAATGGAAATCAAAACAGAAAATAGCAACATATTGGTTAACAGGAAAGAAACAGAAGAATATACTATCATGTATCTAAGCTTGAGGAGTGGAATACTTTCAAATGCCTCGGGTCTAGCAAATACAGCAGTTGAAAATACACAGCATAATTTAAAATAAGGCTGGAGATGACTTTAGAAACTATGTTTAATACTAACGTTGATATGGAAAAGCAACATCAGTATTTGAGCTAAAGTCAAACATTATAATTCACTAGTATTTTCTAGTGTACTGTGTGGTTGTGGGGGTTGAACACTCACTGCGGATACGAAGAGACAATGAGACAATTACAGGCTTTCGAGTAAAAATGTTACAGACGAACTTTACGAATTTCTATAGAGAGCATAAGACTAATGTGAACGTAAGAAATAAAATAGATATTATTCAGGTTTTCAAGGAACCATTCCTGTCAATAGTGAAACTACGAAAACTAGCATGGTTTGGAAATGTATGCAGACATGATTTCTTGTCAGAGAACCGTTCAAAGGGGAGGGGGTGGCAGGGGCAAAAAAGAGGACAGCAAATATAGGCATGGATAGATAACATAAAGGAATGTACAGGATACGATTTTCCCTCACTCAACCGCATTGTTGAAGATATAAATCGCTGATGGACTCTGTGTGCTGAAGCATCCAATGTGGTACCCATACGATCCTGACGAGTTATAGGTTTATGGATACATCGATAGAACACATTCTGTATCAGAATTAAATGTTGAGTCGTCTGACGGTGTGGGTATACATTCATATGTGATGTTCTTAACTATTTATATAAAATGATAATATTCTTCCATATTGCACAAATAAAGCCAATACAAATTTTTTACTAACTGGAAATAAGATTTCTGAATTCTAGTATTAATTTTCAACAAAACAAATCGTTACATTTCTTGTTGCAGTGGCTTTCCTTGTCTCATGTGGCTTTAATTTGTACTGTGCTTTCTTTGCTGCGGTGATTTTCCTTGTTGCAGTGGCTTTCCTTGCCCCATATAGTTCTAATTTGTGCCGTGATTTCTGTGCTGTTGTGGCTTTCTGTTCCACCAATCCTTTCATTGCTGCCGATGTTAAAAATACATTTTTGTCTTGAGTGTCACAATAACAACTGTGCTAATGAATATTTGCTTTCCTAGAACGTGTACAATTGACATCTACATCTAACATGTAACTAGAGACATGTCCTCACAATCCAATCAGTGATGAGGACAACTATTTTTAATGAATCACCTCACGAAAATGTACTCAGAGATGCCAATGAAACAGCCAATATCACAGCTTGAAAGTAAACATTACGCCATGTTTTACTTGCGATTGAGATATTGAGAAATATTTAAATTATTTCAGCAATATTTTTTTTTCTGTCCATTGACTAGTAATGTTTAATTTAATTTTGTAATTGATTGCTGTTTCTCGTCAGTGGAATCTTTTGTTCACGATGTTTAAACTCGTTATTTTTCAGTTATATGTACTGTTTTTTCTCATTTATTTTGTTTTATTCATACGCAATGAGTGAAATGTCATTATGTGTCCTTGTTATTCTATTCCACACTGCCGAGAACAACAACAATTATCTACCATCAAAGTTAAAGGAACAATGACAGTGCTTTACCCTTATATTTAAGAAAAGAAGGACAGGTCCTCCTCAGATTTCAGAAAACAATGACCATTTTATGCTAATCCTATTCTCTCTAAGTTCTTACAAAAATACCAATAATTTCTATATATTCTACAAAGGACGTACCGATTTCCCTCAAAACTTCTCAAAACATAAACTCTCAAATATTCTAGATGTAAATTCTCCTAAATGCTTCAGATTTGCACTTCATTTTTCACTTATTCTCTTCCTAAAATGCTTTATATTTTCCTTCTCAACGAACTATCAATAGCTTAGAGTTGCTTGAGCAAGGAAGTAATGTCACTGCAGAGTAGTGTAAATCAATAACATATTTTATTGCTACAATTATTATCGTAAGATGTTTACGTTTATATTAGAAACGTCTGCTATTAAAGTTGTCTTTATGTACATCTGATGTTGAACATGTATTTATGTATGTTACGTCTGATGTTCAAAGTGTATTTAAGAAAGAAACTTCTGATGTTCAGCGTGTATTTGTTCGAAACAAGTTGGAAGTTCAACAAATATTTTTGTTTCATACGTCTGATGTTCAACATTAATTTATCAACGAAACGTCTGAGGTTCAACATGTATGCATGTACAATACGTCGTATGTTCAATGTGTACTTATGTACGATACGTCTGATGTTCCTTGTGTACTTATGTACGATACGATTGGTAATCATTGTGTACTTATGTACGATACGATTGACAATCATTCTGTACTTATGTACGATACATTTGATGTTGAACATGCATTTGTGAATCAAACCTCTAACGTTCAACGTGTATTTATGAAAGAAACGTCTAACTTTCAACGTGTATTTATGAAAGAAACGTCTGATATTCATCAAGCATTAATCAATGAATTTCTGAGCATGTATTTATATTCGATACGTCGAATGTTTAGCTTGTGATGTAAGCACTTTTGCTGTAAAATGTGTATCTGTGTGAAGTATGTCTACTGTTTAATTTTACAGTATTTGTGCTGTTTGAATCGTCCTTACATTCAGTGCATGTGATGTATCGTATACTCACATAACTTGTCTAGTACTTCAGTTCCCCACATAAGCTGCTTTCATGGCATTCCGTATGAATTGTTTTTATTTTAATTTTATACCGGCAATATTAATAATACAGTATAATTCATTTTTTCCACTTGCAGCGAATACTTCTAAACAAATTTACTATTTGTTACGGTATAACTTACAGTGTAATTTAGTTTTATATTTGTCTTTCTTACAAAGACATTCTGTAATTTTTTCTATATCTGGAAATACACTGTACAATTTTCATCTTCATTCTTTTTTTATTTTTAGCAGTTATTTTTAAAAAAAAATAGGGAAACGTTCCTGAAATCGCCATCTTCAGCCGTTATCATCTAAATAATTAATCATAGTTCTGTCGTTTCGATATCATCAGACAGTGACGGATTACATCTGGCTGCAGTAATGAAATTGAAAGACCACTTATGCATTAAGAGCTGCCATCAATGTCGTTAATGTGCTGGTTTCTTACTAAATTACGTCCTCTTTCTGAATTGAACTCAATGGGTACCTTGATCGCTTTTGTAATTTATTATTCCCTAAAGATTTCAAATCCCAATTTTGACTACATATTCAACATTGCTTTTCCCGTTCACTTTTAATTTCTCTAGAAACCAAGTTTTCAACAGTGTTTCTCTGCGTGATAGTTTAAATTTTTAATGAAACAGCAGATGGTTTTTAGCTCAAAGCAAACTGTGTTTTTTTACCAGCTTCTGTAAGTGCATGCGTTACAACAGTTATTGTTACTTGAATATAGAAATTAAATGTACACATGTAACTGATTGTCCCTTGAAAGTGAAAATATATTTCGTAGAAAAGGAGAGTGGGTGTTCTAAACTTCAAATACATTGGATGAAATATAGGCCTACCTCGGTCAAGAAAAATAACACAGCTTACTGAGTTATGTACGATGAGTGGTACTATTCACATACAGGATGTCGATAGGTTTTAAGAGGTGGTGTACATATGAGGA
Organism: Meghimatium bilineatum; assembly: GCA_034231615.1. Lineage (NCBI taxonomy): Eukaryota > Metazoa > Mollusca > Gastropoda > Stylommatophora > Philomycidae > Meghimatium > Meghimatium bilineatum. Next base: position 52,474,467 of record CM067305.1, read on the forward strand.
GCCCCAAGTACAATGACGTCTACCAATACATCGAATCTACCTTTTAATGCACACACTATCGCAAAGTAACTTTCCAAACATCATTTTATATATATATATATATATATATATATATATATATATATATATATATATATATATATATATATATATATATATATATATATATATATATATATATATATATATATATATATATATATATATATATATATATATATATATATTCAACTCACAAAACAAAGTATCATTTTATTTTATTTTATTTTATTTTAAGCTCTAATTTGATTATCGTCTTAACATACCAGCCATATTCATAGTTGCTCTTTTCTCCGCTTCAGTAAATATCTCTCAGAGTAGAGCGGCTGATGGTTCCTGTTGTGTGCTATAATTAATAAATGATTAGCTACAGTGATTGATTTCCCATTAGCTAGTATCGTAGACGGGCATGCATCGGTTCAATCTTAAAATATTGAAGGGTCTTGAATAATATACAGAAACAGGATAGAAGACAAGATAAATATATATACATTGTAGCAGAATAATAAAAAGTGTATATCAGGTAGTTCTTTTAGAAATCAAACAAATAATAATGAAAATATAAGAGAGATCAACGATTAAAACTTGGTCTTGATAAATTTACAAATAGGCTAACACGCTGAAAACATAAAAACCGGAAAACTTAAGTGAATAACGAAAGATGTTACCACTAGAGTGTATATATTATTAAAAATTGGTGTATGTGTGTGTCTGCTGGAGAGATGTAATTCTATATATATATATTTATAACAACTCACCAACTAAGTATACATTTATTTTAGCTCGTATTTTGATTATCGTCTAAACATACCAGACATATAAAACCATACCAGACATATAAAACCATAACCCAGTGTATGGTTTATTTTAAGGAAATCTTCTTGTTCTCCAGTCTAAGTCAGGTACTGATACGGATTTTATCAACAAACTGGACCGTGACCACCAGCCCAGGGGCGGGGCCGTAAACCTTGTCCGTCAAAGCTATTTCAGATGACCATAGTTTTCTACTTGTTGTGTCGTACAGTGGACAATTCTGCAAGAGTTTTTTTGTCTGCAGAGTGTCCATATGTGCACATAGCGCTGTTACTCCAAATTTCCCCATACAGGTGTTGTGAGGCAATAATTTTCCGTACAGGCGTTGTGAGGTAATGATTTTCACACATAGCAATACGCTATCATCATTTTATTTTTATAAATCCCTCACAATGAAAATCAGTGGTTCTCAATGTGGGCCATATGCCCTTCCCTAGGGACCACACAGATGTAATTTGTGGGGAGACAGACACAAATGTAGAAAGGGGTCGGGGGAGGCTACAGACCTGTTCCACGGGGAGAGTTTGGGTAACGACGTGAGATATAGACATCATTGAGATTAAGGGACGCGAAATTGGAGAATATAATAATGACACTGTTAACTGAGCATATAATAATGACACTGTTAACTGAGCATATAATAATGACACTGTTAAATGAGCATATAATAATGACACTGTTAACTGAGAATACAATAATGACACTGTTAACTGAGCATATAATAATGACACTGTTAAATGAACAAAGAATATTGACATTGTTAATTGACATTCACTTTGTACGAGGCGAATAAAAATGGTTTTATTTTTGAAGGTGAGGCCTTAGATGTGCATCGTATCAGACGACTTGCTGAAGTCTGATGTTTCAGTCCGAAAGGTGCACATATCGTTGTCAATGTGTAAACTATGACACAACACACTCCGTTCTTCGCACTACATCCTGCTAGTCTGCAAGAGTTTGAGAACGAACGTAACACATGCAGACAAAACGATTTATAGTGACAAAGCTTATAGTTATAAAGTTTAGTGATAAAACGTTGGTGACTTCTAAAGAAAATCAATAACACTTTATAGGAGCCGGGAAGAGTATCCTTAAAGTGGTCCACGGGCAGAAACACGTTGAGAAATAGTCGAGTAAATCACAAGATGCAAATACTTGGAGAACAGATCTTGTGTCGTATTGTACATGTGTTGTTTGTTTAAGAACCCCATGAATTACGAAAGATTAGCTCTTTCTTCATATGTGCAATGGAGAGGTTTTCTGAGCTTTCTGTCATACACAGGAGACTTCACCGTTCTTTAATGCAATGCCTATTGGAGGAACCTTCTACTCTGGGTGGAAAGGTGGAGGGGTAATGTACATCTATTAGAATTTATGGTATATTTAAAAGCTTTGCTTGAGTGAAAAGACATGAGTCCATGAATGTACGAGAGGAGGAATGTACGAGAGGAGGAATGTACGAGAGGATGGATGTACGAGAGGATGGATGTACGAGAGGATGGATGTACGAGAGGATGAATGTACGAGAGGATGGATGTACGAGAGGATGAATGTACGAGAGGATGAATGTACGAGAGGATGAATGTACGAGAGGATGAATGTACGAGAGGATGAATGTACGAGCGGATGGATGTACAAGAGGATGAATGTACGAGAGGAGGAATGTACGAGGGGATGAATGTACGAGAGGAAGAATGTACGAGAGGATGGCTCGTACTATCACCATTGCAAAATTCAGTAGATAGGCGGTATATGCTAATTACATACTAAAATTAATAGATTTAATGTTCTAATTACATAATTTTCTAACTACAGAATACAGTTGATGGATTTAATGTGCTAATTACTAATACCGTTGACGCGTGTAATATGCTAATTATATAATACAATTGATGTATGTAATGTACTAATTACATAATACAGTTTATGGATGTAATGTACTAATTACATAATACAGTTTATGGATGTAATGTACTAATTACATAATACAGTTTATGGATGTAATGTACTAATTACACAATAGAATGGATGCATGTAATATGAAGAAGACAGAATGAAGAGATTAGGGAAAGGTCCAGTCTCGACATATCTGTTGTATTTATTCGGCGTTTTCTTCATCATTTAGATTATTAAGGGATTTGGAAAAACCGGGGGACGGGAGAGCTGAAAGTCAATGAAATTAAAGAATATCCGGTTTTCTGGCTTTCTACGTGTCGAAGCATAATCACAATGCAATAAAATTGTGGTGATTCGAACTTTGCGAACTCCTTCATTCTACCTGTTTCTATGTCTTATCTCCTTGATGTTTCCATTCTAATGTTACATGCTCTTACAGCTGGACAATAAGGAGTGTATGCGAGACTGTCGCATTATACAAGACTTTCCAACAGAATTAAGTAGGACCCCATTCGTTGCGTCTTTTAATTATTATAGGAATTTTGGTTGGTCACTTTTTATATACTTGGAGTCTCCTTATATATTTTTGTCATTCGATTTTAAGTATGTAAATAATGAACAACCGAAAGTCTAACAATAATTAAAATACGTAACAAATGGGATCCTAATTAATTCTATTGGAATGTTTTTATTGGAGACGGTCATCATTTATACTGCTCTGTATACAACGATCATCATTCCATCACTATGCTACCCATGTCAGACGTGGATACTAACAGCAGAATCCAAAAGAAAACTTGTTACAACAGAAATGTTTGTTTATTTTGTTTTGCGTTCGCTTCATTGTAACCAGCACGGATAGATTTCCGCCGGGAGCGTGATTACGTTGTGCCACCGTTATGCGTCATGTAAGCCTAGCACATCCGATTTCGGCATGCCTTGACAATTCGGGTGGGCTACCATATCTCCATATCTGCCTCCAGGCACGCGTGTATGTGGTGAATCTTCGCCCAGACGAATTTTGCTCTCGTCTGATTCGCACGAGGTGTTCCACTGTCTATGAACTTGCCTCGTGTAATTGGACGTACTGTGCCTGTGCCCATCGGGTACTGAACCATTTCTCATCCGTGAGCCTGGTTCCTTAAGGGGAAGAACTCAACAGAGGAGTTGGACCCTGGCTCTTTCGCCCTCTTAGCCGAGGTGTCATTCACCGACATCGTGTACCCCTTGTCCAAGTTCGAGTCTCACACCACACATTTGAGAGCAAGGCGTTCTCGAGCTGAGCGACTTGTCCCAATAGCGCCTGAGCCCATCGGGTACGGAACCCTTTCTCTCTGCAAGTGTACTTCCGGTATAGGAAAACTTGACAGTAGAGTTGGGCCAGGATTGCCATCGTTGTCCCTTTCTTGCCTAAGCCTGTCGGGTACGGAACCCTTTCTCTTCGCGAGCAGATTTCCGGTTTAGAAAGGCTCGACATTAGAGTTGGGTTAAGTCTTCTTGCTTTTCTGAACGCCAATGAATTGGTCTGGGTCTCTGCATGTAGGGAGCACAGGTAACTAGAAGCTCGTCTCGAGCTGACGGAGACGGAGCTTTTAGTTCCCCTTTCCTAGGAACTTTTCACTTTCTATTTGCAGTTCGCGATGCCCTCTAACGCTGTTCTGCCCTTTCATTTGTTTCATTGTACTCAGTATGAAATTTATTTGTCTCTCGCCATGAATCTACCTTTACGTGCATTTTACATTGGCCGCCCCTCCAATGTTCGGACTGGACTGACTAGCTTCACTGTATGTCGACAGTGTCGCTATATAGGGTGATGCTGGTGGTGTCGGAGATATTGTCTGTCTCTTATGCAGTCAAATCTCTTTCCGTCTGCTGCTTCCACATTCTCGGACACTATACCCAAATGATTTGGCCAGAATCAGCTCGAGCTGCTGTATTTCTGTTTCCAGGGTGCACCGCGAGGAGGTACATTTGGGATCCTGATTATCTGCTAACCCTGGGTCCGCCTAGAGCAATGCGTTCCCTTTGCACCTCACAACAGAAATTATTTCTCTACGATGAAGTCTCGGAGTAACAAGAAGAGGCAGAATCAGAAAATATAAGAAGATTAACAAACACAATGCGAATCCTGGACTACATCAGAAGGCAACAGGTTAAATGGTTTTCGCATATTTCCAGACTGCCATCAGAATGTGCTCATCAAAAAGGATAACTATACGCACACAATGGATACAAAGCCAGGGGCAGACCTTACTATGGACTACAGAAATAAAAGAGTCAGCGAAAATATACATATTTGAAGCATACGAAAAAGCCATTTCCAGAGAATGCTTCTACCCCTGACTCTGCAGGCACAAATGTGTATAAAGCGAAAAGAAAAGGTCATGACTCATTCTCGTAAATGACCGAACAGTTTCAGCCTTTTTTTAAAAATAGATTTGACCACAAACATTGTTCCAACAGTATTTATTTCCTTGCTTTTTATAGTTTTTCTACAAATTATGATTTCTCTTTTATTTAGTTTTGTTTTCATTGTTACTTTTAAACAGTTATTGATTGTTTATCCACCATTGTATTTTATTAGTAAATGTTACTTTAGATGTAATTTGTTATCAATTTCAGCCATCTGAGCCACGTGCTATGCGACATTCATTTCGTGTGTACCAATTTCGACGTCCACATCGATGTTTTGTGTGCTTGCAGATGGTCTATGACCAGGGATCTGCCTGCCAAGGTAAGAGGGACACGTATTTAATCATTGTGAATGTTCAAATCGAATGTTATAGGAGGTGTAGTGTGTTAGTATGTTAGAAAGGGCTAGTGGATTGTGATAGGAAGTATGTGATGGTTAGTGCTAGTCGATTGTGATAGACGTTATGTGATTGAATGTAATAGAAGTTATATGATAGAATGCGCTATTTATTTGTGATATGTGTTGTGTAATAGAAAGTGGTACTCGATTGTATAGACGTTATGTGAATGAATGTGATAGTCGTTTGTGATAGAAGCTGTGTAATTGAAAAAGGTAATAGATTGTGATAGGATCTGTAGTGTGATGGAAAGTGCTCGTAAACTTTATATAAATTATTTTAACAAAGTTAAATACCAGTTTTACATGGAGTAATTCAAAATAGATCGAATCGAAGTTTCGATCAAAAGATCTTAATCAGAATGTCGATTTGTTCTATCTTTTCTCTTTGTAAAATTGTAATCTCACTTATTATATATATATTTTAATTGTATTTTGTATATTTACTATATGGTGTAAAGTTGTACTGCAATCTCCCATTCATTCAGTTGGTTATCACTCCAGCGATCTGTACTTAAATACAGTAGAAATACGATTATCCGAATTAACTGGGGATCTGGCCGATTCGGATAATCGAAAATTAGGATAATTGGCTATCATCATCATCATCATCAGGTGCCATGCCAGCTGGCGTAGGCGGTCATGGCTCTCCACAGCTCTCTGTCCACAGTATTATGTATCAAAGTCGCTGTTGTTATCTTGCCGTGCCAGGTTGTCAAACTGTCTAATATTTTCTCACGTTGTCGCCCTCTGTCTCTGGTGCCTTCAATCTTGCCTGTTGTGACTATGTTCTATAAACTTGCCTGTCTCATGAAGTGGCCAAAAAAAGAAGATTGCCTTTTTCTTATATTGTTGATGAAGGTCCGTTTCGCATTTGACTTTCAACACCTCTACATTAGTTTTTCTGGCAGTCCATGGTATTCTCAGCATTCTTCTGTAGAACCACATCTCTGTTGCCTCCAATCTCCCACTTTCCAGTGTGTTTGATGTCCAAGACTCGCACCCATATATTAGTATAGGTGTTATGCGGTGAAGGGTTTTATGGCAATATCAGATCGGGTAATATTAGTTAAACTAACAGGAAAACCGTTGGATATCAACATTGTGCAGGTATATGCTCCTACATCAAGCAGTTCAGAGGAGGACATCGAAATTTTCTATGAAGATCTAGGAATTGCAATGAAACAAATCATGAAGTAACTATAGTAATTGGATACAGCTAAGGAATTAAGCAAAATAGTGTACATACATACAATCATAGATTGAAATGAATGGAATTTTATTGATAAAAGTTTAGTAGTAATATGTAGACAACTATGTACTGCAAATAAACTACATAGTAACAAGACGTGCGCACTGTCCAGTTACCTAGCTACCGCGTCCGCTGACGCTCTCATTCTAAAATTATTTCACCCAAATTCGATTCTGGTAATTGGGGAATCAGTTAATTGGGATTCGGATAATCATAATTCTACTGTAATTATCAAGAAATAATAGATGACGTTATTCGCCTATGCATTTTGGAAAGGCTAACCAATGATATCACCAATGTGTTTATTGTATATGTGACCGCCTCTGCCAAATGTATTGCTGTACAAAACATTCCTATAATGCACACTTGACACACATTCAACTTTATATGTATTTGATGAGTGTGGTTTATGTGTGAACATAGATGATTGAGTTGTGCATATGTGTCATCATCATCAAGTGCCGTCTCTGCAATGAAGGTTGGCTGAAACGGATCTCCAACAACCCCTGTCTCTTCTCTTGGTAGTGCACTCTGCTAGACTGTTAGACCTGTAACATGTCCATCTTGTGATGTTACTCTCCCACTTGTATCTCTGCCTACATCTTGCTCGCTTCCCTTTGACTTTACCCTCAAGTAAGTTCTTCAATAAGGTATCATGTCTTTTACTTTGTCCAAAATAATTTATTTGCTTGATCTTTATTTCTCTTAGTAGTTCTTTCTTCATATTAAGTGTTTTAGCACCTCTTTATTTTTTATTAATTTTTCATTATGTTCTCCCTATTCTTCTATATACACACATCTGAAAGGCATCAATTGTGTCTTATAAGTGTTTATTTAGTGTCCATATTTCTGATCCATAAATCAATATAGAATAGATGCAACATTTTATAATTGTCATTTTTAACTTGTTTGTAATTTGTTTAGATGTTAATATTTCCCTCATGTCATTGAAGGTACTTTTAGCCATTCCTATTCTCCTTTTACCTTCTGTTTCACATCTGCCATCATTTTTGACTATGTGTCCAAGATCTTGATAATGTTTTACTTGTTGTAGTTTCTCTCCATGTATGTTTATGTTTAGCTCTTGTTCTTCTGTGTCTTTGCTGATTATCATGGTTTTTCTGTGTGTTGTGGATATTTATATCTAGCATATGTGTATTTGTATTTTATTGTTTGCATAACAAAAATGGGGCTGAGTGTATGGGTGGGAGTTACAACTGCGAGTATGTGTCCGTGTTCGTGTGTGTTTGGTGCTACATTTACAATCTGGGGTCAATGGTTATATACTATATCATATGAATCTAGAACACATGTTACAAAATAACGTTTGTACTTTTATGCACATACAAATCAGATGATAATTTACATTTGTATTTTCTCTACAGTGTGTCGGTACATCTGTCACAGCGCGTGTCAATCTCAGGTTAGTTGATAACTTAGTTCATATTGTCAAATGTGGCTGCTGTTGTGATGAATCTTATTTACATTTCATCTTACCTTTCCAGTTTGTTGAGATAATGTTATATACATGGTTGGTAAATACATCAAGAGATAATAAAACACACAATTTATTATGGAAAAATATAGAAACATCCTAAAAGAATAAATAACATATGTAAGGAAACTATGGAGATTTTAATTGTAATAGTGATAATAGAACCCAAAGGAATATAGAAAACTATAGAGATAATGTTTATAATAGTGATAATAGAACACCGAAGGAATATGGAAAAAATATAGAGATAATGATTATAATAGTGATAATAGAACACCGAAGGAATATGGAAAAAATATAGAGATAATGATTATAATAGTGATAATAGAACACCGAAGGAATATGGCAAAAATATAGAGATAATGATTATAATAGTGACAGTAGAACCCCGAAGGATTTTGAATGTGTCACTATTGCTGCATATTCCGGGCTGTATTTTATTTTCAGTCATGTGATGTGTCTCTGGCATTTCCTCGAATGGGGAATCTTTCCAGGGAGTATCCAAGTCCGAGACAATTATTTCAATGTTGATGTGGGAGTGAATTCCATGAGTTAAGCAAGTTTGTATAGTGGTGACGACTTTGCGAAGTAAGCAGCCCCCTGTACCAAACCCCCTTAGTTATTTCTTACTGCATGTATGAAAGGTGACAGAGTTACAGTTCGTTGATCAAGTTTTTAAAACAAGAACACAGATGAGATAATAAATTACTAAATAAATAACTATACGTAGGTATAATGCGATAGAATCCATCTAGTTGTGAGCAGTTAGCTATTGACATATCTTAACTATACTCACAGAAATACATATCATCCTCAGTTAAGCACTGATGTAACACCCGATCTCATATAAGATGTATTGTCTCAAAATCATGATTGTATTTGGGGGGGAGGGGGTATGTGTATATGTTTAGTCTCTGAATGGAAGATTCCAGTTTTGTAATATGACAGGAGCATTACTTTGTGTCAATTGAAATGGGTGTGCTCACAGACTGTCTGCGAGCATGACTGTATACTCAGTGACTCCATGAACATGATTGTGAAAGTTCACGCGCGATACTTCGGGAACAGTGGCTGGATGCAGTGAATAATTCCTGTGTGCGTACAGTGACTTTCATTTTTGTGCCGCACATGCGGGAGTCCGGAGTAATGAGAGATAGGATAGGTTGGCCCCCCACGCTGCTACTACGACTGTTGGTGGAGCGATGGATCGGGCCGACATTTTGAAAGCCCTGCGAGAAAACGCACGAATGACTGTACAAGTGACGATGACTCTTGTTCCATGACTAGAATAAGTGGTGTCGCTAGAAAGTAGCGGTTTCGTGGGCAAGAAATAATGATGGTCAATCAACGACTAACTGGGACCGTCAGTCAACGTGTACTGGCGGATACACTCAAGATCTGAGCACCTATGGACTTGTCTGGAGTGCAATAACGATGATCCAACGACTAACTAATTCTGCCAGAAGTATAGTATATAATTCTGTAAGTTGTGTTTTGGAGGGGTTATGAGTTATTTGTACATGAATTGGTTTTTCAGATTATGATTTTCAGTATCTGAATGGATTTTTCCAGTTCTGAATTATCACAGGATCATTACATTCTGCCAGGTAACAGCTGCGAGATATCTCAGAACGTTTTAACTAAATTATATCCAAATTTGGAACAAATGTAACAAAATATCACTCCCACAAGATGGAATAGGGACATTGTAGCAGATTGCATACTCCATGTGTTAATGTCATATACGTTAACTCATACTCCTTATATTTTTAACGACATTATTTTTTGTTCACATAACATATTATAACTTTCGAACTCGCAGACTTATAACTTTCAGACTTATATAACTTATAAGTTTTATAACTCTGATAAAAAAAACTATCTAGTACAAAGAATTCATCACGCTGTATGTATTTGAGGGAGCCGCGTTAGCGCAGTGGTTAGCGCACTGGCTTCGCATATGAGTGGTCCTGGGTTCATTCCCTAGTTGAGGCGGAAATGTTTTTAAGATCGCAACGGCTCCCGGGTCGACCCAGCCTTAAATGGGTACCGGATTAATCCCGGAAGTAAAGACTGCGAGGGAGAAGAGATGGCTCCCGCCCTCATTTGCAGAGCCTCTGAAATGTGAGATCGCTAACGTCTCACACCCCTACGGCATTAATAAATGCTATGGGTTACTTTACTTTAGTATGTATTTGGCAAATCTCATTAAGCGATCTATGTTAGTTTTTTAGAAAGAATATAGAGACAGACACATACATTTCACAGTTGTTACCACACAAAACATCACATTTTTAGTGAAATGTACCTAAATATCTTTATTTTACCTTAGAAAGTTAGTTGTCCTGGATCTATAACCCAATATTTACCAATTGAAATCACTCCTTCCAGCGTATACAATCCATTTCTATTGGGGGGGTGGGGTTAACCTGATCATTTTAATACACTTTGCAGAATAAGGTTTCTTGTTTACATTTCAGTTATGGTACTGTTGCACACGTAACTTGTTGCGTGCAGCCACTATCTATCGTCAACGTCTATTCATGTAATCATCTGTAGCTGGTTAAGTTCTGTGAAGATGTGAAACTCAATTATGTGAAACAGATTGAGTGCTTGACAGCTTCCTGTTGCGAGATGTCTGAATGAAAGACTGGAAGGTCAGCAATGATGACCATCGATCTGGATGTATTGAATGTAATCGTGAAATAGCTGATATATGAGTGTGGGTTGGAGTTCATTATCGATTACTGAAGGCTGGTTTATAATGTGTATTTTTGTTATAGATTTGGAAGTCTAGGTTACAAGCATTGTTACATAAAATGTCTCTCTCATACACACTGATGTCATGTGCACACTTTCTCACAGAAAATCACACACTTACACGCATACTGAAGTCAATTATACACTGTCTCATGGTGTTCGTCCGTCGAGGTCGACAATGACCATTCAGCGCAACTGGAATAATGATGATATGTGCGGTGTGCCCGACTGTGACTAATGTGTCACATGCGTGCTTAGAATTGTCTACCACACTCTAGGCATGTGAGGGAGGAGTCTGTGGGCAATTGAGCAGTTCTTAACTTTCTTCTAGCGCGTGTTTGTTGCGATCATTGTGTCTGAGATTCTCTGCAGCTCCTGCACCACTCTTGATTTTGCGACCACAGTCGGATCTGTCTTGTGCAAGATTCTCCTATGAATTTGTGTCTATTTTGAAGTAAGCGATGTCTTAAGAGTGTTTTTAAAGCGATTCTTCGGTCGTCCTGCCTAGCGGGAACCAATCTGGAGTTCTCCATATAAGCACTTCATGGTAGACGATGCTCGTTCATGAGGACCAGGTGTCCTGCCCAGCGTACCTGTGCCTTCATAAACATTATATGTATGTTTACAGACTTAGATTTCAACAATGCTTCACTGTCTGGTAATTTTATCCCACCAATGGATGTTGAGTATTTGTACGAAGGCAGCTTAGGTGGAAATAGTTGTCTTCTAGCGTGTCTGGCTTATACTGTCCATGTTTCACAGGCATAAAGGAGTGATAATATTATTGCTGCCTGGTAAACAATGAGGTTTGGTTGTAGTTATTATTCCCCTGCTTCCCATATGTTTTTGAAAATGTTCCAAATATGACACTAGCTTTCGCTATTCTGTTGTTACCTCAGTGTTGATGTTTACATTTTGTGAGAGAGTGCTGCCTAGGTAGGAGAAAATATTGACTGTTTGAAACTCGTTATTTTGTATCCTTCTATAGGGATTTACGTGTGGTTTTATTGATGTGGGTTGAAACATGACATCTGTTTTCTTTGTATTGATTGTGAAACCAATATTGTCTCAGACTTCAGCAAATTGGTTTATGATGACCTGCATACTATCTACAGAATCAGCATACAGTGCTCAGTCATCTGCATAAAGGAGCTTCCTGACCACTGAGTCTCGCACCTTAGTTTTGGATTGCAAACGCCGAATGTTGAAAAGTTTTCCGTCTGTTCCGTATCTTAGTTGTATTCCTGTTACATCACTTGATCTTGATGCGTCTGTCAGCATGGCATACAACATCAACCTGAAAGCATCCTTGTTTAACTCCATTTGTTACAGGAAAGGCAGATGATGACACTCCATCACTGATGAAAACGGTGATCATGAAGTCATGGAATTCTCACACTATGTTGATAAACTTAGGAAAGGGGGGGGGTCACATTTCTCAGCCCATCTCTGTTCACAGTGTCAACTGTCTTTTATGAGATAACAGATTTTGTTAAAAGTTCATACATACATACATACGAAAAAATAATACACGCAGACGCACGCACATACATACATACGCACGCGCACACAGAACCACATACACACCACGCACAGTACGCACCTACCTACCTACTAATTCATTTACACATAACTACATACATAGAACCAAACACAACAATAGAAACACACACACCCACATACATTAAAATGAAATAGTGCTACATAGTTTAATTTGTACAACATGATCACACACACACACACACATACATTAAAATGAAATAGTGCTACATAGTTTAATTTGTACAACATTATCACACACACACACATACATTAAAATTAAATAGTGCTACATAGTTTAATTTGTACAACATTATCACACACATACATTAAAATTAAATAGTGCTACATAGTTTAATTTGTACAACATTATCACACACACACACATACATTAAAATTAAATAGTGCTACATAGTTTAATTTGTACAACATTATCACACACATACATTAAAATGAAATAGTGCTACATAGTTTAATTTGTACAACATTATCACACACACACACATACATTAAAATGAAATAGTGCTACATAGTTTAATTTGTACAACATTATCACACACATACATTAAAATGAAATAGTGCTACATAGTTTAATTTGTACAACATTATCACACACATACATTAAAATGAAATAGTGCTACATAGTTTAATTTGTACAACATTATCACACACACACACATACATTAAAATGAAATAGTGCTACATAGTTTAATTTGTACAACATTATCACACACATACATTAAAATGAAATAGTGCTACATAGTTTAATGTGTACAGCATTATCACACACACACATACATTAAAATGAAATAGTGCTACATAGTTTAATGTGTACAACATTATCACACACACACATACATTAAAATGAAATAGTGCTACATAGTTTAATTTGTACAACATTATCACACACACACACATACATTAAAATGAAATAGTGCTACATAGTTTAATTTGTACAACATTATCACACACACACACATACATTAAAATGAAATAGTGCTACATAGTTTAATTTGTATAACATTATCACACACACACACATACATTAAAATGAAATAGTGCTACATAGTTTAATTTGTACAACATTATCACACACACACACATACATTAAAATGAAATAGTGCTACATAGTTTAATTTGTATAACATTATCACACACACATACATTAAAATGAAATAGTGCTACATAGTTTAATTTGTACAACATGAGCACACACACACACATACATTAAAATGAAATAGTGCTACATAGTTTAATTTGTATAACATTATCACACACACACACATACATTAAAATGAAATAGTGCTACATAGTTTAATTTGTACAACATTATCACACACATACATTAAAATGAAATAGTGCTACATAGTTTAATTTGTATAACATTATCACACACAGTTTCTAAGCCACACATTCGCCGACCAAACAACGTGGGTTTGATTTTCTAGTTTCTAAGCCACGCTTTTGCCGACCAAAGAACCTGGGTTCACTTCCGCTAACAACGTCGAAGTAATTCATAGATTACAACACATGCGGGGGATAACTCACATACCAGGAAATTGATATCAGAGTTAAGCCGTTATGAAGGCTGCGTAATGGATATCGCAAAAGGGTCCTTGTTTAGATAACAATTATTAGGAAGTGCCAGTGCAACCTATGACAACACGGCTAATTTTAATCACTGGATCAAAAGGTGTGCTAGAACGTCCATTTCTATTTTTTTTTTACTTTTGTTCTCGTTCTCAGAATCCTGTAGACAAGTAAGATGTAGCCTGGATAACGTAGTTTTATATGTCATGGTTTTATAGCTCGACTGCCATATCTTATCTTTTCGACCTGGCACATCTGACTTCATGTATGGCTTCTGTGTCACTTTGACCCTCTAAGGTAAGGGACAGGCAACTCCACCCTCATAACCTCCTTAGACACGTCAAACGACATGTATGGAAGTAGCAGTGTCACTATTCATCGCTCCCCTTTGGGTCCTTAAATCACAGCTGCTTCATTCCTAATCACACACTTCTCACCACGTCAGATATGTTTCATTCATTATCATTTTTTTTTATTTATTATCTCCCTTGCACTATCAGCGATTGACCAGGTTTTAGACATTGCATATTTAGACATTATTTTAGAATTTGCACATTTAGACATTTAACACATTGACTCCATTATAATCTGCAAAGTCACAGAAGAAAAAAATAAAATAAAAAAATGTATGCTAAACATAAAAAATACATGGAGAGAAACTACAACAAGTAGAACATTATCAATATCCTAGACACAAAGTCACAAATGACGGCAGATGTCAAATAGAAGTTAAAAGAAGAATAGGAATGGCTAAAAGTACTTTCAGTGACATTGGGAAAATATGAGCATCTAAACAAATTACAAACTAGTTAAAAATGAGAATTATGAAATGCTACATCTATTCTATATTAATGTATGGCTCAGAAACATGGACACTAAACATATAACTAGAAGACAGAATTAATGCCTTTGAAATATAGATATATAGAAGAGTAGGGAGAACATCATGGAAAGAGAAGAAAAGAAAAATATTATAACAAGACTTAATACTCGTATGAAGAAAGAATTATTAAAGGAAATGAAGATCAAGCAAATAAAATATATTGAACACATATAAAAGACATGACACTTTGTTGAAGACCTTACTTGAGGGTAGCGAAGGGAAGCGAGCAAGAAGTAGGCAGAGATGCAAGTAAAATATTAACATCATAAGATGGACTGGATACATTCTAGCAGAGTGCACCACCGAAACAAGAGACAAAGGATGTTGGAGGTGTGTTGTAATCAACCTTCATTGCGTAGACGGCACTAGATGAAGATGAGACATTGTTTAGACTTTGCACATTTAGACATTTCAGGCATTGTCTAGACATTGTACATTTGGACATTGTAGACATTATTTAGACAAATAAGAAGGTGAACTACTGCATTGGTAGGAAAATATTACACATTGTCTGAATGATCATTTCGTCTATTAGAGCAGAATTATTGTTTTTCTTCCACCACAATTGTTAATGACTATTTGTTACACTTAATTTCTGATGTTCCTTTAGAGGTTTGTCATTATTTACAACTTCATAGGTCGAAACAAGAGCTAAACATAAACATACATGAGGAGAAACAACAAGTAAAACATTATCAATATCTTGGACACATAGTCACAAATGATGGCAGATGTGAAACAGAAGTTAAAAGGAGAATAGGAATGGCTAAAAGTACCTTCAATGACATGAGGAAATTATTAATATCTAAACAAATTACAAACATGTTAAAAATGAGAAAAATAAAATGCTATATCTATTCTATATAAATGTATGGCTCAGAAACATGGACAATAAATAAACAATTAGAAGACAGAATTGATGCCTTTGAGATGTGGGTATTTAGAAGAATAGGGAGAACATCATGGAAAGAGAAGAAAACAAATAAAGAGGTGCTAAAGACACTTAATATGAAGACAGAACTACTAAGAGAAATAAATATCAGGCAATTAAAATGTTTTCGACACATTAGAAGACATGACACCTTGTTAAAGACCTTACTTGAGGGTAACGTGAAAAGGAAGCGAGCAATATAGTAGTGTTAGTTGCTACCTCTGCTGCCTGGTTATGTGGTTACGTCACCAGTTATGACAGTATTAGGGTTGCTTCTTAAAGTTGTCATATACGTTGTCACGTTCAATGTGTGATACATAAAGTATAATAAAAGGCTGCAACCTCAGCTTTTACATACATCTCGAACTTTATTACACATTGGTTCAAAGTCCACTAAGGTACAACATCCACTTATAACATGAATTTCATATCCAATATTCGGACATCAACTCAGTGTCCAGACTATCAAGTCTGAAAACTATTCTCTTAACCGAACCATTTTTTGGTCCGAAAACTAACTGTCATCGACACGTCCGTCTAGGTCGACTTCCAAACTCAAACTAACTAACAAAAAACGGATTCCCACCAACTCCTCTCTTTCAACCAATCTCTGCGTTCATTCACCTAACAGTCACACTATCCATCCCGATACGTACTTAAAAGTGTCTGAATCTAATCCGGCGATCTCTACTGTCTTTTTTAGTTTTACTGTTCAGCGTTCGGTGACCGCGGGGTACAATTTGTGCGTGTCCGCCCCTTTGTAATACCCGTTGCCATTAAACACTTCGTTCGGCTGAAGTTCAGGATTCATATCAAATAATGAATCTCTGTTACTGATATCATCTGCATTTCATGTGGTGGCTAGCGATGGTTCTAACGGCCACAGCAAGAGGTAGACAGAGATACAAATGTGAGAGTAACATCACAAGATCGACTGGTTAGTCTAGCAGAGTGCACCACCAAAACAAGAAACAGGGGATGGTTGGAGATCTGTTGCAGCCAACCTTCGTTGAGGAGACGGCACTTGATGATGATTGTCAAGGATAGTGGCAACAAAACTGATACTACGAAAGGAAATGATGATAAAGATATATAAAGATAAAACATGTTGACGTTTCGGTATAAGTACTTAATCAGAACCAAAAAATACAACAATAAATAGAAAAATAATATGTATACTGTTATTAATATGTAAACTTTCAACTGGACAAGAAAACGTGTCTATTTGGCGCTTGGCCGAGAGTTAGAACGTTGGTCTCACAAATGTGAGTGATTTTTTTCCTGTTAATAAAAAATATCTACACTGAATAATGCATTTCGGCAGTAGTGGCTTGTGGTATATCACATAATCTACTCGTAACCTCCCTGCAACGTCCTACCAGGCAAAATGTAATATTGACAATTAACAGTCAAATGGCTGTTAGAAGGAAAATAAAAAGCTGCAGTCCTCTGAGTTTGAATGAGAGATCTAAAGAAACACTCCTATTCAACAAAAGAAACGATCTTCATGATTTGTAATTCGTGTGAATGGAAATAACAACCCTGGGATAGAAAAGCGACACATAACAGAATTGTGTGATATTTATTTTCTTCGTTCCCTTGAAATGTGTTTCTATCGGCAATTAAAACAGACATACACGTTTGCATAACGTGCGTACATGCCATTCTGATTTCTGAAGTGAATGTCGCGGATGATCGCCCGTGCCTTCAGCACATTTACTTGGTATGGGCAGACTGTGGTCTTGCTTGATTATTATAGGACGGTCAGTTTTGGTTTTCAGCCTCTGCTGACTGAACTAAGTCACATCTCGACTTTAAGGAGCAACATCGATGGAGTCGTATGGTGTAAACTTGATAATCTAACGATTACCAGTATGGTGATAACTATATGGGTTCACGTAATGATAACGGGATGTATTGATGGGGTTCAAGTGATGATAACTGGATGTATAGATGTTATCATGTGGTTATAACTGGACGTATAGCTGCGGTCCTGTGTTTATAACTCGATGTATAGATGTGGTCGTGTGGTGATAACTGGATGTGTAGATGTGGTCTTGTGGTGATAACTGGATGATCTTATCCATGGGATCGAATAGTGATTACTGATTGATCTATGGATGTGATCGTATAGTGATAAGCATGTGATATATGACGATATACTCATGTAGTGATAACTGAGTGATACATGAATGGGGTCGTACGGTGATAACTTAATGAACTATACTGGAGGGGGGGTCGTATGGTGTATGGTATAGAATGATCTATACTGATAGGGTCATATGGTGATAACTGATTTATCTATACTGATGGGATAGTATAAATGAATAAATGATAAAAGACATGACACCTTGTTAAAGACCTTACTTGAGGGTAACGTCAAAAGGAAGCGAGCAATATTGTAGTGTTAGTTGCTACCTCTGCTACCTGGTTATGTGGTTACGTCACCAGCTTTGACAGTATTAGGGTTGCTTCTTAAAGTTGTCATATACGTTGTCACGTTCAATGTGTGATACATAAAGTATAATAAAAGGCTGCAACTTCAGCTTTTACATATATCTCCAACTTTATTACACATTGGTTCCAAGTCCAGAAAGGTACAACATCCACTTATAACATGAATTTCATAACATGATAAGGTAGAATAAATGAATGATCTATACTGATGGGGTCGTATGATGATAACGCAATGATCTAAACTGATGCAGTCGTATGATGATAATTAAATGATCTATACTGATAACGTCGTATGGTGATAATTGAATGATCTATACTGATGACGTCGCATGGTGATAATTGAATGATCTATACTGATGACGTCGTATTCTGATAATTGAATGATCTATACTGATGACGTCGTATTCTGATAACTGAATGATCTATACTGATGACGTCGTATTCTGATAATTGAATGATCTATACTGATGACGTCGTATTCTGATAATTGAATGATCTACACTGGTGACGTCGTATGGTGATAACTGAATGATCTATACTGATGGGGTCGTATGGTGATAACTGAATGATGTGTATATTCTAGAAGAGTATCGCGTAGTTCAGTGTATGCGGCTCAGAATACTTATTTTTGAAAAGTCTGTGTACATATAAACATATTCTTTTATTAACGTCAGATGCCTACACATTCATATGAATAATTCATATATATATATATCTGTCACACATAAATATAAGTGGATGGCTATGCTTCAAAAGAACGTTAAATGGTTATCGTGCGCATTATTCATTAGTGCGTGACGACATGATAATTAACATATCGCTGTATAAATACATCATAGATGACTTGGTAGTGATAACAATGTCGACATTTTCAACAATTACACAAGTTGTTCAACTGTCGAGGATATATGCATATGTCTGAGAGGGCAAGTATATAATTAACGTTACAACAACCATGACAAATGTCATTAATATATTATAGACATGACAAATGTCATTAATATATAATAGGCATGACAGATGTCATTAATATAAAACAGGCATGACAGATGTCAGTAATATAAAATAGACATGACAGATGTCAGTAATATAAAACAGTCATGACAGATGTCATTAATTTAAAATAGACATGACATATGTCATTAATATAAAATAGACATGACATATGTCATTAATATAAAACAGCCATGACAGATGTCATTAATATAAAATAGACATGACATATGTCATTAATATAAAATAGACATGACATATGTCATTAATATAAAACAGTCATGACAGATGTCATTAATATAAAACAGTCATGACAGATGTCATTAATATAAAATAGACATGACATATGTCATTAATATAAAACAGTCATGACAGATGTCATTAATATAAAATAGACATGACATATGTCATTAATATAAAATAGACATGACATATGTCATTAATATAAAACAGCCATGACAGATGTCATTAATATAAAACAGTCATGACAGATGTCATTAATATAAAATAGACATGGCATATGTCATTAATATAAAATAACATAGCGTTCCAATACCATCAGCAATGTTCGTTTGTGCATATATAATTTCAAACGTGATATAACATGTCCTGATTGGGTAATGGTTGTTTCTCCATTGTACGATCTAATAATATACTTATAAATCGTGTACCTTCTCATCTTCTTAGCCAAACCGCCATGTAATTCTCAAATGTGGATTTCAGTGGCTGTAAAGATGTGAAGCGGCCACCATCTTTGAAAACTCCTCGAGATATAGCATTTTGATTGTAGTGATGTTTACGCAATATCTAAATCAATAGGAAATCATTGATTTCTGAGCAATCCAGTATATCAGTAGGAAACTATGGATTTCTTAGTAATCCAGGATATACATTATCTCTATCAGTAGGAAACCATTGATTTCTGAGAAATCCAGGACAATGCATAACTGCTTGCGGCTGAATTGTAATTATATGCGATGTCCATCCCACATGCGCTAAGTACTTCTGAATAGCAGATCCAATCCAATGGAAAATGATGAAATAATACCTTAGTTGTGAGCAGGTATTCTTCATAGCTATTACCGTCACCAGTAAAGACTTTCAATTTAATTAATTAAGACCCCAGTCGTTACGTTTTTAATTATTGTTTGGATTTCGGTTGGTCACTACTTAAATAGTTCAAATCGCATGGCCAAAATAGCCAAGGCGACTCCAAGTAAATAAATATTGATCAACTGATATCCCAACAAAGACCACCGTCTGGTCACATGTCAATTATATGCAGCAAGTCTTACTGGAAACGGTCCTGTCATAGCCAATAGCCTTTCCGTCTAAAGCACATCTGACCACCATTCCGCTGACACCAGCACTCATATAGAGTTTGTTGTCTTAAAGACATAGTTGTTCTGTTAGTCCACCTTAAAGACATAGTTGTTCTGTTAGTCCACTTTAAAGACATAGTTGTTCTGTTAGTCCACCTTAAAGACATAGTTGTTCTGTTAGTCCACCTTAAAGACATATTGGTTCTGTTAGTTCACTTTACAGACACGGTTGTTCTGTTAATCCAACTTAAATACATGGATGTTCAGTTAGTCCACCTTAAAGACGTGGTTGTTCTGTTAATCCACCTTAAAGACATGGTTGTTTGTTAGTCCATCTTAAAAACATTGTTGTTCAGTTAGTCCACTTTAAAGACATGGTTTGTTATGTTAATCCACCTTAAAGCCCTTGTGTAATCCCAGGTTTAGCAGATAATCAGAATCCTAAAAGCACCGCCTATGATGCACAATAAAAACATATTGCTTTGAAGTTCCTACGCTTGTCGACAACCAACTGGTCTTTCTTTTAGATTTTTGTGTGTGGATGACATGACATGTTTCTTCTGCGTATCAACATTCCTATGAAATAACTCACAAAAGAGTATAAGAAACTCATAGAACTGCCAAGTAACTCACACCATTGGTATTTTACAACCAATTGCATTGTGACGTTACACATTCCGTAGTATATTCTTGTATCTACAGATCCATAGCTAAACTGAGTCTGCCAGTCGTATAGAATATCTTCCAACAGAATTAATTAGGACCCATTTGTGACGTTTTTGATTGTTGTTTGGAATTTGGTTGGTCACTATTTATATACGTGGAGTCGCCTTGACTATTTTTGGCATGCTATTCCAAGTATGTAAATAGTGCCCTACAGAATTCGCAACAATACTAACAAACGTATTGAATGTCGTCCTAATAAATTATGTTGGAAGGTCTTTTCTGTGACGGCTGAACGCTTCTTTGCCTCACCACTTAACCCTCTCAAGTTATACATCATCTAGTACATACTTTAACCCCTCTTCATTCTAGCGTGACCCCGTAACTATAAGATATACTGTTTAATGGAAAAACAGCCTTCTAAAATTACTCTTTCCCTTTTCCTGTACTTTTCATTGGCCACTTTGATTGTACTTTGAGTGTCGACAGCCAATAAAAATCACGGAAAATTGTCCAAAGTGTCATTTTAAAAGTTATTTATCTTTAGCCAAAATTTCTTATATCATTGGCGGTCTTGCTTATAGTATATGAAAGTCTTTATCTTTAGATTAACTTCAACATTCGTCTAGTATCACTGGATATAAGGATCACGTGACTCAACAGGAATGGGCGTGACTATCTAGTGTTAAGAGCTATTAAGATCTGACATTAGCGACAGTCCAAGTGTGTTAAGTCAAGTCCGTAAACATATTTGTCCTGTCGACAGATCCTAAACAGTCACTTTGTGTACACATCGTTGGTAACTTTGTATATTTTGTATCGTCGGCCAATGAAAACAGAGAAAATATCGAAAACAGTCTAGATACCTGACGCTTCTTGGATCCGCGAGCAGGACTAGTTATAATTAGGGTTTGGTTAAATGCATTAACAGCAAGATATTGTATACTATGTCATTAATTGTTGTGTTTAGCAATAATTTCCTCATGAACATGGAGATATACTTGATAACTAGTGTGCAGTTTAACAGTACAAGTATATTATTTCATTGTACTCCGGTGGTTATCTGTATGTTTCTCTGATAATCTTTGACGATTAGAATCTGAAGTGTGAAGAAATTATCGGGTTCCATTTTCGGACTTAAAGATCAGATGTTTTCTGTGTTAATTAAGCAGGCAGACCGTACTAATTAAAAATGCCAGGCGTTATTGTATTTCTTTCACGGCTTACTTTATCCGAACCACAATGTAGTAGTAAATATCACATAATGCAATAGGAAATATTTGTATTTATAATATAACGTTACAGTCTGCTTTTATATATTATTGAATATATATATTGGATACATCATTTTTGGCTCTTGTTTCATTCCCCGTGAATTACAAGCGATGAAGATATTGTTTCCTGTGTGGAATAAGGTTGTTTCTCCAAAACTTTTATTTTCCAGAAGACTTTAATAATCAGAGACGTATAGTAGTATGCGAAGAAATCTCCTATTATAAACTGTGTAAATTCTAGGACTTTTACTGCATTATCTATTTTTCTGTATTATCTATTTTTCTGTATTATCTATTTTTCTGCAACATGCAGAGATGAAGTCATGAGCTTCAGGTTTTCTTCCAAGCATATTTTCCTAGCAGAGGTGACCATAGCAACCTAGCTCTGGGCATGTCGCTGGCATGGCTAAGACAGCCAGTTATGCATTCTTGCCATCTAAGTGTGGTCTTTATTAATCAGACAGTGCTAACACGTTTGAATAATTATGCGATCTCTCAGAGAACTGCTGCACCATTCATAGAGTTCCTTTTCACCACATCACATGTAATA
This sequence comes from Meghimatium bilineatum, assembly GCA_034231615.1. NCBI lineage: Eukaryota > Metazoa > Mollusca > Gastropoda > Stylommatophora > Philomycidae > Meghimatium > Meghimatium bilineatum. The sequence continues at coordinate 52,497,733 of CM067305.1, forward strand.
CATTTTTAGCGGGGGGGGGGGGGGGGGCACGCATTCACTGACAGCTAGGACAATGGTCAGGGATGGAACTCCTCTTGTTCCCCAGAATGTTGTGGTTGGTGGCTGCTGATCAAGTGGTCCATGGGCTCATACCCTTTGACCAAATGTCATTAAATGGTTATACCGAATTTCTCTATTGCTCCAGGCATGCAACCAAATGTTCGTCAAAAGGATTGTCACGTCCTGAGTCACTGTGCCTCTATGATGGGTTTCAGCCATAGGAAAAAAACCAGTGCTGTCAGTTTCCTCCTCCCTAGTGCTGCACAGTACATCTCTGACTCCCTCCCAACAACATAGGGTGTATACATATATATTTAGGTAAACATGAAACACATTTCAACAACAAAATAAAAAACATAATTGTATAGATGACGTGCCATGAAGTTTCTCTAAGAAAATAACCTCAATATAACGGCATGTCATCCACTAAGGTTTTCTGTTGCATGGGTGGTATGTCTAGTGGCCCATTGATGAGACCCACAGACGCAATCACATGCGTCCAGAATGTTGTGCAATAATGCGTTTTCTGAATGTTGCAAGATCAAGGGAAACGTAATTATAGAAATTAATTATGAATTAATGTGGAATTTCCATAGGAGGAAAGTCTCACAATATTAGCATATTATCTACGGAGAGTTTAGTGCTACATAACGGTTGGTCTTATAGGCCAATAAGGCAAGAGTAAGATCTTTAGTATATAGCAGAAGACGGATGTTTCGGACCATTGGCGCAAATGAAATGGCGACACAGCGCAATTCCATTTTCTGAACTACATCTTGCTCGAAATCTAGCTGGACCTTTGTCCTACTATAAGAAAGAACCAGTGGGCGTGTGAGAATGAACACTGAGTAAGATCTTCAGTATGAGATACGAATATACTTTCGTATATACGATCTAATTTCATAACTTCTTTGTATCATATAACACTTTCCAGTTTCCATCAAGTACTATTATAGAAATTTGCTATAACTATTAACATCATTTATAATACTATCTATTGACAACACTAATATGATTGTGCTAATATTAATACTCCCCATGTACATAGTATACACTTTCTATTCTCTATTATCAACAATTTCTTCCCTACAGATCTAGTATTTTTATCAGTTCGTTTCCTATCTTCAGAGTTAGCGTCTCCTATCAATAATTATTTACGTGCCATTTCTCAAATATCTTAGCAGTGCTTGGCGTTTTGTACCCGTCATGTCACCGAATACATTCAACAGCGGTTTTCAAAATATGTGTGACAAGAACTCTGTAAAGTACTGTTTAACCATGACTTTCGCTAGTAGATGACCTCTGTACAGGATTAAATAGAACTACATTCGTTACGTTTTTTTAAATTATTGTGGTGTTTTTCACAGTTTGCAAGAGTAAAGTGAATGCTATTGTATTAAAACAGGTCCACCAATTCAAATATTTAGGTACAATGATTACAGTAAATGGGAGACGTTTAACAGAAATAAGATGCATAATAGGACGGGCAAGAACAGCATTCAGAAAAATGAAAAATATACTGTGTAATATGACCTTGTCATTAGAGGTGAGAAAGAGAGTTCTGCAATGCTATATAACCCCTATACTAACATATGGGTGCGAGTCTTGGACAATAAACAAACTGGAAAGTGGAAAATTAGAGGCAACCGAGATGTGGTTTTACAGAAGAATGCTGAGAATACCATGGACTGCCAGAAAAACTAATATAGAGGTGTTGAAAGAGTCAAATGCGAAATGGACCTGTATCAACAATATAAGAAAAAGACAATCTTCTTTTTTTGGCCACTTCATGAGATAGGCAGGTTTAGAGAACATAGTCACAACAGGCAAGATTGAAGGCACCAGAGACAGAGGGCGACAAGGTGAGAAAATATTAGTTTGACAACCTGGCACGGCAGGGAAACAACAATGACTTGGATACATAATACTGTGGACAGAGAGCTGTGGAGAGCCATGACTCCCTACGCCAGCCGGCATGGCACCTGATGATGATGATGATGAGTGATTTTCGTTGGTCAATATTTACATAGGTGGTGTGGCATTCCGAAATTATCTATGGCCTTCCAACGAAATGTGTCGAAATAATCAAAATGAACCTTTCAGATCATGTTTACATTTTCTGTTGAACGGTGTTATAATACTTTCAAATGTCCGATTTAACTCTCAATGCGACTTTACTCTAGCAGAAATATGTATCTAACATTATTATAAGAGGGATTTATAGGATTATCACTAAGTTAAGTTGAGAATTTCAATAAGGGACATTAAGGAAAACAAACCAGGAGGTGTTACAAACAATTAGCGCCCAGAGAGGCTGACTTCTGAACACCATATTAAAGAAAAAAAACGAGCTGTTTTATGTCACATTAACAGACACGACGACATGAAGACAGTGTTTCTGGGAAGGGATGATAGAAGGCAACCGGTCAAATGCCACTCAAGTCTCCGTTGAACAAAATATTTGAAGAATGTTTGCACGTGTCAGTAGAAGAGGCTGGACAACTTGCTAAGGACCGAGGAGAATTCAAGAGATCCATAGGAAGACTACATTCTGAAGAATTTCAGCTCGGATGTAATCAAGCCATTCATCTTCAATACGCTTTGAAAGTTGTTGAAATGTCTAAACACTACCCATAGATATATATTTATTTATTTGTGTGTATCTTTGCTGCTATAGCCTATATTTTACTGTGCATAAATAAAGCGATCACCGTTTTCATATATACACATAGAACATGTTTCATTTATCAACGTAGCAACCCTTATTACCTGCTTTGTTACCTGCCCCACAGTTTGGATTCTTAACACCGATATATTTTCTCAAGGTGAACTTGTCGTAGACGTGTACACTAAACACAAGACTGTTGCATGGATTACCTACCTTTGACTTCATCCGTTTCCAATCTTACCTACCTTTGACTTGATTCGTTTCCAATCTTCCTCCCATGGATGTAGTCAGTAGGTAAAAAAAATACTCCTGACTTGAAGGATTCTGTAGAAGTTCAATTGCTGAAACATTTCGTTAACTTTCGATTGTGCAATTTGAAATCAGTTTTTTATGTGTGTTATTGCGAGAAGGTAGAGTGTATTTCAGTGAAAGCTAATTTATAAAATGTTTACTTAAATATTTCAAACATCTTCATTCGTGGATTATGTAATTCTTTAACATTTGATAAAATGAAAATTTAATTTGTATTAGTCAATATTATATCTTGTTGTTGTTATCATGTGACGTTATTTTTGCCAGATTATAGTCTTCTGATGAATCTCTTGAAATCGTCAGGTCTCTGGCAAGTTGTTTTGTTCGCCAGTGACATATGCATGCATTCCTGATTATCTCTTGTCCAGTGAGGTCTTGTTCGACCTTTACCCCTCCTGCCTTCTATCGCTCCTTCCAACAATACTCGTTTCATGCTATCGTGTCTCTTCACATGGCTGAAAATACTTCCTTCTTAATATGGTGTTTAAAAGCCAGCCTTTTTGAACGTTGATTTTGCTTAGCAATCTCGGCGACTCATCTGGACATGGAACGAGAGCTTAGCTTCCACCCCTACGCTTAACGGCAAGTGTGAATGCGCTCAACAATCATTCATCTGGGGAAAGACAATAGACAAAAGATTTTGCTTAGCACGTCGTGGTTGGTCTTCCTCGCTGTCCATGATATTCTCAGGACTCTTCTATAGCACTTCATTCGCAAGCTTGTATTATCATGGTTGTAGTTTTATTTATTGTCCATGTTTTTCGGTCGCATGTCGCCACTAAGAAAACACATGTACGCATATTGGTCATATATACTTAAAATAACCCCCCCCCCTCTTTTGAGTGTTATCGATTCTTAAGTTGGAAATAATACAAACATCGTGGCCAACCGTGCATGGCGTATGCGGCCAGTATGAATACTTTGGTGTTATGGGTGATAGACCCAACGCAAAGATCAAATTAGCCTAAACGCAGAGCATGTTACACGGGAGTTGTAGATATCGCTGTGAAATTATGAATTATGGCAATACATACCTTTCTGTGAACTACATTCTGTTAATCAGCACATAACTTCACCAAATCTGTTTACTCATGAATGTGATTATCTGTGGAAACGATCAAATATGTTTACTCATGAATGTGATTATCTGTGGAAACGATCAAATATGTTTACTCATGAATGTGATTATCTGTGGAAACGATCAAATCTGTTTACTCATGAATGTGATTATCTGTGGAAACGATCAAATATGTTTACTCATGAATGTGATTATCTGTGGAAACGATCAAATATGTTTACTCATGAATGTGATTATCTGTGGAAACGATCAAATCTGTTTACTCATGAATGTGATTATCTGTGGAAACGATCAAATATGTTTACTCATAAATGGAGTTATCTGTTTACTCTTGATGGAGGATTATATGGTTGCTCTTGAATGAGATTATCTGTTTACTATTGATTGGGATGATCTGTTGAAATGAACAAATGTGTTTATTCTTCATAATTATTATCTGTTTACAATTTATTGGAATGATATGTTTATTGATTGGGATTGTATATAGATGTGAGCAAATCTGTTTACTCGTAAATGGATTATTCGAGGACGTGACCAAATCAGTTTGCATTGTGTTTGGGATTATTTGTGGAAGTGGTCAAATCTGTTTACTATTGATGGGGACTATCTGTGGAGGTGAACTAACTTTGTTTACGTTCAATTGAAAATATTTGTGTAAATTGAAAAATCAGTTTACTCTTGAATGAGATTATTCACGAAAGTGACCAAACATGTTTACCCTTAATTGGAAACATGTGTGGAAGTTGCCAAATCTGTTTACTCCTGAATGAGATTATCTGTTTACTGTTGATTGGAAGTGTATGTTTACTCTTGAATATGATTATATGTAGCGATTTCATAGTGAATTACACATTTCTATGGATTCATTGATAAGCAGATTTCCAAATTGACGCAATTTTACTCTTCCCGTAATTGACTGTCCCACATTATACGCAGTTACCAATCAAATTACCGGAATCTTAAAACATATCGTGATTTATAAAGTTTACAGAAAACGTCAAATATCACGATTTATTAATTTCTTTCAGGAAACATCAAATATCGTTATTTTTTTCAGTTTACAGGAAAATCAACTATCGTGATTTATAAAGTTTACACGAAACGTGCAATATAGTGATTTATTACGGATGATACAGGTATCCACACAGGGTCGTATACATGTCTTCAGTAAATAGTGGGGGTGGGGGAGAATTTACCAAGAAAAGCAAAGGTTTTCCATCATTTGTGTGCGTTATTTCGCATTTTTAGTTAGATTTTTTGTGACCTTTTATTGGAATGTCGTTTTTTGTGAAAGGGCGGTGGGTGAGAGGAGATGGGGTTAATCCATGTGGTTGAATCCCTAGTACTGAAATTAATGTTCTAATTTCCTAAGAGAGCGGGGGTTGTATACTTGACCTCACCCCCCCCCCTTTTCGCCCCAATTATTGTCCATATGACAGCATAATTCACGAAAGAGTGAAAACGTTGAGTGCAACTTCAAATAAATCAAAATAAACCGTTTCGTGTTGATGATATTAACATTAACTAGATGTGTTATCTGGCCTCACCGCTGATATCATTGTGCCTTACTTTCCCAGCTACACATATATAACCAATCCTCATCCTGCAGTATTCTGATTATATTTTGTATATCTGCTTCTATAGCTTGTGAAAATAAACGTAAAAAATTGTGTTCGAGTGATATGTTTATTGTTATAACGATTAATAGAGAAGAACGTAGCTTGACATTTCGGGGATTTATGTAAACTCGTATGTTATAATATTACAGTCAGTTACAAAAATGTGATTAAGTTAGGTTAGGTATGATGATTATCATTTTCGCACACAGAACATATCCAAATGCCCTCAGATCTCCGCTTCAGTAACTCGTTCAGTGGATGACGGCTGATGGTTCCGGTTCTATTTTGGTTCAGTGCTTTTTTTGAAATTTGTGTTAGTTGTTTTCTACCTGTCACGCCTATCCGCACTCCAAAATCGCGCATTTTCGATATTGATTCATACTCTTTAATCTCAACATCATCTGATCGAGGGATTCAGGAAGCGGACTGGCTATGTCAATATGCTTACCAAATTTAATGTGATGTTTTAACATATTTTTCATGTGATTTTAAATTCACGCGGAAGCATATCAGAGATGGTGAAGATTTCTGGTTTTCTCTAGTGGGGAACTTCCTTGCGTAGTGGTTAATATGTTCTCCTCGTGTTGAAGAGGTGATGGGTTCTAATCCGGATTGTGTCGTCTTGTTTACAAGGTAGATTTCTTCGGAGATCCCTGTGGATTATCGCTTGAAGCTACGGAGTTACGTGGTATAAGTGGTACTCTCGGCAGGCTATGTGTCCCGTCGTTGAGAGTCACAGAATACATATGAGTAACCGAATACAGTGAAGTAAACCCTCTACGACTTTTAACTATTTGTTTTACTGTTGTTCACATTATTACATAATAGCTATCAATTGATGACGCATCAGTATATGCATAACTATGAAGCAGGAGAAGGACAGTAATGACTTTTATTAGGGTTGAAATAGCAGTGTTCCTTCAATGGACATACATGTCAAGCTATACAAATGTCCTTAAATAAATAACTGCATATGTACACAGGACGTCAATATAGGCTGTCTTTAGCAGCTTGAAGCAGCTAGAACAAATGACTGATTGATTGACCTCATCTCTACTTCTGATAATGTCTGTGTAGTTCTGTAAACAGGGGTCTTAATCACTGGAATCATATATAATAATACAAAGAAATTGACGTTTCTACCATACGGATTTTATGAAGATTCTATACATATATACATACAAAAAAAACCAAGAACAGCGCAACAGACGTTCACGTGGTCTAGAACAATTTGGAGATAACCTGAAGGATTGAAACTAGTTCAGAAGTGTGCAAACAGGAAATATAAAATAACGCACCCACATACACGTGAAAACGAGACAGAGACATGACGGAACATCATGATATTATCCAAACGACTGGCGTCCATTAATCCCGAAAGGTTTAGGAGTGTCAAGTTCATATGTATACCGGTTCTCAAGCGCGAGACGGGTCCGGTCTTCAGAGAAGCACGCCGCCTTAATTGCAATCACTTGAATACCATGGGCGCCCGATGGACTGTGTAATTGAATTGGAATAAACTAAATGATTTTTGATGCTGTATAGGTGTTTGCAGAATCAGTTAGCAAGCATCCTTCCAGTGTCACCTATATACGTCATGGTGCAGCGCCAGCGCTTACAGATGATGTCATAGATGACGTTACGGGAAGCACATGTGAAACTCTATACTATGATGAAGGTGCCTTTCGGAATGTGATAGGCCAGGTCTGAGTGACGTAGCCACAGGTGTAGCATCTAGTACGTTTGCAGCTGATGGTACCACAATCATTGGGGACGTCAGGCTTGAGATGACTACAGACCAGTAAACCCCTGAGGTTCGTGTCACGTCTGTAAGCAACCAGAGGTTGGTCGCAGATCACTTCCCGCGTCTTAGGCTCTGACTGCGAAGAGATGTCGTAATATGCTATGACAAATAGCAGCGCTATAGGAGTGGAAAATTAGAAAAAGTTTGACCTTGTCCATGGGGGAAGTCCTCCGAGTGTTTGAGAGTGTATCCTGGCGGAAGATGATACACATTCGAAACAAAGCAGACTTGAGTACCCTATCATGATATAGGGACAGAGGAAGAAATCCATCATCTCGTGGTCTTTCTCGATGAAGACCTCCTCGCGACTACACAAACACGATGGACGAAGAACTTGAGAAAATGGAAGGATTATTTGGGTTAACCTGTTGACGTCCATTTCACAATATGTATCCCTTGTTGCGAGGTACACAATTTTGAACAACAATCGTGAGTCCAATTTGGTTATATCAGAGCTTCTTGATCATCAACACTAATGGATATAGTGGTTCAGGTAATCCTGTCATCACGCCTCTGAATGTATACATGAGGTTATACTACTGGCCACTTAATGTGTACTCTTTGTGTTAGGTTTCAAACGCGGACGTGGATTCAATTTGGCTATGGTAGAGCTTTTTGACCATCATAAATGACCTGAAGCGAATCACTCAATTCATTGAAGCTATTGGTGCTGTAACCTGATATCTGACTGAAGAACGATGAAGAAGAAGAAGAAGATTTAGCGAATCACACCCTCCGAGGTATACCGTATTGGTATTAGTGTTGAGTTATACTGGTCTGGTTCGTTAATTTAATGTGTACACCATGTTGTGCGGTCGGCTTCTTTAATCCACGGATTAAATTTTTCAATTTCGTTATATCAGTGTTTTTGACCATCAAAAATGACTCAGGTAATCCGTGATATGTGACACATACAAACATTATACCGTGACTCAGACAATCCGTGACCTTTGACAATATAGAAAACCCGTTCGCAGAATTAATTAGTCCTTGGTCCGTTATTTTTTTAATTATTCTTGTGTTTCCTGTTGGTCACTGTTTATATACTTGAAATCGCCTTTGCTATTTTTGGCATGCAAGTGAATAAATGGTGAACAACGAGAATAATCAAATAAATTAACTAATGAAGGCTTCATTAATTATATGCAATTGTCACCTATTACCGACGGGCATGGTAAATCCATTTATCTTGACACCACAGAGTACTTATATTTTATAACTTTGGGCTCTTTGTTACTTCTGATATTTTATGGTACTGTGTCCTGATATAACCTAATTGGATTTTGTTGTCCGCTGGTTGAAAGAGCGTGCCTCTCCAAAAGAGAAGCAAACTCAATAACTACCTAGAGTACTTATATTAAGCTATTCTATCAGACTGTGTTACAGCTGTAAACTGATCAAGGATACATGTATGATAGTTGTTTTGGTCTTTGTTGTTATGTTGATCCCTTATCGATATGTCGTATTCTTTTCTTCTGCATGAATTCTCAAACTCCTGCAGATTATCAAAATATCATCCGGAGAAAGGAATGTGTTGTGTGAGTGACATGGAAAATGTAGTTATTAGTTTGTTTAAGTAAAATACTAAAATGGTATGTCGCATACCAGTAAAAAACGAAGTAAAAATGAAGTAAAACGCTAAGTAAAAAGTGAAGTAAAAATTGCAATAAAAGGTGAAGTTTGGTAAAGTAACAAAGAACCCTAGTTGTGATGTACCCTGCTTTCTCGGACGTTAGTCAAATTTGGGTAAGTCAGAGCTTTATAACCATGAAAAATGGTTCTGCTAATCCAGCCACCACGATCTCCGGCGTGTAATAACCTGTGACAGGATTTGAACAATGTACCTTCGCTATCAAAAATGAGTTCTATACCACGCCACAACAGAGCATGACAATTTCAAATAAATGAGTACAGTTTATTGTCTCGCAATAACGGGACTCAAATCCACATTTTAGAAGAATTGTTATAATATCTTCCCATTGTTTCCATTCACTTTATTTCATCTTCTCTTATCTAACTTCTTTGTATGTATCCAATATTACATGACTGTCGAGCTAAGGCATAACATTAAATAAACTTGCATGTCATTTCAACATCCTTCTTCGGGGATTGTGGGTTCATGGTTTCCATAACGCCAGAGTTATTTTGTGCGTTATTTTGTTCGTTATTTTGTGTCTCTAAACTCTGATAGAACCAAACTGTACTCAGAAAGCGGTTTCAAGAAGCATTCTTCACAATAAGAGATCAGTAACTCGGCTAACACTCTCCGGATGTCTGATGACTAGATCACTGTTTATTAACAGCTAAAAACTACGATATAACCAACATGAAATAAGCACCTCTGATGAAGACAGATGTGTTGGGCCATTGCCGTAAATAAAATGGCGACACAACGCGTTTCGATTCTCTGGACTACATCCTGCTGGAAATCTAGCAGGGTCATAGACCTGATACAAGAGAGATCCAGCGGAAGTTTAAGAATGAATGCTGAAAAATAAGAAGAAAAAGTCATTAGAAATAAGATCACATAAATATGAAGAATTCAATTTTAATGAACTATTATTACATAGAAAAGGTTATACCTGACACTTAGCAATATCAACGTTTAAGACATGCTTTCAAAAATATAAAACTTGCGAACAGGTAAAACACACATATACCAGTATGAGAGTTCGCGAGCTGGCAAGAGTTTTAATTATAACTCACTCTAAAACTATACCTCTCCAAAGCTGTGTCTCAGAAGCCACTCTGAGTTCTCATTCTGCCACACGTAACATCACGTGGCAGAAGATTGTGTAGTATGATTTCGAGTGGAATAAGTCTTTTCATCTTTCAAATTGACTGTTCTTTTCGTCAAGTTTTCCACCTTTTCGAATGTAAATTTGACATTTTCTAATTTATACTCGTTTGTAAATAAAATACAAATTATAACATATTTTTTGTAAATACAATAATTGTGTAAGTACAATTTTAAATAGTTAGTAACATAAAAAATTGTATTGTTAGACTAAAACGCCATGCTGAAGTAGGATGTGTCAGGCAAAAATGGGCGGCTATAGCAGCGAAATTGTAAATCAGGCTACAACGTATTTCGATCTCTGGAATACATCAGTGATAACCAGAAGTTTGAGTATCTCTTGAGAATGCACTTATAAACAAGATGTTAATGTGTGGTGTCATACCTGCGGCATCGAACACAAACCAGGCTAGCCTTGGAGATTCTAAATAAATTATCACATAATTAAATGATTGTCTGAAAGATTCTATATAAATTATCACATAATTAAATTAATGTCTCAAACATTCTATATAAATTATCACATACTTAAATGAATGTCTCAAACATTCTATATACATTATTACACAATTACACGAATGTCTCAAAGATTCTATATAAATTATCACATAATTAAATGAATGTCTCAAAGATTCTATATAAATTATCACATAATTAAATGAATGTCTCAAACATTCTATATAAATATCACACAATTAAACGAATGTCTCAAAGATTCTATATAAATTATCACATAATTAAATGAATGTCTCAAAGATTCTATATAAATTATCACATAATTAAATGAATGTCTCAAACATTCTATATAAATATCACACAATTAAACGAATGTTTCAAAGATTCTATATAAATTATCACATAATTAAATGAATGTCTCAAACATTCTATATAAATTATCACACAATTAAGCGAATGTCTCAAAGATTCTATATAAATTATCACATAATTAAATGAATGTCTCAAAGATTCTATATAAATTATCACACAGTCAAATTAATGTCTGTAAAAATCTATATAAATTATCTCCTAGTTCAATGAATTAATCGATGATTCTATATAAATTATTATCAAATAAAGCGAATGCTTTGGAGATTATGTATACATTATAACATAGTAACATGTATAGAAGCTACTTATTTATTATATTTAAAATATTATCTGTATTGAAATAAAGGGTTTCAGTGAATAGATAGAGATAGAGTTTTGCTTCTAATACAATTATTTCTTCTTGTTTGTTTCTGTGGTCGAGTTGTTAGAGTAAAGTTATCTCAATCCCTAGTCACGGATGTTAATTGTACTTCTGTGCCCTTATAATGACACGGAAATGCCCAATGTAAGCACACGTGGTGTCTAAATGCAACATACGTGTACTTCAATTATTATTTTGATTTATTCCGTGTTAGAACGGTTAGGTAGACCTCCTTACAATTACTTGTGTGCCAACTTGTTGGAGGTTATTGTAGAAAACAATATACGTTGTACAATTGACTTAAGCCGTATCAGTATACCACTTAACGTGTGTAGCCGCGACCGTCAGCAGTCATACTGGAGACAGGTCATGGTGTAGAATAATACGATTAGTTGACATTTGACCCTCTGACCGATGCTCACAGATCGAGCACAAAATGCCAACATTGTTTTGTAACAGCTAGGCCTAGAAATGTATATTCTTGAATTTTAATCGACGTTCAAATTGTTTCAATCAAAATGTTTACGGTGCATTCAGAGGTTAATTATTATAATAATATCTCCCCTCCCCAGTAGTCTGTATGAGAGATCTTGAAACATGATAATTGCTGTCCAAAATCCATACCAATGAAGTATTAATTCAAAAACCTCTCTTGACCTTAACCTTCATACATTACTACCTTACTGATCGTGATATTCCTTGCAACATTACAAGCTTTTCCTATAAATAATATTTTGCGTACATAATATATCGTCATCGAAATGTGGTTCTTTAAAAATGTTTTTGGCTGACATGTATGTATACAAAAATAATACAGTCGTCGCTACACTATAATTCTAAGTATTCTAGTTTGTGGATTGTTGTTATTTTTAAACTTATCCAGACACTGAAATATAACAAACACATCGCTACATTATTAGAAAATATTCGCATATATTCTATTTTTCGTTTTTGTTTTATTCTCACCCGGGAAACGCCGTACATTGCTTCTAGTATATATATGTTATCCCATATTTTTTTTACATTTTAATGTTCTATTGTTTGAATCTGACGTGTATAGAATTTCGCGGTCTGTCAAATCATGCATAAACAGAGTTTGATTACTGTAACGGTATCATTCATTCAGAGATAGTTTTCTGAGAAAGTGGGAGAGGTTTTTCTGCTTCGTAATTAATAGTACAGTATCTATATGACAAGTAACAAGTTATTGACAGTTATGTTGAATGTGAAATGCTAAAATTTGTGTCAACAAAGCCACCAAGAGGTCGCTCACCAAGTAGGTCGGTGACACCGGATCGTGAAGTTATCAACCGCTTGCCATCGCCTTCAGAATCTACGCCCAAGATACACGCTTCACCCAGATCTGGTAGAAAGCATTATCCGACTTCGCCGTCTCATACATATCCAAATACCAGGGGTACACATGCTTCATCTAAATCTGCATTGCCACCATCGTACCATCCCGTTTCAAGGAGTTACACAGTGTCCTCTTCTGATGACATCTCACGTCTTAGCGATCGTTCAAGGGATTTTAGGTCAGTGCAGTATCCAGAAAGCTATCAGCAACAAAATGTTACCAAACAATCACAGTATCATCAGATACCACGATTTCCACAGAAACAGCAACAAATTCAAACTCAACATACGGCTTGGACTTATCAGAACAACGAGAACCTGATTAATCAGAACAAACAAGTGAACACGAATGATGTCTCTAATCCGAACTCCCATCATCATTTCCAAGAACCTTTCTCAGATCTGTCCAGTTCATCTGCTTACAATACAAATTTATCTAAAGAAAAAAATGATACGTTCGCCTACAAAGGTATACTAGACGCACACAAATCCTCGCTTGATGACTCGGCAACAACTCAAACTCTGGGGCCATATAGTAAGTCACTAAACTATACATATTCTCCTCAAGTTCAATTTCACACACGCAAAGCTTCACTTGGTGACACAGCAACATCTCAATCCTCGGTAGCATATAATAAACCACTTAACTATACATATCCTCCCGAAGCTCAATTTGATACACGTAAAGCCTCACTGAGTGAATCTGCAACAAATCAATCCTTAGCAACGTATTCTAAACCACTTAACTATACATATTCTCCTGAAGTTCACATTGATGCACGTAAATCTTCACTTGGTGACACAACATCTCAATCCTTGGAGACATATTCTAGGGGACTAAACTATTCATATTCTAACAAAGATCAATTTGATACACGCAAAGCGTCACTGAGTGACTCGGCAACAACTCAATCCTTGGCAACGTATTCTAAAGGGCTAAACTATAATCCTCAAGATCTATTTGATACATACAATGTATCCCGTTGTGACACCAGAACAACTCAATCCTTATTGAACTATTCTCAAGCATCAGTGAACGGTAGACTGCTAAAAACTGATGTAGAACCTCTCAATTCAGGAGCATCGTACAAGGTTCGAGAGCGACACGATGACAGAAAACCTATACAAATTACACCAGAGTATGTTGGTGATATTGGTTTCAAAGGAAACTCAAATGCCAGAGACTATCCCGATTACGATCTAGCTAAAGCCATCATGGATAACACAGATATGGCTTTAGCTCCTAAAACAGGTACTGCTCCTAAAGTAGAAAATGCTCGAAAAACAGTAGATGCTCCTAAAGTAGGCGATGCTTCAAACGTAGGCGGTCCCAGAACGACCCAGTACATTATTCAGGAAACTCTGACCAAGGAAAAGACATCTGATGTGTATATTCCGCCAACAGGGTCTGGAATGAAACCTTACATCATCCAGGAAACTCCTCAAGATCAGGTTCCAGTTAGTTCTACCACCATCAATCGGCATTATGAATATTCGATGATACCAGACACGAAGTGTTTTTCCAAGTACAGCAGACTCCCAAATTTTTCTACAGGAGAACAAGTAGGTGTGCACGGATGAACTGCGCATGCGCATGAAGCTAATAAGCAAGGTGCATGCTGAAAATGTGCATGAAATGATTGTATAAAGGTTTAGCATGAAGAAATTGTGCACATAAATGATTGTATGAAAGTTGAACGTGAAAAAAGTATTCATGAAAATGATTGCATGAAATTTAGCATCAAACAATTGTGTATCTAAATGATTCTATGAAAGTTGAACATGAAAACAATGTTCATGAAAACTATTGTATTCAAGATTTGCTTTAAAAAAATGTGCATGAAAATGATTATATAAAAGTTTAGCATGAATAAAATGTGCACAGAAATGATTGTGTGAAAGTTTAATATGAATCAAATGTGCATAAAAATGATTGTATGAAAGTTTAGCATGAAGCAAATGTACATGTACTTGATTATATAAATGTTTAGCATGAATAAAATGTACAGAGAAATGATTGTATAAAACTCGAACATGAAAAGATGTGCAGGAAATTATTGTATGAAAGTTGATTATTACAGAAATAGACATGAACATAAATGTACATAAGGTGAACAAGACGCAAATGTTCAGGAACATTATTTTATGGATGTTGAATATGACAAAAATGTACATGGAAATGCCTGTATTAAATGTGAACATGAATCAAATGTTCATGAAACTGATTATATGAAAGTTAATCACGAAATATGCGTACAAATGTTTGTGTAAAAGTTAATCACGAAATATGCGTACAAATGTTTGTGTAAAAGTTAATCACGAAATATGCGTACAAATGTTTGTGTAAAAGTTAATCACGAAATGTGCGTAGAAATGATTGTGTAAAAGTTAATCACGAAATGTGCGTGGAAATGATTGTGTTAAAGTTAAGCACGAAATGTGCGTACAAATGTTTGTGTGAAAGTTAATCACGAAATATGCGTACAAATGTTTGTGTGAAAGTTAATCACGAAATATGCGTACAAATGTTTGTGTAAAAGTTAATCACGAAATATGCGTACAAATGTTTGTGTAAAAATTAATCACGAAATATGCGTACAAATGTTTATGTAAAAGTTAATCACGAAATATGCGTACAAATGTTTGTGTAAAAGTTAATCACGAAATGTGCGTAGAAATGATTGTGTTAAAGTTAAGCACGAAATGTGCGTGGAAATGATTGTGTTAAAGTTAAGCACGAAATGTGTGTGGAATTGATTGTGTAAAAGTTAATCACGAAATGTGCGTCGAAATGTGTTAAAGTTAATCATGAAATGTGCGTGGAAATGATTGTGCTAAAGTTAAGCATGAAATGAGTTTGAAAATGCTTGTTAAAAAAATTATGAACATGAAAATTCTTGCTCTTCCTTATTCTTGTTTTTTTTCCATGAAGTTTTCCATTTTGTCCTGTATATCAACTCTGTATTCTAGTTGTTTATCCATGTTTTTGATCCGTTCCTTAATGTAGAATAGATGTAGCATTTTATAAATCACAACGTTAGTTTGGGATTTGTTTAGACGTATATAGTTTTCTCATGTGATTGAAAATACTTTTATTGATTCATATTCTCCTTTTAACTTCTGTTTCACATCTACCATCATTTGTTATTGTGTCCAAAATATTGGTAATGATCTACTTGTAGTCTCTTTCAATGTATTTTTATGTTGGGTGTCTGTTCTTCTGAGATTTAGCTGAATTATCATGGTTTGTGTTTTTAATATATATGTCTAGTATATATATATACGAGGGTATATTAATTACTAGTCTTACAGTCATTGATTAAATATACAAATTATTTTAAAATCTCCAGTTATTAGTTTAATGATACAGCCCACGATTCCACAGCTAGCTCAAATAGGGTTACGATCCATTTTAGTAACAATTATCCCAGACCTGTACGAATGATATTATCTTTCTCTATTTTTTTTTATTTCTCACCGAAGAGATATTATCTAAATCCTTTATCTTCTCTCATTGTATCTTGACATCTGACTTAGTGATACGTTTATTTTTTATTCTGTACAATAATATCAGTACGTTTAGAAAGCGAGATCATATTTTGGCACAATTATGATGTTGCAGCCATCATCACCCTACATATTTTGGCACAATTATGATGTTGCAGCCATCATCACCCTACATATTTTGGCACAATTATGATGTTGCAGCCATCATCACCCTACATATTTTGGCACAATTATGATGTTGCAGCCATCATCACCCTACATATTTTGGCACAATTATGATGTTGCAGCCATCATCACCCTACATATTTTGGCACAATTATGATGTTTCAGCCATCATCACCCTACATATTTTGGCACAATTATGATGTTGCAGCCATCATCACCCTACATATTTTGGCACAATTATGATGTTGCAGCCATCATCACCCTACATATTTTGGCACAATTATGATGTTGCAGCCATCATCACCCTACATATTTTGGCACAATTATGATGTTGCAGCCATCATCACCCTACATATTTTGGCACAATTATGATGTTGCAGCCATCATCACCCTACATATTTTGGCACAATTATGATGTTGCAGCCATCATCACCCTACATATTTTGGCACAATTATGATGTTGCAGCCATCATCACCCTACATATTTTGGCACAATTATGATGTTGCAGCCATCATCACCCTACATATTTTGGCACAATTATGATGTTGCAGCCATCATCACCCTACATATTTTGGCACAATTATGATGTTGCAGCCATCATCACCCTACATATTTTGGCACAATTATGATGTTGCAGCCATCATCACCCTACATATTTTGGCACAATTATGATGTTGCAGCCATCATCACCCTACATATTTTGGCACAATTATGATGTTGCAGCCATCATCACCCTACATATTTTGGCACAATTATGATGTTGCAGCCATCATCACCCTACATATTTTGGCACAATTATGATGTTGCAGCCATCATCACCCTACATATTTTGGCACAATTATGATGTTGCAGCCATCATCACCCTACATATTTTGGCACAATTATGATGTTGCAGCCATCATCACCCTACATATTTTGGCACAATTATGATGTTGCAGCCATCATCACCCTACATATTTTGGCACAATTATGATGTTGCAGCCATCATCACCCTACATATTTTGGCACAATTATGATGTTGCAGCCATCATCACCCTACATATTTTGGCACAATTATGATGTTGCAGCCATCATCACCCTACATATTTTGGCACAATTATGATGTTGCAGCCATCATCACCCTACATATTTTGGCACAATTATGATGTTGCAGCCATCATCACCCTACATATTTTGGCACAATTATGATGTTGCAGCCATCATCACCCTACATATTTTGGCACAATTATGATGTTGCAGCCATCATCACCCTACACATTTTGGCACAATTATGATGTTGCAGCCATCATCACCCTACATATTTTGGCACAATTATGATGTTGCAGCCATCATCACCCTACATATTTTGGCACAATTATGATGTTGCAGCCATCATCACCCTACATATTTTGGGCTTGGCAGTCATGCAACATCAACAGCATAAAACGTATGCAATATATGTCGACATTCTTCACGAGAAGAAAGAAACACGTTTCTAATTTCTATTAGCACTTTTCTGTTTGAAATATTCTTCGGTGGTATTGTGCACCGTTCTCGAACATGATGTTAATAGTCTTTTTTGTGAAAGTGAACTATAGTCAGGTGCAAAATAGATTTGGTGCACCAAAAGCAATCCCTAGAAGTATCACAACTGATGCGAATTTAGTTTATGACGGGGTGGTGGGGGTGGTGACAAAATTAGAACGCATTTCCGCACCGAAATGCTTAATTTTTGACGTTGAAGTACGATCCGAAATTCAGCTCAAACTTTTGGTAAGTTACAATTGGGAAGAAAACATTTACAAAGGATTACATCGCAGTTTTACTTTCAATAATACATAGGATGGGTGTTTGCTTAACAAGGGATACATGTTCAAGTGTATGGTAACAATCCTAAACAAGAGATATGTGGCTGGAGTAACACAGGGAAAATATCAAGATAAACAAAAATAGGTAAATGTGTTACCAAAATAAAACATAAAACAACCTAACAACAAAATACAGAGACAGACGACGTATCGACTTTAAAGCCTTCATCAGGAAAAACAAAATACAACAGTACAACGAATGTTACATGAAGACAAATGTGGTTATGATTGGCAGGAAAGAGAAGAAGAGATAGCGAATAGATAGCGGAGTAAGCAAAGATGGAGCAGCATATCAGGGAGGAAGAGCGCATGAGGAGAAGAACTGAGAGGGGATAGTGCACATAAGGAGCTGAGGAGTAAAAATAGTTGAGGTGTGGTAGCAAGTAAAATAAGATACATAAGGACAATTTAAGATGTTTGTCTCAAAAGTGGCCACGGGCAATGAGTATTAGCATACAATCGTAATGAGAAAGCAAAAGAGGTCAGTTAAGAGATGCTCTGTTGCTTCTTCTTTTTCTGTCTTTTTGTCGTCTGTTCTTGCCATATTGACCTTTTTCTTTCCATCTCTCTCTCTCATCTGACCTCTTTTGCTCTCCCATTATGAGTGTGTGCTAATACTCATTGCCTGTGGCCACTTTTGAGGTAAGTATCTTAATTCATCCTTATTTATCTTATTTTATTTTCTACCACACCTATCTATGTGTACTTCTCACATCCTTATGTGCACTTTCCCCTCCTCACTTCTTCTCCTCATACCCTCTTCCTCCCCGCTATGCTGTTCCATCTTTGCTTCCTCCGTTTTCTATTCGCTATCTCTTCTTTCCTTTCCTCCCTATCATAATCACATTTGTCTCCATATAAGATTCATTGTACTGTTGTCTTTTGTTTGTCCTGATGAAGGCTTTTTAGTCAAAACGTCGTATGTCTGTATCTGGTTGTTAGGTTGTTTTATTTTGGTAACACATTTACCTATTTTTGTCTATCTTGATATTTCATTAACATTTTGTTGAGTAACGACACGCGCTGGATTAACTGCGCGCTGAACTCCAGAAGTTAAATAATACTACCTTCAATTTACCTTCAACAGTTTACTGAAGCTATCTGAAACACTTTCAAATCTTCCTGCTGAGAAATGTTGACATAACTACACTGCAAATAGCATGTTATCATCTCACATTATCTCAGAGCCAACGGTTCCCTCTTAAAAATTCACTTATGATTACTTGGTGGATATAAAGTTTCCGATGTTATTTGCTGAACTGCATGCACACAGACAAATGCGTGATAATTCTCTGTAAAAATGTATGTTTACTGATGGTACCTGTAGCACACAGGATGAGCTCCATGCTGTGTTCTTCATCTTTATATTGAATATTTAATTATCTTTTTAACAATCACGGTACGCTACAATGTTGTACATCTATCTATGGTATATCAGCTATCATTATTTGTCGTGAATAGGTCCTTACTAAATATAATTCTAATTTCACGGTAAACTACAGTTTTACAAATCTATCTTTGCTATAGCAGATAACATTTCACGGTAAACTATAACTTTGCACATCTATTATCTGGGGATCTCCCTGGCGTAGTTCAAGAGGTCACGGGTTCGAATCCGGCTCGTGTTGTCTTGTTTATAAGGTGGATTTTTTTTCTGTGGATCCCTGTGGATTTTCACTTGAAGCTACGGAGTTACGTGCTATGAGTGGTACTCTCGGCTAGCGGCGTGCCGCTTCGTTGAGAGTGACGGAGTACGTACGGGAAACCGAGTACAGTGAAATCAATCTTCTACGTCTTTTAAACCCTTTCTTTACACATCTATTGCCTGTTATCGTAGCTAACATTTCCTGCGGAGAATATGTCATACGCATACTTCTTCTACTTCTTTCGTTCTCAAACTCCTGCAGATTACCAGGATGTGGTCCAGATAACGAAATGGCTCGTGTCATTATTGACAGTTTTGCTGCGATATCTGCAGATATCGATGACACATTCGATTAAATCATGGCTTTTGAGTTACTTTGACCATAAATGAGATCGACGGCCAACCCCCCCCCCATATAACCAACTTAGTCGCCTTGTACGGCATGCATAGAAATTTAGACAATAAACAATGCTGCTATTCTTTGCTCTCTTTCAGTTCCCAGCAACACACGGGCGTTACATACATTTTTATACTCTATGCTCCTATATATTTTTTTATACTGATATACTACTTTATACTCTTTATACGTAATACTCCTTTATACTTTATACTCTTTTATACTTTATAACTCATTTTTGCTTTGCACTCTTTACACTGTATACTCCTATATACTGATATCTACTGTATACTTTATACTCCTTCATACTTTATACTAATTTATCCTTTGTACTCTTTATACTGTATACTCCTATATACTGATATCTTCTATATACTTTATACTCCTTTATACTGATATATCGTTATACTTTGTACTTCGTTATACTGATATCTTCTGTATACTTTATACTCTTTCATACTTTATACTAATTTATCCTTTGTACTCTTTATACTGTTTACTTCGTTATACTGATATCTTCTATATACCCCTTTATACCGTAGACTCCTTTATAATGATATCTTCTTTATACCCCTTTATACTTTTTACTCTTTATACTTTATACTCCTTTATACTGATATATTCTTTATACTTTATACTTCTTCAAATACTTCATTTTTTTCACATTCTTAATTACTTAAGGTTACTTAGCTGGTACGTGCATCTCTATTCGTGTACTGTGTATTTTTGTGTGGCGATATCTAACTAATCCCTCCAGGTAAGCCATTGTCTTCCTAATGTTCTTGTTACCTGTTGATTCCAGAACAATGCTCTCTTTCTCACTCATTCTATATCTCTGTCTCTGTTTCTCGCTTTCTTTTTTCTCTCTTCTTTTCTCTCTCTATTCATTTTTATTTATTCCTCTCTCGCTTTTCTGTTTCTCTTTGTCCTTCTCTTTTGTTTTCTCTTTTTCATGTTCTTTCTCCTTCTTTCATTCTTTTCCTTTTTTTCTTTCTTTTTCCATTTACTTTCTATTATTATATCTTTCTCTTTTTTTCGCTCTCTGTAACATTACACTGGAAGAAACTGGGCAGCTCCCACAGAATCATGAGACTTACAGAATGGCATTGAGAACAGCGTTCTACAAAGGACACGTCACATTGAGTGAACCAGTATGTTTTAATGTTCTTCTAGATGGCAATGGCTGCCATGGGAAGGTTGAATATGATTTGGAAACGTAAAATCATTATTATAGTAAAGATCAATCTATTCAAATCGTTAATGCTAAGTATACTTTCATACGGAAGTGAAATTTGGACACTCAACGTAGACACAGAAAGAAGGATTTATGCTTTTGCAAATATGTGTTACAGACATTTCAGAATTAGTTATATAGTGACATATATTTCTCCGACAGCAAAAAACGCACTTATCGATTATCAAAAACTACTTTTGGCAGTTGTGAAAAGGAATAAACTTATTTGTGTTTTGAATATGTAACACATCTTGATTTACGGGCACGGCGTGAGTGGGCGGAATAACAAAGAATCCTGTAGCACGGGCCAGAGTTGTGCTCTGATGTCGACGTCTGTTTCGGCAACATTAGACTCGAAACACCATTGAGTCGAATGGCTGCTGGAACAGAGGGCGTAGCACTTATGGGAATGCCCCACGTGCGTGAGGCCAGTTTCTAATGAAGAATCAAGAAGAACATGTAACGAGCCATTTCCTCATATCTCTAAAATTATTGTGTACTGAACAGTCAAGGGTGGGAAGGAGGAGAGGAAGTAAGAGAAAATCCTGGAGTGATAGCATCTACGAAAGGTCTGGGTTGGAGCTTTCTACACTCCTCCGAATTGCTAAGATTTGAGTTGTTTGGAGAGCTTTCACTGCTGATGTGTCCAGTGTTGCATCCATACGACCATGACTGGTTACTGGGTCTTATTATTAGTATGTATTATTATTATTATATGTCGGGATCTGTGGCGAAGTGGTAGGGCGCAATCTGACAGCCAAGGTACAGAATACGATCCCGCCACAGACACATCAGCATCCAGACCGTTTAGAGAGCAATAGCACACGACTGAACGTATTTATATTGCATATAATATCACTGTTGTTATGTGACGTATTCCTTCCAGAACGTTGTCTCCCAATGAACTCTCTGAAGCTCTCTCTGTCTTGGGCGATGTGGCTCGCATTTTCTTGCGATGTATTCATGTTATCTTTAATTTTGTCAGTCCATCCTTTTCTTGGTCTGCCCTTTCTCCAGGAAAAGCCCCAGGCAATGATGGCTTAACAACAGAAATGATACACGCAGGCGGCGAGGCCGGAATCAAGATTTACCACAAACTTCGCTGCAAAATATGGTAAAGCGGCACATGGCCGGAGGAATGGAAAAAAAATCATAATATCACTACAGCCAACAAATGCTGGGTTGATGGCTACGTCGTGAATAGGATACACTACCAACGTTTTTTTTTAAACATTATTATTGAAATTCTGTTTGCTTTTTCACTTGGCAGGCTAAACAATCACACTTTCAGCCTCTTAAGTTGAGCACTATGACATGCATAAAAGATAAATGTGTTACTTGATTATCCTGTACCGGTAACACAAGAGATTTGAGGGGAGAAAGGAGAATAGAAATGTGATTACTGTTTCAAAACATATAGTGTGTACATGAAGTATTCTCATTCGTATTGTCATTAACTGTATTACTTCAAGAGGTTGATCCTTGTCTTGAGAGCACCAACATGCTCTGTGTATTGCGTAGTTAACATTCTTAGAACAGACTAAACGAAGAAGTCGATTAAGGCTGAAGATCTTAATGCGACCGTTACAGATACTACAGACCTGTGCGATTATGAAATAGAAGGCTGGTTATCCGGTGTATTGGTTATTTCTGTGAATTTCATTGGTCGACCTGGCTTATTTTGGCCGGACGACTCCAATTATACAAATAGTGATCAACGGAGAACAAGACAATAATCAAAAACGTAACAATGAAGGCTTGTTTCCATTCAGCAGTTCGGTCTTCTATACTGCAGTTGGTCTTGTTTTCAACATGGGCTATATTCCGTCCAGGAATTAAAAAAAAAGTTTCCAGGGTTGCCACCAAAACATATTTGACATCGGTTGGTCACAGAATAGTAATTAGGGTGGTGCTATGTGGAATAGGTCCAAAAAATAAAACTATTTGACTGATATATAAGAATACGTTTTGTAATGAATATTGAAGACATTCAGACATCTGGTTTGACGGGACCCAAAAGAGGAGCAAAGAATAGCAAAACTCTTTACTTTCCATACATGTCCTAAGAGTCGACTAAGGAGGTTATTTACATAGGGTAAGCACAAGCAAAAAGTTTTAAACCACTAATGTTAAGGCACATTTCGTCATGAATCTTATCTAACATCCTAATGGTTTCAAATATAACTGTTTTTATCTTTTCTGTTACCTTAATGCAGGTGAAAATAAAGATAAGATAAATATAGAAACAAATATAATTTTTTTTTAATATTCAAGAGTAACAGGTGTATATCTCATAATAACTTAACTCTCACATGTCACGTGATGATTGGGGGGGGGGGGCAGGGTTTCTGTAAGCGGTGAAAGTTAAACCTGTTATGTTTTTGGAAATCTTTTTTGGCAAGATGAGTATATGTAACAGAAAATGTGTATCTTTTAATAGAGTTTAGAGGAAGTCATGAGAATGGAATGCTTCGGTCTGATGTGCAAGCTCATAACCGATTTAATGTATGCGCGTGAGCATGTGTGTATGCGCGGATGGTGTTCGTATTTTGTGTGTGTGTGTGTGTGTGTGTGTGTGTGTGTGCGTGGGGTATGTTTTTGTATTATGATCATCATCATTAAGTGCCGTCTCCTCAACGAAGGTTGGCTGCAAAAGACCTCCAACATTAACTGTCTCTTGTTTTGGTTGTGTACTCCGCTAGACTGTAACCTGTCCATCTTGAGATATTACTCACCCACTTGTATCTCTGCCTAGCCCTTGCTCGCCTCCCTTCGACTTTACCCTCAAGTAATGTCTTAAACTAGGTGTCACGTCTTTTAATGTGTCGAAAATATTTTATTTGTCTGATCTTTGTTTACCTTAATAATTCTTTCTTCATATTAAGTGTTGTTAGAACCTCTTTGTTTTTTTCTCTTTCCATGATGTTCTCTATATTCTTCTATATATCCACATCTCAAAGGCATCAACTCTGTCTTATAACTTTTTGTTTAGTTTTTGTTTCTGAGCCATACAGTAGTATAGAGTAAATGTAGATTTTTATATTTGCATTATATCCAATTGCTTTGGATATATTGGTGTATATTCTATATGTATGCCTATTTGTGTGTTTGGATCCGTGTAAATGTGTAAGTATATTTATATACTAAAGTGTACATTTTTGTACATACATGTTCATATATACATGCATGTGTATGAATGAGTGTTTATATTTGTGTTTTTCTGCGTCAGCATGTAGGAGCTGTGTATATAATTATGTGTATGTTCGCATATGTGTCTTTGTTTCTGTGTAGCCTATGTGTGTAATGTTGATCCCTGGAGAATTGGAGAATAAAATATGATTGTATATGTGTACATGAAGTAAAAGAAGGTAGGCTTGTGCATTTTCCAGAAATTGATATCATATACCCAGAAGACTTCAAGCGAAACCCTCGCCAGTAAAGACCGCTATACAGAAGTAGATATGACCCTATAATTTTTTATTTTATTGGAGCATTTGGTTGGTCAGTTAATTTTTTTTTTTTTTGCATTTGACTTCAAATATATAAATAGAGACAAACAAAATTCACGACAATCATTATAAAACATCACGAATGAAGTCTTGTTTACTTTCTGTTGACAGATCTATACTGAAGTCTGTTCATGGCTCAACTCTCAGTGTTGTTCAATGCTATGAGAGAAGCTTCTTACTTGCAGCTCCTACTTATGCCCATACCCCGTGGTTGAGTTGGTTATCATGTCTTTCCGCAGCCTTCTATTTCGTGTCATATAAATAATATACGATAACGTTTTTCTCCCATGTCACAATGCTATGTAGACAAACATCATCTCTCTTGGTTTTCCCCTACCTCTTTTTCCCTTCAACTTGCCTGTTATCACAACGTATTCCATCTTTCCTCTTCTTATAATGTGTCCCAAATATGTGTACTGCCTATTTCTGATGCGGATAGGCAGCTTTCTGTTTGAATTAACTTCTTTCAAGATATCGCCATTAAGCATTACGCTTTTTATCTGTCTGTGGTTTACTCGACATGTTTCTATAAAACCACATCTCTGTTGCCTCAATACAAATTGTTCACTGTTCTGCTGAACTTCCAAGATTCACTTCCATACATCATAATTATTTCCATATAACTTCTAAGAACTATCTTTCTCACTTCAATTGACATATGTTTACTGTAGCCTATGTTTACATAGAATGATCTTCGCCTTGTGAAATGTTGCTTTTGCCTGGGACATTCTACATTTTACTTCCTTAATACATCTTCCATCTGATGTTATTAATGCTCTAAAATATTTGAATATGTTGACTTGCTTCAGACTGATCCCATCTACTTTGATGTTACATTCTGGAGGACATTTATTCTTTGATATTACCATTACTTCAGTTTTTATGCTATTCAGACTAAGTCCTTTGTTTTGACTTTCTTGTGCAATGATATTCATAATTTCTTGTAACTGTGTTTCATTTTCGGCTATAAAAACTGTACAATCCGGCATATGGTATGTTTAGAACTGGTATATCTAAATGGAATATTCCACCATATAGTATGTTTAGAGCTGGTCCATCTAAATGGAATATTCCACCATATAGTATGTTTAGAGCTGGTCCATCTAAATGGAATATTCCATCATATTGTATGCAGCTATTTGATGACATATTATCGCGTAAGTTCTCATACTCCCACCGAATCTCTCTTGTAGCAGAATGGCCCCACTAGATTTCCAGCAGGACATAGTTGTGTGAAGTTGCGTCTACATAAAGAAGGGAGGAGATGTGTGTCTTCACTACCACTTTGTAAG
This sequence comes from Meghimatium bilineatum, assembly GCA_034231615.1. NCBI lineage: Eukaryota > Metazoa > Mollusca > Gastropoda > Stylommatophora > Philomycidae > Meghimatium > Meghimatium bilineatum. Next base: position 52,524,192 of record CM067305.1, read on the forward strand.
CCTCTCTGTTCTGTACAAACTGCCCAGCTTTTTCTAGTGTGATGTTCAGAAGGTAATAGTCTATATGACGGAAATGCGATGTGCAGCCCTATTGTGTGCGTCAATGGCCCGATACATTCGAATTCGGCGTTGGTAACTATTGCGTGCAGTATTTTGACCACATCTACTGAAGGGTGGATGTATGTAACCATATAGCTAGAAGTAATCCAGACCAGCCGCTCAAGAAAAACTGCTATTTGTCTCATACGCTGATGATCTCCATTTTGAAAGCTAACCGTGGTCAACATGACCGGTATAATTTTGCCACTCTCTATATCTCTATCGAAGTGGACACAGACCCTCACTTCGATTACACGTAGCCTAGAACTATTTTGCAGATACCTAATGCTAGTCACTTTTAACGACACAGTCCATATAAATACATCGCTTCAATATCCATATATTTTCCCTATGCCTGATTGGATAACAGGTAACAAATCAGTTACCACATACATGACTAGCTACTTATAACATGTATTTTGTGGTATCTAATGAGTAAATATAACTTGGTTATCAACTGATAAAGATAAAAGGAAACGACAAGTAAATAATTAAGAAGAAGCAGACACCATGTTGCAGCAATACTTATCCATAATTTACATACTTCAGTAAAAAAAAACAAATCTTTCATCACTGATATTTTCCATGCGCAGGTAGATTGTTATAATATGTCAATATGTGGGGGCAGATATTTCTGTGAAGACCGTATATGTCGATAGCCACGCATAACATAGTCTTTATCAATGTATAGTTGTGGGTGGTACTGTTTCGCAGGCTTAGGTTACAACTAATAAATACTGAGTCACCTTTGGACGAATTAATTAACTCTCTACGCTGAAACCAAGTTGGCTCAGTTTTCCAAAAACTGACGGTGTATTAAAGCCCCATCTTCATGATAGGAGGCTGGTAGTAATGGGGACCTACAGACACAAGCTTCAATGAAATATACTTTAGAAGTTAGCTGTGAAATAATACCGTTCCTTTTGATTTAATCACAAAATCGTCACTCTTTTAGTTGTAGTAATTATATTTACAACTTCAAAACAGCGGTAGTTATATTTAAAACCTCAGAACAGCGTCATGGCATATCGCAGTGTTGTTATTCTTTGCATCTCTTTCAGAAGGCAGCAACTCTCAGGCTATAGATTTGTCTGTTTTGTCAACAACAAAAAAAACGTCAATTAAATACTGCATGTTTCCCGTTAAGGAGTTGAAGAGAGTGATTTTGTAGCTGTGTGATAAAGGCCGCAAGCTCTTGCTATCGCCTTGTCATGTACTGGATAAGTTTTTTAATTTACGCCCCCCTCCCCCGACAGGAAAAAACCCAGTACTTACCGGTGGTCGAACTCTGGACCTCACGGGTGCGAGACCTACGCCCTAACCTCTCGGCCATGCTCCACACAATTGTGGCGTTTTTGTTCAGTTTTTCTGTTTTGTCGTTCAGTTTATATTTACCAAAAACACCTGAGTTACCTGGAAAACGTATCTATAGTAAATGTACAAGCTGATCCGTAATGGCATTTGAAGCTTTCAAAGATCACTTGTTTCAGACTCATCGCTTTATCTTAGATAATTTGACCTACTCTGATATGCCAAAGTGTATCAAACTTTATGTTGATAAAACTGTGTCTGCTTAACTTAAAGAAGTATCTATTAGCTCTTTCTGCTGTCCTTCTTTTCTTTTTTTTTAAGTGTGTATTTATGCGCGACTTTACGAAACTTGGCATTTCTTGGCACTAATCTGCAGTGTTCTGCCAGAAAATGTTGAGCAAGATCGCAGGTAAATGAGTATTTAGTGTTATTTGTTAAAAGTACAGAATTCTCATAATCAAGTATACATTTATTGACAGAAAGTGCACAGCAGTGATTCTTGACATTTATGTGGTGCGTGACTTCATTATTGCACAAAAATAGTTTATTTTTTCTTCTAATAAAAAAGAACGTCGTTGACTTTCTTCAAAAGTCACAATTTTTTGTTCCAGTTGTATCGTTATAATTATTGTTGCTATTGCTATAATTATCTGTATTTATCGTTATATGTGTTGTTATGTATGGCTATAAGTATTGTTGTTTATCGTTATAAATATTGTTGTTTATCACTATAATTATTGTTATGTGTAAAATTATTGTTGTTTATCTTTATAAATGTTACTATATTTTGCTATAATTGTTATTGTTTATCGCTATGATTATTGATGTTATTGTTCAAATAGTTGTTTTCATGTGCAAAACATGAAATTTTTTTTTTTAAATGTGCTTTGCAACTTCGTTCACGGATTCTTGTGCTTATGACTTGCGTTGAGAGAACTATAATCGTCAAGCCCGTAGATAAAGGGAGGGGATTGCGGTGTTTAAACATCTCCCATTAAATTAGAACATGACTTTTAGTATTAGGAATTTAACCGAAAGAAAGGGGGAATTACACATGGAAACTGGCGAATTACTTTTTTGGTTAAGTAAATTTCCTGTTCACTGAAAACATATCTACGGACATGGACATAGCATAAGGATGGCATGTCTCATGCACTTATAAAATTGACTGAGATGACGAGTCGCTGAGCCCCTATCTCATCTCTGTCGTTACTGAATGGTTCTTGTAAAGAAGTGCATGGATACTTTCTATGGGTTGTGGAAATAATGAAAGCGTTGCCATATCAGACGCTCAACGTGTACAAGAAGGATTTCGATTGTACCTCCAAAAGGAAAAAAAAATCCTGTCCCAAAAGTTCATTGAACCTGGGACTTCAAAAGTCTGAATACGGCGTTCAAACCACACGACCATGCTTTCAACACCACTAAACTCAGATGACTTAAATGCTACACTATGAAATGGTGCTGTACTCTTTAATTGTTTAAGGCTATGGATGAAACATTCTCATTATTTATGACTTTATGTAAAATAATATGTCCTAATTCTTGCACCGCAGATAAGAACATCAGATAAACAATGTTTCGCTAAAGACTAGCCTATTTAGTTAAGGAGAAAGAAATCACAGTGCACCAGTTTTGCCAATGTGAAGTCTATACCAAGGAGGAGTTAGAACTGATATTATTGTGGCGTACGAAATAATTTAGACCAATTATCATTATAGTGAACTACCCAAAATGTTACAGAAGAATTTTATGTATACAATGGTCAGCTAAAAAAAACCATATGAAGCGTTAAGATCAATAAACGTCGAAGAGGGCTGGCTACTTAACAACATCATAACAAGAAAGCTGAGGCTTTTTTGGTCATATGAAGAGACATAAAATCATAGAAAGAATAATATCTGAAGACAGAGTTAACAGCAACAGGGGAATAGGGCGCCCAAGACGACGATAATGCAGTGATATATCAGATTGTTTAAACATGTTTTTGGCTGCTACATGTCAACTTGCACAGAATCGCGAAATGTTCAGAGAATCCATCAAGAAGACTTCGTTCTGGAAAGAATATGTCACATGATGATACCCCACATTATTGATGTTCATTCCTCGAAGGCAAGGGTGGTCTGGTTCCATCTGAATAACAAGATAATCACAGCGACATTGCCAGGTGTCTGTTTTATGTGTTTTCATTATCGATAAGGAAGGCGGACATAAATATCCAGAGATAACTTTCAACAGAACTCTGTCCTTCCGCAAACGTTTTGACATATTTATAAAGCAAATAGAAGAACAAGTATATCAAAGTTATAGCGACTTAAGTCATATAGCACTTGCCACAATTTCTGCTGTTCTAAACATTATTGTTATCTGTCATCTATTCTGTTGGTACTGTCACAGTCGCAAGTGAGTACTGTCACAGTCGCAAGTGAGTACTGTCACAGTCGCAAGTGAGTACTGTCACAGTCGCAAGTGAGTACTGTCACAGTCGCAAGTGAGTACTGTCACTTCATATTGCAACACCTTTTGGGATGCTCATAAATTACACCAATAATTAAAGGGGTTGTGTGTATAATGAAACAGTTTGATAATTGTTGACAAGAAGGATTTGACAAAAGCTTACGTCAACAACAATATTTTAAAATGTTAATTAAAACGTTAGAATTTGACACATTTGTTGAAATATTTTTACAGAATCATTAATTTTATTCGTGCTTGTTTTGCAAAGTTATTTATTCTATTACTATTCGTCGTCTTCAGAAAACTCTCATTTTACTACGAGCCATTGTGTTCTCACTGACGGTTTGTTACTCCTGTTTGAGTGTTTTTTATTAGGAAATTCCCATGGCTACACCGCGATCTCTAACTAACACATACAGAAAGATACCACATATTTCGTGCGAATAATCCTGAAACATAGAACTGGACTTCTATTTGTGGGCATAAGAAATAACACAGCTATCACTTCGCGCCATTTTACCGGAAGACCACAAATGGTCTATCTACACAGATACAATGAAGACAGACCTAGACGCCGACCACGGATACGACGAACCACCGAAATAAAAGAGGTGACAAATTCTACAATATATTCAGCACACACGAGGGCCATCAGAAAACGCTTTGATCCCTGACACTGAAAGGCAACAAAGGGTTTAACCAATATATATATATATATATATATATATATATATATATATATATATATATATATATATATATATATATATATATATATTATTTGGTCTATTTGTCTTTTTTATGGCGAGGGAGTATTGGGATTTTTTCTTTACATAATTACGCATAAATGGTATGTATATTCGGTACAGTATAAGTTAGACGCCACCACATAGTCAAGTTACCGTTGTTTGTGTTTGTAAATTTCATGTTCATCATTTAACAATTTAAATATTAACTTAATTTAAGGTTTGGTTTTGAATTACGATAGTTGTTTTTTTTTAAAAATCACTAAGCCTAACCCTAACCCTTAATAAATGAAGATGTGAATTGTTAAATGTTTAACATGAAATTTACAAACATAGACAAGGGAAATAATTTAAACATAGTGGCGACTACTTGTACTGTACCCTAGATTTTTAACAGTTCGTGACAAGGGAGGTCGATCAGAACTTACGTATTTATGGAAAACTTTCCTTTGTGACAAACAAGAAAAATGAATCAAGTATTAAATGACATAGATAATAGAGGCAGAGAAAACGTGCTATGTCAAGTTGTCAAACTGTCCACACGTTGTGTGTGTGTGTGTGTATGTGTACGTTTGTGTGTGTGTGTGTATGTTAGTATATCTAAAAGCTAGAAGTAGTAAGTAAAGGTAAAGGTAGGTCCCATGGCATCTGCCGTCAGGGATGAAGATAACTCTTCATGTACTAAGCCGCAGCAAATATTAGATGGGGTGGCCAGTTCCCTTCCTTGCTGTTTTTTACCTTCCCTAACTCATGCGTCAGGTACTCATTTACAGCTGAGTTGACTGGAGGAGTGGTCGTGTCAAGTGAGAAATCACAACCCGGATTTTTTTTAATGTCCGGACGTGGTTATCTAGAAGTAGTAGGGTGTCATAATAATAAACTGGTGCCATTTTTGGAATCAGGTAACTAAATATACCAAGAAAAATGCCTTTAAAAGAAGGCACTATATAATAATCTGTGTTTGTTGAACTGTGAAATCCATACGTTATTTAACTTGTCAGTGTCATGACAAGTCTTGCATTAGATGGATTAAGACACACACACACACAGTCATCTAACGATTTCAAACCTTCAGCATTGTGACTGAGAACAGATAAATCGTAAACTTTCCATTCTTGGACGCTGTCTGTCCCATGTATTTCTTTGTTCGCCTCCTCTACGTTTGACTGCCGCCTATAATATATCTATACAATATTTTATCGTTATACACCACTGTTTACAAACAATTTAGTTTTATTACAACTACACACGTGTTCACATATGCCAGATTTCTAAGCACCAGACATACTACTTTTTGTTACGCTTACCTGGATTTCGAATTCTGCTAATTCGCTGCTGCCACTGCATTTGCTTCTAAAAATAACCACATATTTACATCTGGAACTATGCGAGAACATTCAGGATAGCAATTCCTCGTCTCATTGATTTTTGAAAATAGCAATGTTGTATGGATAATCTAAAAAATTGTATTCTGTAAAACGCGATACTAAATTGCTGAACGTGCAATTCTTCTAGACCAAGGTTTCGTAAAGATACAAACATCGCCAACAAAGAAACGTTAAGATTCTTAAAAAGTTGTTATAACAACTTAGTCAAGGTGAGATGGGAACTATGAAGCTTTAGAGAACACTCTACGAACAAAGCACACAAAAGTGAAGATAGTTGTTTTTTATCTTCTTCTTCTTCTTCAGCGTTTATTATCAAACTCCTGCAGATTAGCAGGTTGTAGTCCGGAGAACGAAATACGTTTTGTCATGGTTTACAGCAGTGTTGCGATATCTGCACCTTTTGGCCTGACACATCCTACTTCGGCATAGCTTTGGGTCACTGGCCCTATATGGGATCGGACAGCTAACTCCATCCCACAACCTCCTTAGTCGCCTTTTACGACATGCGTGGAAGGTAAACAGTGTTGCTATTCTTTGCTCCCCTTTCGGGCCCCGGCAACACACGGTCATGATTCTTTATAATTGCAGGAAGGAAGACAAGTTCATGACATTTTATTGATAAGAGTGAAGTTCAGGACACATGTAACGTATCGTGAATATACACCAAAATACTCGGCGTCCCCTTCCAGGATTAAACAACTTAAATATCGCACACTTTTATAGCTATTTAGCGGTATGGAGTCCCAGGGAGAAGTCATGTCACCCAAAGTTTTCTTGGTTTACATCAATGATCTACGTGCTGAACTATCATACGGGATCAAAGTAGCAATGTATGCTCACGACCTGGTGATCTGGTGCACGGAAGAACATGCGACAGTGGCCACTAAACAAATACATAGAGCCATTGGCGCCTTAACCTTATTGGCAAATAGATTCTGCGTCAGCATAAACACAGATAAGTACAGCACTACTCTCTTTACTCTCTCACCAAAACAAAAAAACTGGTGTTATCAAGATAGATGGAGAGCTTTTTATAGAAGACAAACAACCCACATACCTTGGAGTTACTTTTGATGATAAACTGACATGGAAATAACACATAAACAAAACAACAACCAAAAGCCAGGAGGAAGTTAGCTATCCTGAGAAAACTAGTAACAAAACTACTCCGTTTAGTGTTGACTATACCTACCAATACAGCCAACAGTAAAGGAAGTATGAGCGCCCTGAAAAGAATAAAAACATATCTCAGAAATTCCATGAACAACAATCGTCTGCCATGTTTGAATTTCTTGTCGATTGAGAAGAAACTATGACGTGTCCCTTCATCAGAATCGACATTTATTGAGAGGGTACTGAACATTTTTGCAAAACAGAATAGATGCCTGGAGCTGCATTATAGGATTAAATAAGGTATTTTTTTTAAAAACTAGTTACTATTTTATATAGGGACGGAAATAAGTGTTTCTGGTGCGGTAAAAAATTGGAGGGGGGGGGAGCTACCCACCTGCTATCACCCGGCGTCCCCACTAGAAATATTCACGCTACGGCACTTTTAGACACCAGATGACAACTGGGGCCTAGTATGCTTGTTCGGTGTAATATACAAATTACGCTAATGAATGTCATTTTTGCAACAAAATTAAAACATTTCATTATATATTATGTAACTAGTTAAGAAATAAATGTTTATTTATTTATACCCTCACTTTACCTCTGTTTATATTATCTACTTTCTCTAATAAATAGATAATACGAAATAAATAAATAATGTTGGGATATTTTGAATAGATAGGAGCTCCGGACTTTAGTATAATCTTTAAGAAAGCGGGTGGGGCATTGGTGTCATGTGACGTATTCCTTCCAGAACGTTGTCTTCCCAATGAACTCTCTGAACCTCTCTCTGTCTTGGGCGATGTGGCTTGCATTTTCTAGCGATGTATTCATATTATCTTTAATGTCGTCAGTCCATCGTCTTCTTGGTCTGCCCCTTCTCCTCCTCCCAGGTACTCTTCCCTCCATTATTTGTCTTTCTAAACAGTTATGTCTCTTTATATGACCAAACAGGCGTAGTTTTCTTTTTGTTATTGTGTTTAGTAACCAACACTCTGGAATATTCAGTGTGTTTATAATATCTGAGTTTCTGATTTTATCCTTCCATGATATTCTAAGTATCTTTCTGTAGCATTTCAGCTCGAAGGCGTTGATCTTCTTTGCCGCTGTTTTACTTAGAGTCCATGTTTCATAGCCGTATGTTGCAACCGGAAAAATAAAAGTTCGTAACAATTGGTATATATAGTAATGTATATGAAAGGGGACTCCGCTCTATATTATAATATATTCAAAGGGGGATATTAATATAGATTTATAATCTATTTGAATGGGGACGTCGACCTATATTAAAATATGTACGAAAGGGTTTACTGGCTAATATTATAATCTATACGAGGAGGCGAAAAAATACACCGTCAATCCATATTTACTGGCCCCTGAGTGTGATTTAACATTACTATATGCACCAGCCACTGATCTCAGAAATATGCACACAAAAAATAATACATTTTACGAGACTTGAAGACATTTTAGGACAACAGAAAAGCTAGTTATTCATATCATATATAATAAAATAGCAAGTTGGTCCTATCATGTGCTATAATATCATATATAATAAAATAGCACGTTGGTCCTACATGTGCTATAATATCATATATAATAATATAGTAAGTTGGTCCTATCATGTGCTATAATATCATATATAATAAAATAGCAAGTTGGTCCTATCATGTGCTATAATATCATATATAATAAAATAGCAAGTTGGTCCTATCATGTGCTATAATATCATATATAATAAAATAGCAAGTTGGTCCTATCATGTGCAATAATATCATATATAATAAAATAGCAAGTTGGTCCTAGCATGTGCTATAATATCATATATAATAAAATAGCAAGTTGATCCTATCATGTGCTATAATATCATATATAATAATATAGCAAGTTGGTCCTATCATGTGCTATAATATCATATGTAATAAAATAGCAAGTTGGTCCTATCATGTGCTATAATATCATATATAATAAAATAGCAAGTTGGTCCTATCATGTGTTATAATTTCCACAACCCATCTGTTTCCTTTCCATAGCCTACCCAAGATTTCCATCAATCTTGTTCAGGGCTTCAAGTCACGAAGTGAAGATAGCTCTCGATCTTATTTAGGACTACCCTTTTCAGGTCATCCATAATTCTCTAGTCAGTAACCAAGGCTCCCACTTATTCCATCTCAGGGTGTATATTCATTCTCATGAAGTTTATTTCTTCTCAGGACTTATACTCTTATCCTGATACTTGAACATAGGGACGCTCACAAACGATGACACCTGGCACAACTGGTGTTCCTTAGCAATAATTTCACAAAACACGTTTTAATTTTGCACCACACCATAACGTAAATGTGAGATGAAAGCCAGCACGACACAATATAACGTACAATAGGCTCCGGTCTTAGGTTGAAATAGTCGTGCATTGGCAAGCTACTTAACGATCAAACACACCGAATGTAATTGCACAACTATGATGTGTGCACAAGGCACCAGAAGATCTAGAAATACTGTTCTGGACTGTATGGCTATGCATATATGTATTTCCTTCTTGCAGATGGTCATTAAGCAAACATGATATATATATATATATAACATGCATTGCTCCTGCAATCGCAGAATTATCAAGGCAAATTACAGTCAAGTATTTTGAAAAATTTAACTGACATGTTTGCGTGAAAATAAATATCTAATAAATGAGGTGATTTAGACATATTAAAAGGCATAACACCTGTTTGAAGTGATATACTGGTTACAGTATAGCAGAGTGTACCACTCAGACAAGCGACAGAGAATGTTGGATATTTGTTACAAGCAACCTTTTTTGCGGAGACCGTACTTGATGTTTATGATGAAATGAATAGAAAAAAGCTTATGCACAGTACGAAAAGCTGATTAAGAAAAAGCACATGGTAGGTATAAAAAAAAATAAAGGCTTCAATGGTTCGTGGAAAATGTTTCTAAAACATTTCAACATCTACACCACCTGGACGTTACATGTGGTTCATTGGCATTAACAGAGGTGTGAACATCCCTGTAGAACACAGAGAACCATATAGGACTATTTACACATACGACACACACACTTTCAATTCTGCTCATTTCCCCCCACATGTTGCAGGGGATGATATTGATATAGAAAGCATGATCTTCAGATTATATCAATCAATCAATAAAACCCATAACCCTTCAGGGTCGTAGGGGTACCACATTGGATGCTTCAGCACACAGAGTCCTCCAGCGAATTCTATCCTCAGCGATGCGGATGAGTGTGGAAATATCTAGCCCTGTCCATTCCTTGATGCTGTCTGTCCATGTCTTTATTTGTTCTCCTCTGCTTCTTCCACCCTCGACAGTTCCCTGCAGTATTGTTTTTGACAAGGAATCTTCAGATTATATATATACTAGCAACCAAAACGCATCGAAAACGATATTTTTTCATGCTTAAAATAGTTATACCCGTGAGTGAATTCTCTACCCAGAACGAATGCTGTGAGGAAGTTCGTGCAATCCTATTATTGTTTTGATGTGATGTTTCTTTCGCAATTTTCGTGTTGCACATGCAAAACAGCAAATAAATAAATTCTGACGTCTATTAAAAGTCGAAGCCAGTTGAAATTTGACACTGACATTAATCATGTTTAGGCAAGTGGGAGTCATTATCTGGTTCTTGTCGAAAGAAGGTATGCCACTGTTGTTTTGTATGCCTCAACTAACGCTACAAAAGCGATGTCTAGTTGCTTGTATGATTGTCAGTGGAATGGCGATCAGAGAAATTGCTAACCACTTCAATTGTGACCAATCCACTATTGTAAGGCTATAACAATTATTTCTGACACCAGGTTCCACCAAAGACCGAGTCAGGCCTGGTAAGCTTCATGCACTGATGCATCTGCGCAACCACTTCCGACAGCAGCTCATACACATTCAGAGGCTTAACTCAAACACTGTGCGAAGAAGACTTCGCTCTTCTGACTCGCAAAACAGATATCTTAACATTGGCTCTATCTCTACTAGACGCCATTAGGTGCAACAGACTGGCTTAGACCCAACAAAATATTCATCATCCAAGAATGGATTGCAAATTGACAATGTTCTCTGATAAAAAGCGCTTTAATTTCCCATTTCCTGATAGGAGAAATCGAGTTCAGCGGAGCCCTGGAGAAAGATGTGCTGACGTGTGTATAGTCCAGCATAACATATATGGAGGAGAAATCGTACATGTTTCCGGTGGAGTCTCCCGTGAGCACTGTATGTTTTCATAGTTACTGCAACCTCGGATGTCTACGTTAATCAAATACAGCATCCTATCGTTGTGCCTTTCTTCTAATATCACTATGATGTGGGAATCATTCAACGAGACAATGCTAGACCTCACACTGCAAATATAACCATTAGCTTCTTATCCCAGCAACATTTTCTTGTCCTGGATTGTCCTGAAAACTCTCCTTACATGAACCCGATTGAACATGCTTGGGAAGAACTCATCAGAACGGTCTGGCAGCATGGCACCAACAATGTGAATGAACTCAACAGCACTCTTGCAGATTGGAATACAATCCCCCAAAGATTTTTCAAGACACTCTGCAATAGCATGGGACGACAATGCCCAGCTTTTACTATTGCACTTGGTGGACACACACACGATGATAATGACGGGGGATGTCTTCTTCTTCTTCTTCTTCAGCGTTCATCCTCAAACTCCCGCTGGATCTCCCTTGTAGCAGGACCATGATCCTACTAGATTTCCAGCAGGATGTAGTCCAGAGAATGGAAATGCATCGTGTCGCTGTTTTATTTTCGCCAATGGCCCGACACATCCACCTTCGGCAGTAACAATGTTACTGAACACGTGTCGTATCTAAAAATTCCACAAACGGGGGATGTGACTTGACGACAGTGATTGAGGAAAAAAAATATTTTACACCACTGATAGACAATTTCTTACTACCCAGTTCTGAATTGTCTTAATTTTTCAACTACAGATGTGATTCAGCAAATGGTTCATGCATGTGAAAAAATAGTTTCAATTCATTTAAATTCAGCGTATGCAGTGGTTCACGTAAAATATATGCTGATGCGTATTCAATGGTTGTTATTAGGCCCTATATATCAGTATTTTTACTTAGGAATTGACTGTACCTCTCCAATGGGGGTAGATAGGACCAGAAGGCATGCTGAAGTTAGATATGTCAGTCAGACAGGTGCAGATGTCACAGCTAAGCTGTAAATCATAACACAATGCATTCAGTTCTCTGGACCACATCCTACTAATCTGCAGAAGTGTGGGAACAAATGCAGAAGATGCGCTTTACAGCATCAGCATATGAAATCACCTGAGCAATTGAATATTCTAAGGAAGTGACGATAAAATACAAGTTTTATTTGTCATCGCATCACCGACATATTTTTTATGTGACTATTATATTGAGGAGAGAAAACAAAAACATGTTTTTAAACATTAGTTAGTTATTCCGCTAGAGCCAAAGACATAAGGCGGATGTCATTGATTTCCATGTCTCTCGTTTCATTGCATGTACTGAGCATTGTGGATTCTTACTTGAAGCTACGGAGTTACGTGCTATGAGTTGTACTTTCGGCATGCGGCGTGCCGCTTCGTTGAGAGTGACGGAGTACATATGGGAAATCGAGTACAGTGAAGTCAATATTCTACGGCTTTTAAACCTTTTAAACCTTTTCGTTGCATTGCAATTTGCTTTAGATCTTCATTGTTTCTGATACCGATGGTGAAAAGCTCTCTTGTAATAGTTCTACGTAAAGTTTCTTTTGGTCTTCCCTGTTTTCTCTTTCCCATTTGGTGACCACATCAAGTTTTTGAATGCCAGATATTTGATAGTTTATTGAAAAAGTTAGCAGCCAGTGCAATACGGTGTGATATTTCTGACTTTTGTCGTTTAGTTTGATTTCCGTGGTTGAAGCATTCTTTAAACATTGAGACGGCTTATTATTTCCAGAAAGGATTGAAAAACATAATTTTCAAGGCAAATAATGTCATTGTTACTATCCCATATTGGCTTCTGTGGATGTTATCACTGCACGAGAAATATGCAAAATATTTTTTTTACGACTGTACCACATTCGAGATATTGCTATGAGGTATCAAGATCTCCTAAACCATGACCAAGACTTCATTCCAGTCATCAAACAGTGTGTGATCACTGAACAATTTGAATTAAAGGAATTCCCCTAATCACTCTTAGTAAAACTATTTTGAGTTTAATTAATACTATGTTTAAAAGCAATAAATAGTGTCTATACAGTATAAGTATTTTCACTCAGTGAAGAACTTTGTTTTGCGTCGCAGTATGATTACATTGTGTTATATACATGGCACAAGCTTTGGAAACTATGATCTGCTTATGACGTAGATAGTACGGTAAGACTACGCGTTCGATTGTAACGAAATATAATTTTCAATGGCTTCTTGTATGGAATTCGTTGTGATTATTACGTTTATGTCATTTTCCTGTTAATTAATGTAATATTGTGAAATTTAAGTTTATTGATTGTCAATGTAATCTGGCAGTGTTATAAAATGTCAGATATGAAATATGACCAGAATATGACGAAAATAATGTAGCTAATATTATATATTTGACTGTTTGGTTTTATTCTATTTAATCACAAATGTGACTTTGATAACTGCCCCAGCTGACATAATCTACATGAACCCATGAAATATTTCGATCTTCTGACATCATCTACATGAACCCATGAAATATTTCGATCTGCTGACATCATCTACATGAACCCATGAAATATTTCGATCTGCTGACATCATCTACATGAACCCATGAAGTATTTCGATCTGCTGACATCATCTACATGAACCCATGAAATATTTCGATCTGCTGACATCATCTACATGAACCCATGAAATATTTCGATCTGCTGACATCATCTACATGAACCTATGAAATATTTCGATCTGCTGACATCATCTACATGAACCCATAAAATATTTCGATCTGCTGACACCATCTACATAAAGTGAAATATTTTCTCCTGCTGAAACCTTCTTACATAATCCCATGAAATATTTTGCTCATCAATCTACATAAAGTCATTAAATATTTTGCCTAGCTGACATCATCTTCCCATGAAAATTTTGCCTAGCTGACATCATCTTCCCATGAAATATTTTGCCTAGCTGACATCATCTTCCCATGAAATATTTTGCCTAGCTGACATCATCTTCCTATGAAATAGTTTGCCTAGCTGACATCATATTCCCATGAAATATTTTGCCTAGCTGACATCATCTTCCCATGAAATATTTTGCCTACCTGACATCATTTCCCATGAAATATTTTGCCTAGCTGACATCATCTTCCCATGAAATATTTTGCTCAGCTGACATCATCTACCCATGAAATTTTTTGCCTAGCTGACATCATCTACCCATGAAATATTTTACTCTGCTAATGAACTTTGCTGAAGTTCAAATGCTCTTAGAAGAAGTCTCGTGATCACAAGCTTAACCATTTTCTATTGTTAACCTTAGTCCTCTCATGGAGCAATGACCGTAACAAAGATATAGAAAGTCAAAGTTTAGAATATCCTGTCATATTTCCAGGACATCAATTTGTCCCCAGTTAAAAGTCGTCTTTCACTATTAGTTTCCTTCTTCTTAAACACTTTTTTTTTACCTATTGTGTGGAAGGGGGAAAGACCTAAAAAAAATTTTAATCGGTTATTAGTACGACATGCCATCCATTATTTTTAAAATTTAGTGTGAAGGAAATACTAAATTATCTCCCTTATATACTGCAATGTCCTTAACATTTTAAGTTAGACCCTCTACTATTCACAGCTGTTCCTGACCACTCACGCCTGATAGTGTATCAACATGAGAGAAGTCATAATAAATAGTTAAAACTTAGAAATTACTATCAGACGAAATACCTTCTGGTGTATTTTAAGATACTTGTAAGATCATGTCCTCATTCCTTCAGTGTAAGAAGTGTGAACCGGACGTGGGTTCACGTTATTCACATGCTGGGAAAGCTGAGTACAAAACTCGCTTGCAGATGTCAAGTTAGGGTGTTATTTTAAGCCATTTGAGCTTGTTATCAGAAATAGCCGAGCTGTATTTAACAGCAGATAAATTTCTCATCTTATCGTGACGTGATAAACAATATATATATATATATAATATACTTATGACATGTCACACAGGTCTTTGTGACAGGTTAGTGTAAACTCGGAGTACCTACTCCGTGAGATGACAAAACATCCTGAAATCTGTCTTTTATATTTGTGTATTTCTTTGATAATTCAAAGCGAATTAGAGGCTACAGAAATGTGGTGTCTGAGAAGAATGATGGAAATACCATGGAAAGTCAAGAAAACTAATACAGAGGTTCTCATTGATGCTAGCGTAAAAAGATCAATCATATAAAACATTCTTGATTCTTGATTAGAATCTCGCCTCGCAGCACATGGGGCATTCCCATAACTGCTCTGCCCTCTGTTCCAGCAGTCATCTGTCTCGATTGTTTTCCAAGTATAATGCCGCCGAAACAGACGTTGACATCAGGGCACAACTCTGGCCCTTGCGACAGCTTTCTTTGTTGTTCCGCACACCCATGCCGTGCATGTAACTAGTTCACCCACAACGTCGGCCTGTCGGAACAACATGGTAACTGTTATCGAAGGTTAAGACTACGGGATTGTATAGATGAGGTGCCATGACTGTTCTATAAGATGATAACCTCAATATGAAGGCATGTCATCTACTAAGGTTTTCTGTTGCATGGTGGTTTGTCTAGTGAGCAATTGGTGAGACCCACAGACACAACCGCATGCGTTATCAAACAGTAGGGGCAGACAGTCAAGGTTTCTAGGGTATGTGCTGAGAAGAACACAGCTTGAACACTTAATGACCACTGGAAAGATCACAGGGAGAAGAGATAGGGGACGACAAAGAGAAAAGTTACTAGATGGCCTTGTATTGTGGCACGGTAGAAGCTCACCAACCGAGCTTATTGACAACACAAGAAGTGTCGTGGAGAAACATGATCGCCTACGACAATCGGCATGGCACTTGATTGATTGATATCTTTGATACGGTCATTAAGCCCTGATAGTAGAAAAGTGGAATCATGCGCATGCTTGTAAGAATGTCTCATCAGATATATAATAATTAATTTAATATTCAAATGCCCTGTGGATCCTGTGTGAACACTAGTAAGTTGTGTGTAGTTGAATTATCACGAGTAACAAAACAGTATTCAAACTCACTTTCATTGTGTCAAAGGGCATGAATCCTGAACCAGTAGATCGACAACCAACTCCCTTTCATGCATGTTAGAATTACGTTTGTTGTGACAGAATTACCTGACCTTCGACTTCCGCAGATTTTATGTACACCAAGTTATACACAAAAGGAAATTGCGCCTCTTATTTAAAGCGTCACGAATTCGCGAAAAGACAATTTAGTTTCCTAGATTATCTATTTTGATTTCCTCTTGTGCCGTTACGCGTCGTATGGGGGAATTTGGAGTGTTTTGTCTTTGGCCATTTTAGTTGCATTGTTCAAGGTAAGCCCGTGTCTATTTAATGTTTCTTTGATAGAAGTACGAGCAAGGTGCCTGCAATTCCTGGGAATAGTAAATAAAATAGTCAAAATTGTCAAATATTGCATGGTTCCCGTAAGGTGTCGCAGGGAGAGATGTAGCTGTGTGATAAAAGTCGCTTTCTGACACTATGTACAGTGTGATTTTTTTAAATTTACCCTCCGACCAAAAAAAAAAAAATTCATTACATTTCAGTGATCGAACTCTAGACCTCACTAGTGTGGCCAACGCTCTAACCTCTCAGCCGTTCGTCACACAGAAAACAAACACCACAAACTAGATTTCATTACCACCGTCAAGTGAGGTCTCCGTAACGAAAGATAGCGGCCACGGTTCTCCAATTTCCTTTGTCTCTGCTTTGGTGGTGCACTCTTCTACACTGTAACCTGTCCATCTCGGGATATATCTTTGATACTTCTATCTCTGCCTACCTATCCCTCGCTACCCCTCAACTTTATCCTCAATCTATGTCTTCAATAAGGTGTCACGTCTTTTCATATATCGAAACTACTTTATTTTTTTTTAAATTCCATTTAATAGTTGTTTTGTTTTTGTTATTTTTTTTTTCATTAAGTGTTGTCATAACCTATTTGTGAGTAGACCAAGTGTCATGTGACGTATTCCTTCCAGAACGTTGTCTTCCCAATGAACTCTCTGAACCTCACTCTGTCTTGGCGATGTGGCTTGCATTTTCTAGCGATGTATTCATGTTATCTTTAATGTCGTCAGTCCATCGTCTTCGTGGTCTGCCCTTTCTCCTCTACCAGGTACTCTTCCCTCCTTTATTTGTCTTTCTAAACAGTTGTGTCTCTTTATATGACCAAATAGGCGTAGTTTTCTTTTTGTTATTGTGTTTAGTAACCAACACTCTGGAATATTCAATGTGTTTATAATGTCTGAGACTAAGTAGACTAAGTAGCGACTAGAAATAGAAGAATCTTTTTGAAAGTATTTCTTCCACAGGAAGTATATTTCTCAATAGAACACAATAATTAATGTGAAGTCTAACGCTAATATTAATATTAATAATTATCCTCATTTTGTTTGAATCGTGTCAAAAAAATAATGTATCGCTAGGAAATTAGGTACTTATACAAGTACACACAAGACCGTATGTCTCTGTTAGGAGAAAAAGGGGAAAAGGTGTGTGGTTTGTTAAATTGGAAAAAAAAAATACTTATAAAAGTTTCCGTGAAGTGAATCATTTTCGGAAATTAATTAATTATTTTTTTCTAAGTTCTATCTTTAAATAGAAGGAGAGGGGTAGGGTAAACCAGATGTTTCTTATTTTCGTCTATACTCACTAAGTTATTTTTAACTAAAGTTGGGGGGGGGGCGGAGGCTAAACGTCTCAGACCCTTCCCTATTTCCCGCATCTACAGGCTTGAGTACACATCAACTTTAATTATTAGTTTAAAGATTTATCTTCGTGTTTGGTAAAGTTAATTTTTTTTAACTTCTTTTTAAGAACCAGAGACACAAGATGCTGATTAGTTTACTTCCAGAATATTTTTTTACCTGTTCCCATTACATCTCTCTATTCTTGTAGCCTGTATTTTATAGTTCCGTTAGTCCATCGGTATTTCTGATTTTAATTTTGGAGAAACAGATGTAGCAGATGTTGTAATTTATCTTCCAGTGTCGGCCACGATTTCCGGACATATTTTCAGTTTCTTCACTGTTTTTTTGTTTAATATCCAATTTAAATAGTAATACGAGTTGATTCTAAGTGATGTAACGAATACATCGGGTTATTGTCATTTGTAATCTGTGCCTTTAACACGACCGTACAAATGATTATGGTGAATAGTTCCTTTAACACGAGTGTACTAAAGTTTTAGGGGATAGTTCCTTTAGCACGAATGTGCTATAGTTTGTGAAGATAGTTCCTTTAACACGAATGTGCTATAATTTGTGAAGATAGTTCCTTTAACACTAGTGTACTAAAGTTTGAGGGGATGGTTCCTTTAGCACGACTGTGCTATAGTTTGTGAAGATAGTTCCTTTAACACGAGTGTACTAAAGTTTGAGGGGATAGTTCCTTTAGCACGACTGTGCTATAGTTTGTGAAGATAGTTCCTTTAACACTAGTGTACTAAAGTTTGAGAGGATAGTTCCTTTACCACGACTGTGCTATAGTTTGTGAAGATAGTTCCTTTAAAACGACGGTACCAATGTTTTGGGGACTCTTCCTTTAACATGAATCTACTAATTTTTGGGGGATAGTTCTTTAATAGAACATTTTCCTCACTTTTCATGGAGTATTTTATTATCTTTTATATCTTATTATCTTATTATTATCTTTATATTTTATTATCGTTTATATCTTATTATCTTATTATTATCTTTATATTTTATTATCGTTTATATCTTATTATCTTATTATTATCTTTATATTTTATTATCTTTTATATCTTATTATATTATTATTATCTTTATATTTTATTATCTTTTATATCTTATTCTCTTATTATTATCTTTATATTTTATTATCTTTTATATCTTATTATTATCTTTATATTTTATTATCTTTTATATCTTATTATCTTATTATTATCTTTATATTTTATTACCTTTTATATCTTATTATCTTATTATTATCTTTATATTTTATTATCTTTTATATCTTATTATCTTATTATTATCTTTATATTTTATTATCTTTTATATCTTATTATCTTATTATTATCTTTATATTTTATTATCTTTTATATCTTATTATCTTATTATTATCTTTATATTTTATTATCTTTTATATCTTATTATCTTATTATTATCTTTATATTTTATTATCTTTTATATCTTATTATCTTATTATTATCTTTATATTTTATTATCTTATATATCTTAATTTAGTATATTATATTGTGGGAAAAACAATTTACTAAAAACTATAAAAACATCTTACTGAACAATTTATCACAAAAGAATATTGTTATGTAAGGAGAATATCTGATGTAATACTACGCGTGTCGTGAATACTCTATATACAGAAACATTAGTTTTTCTCGCTCAAATAGTCGCTTGCAGATAATTGCATTAAAACGCAAGCGTGTAGTATTTTTGTGCATTGCGCGAATTAAATGGTGGTCAGATAATAAGTTTTAGTTGAAGTTTTAGTTAAATAATTTCATTGATTGATGACGTCATTGGTAGTCTAGTTTTAATGTCATGTCATAGAATGTTTGGGATGTTTTCATTGGCAGTTCTTTTTTAAATCTGTGTATGTTTATTTCAGGTGATGACGACATGTGTGTCCCATGGAACAGCTAACCAGGTGAGTACATGTACGTAGTATGTTCCTTGTGTCCGCGTATTGCATACTGGGAAAGTGGAGCACATAATAGCAGCACTGTTTCCCTTTCATTCATGCCTGGAGTAATAGAGCAGATCGGCATAACCAGTAGTCAATTGGTGACGGGGAATGGGTACAGTGAACCCTACTTCGTTGCATTGGTTCGGAGCAGTGCATAGGTTGAAACCTACCTTCCTGGTGGTGTGATAGTTATTCTCTGGCTCTGGCACGAGGTGAGACGGGAATCTACGGACTCCCAGCAATGTCATTTTAATGGCATTGGGTCAAAGGGCATAAGCCCATGGACCGCTGCATCAGCAACCAACCAACCAACCTTCCATGCATGTCGCATGAGGTGGCTAAGGAGTTTATGACGTAGAATTGGCTGTTCCAGCCCATATAGGATCATAGGGACCTAGAAGCCATGTTAAAAATGTGTCAGGACGAAAGGTTCAGTAATTGCATCAAAGCTGTAAACTATGCCACAACGCATTCCGTTCCTCGTACTACATCCTGATAATTTTAACGAGTTTGGGAACGACCGAAGAAGAAGATAAAGAAATAAGTTATTTCTCATTTTAGTGATTTATATTATTTCCGTAAGGTTGTAACGGTTGATCACTTGCAGACATAGATGGACGGAACTCCAGCTCCTGACCAATGACCAGCAACTAAGTACATGTGCCAAGTGTTACAGATGAATTTAACATAGAGAATATAATATAAATATGTGCGTAAGAAATAGCATAACGATGTCTACACTCTTTTTTTCCTACGTCTATTTATTAATCTGTATACAGAGTGTCCATAAAGTCTATATACACTAATTTATATTGTGGGAGATACTACGTTAAATAATTTTCAGTATTTAGTGTGAACCTGTGTGACATTAACGCAACAACAATTATGAAAAAAACTACTGTTTAAGCTATTAGCGTATTCAATAACGTGGCTTGTAGTACATTAGCACAATGCAGTTATCTCTACAGCATATGTTGAAACATGTACTTCAGGAAAGTTCTACGCTGATGTTTAGTAATCTGTTCCGTATATTTAGCACCATAATTAAATAAGTGTCCACTACACTTCCACTACTAACAGCTCTGCTATTTACCACTACTCTTGCCCAGCTAAACCAGTCTTTCTCCAACCATTTTCATGCCACCGTCCACTTTAGTAATAGTGTATAGACCGACGTTCCCAAACCAGGATTGCTGCATGATCGTCTCCAGTAAAGACCTTTCCACTGAATTAATTAGGACCCCATTCGTTATGTTTTTTAAATATTGTTTAGGTTGCGATTGGTCACTATTTACATACTTGAATCGCATGTCAAAAAATAGCCAAAGCGACTCCAAGTATATAAAAAGTAACCAACAAAACTCCAACAAAGGCCCCCTCCGGTACTGTGACAATTGTATATAACATTTCTTATTGAAGGCGGTCGTCGTTGTTAATATTTCTTCAGTAACGAGTGGGCAAGGTCACAGAAAGAGGTCATTTCTTCGCATGTCCGTATATGGAGGGGGGTGTTGAGTCGCGCAGCGCAGTGCTAACTCACTGGCTTCGTATATGAGTGATCATGGGTTCATTCCACAGTTTAGGAGGAAATCTTTTTTCAGATCACAACGGCTTCCGGGTCAACCCAGTCTGAATTTGGTACTGAATTAATCTGGGAAGTGAAGACTGCGAGGGAAAGAGAGACACTGAAATGTGATATAGCTAACATCTGATACCCCTTACATCATTAATACATGTTATGGGTTCACTTTACATATGTGGGGTTGGGATTACAGGGAAGGTTTAACCTCCCACCCCCTCCACACCCTTTAGGAAGAAAGAATACAGTATTTAGTACTTTAAATCAAGCCAAAAATCTGGTTTAAAAAATAACCCTTAATGGATTTTCACCAACATAAAATCACATACGTGGCACGAATATGCATAAATGATCCACGAATAGGAAGGAGTAACCATATTGTTTTAGGCAAATTCACAGCCTCCCTCCCCTCTTTTATCATTTATATGTCTACGTCACTATTTATTGTTTTATGTAGGTTATTGATGACCTTTTTCACAAATGATCACTTGATCTCTATAATTGTATAAACTCATTGAAAAATCAAGTGAACACACTTCAAACATGTTGATAGTCGTTTCTTTGTAATGTGGGAAACTCAATACACTCGTAACTAAAGTATTCTTCTTCTACTTCAGCGTTCATTCTCAAACTCCCACTGGATTTCTCTTGTAAAAGGACAATGATCCTACAAGATTTCCAGTTGAATGTAGTCCAGAGAATGAAAATGCGTTGTGTTGCCATTTTATTTGCGCCAATAGCCCAACACATCCGTCTTCGGCGGTATTAAAGTATTCAAGTGTAGATTATGTGTTTTATAGATATGGGAGAGATTGAGACTCTATATACACTTTTCTATTCAGTTTGCTATTACATCTATTTATTATCCATCATGATTGCATGCTCACTCATTGAACATTTACGTTTTCGTATCTACTTTTATATCAAGAGAGCACTAAAGCACAAACACCGTAGGGATACCAGGTGAAAATTGTACTTTCATTTAATTTTTTTTTTATTTCTGTCTTCTTCTGCGTTCGTTCTCAAACTCCTGCAGATTAGCAGGATGCAGTCCGGAGAACTGAATGCGTTGTGTCATGGTTTACATCATTGCTGCGATATCTGCGCGTTTCGGCCTGACACATCCGACTTCAACGTGGCTTTGGGTCACTAACCCTATATGGGATGGGACAGCCAACTCCATCCCATAACCTCCTTAGTCGTCTTTTACGACATGCGTGGAAGGTAAACAGTGTTAATATTCTTTGCTCCCCTTTCGGACCCCGGAAACACACGGGTGAAATTATGTCTTAGTTGTAGGAAAATTGTAATTTGTTATGAAATGTGCGTTATTGTAATATTCTAGATTCTAGATTCTATATACTAGTATTTCATAGGATATTAGCTTGATTTATTAGATTTCCGATATTAGCTTGATTTATTAGATTTCCGATTTTATCTTGATTTATTAGATTTCCGATATTAGCTTGATTTATTAGATTTCCGATATTAGCTTGATTTATTAGATTTCCGATATTAGCTTGATTTATTAGATTTCCGATATTAGCTTGATTTATTAGATTTCCGATATTAGCTTGATTTATTAGATTTCCGATATTAGCTTGATTTATTAGATTTCCTATATTAGCTTGATTTATTAGATTTCCGATATTAGCTTGATTTATTAGATTTCCGATATTAGCTTGATTTATTAGATTTCCGATTTTATCTTGATTTATTAGATTTCCGATATTAGCTTGATTTATTAGATTTCCGATATTAGCTTGATTTATTAGATTTCCGATATTAGCTTGATTTATTAGATTTCCGATATTAGCTTGATTTATTAGATTTCCTATATTAGCTTGATTTATTAGATTTCCTATATTAGCTTGATTTATTAGATTTCCTATCTGTGCTTGGTTTTAAAAGATATGAAATGTATGTACAAAAACAGCCGAGTTCTCCTGTCACTCGTATCATCATCATCAGGTGCCTTGCCGGCTGGCGTAGGCGATCATTGCTCTCCAAAGCTCCCTGTTCCCAGTTTTTATTCTATCAAACTCGTTGTTATTTCCCTACCGTTCAAGGTTTGTCAAATTGTGTAATATTTTCTCACGTTGTCCATCTTAGATTTTTTTAATTCCTGAAAAGTTTTTTTTTTCTTAATGAGAACTGTTCTCAAGATATTGTGAACCAGAGAAAATCATAGAACTTCAGTTCTACATGATATAGTAACAATGACAGAGGAGAAAAAATTATTCACAATAACCATTGTTATCTTCAATAGCAATTTCTCAGAGTAATCATGGTTATATACAATGTTTTGGAAGCCAGGGTAGTGTAATGATAAAGCACTCGTCCCATAAACAGCGAGTCCTGGCTTCGAATCCCCTCGTTGTTGTGGTTTGAAATAAAAATTACTCTTGTGGTTCACCAAACCACCAAGAATTAGGGTACCAGTGTTCATACCCTGGGAAAATAGCCTCTAGCTACTGAGCAAATGCGGTAGACCACGCTAGTCATCTGGTTTCTGGTTAGCCAATTACTAGGCTGCTGATCAAATCTTGTGCTATGAAATTGGATCATATCTCATATTACTGTTACCTGTACCTACAATAGTAAACGTTATTTCACAATAACTGTATTTCACAGTAACTGTAATTCACAGTAATCGTTTTCCACAGTAACTGTATTTCACAGTAATTTTATTTCCCAGTAACTTTATTTCACAGTAACTGTATTTCACAGTAATTGTATTTCACAGTAACTTTATTTCAAAGTAACTAATGTTTTAAAAAATATTCAGAAAATGAGTGGGATTTTTGTGTTTCACTCTATCTCTCACTCTCTCCCTCTCTCTCCCTCTCACACACACTCTCTCTCCCGTCCTCTCTCTTACTATTTCTACTTTAATTTCAATTTTCTGAGTCATATTTTTCTCAACATCACTTCCTGTTCCTACGTGCCAGATGACATATCTCTCTCTCTCACACATTCTCTTCTTTCTGATTATACGTTTGTATTCCTTTTTTTATTTTGAATAGTTTTCTTTTAAACTACCTCATTTTGTATTTTGTTTCAATTATTTTCATTTCCTCTTCTCTTGTAATATATCTTAAGCTTTCGGAATCTCTCCACCTTGTGTTTCCTATCGTAACACTCCTCCTTTCTGTTTCTTTCCTCTTCCGCTGTTTTCAATCTTCTCCAGAGGCAGTTTTTCTCCTAAATCAGATCTCATAAGCTTGTTGGTCACCCTAAGCTTGTTGGTCACCCTTATTTTGTTAGTCACCCTAAGCTTGTTGGTCACACTAAGCTTGTTGGTCACCCTAAGCTTGTTGGTCATCCTAAGCTTGTTGGTCACCCTAAGCTTGTTGGTCATCCTAAGCTTGTTGGTCACCCTACAGCTACAATTTATTTTAATACATCCTCTATCTTTCTCTCCTCTCTCTTACTGAACTCTCTCTTTACCTTTCTATTTTTTCGTCTCTCCCTCACTTATTCCTTTTTCTCCATCACTTTCTTTTTCTCATCTCTTTCTCCCCTTCTCTTCCTATCTTTATCTTTCTGTCTCGTTCTTTTACTTCTCGTGGAAACATGTCTGTACATCCGACCAATGATTCTCATTGTCAGTCATATGGCTTCCTTGCTGGATACTGAAAGTGGGAGCCGCGTTAGCGCAGTGGAAATGTTTTCAGATCGCAACGGCTCCCAGGTCGACCCAGCCTTAAATGGGTACCGGATTAATCCGGGAAGTAAAGACTGCGAGGGAGAGGAGATGGCTACCGCCCTCATTTGCAGAGCCTGTGAAATGTGAGATCGCTAACATCTCACACCCCTACGGCATTAATAAATGATATGGGTTACTTTACTTTTTTACTGAAAGTTGTTTTACTGTATCCCGAAAAAAAATTTGAGATGGTGAAGGGTTCCCACATAAATCTATCTAGGAGTACATATAAAGGTACAAAAAACTTAAAGTATAAAATGTAGTTATAAAGATTTATACAGAGCCGTAGATACATCTTGTGTAAGGGGGGATGGTTTACCTTAAATAAATCGCATTCCACCATTTTCGTTGCAATTCTCTTTTTGATTAGATTATTGTTGACATTTTTCCAATAAATCCCTGAAGCAAGGGGAAATTTATAAACCTTTTGGCTAAATTCCTAGTGCTAAAATTAGTGTTCTGATCTCCTAAGAGGGGCTGGGGTTTGAACCCCAATATCTTCCACTTATCTATGGGCTTAAATATGTAGGCTTATCCATAAAAATAAATTATTTAAATTTATGGTTATTTGTAAACAAGTCGTATGCAGTTTTTGACACTTAAGGAAGGGAACATGAAAGGAGAATTAACCCCATAAGGCGGCCACGAAAAAAAAAGTTTGAGAACTACTGCATGAAAATACACTCAGATCAGGTCATTACAATCTCTTCCATCAAATCATTCTGAAAAGTGTGACACTTTTATTGAGTGTCAGTGAGTAAAGTTAGATTAACATAGACTGCCATGATTACATCCCCATATTTGTGGGGTGTACATGGCGTCGCACTGGTCTCGTGAGATTTCCAGGACTAGCAGATCACATGATACATAAAACTTCTGAGACACCTTCTCGTGGTGCATCCTTCTCTGGAAGTTTTTAAGTTAATGCGATACATTTGAGCAGCGATGTGGGACTGTTTAGTTTTTTAACTCTGAGCTGTTTAGACAGCATAAGAATTCATTGAATATAAGCCAATGGCTCTGATTACTACCTGTCTTGTTTTTCTGTGTTCAGGATTATGCTTTTGTCTTGCTAGATATTCCGGTGTCTCCAGGACGCAGTTCCTAGTATTCTCCATGTTAGAGTGCCTGCAACAACGTTTTGGTCACAGCTCAGCCGTGGCTATGCACGGATTACTACAGACCGTCTAACAGAATTAATTAGGCCTTTATTTGTTACTTTTCTTGATTATTTCCCTGTTTTCCGTTTGCCAATATTTATATGCTTCGACTCGCATGTCAAAACTAAACACGGCTATATAAATAGTAACTACTCCAAGTATATAAATAGTAACTAATGAAAAACGTGATAATAATAAAAGAAAAGTACGGAGTGAAGGCCTGTTTACGTTTAGCAGGTAGGTCTTCCATAACCACCGACGGTCACCCTTCAGCCCGATGTGACCGTGTCTCGCCTCAGAGTCCCTTGTAATCGGGACAGTCTTGTGTTCATGTGTCTGTATTCCTGTTGCATACGGACATTAATTTGTGTAGGCCATCCCGACCCGGTACAGGTGGCCCTGTAGTTTGCAATGACCAAGTCGAAAGATGATGGTCTGTTGTTCCCTATGAAGTTGGTGTATGGTGTCTAATGTCAGATCTGTATCCATTTCTCTCTTCTATCGTGCAAATCTATATGTGTAAACATGCGTTCATATTTTGGGATTATATATGTGTTCAATCGATTCTTGTGCCAGATACTTTAGCAGAAGTGGTGATAGGTATTCTTTGTTGATGATCCACGGGAGCTTCTTTGAAGATGGACTGTTTTATTTTATACTGTAAATTTACTCTATCAAAATCCAAAGTATTTCCATTTGTTTTCGGTGTCATTAGGAGGATATACTTCTGTTGATGATGCAGTTGTTTAAATATGTGGCAGAAACTGATTCTCTTCAATCTGTTTTTCGTGGTACTGTTGCATTTGTGGTGTATGCTACATGTATGATCCCACACTTGAGACATACCAGCTTAATGTAGAATAAGATAATGGTTGCAAACGCGGTTGCGTCTGTCGGTCTCACCAATGGCTCAGTAGAAAACCACCTAAGCAACAGGAAACCTTATTTGATGACATGCATTTATATTGAGGTTATCTTCTTATAGAAGCTTATGGCACATCATCTATACAATCCCGTAGTCGTAACCTTCGATAACAGTTACCATGTTGTTCCGACAGACCGCCAGAGTTGTGCCCTGTTGTCGACGTCTGTTTTGGCTGCATGAGACTCAAAACACCATCGAGTCGGATGGCTGCTGGAACAGAGGGCGGAGCACTTATGGGAATGCCCCACGTGCTGTGAGGCCAGATTCTAATCAAGAATCAAAAATGGTTGATGAGCCATGTGTCCAGTCACACAGCGATAGTGAGATAGTCCGCAAGTCTCGTGAGAATTCAGGCAAGTTCCTTGAATACAATGACCTCGGTACAAGTTCACAGCGCTTGAGGGCCGAAATGTATACAAATAAGAGTGCACCAATGGCAATGAAACATGCACACCGGGACGACGGTATGACAGAAATTTCTTCTTTCGTAAGAAATTAGCGTTATAAATCAAATGATAGGAAATTATATCGCTCTAATCTACCGGGGAAAAAAAGCGTGTATCAATTCATACTTAAACGAGAAGTTCATTCATTTAGATTTTGACTTCACGTTTTTTCGTTTCATCACTTATGTGTTATCTGTTTTACTTTAACACAGAGCGGAAACTATTGACTGCGCAAAGGGTGGCTGTCCCGGGCGAAATAGTCAGAGGCACAACGCAATGGTGTCACAACTGAAATGAAGCTAGTTTATGCAAATCAGGGTAGGAGCTTGTCCAGAACGCCAAAATTCCCCAGTAACTGCTGCTTCTGAATGTTCCATGTCGAATGTATTTGCATATCTGTCAGTCCTTCATGATCTTCAGATCTTCATTAATTTTTGTGTGTGGTTTAATAGGTTATTAAATTTACGTGTTAATGTGTTTCTTGATTTCTTTATTGTAGATGTTTTATTAGGACTCATTGGCCATCCACCCAACCTCCCTCCCTCCCCACCATTCAGGGTGTAACACGCATTTCGAGTTATAGGGGGTTCTAATCGCGTAACGCGTGTAACGTTGGCTGTGTCGGTATATGCGTCATTATCGAAATTTCGTTCTGATTAATTATATTAGCTTTTATTTCGCAGGAACCTGGTCACTGATCCTTGTAGAGTACCTTAATTGCTTGTTACAAATACACGCAATACTGTGTAAAATGTCACTCGAACGCCGCTACTCTAATTAGAAACGATTACAGATATAACTAAACAAACGACTTCCAGTCTTGTGTTGAAACATTGGTATAAGGGGAGTTAATCACTTGTAAAAAAACCAATCAACTTCTATATTGTTTGTTGCTCCTTTCATATATAACTTAGTCATAATTGCTTATTTGAAAATACTTCAAAAATGGCACATAATTTACTTCATTGTACTGGGTTCAGCCAGATATATTTTATCAGGGACGACGAAGCGACTTTGCACAAGGAGAGGGTTAGGGGATAGTACTTAATAAATAAAGTATCGTCACTTCCAAATTTGATGCGCTATCTTTGTGAAAACCACTCAATTTCTAGTAGTTTTTGTGAAGCCGAGGGAGGGTTCCTCCAGTATCTATCACCTTTGTTTTATAACGCTGATGCTAAGAGGAAGGAGAACATGATTTCACCCCCCCCCCCCCCGTGATTGATTGTGATTGTTCGTCAGATTCGCTAAAATGACGTGACTCAGCATCTTTTGAAATTTTGGAGGCGCAAATTTACCAACAAATGATAACCATCTTCAATACATATCTTCCGTCGTGTTTTCTTTCTTTCTTTTCGCTTTATGCCACCTTATGCCTACAGCGTCAAGGGAAGAATCATTCTCCGGAAATGTATTTCGTGTTTGCTTCATATATGTTTGTTTTCGTTGACTCTTTTATTTCTGTTATCCATCGTTTAATCTTCTTTTTTGACCACTTCATGAGACAGGCAGGTTTAAAGAACATAGTCACAACAGGCAAAATTGAAGGCAACAGAGACAGAGGGCGACAACGTGAGAAAATATTAGACAGTTTGACAACCAGGCACAGCAAGGAAACAACGACTTTGATAAATAATACTGTGGACAGAGAGTTTTGGAGAGCCATGACCGCCTACGTCAGCCGGTATGGCATCTGATAATGATGATCCATCGTTTGTAAGGTCTGCCCCTGGCTTTGCATCTATTGTGTTGGTTTAGTAATGACTTTTTTTTACAGCCACTGTCTGATAGTAGTCCGGAAGCATGCGAAGACCACTTAATATGTTGTTTTCTTATTTATTATATTGTGTTTGTTAGTCTTCTATTGTTTTTTTTCGTTTCTGATTGTCTCTTCTGTTACTCAGACAATTATACGTAGTCAACCAAGTAATTTCTGTTGTAACAAGTTTTCTTTTATATTCTGTTGTTAGTGTCCATATTTCGCATTGGTAGGCATAGTGATGGTATAATAATCATTGACCTTTTGTTAAAATTCGCCTTCGGTTAATTGCTTACTTGAAATCGCATGCAAAAATTAGACAAGGTGACTCAAAGTATATAAATAGTAACCAACCAAAAGACTAAAAATAATCAAAAACGCTGCGAATGGGGTTCTAATTAATTCTGTTGGTAGGTCTTCTATATTACGTTGACAGTCTCGCAACAAACACATTTTCATGCACTAGTTCATGTTATCACGTGATCACTCACACAGCTGTTGAGTGTTTTTCTCACTCATTTGTGTACTACAAGCAAACATTGACACAACGGCACTGACCCCCTGAACGTGTCCTCTTTCAGTTACGACTGCCTCTGTGAAACATACATACAAATTCGGCTTCAGATTTCATGGTGGCCTCTGCTTTTAATGTCTCTTCGATGACTTGTGTCTACAGACATAAATACAATTGCTAATTTGTGGAAACTTCAACTCTTCTGTATTTATTTTTCGGGTGTTTTCGAAGATCTATATGGTTTTTCTGTTATTTATGAATTATAGCATATTTCGAAATCTCCTCAAATACTGAAATGTAGGACCAATATTCTAAAATTATTTAAGACTGTTTTTTTTTAGATAATACGCAAAATATTTTATTTGATCTTTATTTCTTTTAATGGTTAATTCTTCTTCTTCTTTAATTAGGGATCAAACCAACAATAGAATACATACAGAAACAACAAGTTAAATGGTATGGACACATAACCAGACAGAAAGAGCAAAGTATTATCCAAAAAACACTTAACAAACGATACGAAAACAGTCGACCTATTGGACGCCCTCGTAAAAGGTGGATAGATAGTGTATTAGAGACACTCGGAAATATAACAGCAGAGGAGGCAAATAGAAGGGCAAAAGACCGTACACTCACTCTCCCCTCAACACCGAAAGGTACATGAGGACAGAAAGAAGAAGAAGAAGAAGAATTCTTTACGCAAAGTGCTGTTGAAACGTCTTTGTTCGTTTTCTTCTTTTCCCATGAAGTTCTACATATTCTTCTGAATATATTAGGACGCCACAAACTAGTTGATGAGTGCCACACGAAGATAACTAGTTGAAAGATAAACAATAATAAGGTGTATGTATAGAGATAATACTTAATAATTCTCGGAGCATTGCAAAGAAAGTCAATGACAGTTAGGCATCAATATTGTGGTAGGGTGTCACGTAAAAAGAATTGTTTCCCAAAATGGGCGGGGGCGCGGACAAAAGAAGAACCCCTGCTTTACTGTACTATCAGTTTTCTCGTCGTTTTCTAGAGTTACTTGTGAAAATGTGTCAAACTGTGAATCTCGTCCTTGAATTAATTTTCATCTGAAAGCTAGAAATTGTACTGTACGGCCGTTTTTTCAATAGGGGCGCTGCCATTCTCCCTCCCTCTATGGATGTTTTCAAAACGTCAGGAGGTGTTTTAGGCCCACAGTTAGATAAGAACACTTTCTTCTTGTTTGGTAGGCAATGGTAGATTGAGTAGAACTTAACTTCAGATTGAAACATAAATTAGCAAAAATGTTCTTTTTTAAGCTACTCTTATATCACATTTACTATTAAAATTTCAGACATGTGTACACTTAATTCTTATGAGAGTTACTATTCTATGTTCGGTCCTTTTTTTTGCAATAATTTTATAAAGTGCGGATGTGTTCCACACGGGTCTTCATACAAACATTGCTGGTTCTATCATATATGTGCACTGACGTCATATTCACATTTGTTTCAACAGAAGTATTATTGTTATATTGCTAATACGTACTTACTGCGCAAAACTGAAATCCAACAAGTATATCCAGGAATAGGGTAATAAATCTTTGCTAATTAGAGACAGACATAATAACACACACAAATCGACGTTTCGACCAAAAGACCTTTATTAAGACAACAATTGAAACAGAAATAATACATATAACAGAAAACGAACAGTAATGACATGGATGGTCACATTGGTTTGTGTAGTATCGGTTGCTATATTGCACACTCTTACGTAGAATGTTATTAATTATATGATATCTCACTGAACGTGAGGGCTATAACGATAACAATTTACTCTAATCCATGTTGTAAGCAAACACATTTAGTGACAAATAGTGGAAGAAACTCAGTGTCACAGTAACTAGCTCCCGCGCATAACAGCACCGCACATACGTAATTAACGGAAAGTCGCAAGGAGTAAAATGAACCCTAATTCCAAAGATAAAGCTCCAGTGTTGGATTACGTCCCGAAGGGAAGAAAGTATGAATGCGGAAACAAAAAGGAATGGTCCTATCCCTCCTCACCGAAACTGTGTAAGTTGTACGTGTGTTAATCTGCAGGGGCGGTTATTTTAAAGCTTGTTTCTGCGCATCAATCTTCAGAGAATGTTATCTTAAATCTCTTTCTGATGCGCAATTGTACATGCATCAATCTGCAGGGAATTTTATGTTAAATCTCGTTTCTGATGAACAATTATACATGCATCAATCTGCAGGGAATTTTATGTTAAATCTCGTTTCTGATGAACAATTGTACACGCATCAATCTGCAAGGAAGTTTGTGTTAAATCTCGTTTATGAGGAACAATTGTACACGCATCAATCTGCAGGGAAGTTTGTGTTAAATCTCGTTTCTGGTGAATTGGTTGTTACTTTAGAACATTACACACCAAACAGAAACATTGTCACGATTCTCAAGTACACGATTCTTGTTCGAAATCATTTTTTGTCCCGCAATAAATTCTAAACTATGTGGAATTGTGAGTACATGTGTCCGTCAGCAACATGACAATACCGAAACGATACTAAGATGCAATTCTACGAGGGGGAGTCAATAAGTAAGTCCCAAATTGATGTTGGATGGCAGGAAAATGCAGTAGGTGGTTTCTAAAGCTGTTTATAGTTGATATCATCATAGAACTTTATGTTTATGTTCGCTAGATGGCGCTAGCTGTACCTTGCGCATGCGCAACACAAAAAACAAAATGGCTACTGTACTTACAGAGTGTACAATCAATGAACAACGTGCTGTTGTGCGTTTTTTATGGGCAAAAGGACTGCCTGCAAAAGACATTCATAAAGAAATGCTTCCTGTTTATGCTGACAATTGTTTGTCCCGTAAAGCTGTGCACAGCTGGGTAAAAAAATTTTCTCAAGGACGCTCTAAAATTGTTGACGAAATCCGATCTGGTCGTGCTGTTGAAATTGCAACAGATGCATCTGTGCAGCGGGTTGAGGAGATGATTCGAGGTGACAGACGAGTAACGATAGACGCTGTAGCAGCTGCAATAGGGTGCTCACATGGTTCAGCATACAGCATCATGCATGACCGATTGAAATTTAAGAAAGTGTGTTCAAGGTGGGTGCCCAGACAATTGACGGACGAACACAAAATGAACCGATTAGGCTTGTCATTGGAGCATCTCTGTCAATACGCAAATGAAGGAGAAGACATGATGAACAGGATTATTACTGGGGACGAATCATGGGTGCATCACTACCAGCCTGAATCAAAGCGTGCTTCAATGCAATGGAAACATCCTTCTTCGCCTTGTGTCCAAAAATTCAAGGTTACACCATCAGCAGGGAAGGTTATGCTGACAGTGTTCTGGGATTGTCAAGGAGTGCTTTTAACCAATTTCAAAAAGAAAGGTGACAATGTGAATTCTGAATCATACTGTGAAGTTCTATCAGCGCTTCGGGATGCAATTCGAAGAAAACGTCCAGGGCTGCTGACTAGAGGAGTGCTACTCCTTCATGACAATGCTAGACCACATACGGCTCGATTAACTCAGGAGAAAATAAAAAATCTTGGTTGGAAAATTCTGGAACATCCTCCTTACAGCCCCGATTTAGCCCCTAGTGATTTTCACCTTTTTGGTCCACTAAAAACCCACCTTGGCGGGAAGCATTTCGCGACTGACGCAGAAGTTGAATGTGAAGTGAAAATGTGGCTTAAAAATCAGAGCACGCAGTTCTACGCAGCAGGTTTGGGAGGACTCATAAAACGATGGGATAAATGCATCAATGTTGGTGGAAATTATGTTGAGAAGTAAAGGGATAATGTATGTGTAAAAATAAACAGTTTTCAGGTTTTTATCGTCTTCAGTTTTTTTCTAAAGAGCCATTTGTGACTTACTTATTGACTCCCCCTCGTAGCAACAGTCAAAGACCACTACTTTTTGTGACATCTGCCGTAATCGCCAGAGTTGAGTACCACATCTGCCAAATTCGACAAACCTAGCACAAAGAGAATTTTACCTAATCTCGGACAATTCATTGTTCCATGGAGAGAATTATGCGCTTATTTAATTCCTGCGTTATTCCGGTGCTATCATATGGATGTGAGAGCTGGAAAAGCTCTTTAAAGAAAAGAAATTACTGAGTTTCGAGAACAAATGTCTTCGTAGGATAACTAACACCCATTCGAGTGAATTCAAATCGAATGATAAAATCGGAGAAGAGACACATCAAAATTTCATCACAGATGTTATCAGAAAACGCCGTTGGTCCTACATCGGGCATGTCCTACGCGCAGACACCAACAGAATACACCACCAATCTCTTGAATGGATACCTACAGGCAAAAGAGCCAGGGGTAGACCAAAAGAAACACTCAGAAGAACAATACTAAGAAAGTAAAACAACTAATATTCATACTATTCAAGAACTGCACAGAATAGCTTTGAACAGACACAATTGGAGAGATCTGACCTCTGCCCTATTCGCTAACTTCAGCGCAAAAGGAAAATGAATGAGTGAATGGAGAGAATACGACTTTTATGTCCGTGGAAAAGATACAGCAGCTGGTGCATGAGTGGTTAGACACGAGTACAAAATATACATATATATATATATATATAGAGAGAGAGAGAATGAGTGAGAGAGAGAGAGTGAGTGAGAGAGAGAGAGTGAGAGAGAGTGAGTCAGAGAGAGAGAGAGAGTGAGAGAGAGAGTGAGTGAGAGAGAGAGAGTGAGAGAGAGTGAGTCAGAGAGAGAGAGAGAGTGAGAGAGAGAGAGAGATCATATTAATATATAGATCAACTTTATATTAATGTTAAAATGTGTCCACGTGTATCAAATCCATTTATAGGATCTGGAGGACTTGTGTCGAAAGCAGTAGTGACTGTCAACAATTTAAATAGTTGTATTTACTAATTAAGTATACATCAATTCAAAAAATATTTACAATTTTCAGTTTGAAACACTCAAGAAAAATCCAGAATTGTAACATCACCTATTATAGTTTTAGCAGGTGCCAGTCACTACATGTTACGTTTGTATTTTGTGATTCTGTGTTCGATGGATCATTATTGAAACTTATAGCTAGGAAATGTGAACATGACTATTGGTACAGAGTGTGTACACAGGATATGTCATGTAGATATTGTAGACACTATCACTGGTTAGAGAATGCGACTCTGGTATTTGTTACATAGTTACTCATGGTCTGTCATCTAGACTTTGTGGACAGTGTCACTGACTAAAAAAATTACAATTCGACAATTGTTATACAGAGCACACACAGGTTCTGCAATGGAGATGTGCGAACATGGGACAAAAAAAAGGGTAATGATGTTTTGCGAATCAATGGAAGTACAGAGGTACACACGCACAAAACCTACGTTTCAACTAAAAGAGTATTATCAAGTACTCAATATATTACACGACGAGGATAGATTCACGATGTCCATGATTAAGTCATGGCACAATAATAACGGTGAACACAAATTCCGAAAGCAGACTAATATTAGATGATGTAACACAAACTGATTACGCATGCGGTTGCGTCTGTGGGTCTCACTAATGGTCCACTAGACAAACTACCCATGCAACAGAAAACCTTAGTGGATGACATGCCATTATATTGAGGTTATCTTCTTAGAGAAGCTTCATGGCACGTCATCTATACAATTATGCTGTTATTTTGTTGTTGAAATGTGTTTCATCTTTACCTGAATATATATGTATACACCCTCTGTTGCTGAGAGGGAGCCAGAGATGTACTGTGCAGCACTGGGGAGGAGGAAACTGACAGCACTGTTTTTTTCCTCTGGCTGAGACCATCATAGGGGCACTGTGACTCAGGACATGAAAATCCTTTTGACGAACATCCGGTTGCATGCCTGGAGCAATAGAGATTCCCGGCATAACACGTAGTAAATTGGTGGCGGGGAATGATCACAGTGAACCCTACCTTGGCTACAGTGACTAGGAGCAGTGCAAAGGTTGAAACCTACCTTCCTGGAGGTGTGGTACTAAAGGGCATGAGCCCATGGACCGCTAGATTAGCAACCAACCAACCAACACAAACTGATGAGAAGGTGTCAGAACAGAACACACAGAAAAAGGACATGAATTGAGTCATGCATATATGTAGGAATTGGGCTTTCCATATATCGTGTCAACAAGTATGTGTCAATTTGTTACCATCTCCAATCCCCTTGTTAACTACTATCAAGGATATTAGAGGCCCCTCCACTCCTCCCCCACCTTCGTAATTATGTCACACATTTATCCATTGCAAAAAAAAGAGAATAAAAAGTACGAAAAACATCTACATGATTTTTGTCTGCATTTTAGACACTAAATGATTCAAAATTCACAAAAATGTTATCGGTGCATAAAAACAGTATTTTTGACGTCAACGTCTGTCAAATCTGACCCCTCCTCCTTCCAAAAAAACTCTGACTCTTTTTCAGACCCCCCCCCCATTATTGATGTAGCTTATGGACAGATCCCACGAAGAGTGATACAACAGAAAGACCGTAGACAACCCCAAATTGATGGATATACCAGTTCTTAAGCACACACCGAGCCCTGTCATCAGCGGAGCACGATTTGATGGCACTTGAATGAATGTTATAAACACTAAGATGACCTGTGGCATTGAAGTATGCAGAACTGTAGTTTTTTCTCTGTGGTTAATATCACACCGATGCTGAAAGAATCGGTAATTTAGTCTCATAACTATTCCTCTATATAAAGGGGAAAATTCAATATGAAATGTATTCTTCTGTGTGATGAAAATAATTTTCAAAACTTCATTGAATGATTTTCAAAACGTCATTGCCTTGTCTATTCTCATTTCCCTGTGCGATTATGTTTGCTGCAATTATTACACATGATCTTTGTAGATAGTGTGAGACCCGTCACTAGCTAGTCAATGCAATCTTGGGCAACAGTTACTCAGTACAGACATGGTATTTGAAAAGTGGATTGTGTAAAAACTCAATAGTTACGAAGTTCGACCCTGAGCAAAATTCTGGTCCATGTGATGGCTCTAAATGCTAAACTGTCGCACCCTTACTGTAAACTCTAATTCATAGCATTTAGTTTTAACGGCTAAAATTAGACTTGATGTACTTTATATCTAGACTATAGTCTAATAACTTTGCTATAGCTTCACTGTTGTTAACTTCATGTGTACACTATCAATACCCCATGCTTGTAGGAGTCTATATTCGACAGCGGCTCAGCCATGATTTCCCAAATATTTGACTTTCAGTTGGACATTTTCCAAAGATCTTACACCGGCTCCCAACTCCCTCAATTTTAGATCGAATCCGAATTTCACACCACTTCAGTTTTTTTCAACAACGTTATAGGGAACAGACCTACAAACAATAATGAAACGGTAAAATGCACGAAGTGTCTACATACCATTTTTTAAATATTATGTGCAGTTTCATTCCAACTTTGGTATAGTACGCGTCGTTTGTACGCGTAGTTCGTGTCGTCATTGAAATCTCTTAACTAGCAGACGGTGTTACCACGAAAACAAAATGGTTAATTTAATTAGAGATACCTGTTTACTGAGCTTTGCAGCAACAGATACAAATAATGTAGGTTTGTTGTAAACTCGAGAATTGCTACAACGTGAACAGGTGTCCGGCCTGATCATCCAAATACTTTATATTACTACAGTAGTGAAATTATTCGGTGGAAAAACCAATGGAACGCATTTATGCGTGAAGTTTGTGGGAAACATCATAATGTGAAGCGTGAAACAAGGTAATGAAGCTATGCTAGTAACACGAAACACACATAGGCACACACACAAATTGACGTTTCGACCGAAAGGCCATTATCACGGATAACATACAGATATACATCAAAGAACGACAAGTTCGACGATACAACTTGCGTTCACATGTCTAGTAAAATGGCCAGAAAGGCATTATATTTTTAATATTACGTTATATCGTTCCTGGTTGTGGTTTTTCATGTATATCTGTATGTTATCCTTGATGAGGCCTTTCGGTCGAAACTTCGATTTGTGTGTGTGCCTATGTGTGTTTCGTATTACTATCAAAACGTCATTACCTTGTCTCACGCTATACTTGTTGGATTTCAGTTTTTCGCAGTGAATACGCATACGGCATAACACAGCTTCCACGAAGGCGTATCAGGGGAGAAAGAATGATCATGAACGTTAGGGGTAGGATTAAATATAACACTAACTTAAACCCCATCCCCTACTCAATTATATACATCTCTGTCACCCCCACTACCACCATCACCACCACCACGAGAATATGTCTGCTGATCAATGTGCATGCTGATAACACTAACGCAGATAAAACCAGCAAAATATGTGGAGAGCATATATTTTTTTCTCAAAAAGAAAACTTCTCATTACCACTGATTCTCTCCAAATGATCCAATCCGGTCCACGATTTATAATTAACTTGCTACAGAAATAAAGTTGACCATGTGCCTTTGTCTTTGATATGTATGTTGGTCAAACACACCACTTAGCCACTCACTAACGAGGCTCGTCCACACTTCACAAAGACTATTTTTGACGTTCTCATTCCTACCTACCCCTTCCTTCATTTCAATGCAGGCTTTTTTTCTCATTTGCAAACAAGACACCGCGAATGCTTTGTACTCCATTATAACATACGCAGTTTGTCTAGCAATTCAAATTCCCACAGCACGAATCTTATTTGCGACAAGAATTAGTTTAAACAGCAACCATGGCCAGTGTGGTTAGAAGACACTCCTTATAGTTGAATAGGAGATGTTTCTCCCACTCGGCATAACTTGAGTAATGTCTGCAAACGCAAATTTATGTTCACATGTGGGCAAGAAATAGCACGCGTCATTACACGGCTACATCGGTCAAATTACTAGTATGAAGATACATTTTGGTTTAGAAATGTGTTACGAGCAAATCATTACTTATACTTAATTCTTAGGTGGAAATTACATAGAAGTACCGTAATTGTATTGTCAGCTTGGCGGTACTGTTTTGTGAGTCGTTCTTGCAATTACAGGCCGTACAGGTTTGTGGTTTTTAAACCGATCGATCACATTATTCTGGGAATGCTATTGGATGTGTTAGTGTTACTTAAAAATTCAATAATATTTCAATAGACTTATACATGATATATAATTTAATAGCTGTGTTACGACAACATCTGTCACCTTTGAATACATTTATCACGAAGTTCAAGCGACTATTAGTATGTTACTAAGTATTTTTAATTTGTGAATACTATAAACGATTTTGCTGTAATACCTAATATCATAATTGTTTGCTGGTGCCCTTCATTATTTAAATTCAATTATTTGTAACGTGTTTCGCTAATTTAAGAAATTGTTGTTATCTTTGCTATGAAGTTTGGAGAACTTCCTTGTTTTATCAAATTCTTGCAGGCTTTTCTAAACGTATATGTATTTCTTTGTTTACATTATTTCATATTGTCGTGTTGATATAACTTAATTAATCTTCGTTTATCCTCTCTCACGTTCTTCTTCGAAATCCAACTTTTTATTATAATATTGTTTATATTCTGAATTACAGAGTAGCATATTCCATTTATTCTCGCTGCGGACACCGAGAGAAGAATATAATAGGCACATACAAGATGAATTCAAAATATTTCCTCAAAGGAACATATAAACAAATTCCTACATCAGATCTAAACTAACGAAGCACGTAGGACAATAAGAAAAATTATGCTAATACTTACACGATGAAATCTCGGTTGGTTTACTTTTGAATCAACACTGAAATATTTGTGGGTTAAATTGTCCAATCTTCATTGTCGGTAACATAAGCAAAACTTATGAAAAGAATTGATGAAAAAGCCCTTCAAAGAAGACATACACGACTTGCTACGGATGCTGATTTGTATCTTCGTCGACTAAGTTAGAATTACCAATTCTCTCCACAGCTCTCTGTCCACAGTATTATGTATCAAGGTCGTTGTTGTTTCCTTGCCGTGCCATGTTGTCAAACTGTCTAATATTTTCTCACGTTGTCGCCCTCTGTCTCTGCTGCCTTCAATTTTGTCTGTTGTGACTATGTTCTCTAAACCTGCCTGTTTCAAGTGGCCCAAAAGAAAGAAGATTGCCTTTTTCTTATATTGTTTATTAAGGTCCGTTTCGCATTAAACTCTTTCAACACCTGTACATTAGGTTTTCTGGCAGTCCATGGTATTCTCAGCATTTTTCTGTAGAACCACATCTCTGTTGCCTCTAATTTCCCACTTTCTAGTTCGTTTATTATCCAAGACTCGCGCCCATATGTTAGTATAGGGTTATATAGCACTGCAGAACTCTCTTTCTCACCTCTAATGACAAGGTCATATTACACAGTATATTTTTCATTTTTCTGAATGTTGTTTTTTCCTGTCCTATTCTGCTTCTTATTTCTGTTGAATTTCTCCCATCTGCTGTAATCATTGTACTTAAATATTTGAATTGGTGGACCTGTTTTAATACAATATCATCTCTTTGATCTTGCAAGGTGGGTTATTTTATTTCTTTGAAATAACCATTACTTCTGTTTTCTTGATATTTAGGAAGAGGCCTTTCTCTTTACTTTCTGTGACTACTACATTAATTAAATCTTGAAGGTCTTCCTCACTTTTTTTGCAATCAGAGCAGTGTCATCCGCATATCTAAAATTATTTATGTTATGTTCTCCCACTGATATTCCTGGGATATCTACTATTGCATGCAATATGTTTTCACAGTATTAAGAGAACCGGTCTGGTGACAGCACGCATCCCTGTCTGACTCCTTGTTTTATTTGTTGAAAAGGGCCAAATTGATTTCCTACTCTTATTGCTGCTGTGTGTTGCCAGTACATGTTCTTGATTATTCTTAAATCCTTACTGTCAAGGTTCAAATTCTCTAGCATGTGTATAATTTCACTATGTTTAACTTTATCAAATGCTTTCGTGTAGTCTATAAAACAGAGGTATAGATCTGTTTTTACCTCTATAGACCTCTCTATTAGTGTTCTCAAAATATAAATAGCATTGTTGGTGCCTTTGCCTTCTACAAAACCACATTGTTCTGGACTTATTTCTGATTTTATTTTCTTTCTCACTCTCTTCATGATGATTCTGAGCAGTATTTTGATTATTTGGCTCATGGGGCTGATTGTACGGTGTTCTTGACATTCTTGGTCCCTGCTTTCTTTGGTAAGACTATAAATATGGATCTTTAATACAATTAATATATCATATTTATATAAATATTTTTCAAATACAATCAATTTAATTGGCATATAAATTGTGTCCGCCCCTCTCCCCCTACCTCCACCTGGTAAACACTGTCAAACGTTTTCATAAACCCTCCCTACTCCCTTCCTAATTTATGAAAATTTCAAAGCTTAAACACACTATACATGTTTATTGACGGATCACAATGACAACTTACTACATTGTTAATTTGCCTCAAGGTGGAACTCAATCACTACTTGCCATATTGTTAACTTACCCCAGGGGCAATGAGCCGAAATTTGTCTCTACTTTCCAAGACTTGCATCGCCAAAACTCTTTATATATCTAAAAATAGATATTAGTGGCCAGCAACACTGTTTTCAGCTAGTAACATCATATATTAGTTTCGTTCTTATCACTGTTTAGCATTGTAGATGACAGATTGGCTAAAATAGCTTGTGAATTAGAACTACGTTGCAGTAAAAATGGGTTTCCTGACAGAATTTGGCCTGTGGTCGCATTTTGCAGCCATAGTTTAACATTTCTTTGTTTATTTATTCTAGAATTGATAACCAGTTAAGAAAATTGGTCGGAAGGCAGGCTGAAGATTTAAGACTCAAAAGTATTTACAGCTTTTTAGTATCTGCTGATGGCCTGATTATTTTTTAAAGGCCTATCAATCTGGAGATGTCTGCTGTGTAACAAGCTGCAATGGCGTACTCTCATTTTAATGATTTTTCGGTCCGAACCTAATATATTTAGAAATAGAAATGACAATATAGTTTTTATACCGACTTACTGGCCCGGTGGAATGGTTTCAATGGTAATTTAGCAGCTTCGTGGATAACGTTGGTCATTATAATCACATATTACAAAAAGAATCTTTGTAGATTGACCTTCGAAATCGGGAATATTTCAATGTTTACTTCTGCGGCAGAAAAACCCATTTTGGGCTTGTGTCATTTTGACCACAGGTTGAATCTATTTTGCTACCCACTTAGGTTTCTGTGAACGTTCTAATGTTTGCTGACAATGTTTGCTGAAACTGCCTTACAAGCAGGAGCAACGTTTTCATCCTGGATTCATGACTCATTATATAAATGGATATGCTTCGGGATTTCCCACGTCACCATAACAGTTGGTTGTGAATACACTTTGCTGGGAGTTCCTTTACAGGGCATTGAAACGTGACCGTGGACAGTAAAGATATGTGTACAAAAAATGTACATATGACCTAGAAGACCCATTTTAATTAGGCCCATTTTTGTTGAATTTTTTGGGCGACCTTGGCTATTTTTGGCATGTGACTCCAAATATATAAATAGTGGCCAACGAAATTCACAGCAATAATAAAAAACGTAGCGAATGAAATCATACCTAATTCTTGACATATGTCTTTACTGCGGACAGTCTGGCATGAAATGTGTATACATTTATTAACTATACTAGTAATGGTAAAAAATTGTCGATATAGTTATAGCATTCTTGGGTCTGTGATCTTCAAATTTAAATTTGAATATCATCTCCACACAATATGATGATTGATGATTTCTGCATCGAATGATGGTTTGTGATATCCACGATGTGCCTGATGATCTCCACGTCGATGACTGACTGTGCCATCTCCACATCGATGGTACCTGATGATTTCCACGTCCACAATGGGGGTTCCTGATGATATCCACATCAATGTTGACTGTGTCAGTTCCACAACGAAGGTAACTGATGATACCCACATAGATGACTGACTCTCATTTCCACAGCGAGGTACCTGGCGATCTCCACATCGATGACTGACTGTGCCATGTCCGCATATATTATGGGATTTTCTATCTTCAGATCGAAGAATGACTATCATTCCCCTTCGAATGGCGACTTTAATATCTCTACTTCAAAAACTGTCTCCTCCGCATTACAGGCCTATTGTGTTTACATATCAAAAACCAACTGTGCCATACTCCCATCAGAAGTATATCGTGTAAAATTCACATCGATGATTAATAATGTCTTCTACACGCCAAAGACGGTATCTAATTCACATCAAATATTTACTGCGTCAACTCTATCGAAAGGTGACTAGATATGTAAATTCACATTAAATTCGGAATTAAAGATACCTACCTGTAAAGATACTCACTCTGAGAGCAAATTTGATGTGGTATCTCCACTTTCAGGTTGACTGGAATATGTCTATCTGTTTATCCTTCAGAGGTTGACTGGAATATGTATATATGTATGTCCTTCATTTTATGTGAGATTTATATACATTTCTTTTCTTCAGAGGATGAATTAAATTATATATTTCTTTCCTTACATACATGCTGGTGCATTCTTAGAGACTATGTATTGTCATCTGGTGTTGCCTTCACTATTATTCTGATCTCTTGTTTTTCTCTTGACTTCAGAATTTCATTATAGTACTGTTTCTTTCATTATTTCCATTTTCATGTGCAACGTGCAGATTAAAATATTGAAGAATGTTACAACAGTACTGTAGAAACTGCCCTCGTTGTTTCAATATAAATTGGTGGTTAATAAACTTGAAAATACTGAAATGCTTACGTCATGTGATGCGAATAGACATTGATAAATTTATGAAATGGTTACGTCATGTGATGCGAATATATATATATATATATATATATATATATATATATAATTAAAATACTGAAATTATTATTTATTTTTATGCGAATAGATATTCACAAAGTACAGGAATGGTTATGTCATGTGATGCGAATATACATTCATAAAATCTTCCATTTAATTGCATTTATCAATAAAAATAATAGTAGAGAGAGTAGTTTCATTGACAATGAAAACTCAAAAATTCCAAATCTAATGGATTTTTAAAACATTACGATTATCTTTATATATGAAGTAGCAACTACATCAACAGCAATATTGTACTAAATAATGCCAACAACAGATAATTAAAATATATGGATTATTTCTGTTTACACGTATACAGTATGCGCATAAGTGTTTTCATTGAAAAATAGAACAGCCTATGTCCGTTCTTAAATACAATGCTTGTGTCTCAATCCGTTTCTTATTGGCTGCAATATATGTTCCTTTTGACCTCGTACAATCAACTTTGGAACATAATTTAGTTCACTTTTATCATTCACAGAATGTGCTAATATTTATACAGCAAACACAGTGACTTACCAACTTTCACCATTACTTCTTCATCCAAAGATCAAGATGGAAATTAAAAA
The DNA here is from genome assembly GCA_034231615.1 of Meghimatium bilineatum. Taxonomy (NCBI): domain Eukaryota; kingdom Metazoa; phylum Mollusca; class Gastropoda; order Stylommatophora; family Philomycidae; genus Meghimatium; species Meghimatium bilineatum. Next base: position 52,568,719 of record CM067305.1, read on the forward strand.
ATAAATAATATCTACAATTTTTATTCCAACACTGTGCTACCAATGTCAAACATGGTCTTTATCAGCTTCGCAGCAAAGAAAAATCGTCACATGTGAAATGAAGTGTCTGAGGAAAGCTGCAATGGTTACCAAAATAGATAAAATATGAAATGAAGAAATTAATTAGGAAAAGAGTTGGTATAATATCATGTATCGAACATATTGAGAGACAGCAAGTAAATTGGTTCGGTCACCTTATGAGAATGAAGTCATACCAAATACCAATAAGAGCATATAATACAAGAATATCCGGGCGTAAAGCCAAAGGTAGACGAAGAAAACAGTGGGTAGAAAACATCAAGATAGCCTTGAACAAATATGGACTAAATGCAACCTCGGCGACGCATTGGCATTGAAACGACAGCTTAAGATACCACCACTACGCATAACGGCAAGTGTGAATGCGATGAACAATCATTCACATGGGAATAGACAATAGACAATCTTAAGTCTTCTTCAATCTTGAAAATAAGTAGTATTCTTGTAAAACATACATGACAGGCTACATTGCTACAACCCTTCTCTTCACTTTTGGGCACTGTGACACGCCCACACAATGAAACAGTAAAGCTCTCTTATTTTTGCGTACATATTTAGCCTATATTTTAAGTACAAATGATTCCCGTACACTAACGTACCCAGTAGTAAAATGGCGAAGATAGGGAAAAGCGTAGTTTCCGAAGCACTTTTCAAGGGGTAGGAGCGTCTTGTATTAACACACGAATCAGGTAACCGTGGTTCTCAACATTGGACCACAGAGCCTCACCATCGTCATTAGAATAACATAAATGTGCTTGAGAGGACAGCTATGATAACACTGGAAATTATTGAACGAAAGGGGCGTATACTGGTCATTGGGAACCACAGAACAGTAACTATTTGGATAATATGTGACAAGACATGCAACAATAACCTTTGTACAAATGTGCAGGCTACTTTTTTAAGGGTTCTTTGTGGCAACTGCTGAAACTATGTCGCAAAAGTGGTTCACGTGAGAAAAATGGTTGAGATACACTGCAATGTAACACATACTTTATATGATACTTAAACAACAACAACAACAATATGATTATTAAAACAAGAATTACTATGTGGTAATTATGGGACAGCAACGAATCATGTGCTATAGGAAATTAAAACATTTAACTATTTGTGAAGCACATTATCACAATATGACCTATACAGAAATATCAACCAGAATAGTTCTGTCGACAGGTGCATTTAACATTAAAATATAACATTAACATTTAACATTAAAATATAACATTAACATTTAACATTAAAATATAACATTAACATTTAACATTAAAATATAACATTTAACATTAAAATATAACATTAACATTTAACATTAAAATATAACATTAACAATTAACATTAAAATATAACATTTAACATTAAAATATAACATTACCATATACCATTAAAATATAACATTTAACATTAAAATATAACATTTAACATTAAAATATAACATTAACATTTAACATTAAAATATAACATTACCATATACCATTAAAATATAACATTTAACATTAAAATATAACATTTAACATTTAAATATAACATTTAACATTAAAATATAACATTAACATTAACATTAAAATATAACATTAACATTTAACATTAAAATATAACATTACCATATAACATTAAAATATAACATTAACATTTAACATTAAAATATAACATTACCATATACCATTAAAATATAACATTTAACATTAAAATATAACATTTAACATTTAAATATAACATTTAACATTAAAATATAACATTAACATTAACATTAAAATATAACATTAACATTTAACATTAAAATATAACATTTAACATTAAAATATAACATTACCATTTAACATTAAAATATAACATTAACATTAAAATATAACATTAACATTAAAATATAACATTTAACATTAAAATATAACATTTAACATTAAAATATAACATTTAACATTAAAATATAACATTAACATTTAACATTAAAATATAACATTTAACATTAAAATATAACATTAACATTTAACATTAAAATATAACATTAACATTTAACATTAAAATATAACATTAACATTTAACATTAAAATATAACATTAACATTTAACATTAAAATATACAATTAAAATATAAAATATGCAAGCATAATGTCTGGACACTTCTCACGTGAATTTAACAAACTTACAAAACTTATACTATTCAATACGCGCATTCCACCTGTACGGTTCTCACATTAATTTACAAACTTACAAAACTTAGTATGGGATCCACGGCCAACTCGTCGCAAACACCAGAGCACTATATTAGTGATGCGAAGCAAGAGTAAGAACACCAGAAGATACGGCGGACACATTCATAATAATATCTGGCACCGACAGTGTTGCGTAGTATCCCCGCTCCTATTCAATATCTATGCAGACAAAATAACCAAAGAAACATTACAAACAATAAAAAAAGAAAACCGGCCTGAACGAGAGAAAGGAGAAATAGAAAACAGTACCATTATAAACGAATTGCTATACGCAGACAATCAGGAGTTGATATACAACGATACATCTGAGTTGCAAAAACGCCTAAATGCATTTAATACCCATTGCGAAATTAGCAACATGAGAGTCAACAACAAAAATTAGAAACACTGAAGATGTATATGCAGAAATCAATTCCCACTAGAATAGATGGCACAAAACTCAACCAAGTAAAGGAATTTATGTATCTAAGCAGCGTGTTCTCGAAAGATGGGAGACTAGATAGAGAAATAGAGACAAGATGTCAGAAAGCAAACGCAGTTTTATATAAATTCGCTGGGTCAAAGGGTATGAGCCCATGGACCGCTGGATCAGCAACCAACCAACCCACTATATCAATTCGCAACACTTCCTAAACACCAGAACATCGACGTGATCTTCAAAAGAAAGTTAATAAATACAGTGTTCATGACGACACTGTGCTTCCAATTCCAGACGTGGACCTTGACAGGAAAACAATAACAAAAATTCGATGTATACGAAACGAAGTGTATGAGACCAACGGGAGGGGTGGGGTGGGGGAGAATGTTAACAAAAAGATAATAAACAATGACACTATAAGATTTCTGATGTAGACAATATCGTGCAGAGAATACATAGACAAATAAAATATCAAATAGTTCGGCCACCTAATCAGATTGGAACCTGATCGCATTCCATCCATAGCCTTCAATACAAGATCATCTGAAAAGAGAAACGGGAAGACCCAGACAAAGAAGATTATATGACATCAGAGAAATACTAGACAACCAAGGCTCAACAATGGCAGCGAAATCACAGTTAGTTAAAGAAAGAAGACTTCGGCTCCAATGGTGTCTGACATCACACATGGATAAGACAAGGCAAGATAAAACTTATATTATTCAATGTGTGCATGATGCCTGTATTGACATATGGATGTGAAAGCTTAAAATCCTTTAATCATTGAATATCATTGAACACAATCACAATGCAGACTGAATATTTGCAACTATTGGTACAAGTATTTGTTGATTGAATATCTGCAACTATTGGTATAAGTAATTATTGACTGAATATCTGCAACCATTGGTACAAGTAATTGTTGACTGAATATGTGCAAACAATGGTACAAGTAATTGTTGACTGGATATTTTCTACCATTGGTACAAGTATTTGTTGACTGAATATCTGCAACTATTGGTATAAGTAATTATTGACTGAATATCTGCAACCATTGGTACAAGTAATTGTTGACTGAATATGTGCAAACAATGGTACAAGTAATTGTTGACTGAATATCTGCAACCATTGTTACACGAAAGTGTTGACTGAATATCTGCAACCATTGTTACAAGAAAGTGTTGACTGAATATCTGCAACCATTGTTACAAGAAAGTGTTGACTCAATATCTGCTATCATTGTTACAAGAAAGTGTTGACTCAATATCTGCTACCATTGTTACAAGAAAGTGTTGACTGAATAGCTGCAACCATTGTTACAAGAAAGTGTTGACTGAATAGCTGCTACCATTGTTACAAATATGTTTTGGGTAATGGAATATAACGAAGTCATTTCTCTACGCCTCTCCAGTCTGTCTTGAACGGTCTAACTTCGAGGACAGAGTTGTGGAGATCGCTTACATCAACAGACACGACATATGAAAAGATAACACATAATGTAGTATTGTTACAGTTAGCACACAATGATCATTCAGGATTTTGTTTTTAGATATTTGTATCCCCATAGTTGCATCCACATATCCTTCATAACACCCTTTGTCTTAGATGACGATATAGTTATGGCGGCAACGCTATACGTAAATACAGAAGTATGGGCCTAATTTATTTTAAAACGTCAACCCTCCTATAAATTAATGTTAAAGATAACAATTTAAAATAAACGTGTCAGTTATGACATATTAACTTAATCTATACGCAAACCTCCCACGCGATTGAAAATCCTGCAATATTTTTTTTTGTTTGTTATGCAGAAAGGCCGTTCGAGGTTAATTTGAACTATTTTGGTTAACTTCCTACTGGGATCGTTCTGTAACAGACACACCTGTGTGTGACAGTGCGTGTACACCGGATTATTTTTTTCTAAAGGATGACCGGTCGTGTTTACAGCAGTGTCGATTTACATTTATCGTTAGACTGTATGGCTTTCATCTAATGTATTTACACAATTCTTTAAATCTTTGTATAATATGCAAGGCTCAATCCTAGTTTGATTCTCCACTGTGGCATTTGTTCTACTTTCAAGGTATGTCCTAACCTTTGCAGCGTGATTAGTAGAATGTGTATTTAAAACTAAGGTATATTATTTCAATGAAAAGGCATATTAATTTCGTATTAGTTTTTACATTATGGATGGGGGTAAGGGTTAGGATCAGTTATAAATGAAAAAATAAATTAGTTATCAAAATTATAATTATAAGTGTGCTTCATGTCGTTTGTGTTGGGAGATGTGACGTCACGGCATCCATTAATTTCAATAATTTCATTTTTGTTACCGTACACGGAAAGTTTAAGGCACAACAGTGACTTAAACTAGGATTTAGTCAGTCGATATATTATAGTCTATTAGTTCTTTTATTCGCACAACCAACGTTTTAAAGAACTGGTCAATGATCACCAAAAGTAAGACTAATGTATGTCATCTTAGAAATTAATAATTGTCTGTGCTTGCAGTTTGCACTGAATGTGCTCAGGTGTGACATTTATTTTACTATCTTTGCTTCGTTTAATGTAAATATTAGAAGTTTAACAATATCCGTAGGTGTGCATTCTTCTTTTAGATTGCTTTTTGCATGGCTTTTCAAAGTGGGTCACCTAGATTTGCCTACTGTGTACTGTGTAGATACGCGGTACTTGGGCCTACTTTAATTAATATACATTTAGGTGACAGTACATGTTTTGACAAAGGCTTCTCAACCATATTTTCCTGATGCCTTTTTATGAAATATCTCTTAAAATATAGTTGATACGATTAATCGGCTGCTAAATAATAATCAATAAACAAATAGCGAGAAGCTATAAAGTGGACTATTTTAACCTAACATCCTGGTTATTTAGCTGTTGAGAGAAGCGTGCTTCACCATAAAAAGCACATTTTATTTTAATTCATTCACTGTGTCACTCCTGCAATAATATAGTCTTGGCCAGAGCTACCAATCAACAGTTTTAAAAATCCACAGCTAAGAGGACATAAAAAGCACAGATTCTTAGAAAATAACCCAAAAACGTAAGGTCGGATCGAAAAAACCAAGTTCTTTGGAATCAAAGCCTAGGAGCGGTAACGCTGGCCTTGACTGATGATTGAACGTCCGCAAGACAGCGTGACTTTAGACCTTTATATTGATTGATAGGTTGGTGATATGTAGTCTCTCTAGTGTATGTCACGTCCTCAATTCATTACTTATCTGATTGTGCTTTGCCTATTGTAGTTCTTAGTTTCGATCTGAGTGTTGTTAAGTACATTCTCAAGAGATAACAAAACCAATTTCATTCTTTCTTTTTTCATAATGGGGATCTCCCTGCAAGACCGGTTTTAGACCATGCAACCTATGCGGCCGCAGTGGGCCCCGCACTTTCATAGGCCCATATGTTCATATTAGACTTTATTTTATTACCCTCTTCCCTACCCAGACTGGGCCCCGCGCAATCCGTTTCACATAGGGCCCCTCAATTGTTAGGGGCGGCCCTGTCTCCCTGGCGAAGTTGTTAAATCGTGACATGGCTCCGGTAAAGACCTGCGTACAGATAGTAAACATGGCCTAGAATTCTGATTTTTGATCATTTCCGTGCCTTTCATTGGTCAATCTTGACATATTTGTCATGCGACTCCAAATATATAAAGTGACCAACGAAATCACGACTATAATCAAAAACGTAACGAATGAAAGCTTGTTTACTTTCAGAAGTCTTACTTTGTGAGAAGCCTTGTGAAGGCTTGATTACTTCCTTACTTTGTGAAAAGCCTTGTGAAGGCTTGTTTCCTTCCTTACTTTGTGAGAAGCCTTGTGAAGGCTTGATTACTTCCTTACTTTGTGAGAAGCCTTCTGTACAAAGCGAATTTCTGTGAATATCAATCAGTATTATCACGTGACGCTGCAGAGTTTAATGCTATGTATTACCACCAACGATATAAGGCATACTGTATAATAGGGAATTCAATCCTTATTAGTGGCTCATTTGACCATTTCCTTGATCATTATGATTATACTTTATGGGATTTTCTCTCTATGTGACGTGTCCTTTCCAGAACGTTGTCCTTGCTGCCACTATGTAAGCCTCAAGATTCTAAGCGACCCGCGCAGCTTCTTCCAGGATGATATTCAGAACGTCTTCGGTGTCGTGTCCATCGTAGTTGTGGTCTGTCTCTTGTTCTCTTTCCTGGAAAATTTTCCCTCCATGATTAATCTTTCCAAATCATTGTGTCATTTTATATGTCTGAAATATATAAGTTTCCGGGGTTTTTTTTTAAAGTTCTGATAAGCCAGTCTCCTTCTATGTTGAGATCTTTAAGAACATCTGCGTTAATTATTTTTTTTTCTGTCCATGATACTCTTAGGCCCTTTCTATAACATTTCATTTCGAATGCAGATCATTTCTTTTCCATTGTCGATGTCATTGCCCACGTCTCACAACACCTATGTTGCCACTGGAAAGATACAGCTTCTTCGTAGTTTTAATTTCGTTTTTCAGTTGCTCCTTACCATAGATTTTTCATGTGTGATATTTTATGTAATGTCATTGCTAATGTCTTTCTTATCACTGACGAGCAATCTCCTATAGGGTTGATCAATCTTTGTGTGACAGTCAATGAAAATCAAGAAAATAGTTAAATGAGTCATTTTAGAAAGTTCGATTTCCCTTTTTGCCAATATATTTTACATTGCCGTACTATGACTGCTACTTCAGCAGGCAAAATGACCATATGTTGTGATGGACGGAATATAGGATTGCCATAGTATAATACAGTTAATTTGATTGAAGTAATAATTAAGTAAATAATGAAACTTTATTTCTATAAATGTCTGACAGATATTATCCCATATGAAACATTTGATGTCTTTGATCGTGGTATGATCTCCTCATATTCTATCCCACATGAAACATTTGATGGCTTTGTTCGTGGTATGGTCTCCTCATATTCTATCCCATAGGTAAAACCTTTGATGTCTTTGTTCATGGTATGATCTTCTCATAATCTATCCCAAAGGTAAAACCGTTGATGTCTTTGTTCGTGGTATCTTGTCTTTATATTCTATCCTAGATGAAACCTTTGATGTTTTTGTTCGTGATATGATCACTACATATTATATCTATTCACTAATATTCTTATCTACTGCAGTTCAAGTTTTCTCATACGTTTTAGTCAGTGTCGATGTTCGGCTTTCGTTGATTTTTTGCAGTTCATTCTCAAACTCCCACGGTTCCAAATTGTAGCAGGATGGTCTTTCTAGGTTTTCAGTAGGATTTATTCCAGATATCAGAGATTCGTGATTCATAAGCAGTATCACATCACTGGGGACATGGAACATTCTCTTTAAATGTTCAGCTCCCAGATCCATCCACATTGTAAGTGTTAATAGTTGATTGGTTGGTTGCTGATCCAGCGGATCATTAAATGGCATTATATTGCTGGGAAGTCTGTGGATTTGTGTCCCACCCCGGGACACAGCCAGAGAATAACTATCACACCTCCAGGAAAGTAGGTTTCAACCTATGCACTGCTCCGAGCCACTGTAGCCAAGATAGGGTTCACTGTGCTCATTCCCCGCCACCAAATTACTACTGGTTATGCCGAACTTCTCTATTTCTCTAGGCATGCAACCAAATGTTCAAGTCCAAAGGATTGTCACGTCCTGGGTCACTGTGCCTCTATGATGGGTCTCAGCCATAGGAAAAAACAGTGCTGTCAGTTTCCTCCTCCCCAATGATGTACAGTACATATCTGGCTCCCTCCCAACCACAGAGGGTGCATACATATATTCAAGTAAACATGAAACACATTTCCACAACAAAATAACAGCACACGGAGCATAATTGTATAGATGACATGCCGTGAAGCTTCTATAAGAAGATAACCTCAATATTCTTCTTCTTCTGCGATCAGTTTCCTATGCTCATAAGTCTATACAGGAAGGTGGGCCGCCTCCATGAATTCAGTCGTCAGCAGGAGGTCCTCACGGTTGCCCCACAGCTTCACCTTCAGATCTGTCTCTTGAGGCCATATTTTGGTTCTCACGTCATCAAAGAGTGGGCATGTCTGCAGAATATGTTCTGGAGTCTGGGGACCCTTTTGACATGGGCATTGGTCAGTTTGGGCAGCCTTAATTTTGTGGAGATGTGCTTGTAGTCTGCAGTGTCCTGTGCGAAGTCTAAAAATTGTGGTTTGTTGTGACCTGTTTAGCTTTAGAATAGGGTCCTGTGGAAAGTTACTGCCTGTTCTCTGACTCCATGTATGTTTGTATATTCCTTTGATGAGGGTTTTTGCTTCAGTCAGTGATATTCTGTGGTGGAATTGTTCCTTTTTTGCACCTGCTTTTGCCAGTCTGTCAGCTCCTTCATTTCCTGCTATTCCACAGTGTGCAGGGATCCACTGCAGCACAACTTTATTGTTGGCAGATAGTTGATTTAGAAGTTCTACAGTTGTTTTTGTTAGGAGATCTTTAGGTTCCTTTTGGATGGTTTGGAGTACTGACATGCAGTCACACAAGAAGACTATGTTAGCTCCTTTGAGCCTCCGTTCCTCTAGAGCCTTTGATGCTTCCAAGATTGCTTGTAGCTCTGCCCTGTAATTTGTTGATAATTTGCCAGTAGCAATTGAGAGTTCTAGTTTTGGGGTGTTTGGTATGAGTATTAGTATCCCAGCTCCTCCTTTCTTTACTGCACCCTCTGATGATCCATCTGTGAAGACATGAATCCACTGTGAGGTAGGGTATTGGGTGTCTAGGTGATCAAGTGTTTTTGCCTTAAGGGCAGTAGGGGTTTCCATAGTTTTGCTCTCAATGCCTGGTATTGTAAGTTTTGCTGTATATATGGGTGAAGTGTTTGTGATGTTGCAATATGCTTCTAGCTGTTCCCATTCATCCGGATTGTTGCTGGTTACTTCTTTATTGGCTTTCATAAGTTTTTTTGATAGGTGATTGAAGCTTGGTCTTTTCAGTCTGTTTTTTGTTAGTTCTTTTGTTTTTTCATGCATAGGGTGATGTTTCAGACGTCTAAATTTTTCTGTCATTATTGTGATTTTCTCATCCCTGCGGTCTGTTAGGTTTTGTAATCCTGCTGTTGCTTCCATTGATGTTATAGGTGTGCTCCTTAGTCCTCCTGTTATGATTCGGAGACCTGCATTTTGAATTTTGTCCAGCTTTTGAAGATTGGTGTTTGCTGCTGTTGCATATGTGGTCAATCCATATTCCAGAGTTGGACGAATGTGACCTACATAGACTTGTCTTATGGTTTTTATGTTGGCTCCCCAATCTGTCCCAGATAGTTTTTTCATTATTTGTAGTCTGCGTGTGGCTTTATTTTCTGTCTCTTCAATGTGTGATCCCCAAGTAAGTCTTTTGTCAAATTTTAGCCCCAGGTAGACTGGGGTGTTTTCTTTTGGGAGTGGGGTATTGTCTAGAGTGAGAGTATAATTTTCAGGCTTTGTGGAGAGGGTGAAAAGTGTAGTGACGGTCTTACTTTTGTTTATTTGAACACCCCAGGTTTTTGCCCACTCTTCAACTTTGTTTATTGCCTCCTGCATTCTAACTTTTCCAACTCCAATGTATTCTGATTGGGTCCAGATAGCAAGATCGTCTGCATGGAGAGCTCTATGTACATATGGTGTGAATAGTTTTGGCAGATCGTCTATAAAAACTATAAAGAGTGTGGGGGACAGAATTCCTCCCTGTGGGACACCTTCTGTTATGTTGACCATTTTACTTTTCATTCCCTGGAGTTTGACTCCTGCATGTCTGCCTCGTAGGAAGCTTTTTATCCACTGAAACATTTTGCCTCTGATTCCTTTCTGGGCAAGTTTTAGCAATAGCCCCTCTTTCCAGACTTTGTCAAAGGCCTTTGTGAGGTCAAAGAAGGTGGCTAGGAGTTTTGATTTTTTCTGGAAAGCATCTTCTATTTCCTGGGCAAGGTATGTTGTTTGGTCCTCAGTGCATCTGTGTTTTCTGAAGCCTGATTGGCAGTCATCTAGAAGATTGTTTTCCTCCAGGTAGTTTAAGAGTCTGTTATTCACCATTTTTTCCATGACCTTTCCTAAGCAACTAAGTAGACTGATAGGGCGGTAACTTGTTTTGTTGGTTTTTGGTTTTCCTTTCTTGGCAATTGGAATTATTTCTGCCTCTTTCCATTCTTCTGGGAAGATCCCTTGCGCCCATGATTCATTAAAAAGGTCTAGGATTCTGCTTCTACCCACAGGACCTAGGTGTTGGAGCATTTCATTTGTGATTCCATCGGGTCCATGGGCTTTCTTCTTTTTTAGATTTTGAATTGCCATGTTAAGTTCTGATTTGTGAAAAGGTGAGGTCATTGTGCCTGGGCAAGGTTGGTGTTTATTTACAAGGTTTTTTGTCTCTCGTCTTACTTCAGCAGTTCTTGTTCTAGTTATCTTAATTTTGCTTTCTTCAGCATAGGAGTCTGCTAGAATATTTGCAGCTTGTGTGCCAGTGTAGGACTTCCCCTTGTCTTCTATGATGATACTACTTTGTGGGTTGTTTTCTTCATTGAGACACTTGATAAGTTTCCACATTTTTGTTGAGTCTTTTTCCATGTTGAGTGTTGCTGTTTTTTCTTTCCAGCTGGATCTAATGCTGTTTAGCTTTTCTCTCCTGAAGATTGCTTGCAGTCTATTGTGTTCAATGATATTGATTTCTGTTGGTCTAGTTTCCATCTTGGATCTTGCAGCAGAGGCTTCATCATGCATAGCCTGGAGTTTTTTGTTCCAGAAGGGTTTGTAGTTTTGTCTTCTTCCTCTAGGTATACTGTTGTTGGCAGCTTCCAGGATTATTCCTGTTATTAATTTTGCATCTTTCCGTATATTTCTTGCTGTAAGATGTGTTAGTAGTTTTTCCTCTGTAAGGCGTTGGTAAGTGTCCCAGTTAGCCTTTTTGTAGTTCCAGCTAGCGATTTTGTGTTGTTGCTTTTCTGTCTTGTGGTTCCCTTTTATTGTTAATATTACGGGCTTGTGGTCACTCCCACCAAGCTGTTGTGCCACTACTCTTTCTGTCACACCACTGATTATCCACTGATTATCACAAATTTCTACTGCCCAAACAACAAAAAATTACACCTCAGGACAATACCTCTCACATCATCAAATCATATTATAGTTGGAGATTTCAACAGTCATTCCCCAAGCTGGGGTTACCCAACTATGGACTTGAGAGGAGAAGAAATAGAAGACTGGATGATAGAAAATAGGCTAATCCTTATAAATGAACATCTATCAGAGCCAACCTTTTACTCCAGACGATGGAAATCTCAGAGCACTCCAGATCTGGCCATTGCAACAGAGGACATCCAACCTCAATATAAAGGCATGTCATCCACTAAGGTTTTATGTTGCATGGGTGGTTTGTCTAGTGGGCCATTGGTGAGACCCACAGACGCAACTACATGCGTAGTAAGTGTTAATAGGCTGTATATGAGTATTTATTTCCTTGGACGTTCTCCGAATCTTATAAAAGAGTAGAGAACTTCCTTTTTTTTGTGGTCACTCTTATTTCTATTATTCATTGAACATGAACATTGTATCTTTCTGCCTCCTCTTGATCACTTTGTAGTGCATCCATATCTATCCTAACTAACTCAGTTCTGTCTCTTCTTAGAGAATGGAGATGCCATGTGACGCAGTATTATTAGCTCCAATGGTCCGACATGCCCAACGTCTGCGATGGTTACAAATATATTTATGATGGAATAACGATGTTATTTGTAATCCAGATTGTATTTCTATACATATAGCAGGGTGTTTCAAAATTGATGCCGGTTGGTAAAAAAAACTAGATTGCTTTATTCTGCACTTGATTCTATCATTGTAAGATACAATTAAAGGCCTAGCGAGACCAGAAAGCGATATAAGTTAGTGCCGCAAATATAAGCTTAATGGACCATATGTTACGGGAGAGATACAAATTGGAGAACCATTGCAGTCGCAGACTTCAATGAGTATATACACTAAACTGAATACGATTATATTTACTTCGATATCAATGTTTTGATAATAGGGATGCAATATAATGATACAAAAACAGCACAATTTACAAAATACAATTGCATGGTTGAAAAGTATAACGATCTACTAATAGACGTTCCTACACATTTATTTGGGAGCGTTTTTTAACTGCCTGTATAATAAACAAAAACACTATTAACTTGTTATTGAAACGACGCATAAACAGGGCTACATTCTCGTTTGTTGGAATAATCGAGATTGCCATTTTTAATTTCCGTCTGCAATGAGTACTCACTTCAACTCAAGTGCATGCGCTTGGAACTCCCTTTTACTAGGCAAGAGCTTACACACCTTCTGTCGGTCACCTATTGTTTAGTTGGTTACTTTCATTATATATGCATGTGTTGTGACAGTTGTCTGTGAAATGAAAACTGGTTGAGGTGAACGCTTCATGCGAAATTTGGTTATATTCTAGAGACTGTGTAGTAACTAAACCACAGATGTTGTTATTTGTAGAAGTTATGTTCATATATGGATATTTAAAATGTCGATATCTATTTTTGTGTGTGTAGAGTTGCGTTTGGTGTAACTTTTCTTTAAATTAACGTGTTTTTCTCGGGATGTTGGTAAAATGCATAAATATAGTTTTCTCATTATGTTGGATATATACGTCAGTAAATGTTGCTATACGTCAGTAAATGTTGCAATGTGATTTAGGAAGTTCTAGTATGCATATCTATTTATTTTTTTACTTAAATAATGTCTTTTTACGATATTATATTTATAGTATTTCCTAATTATCAATTTAGACATTGTTTTCAGAACGTCTAATCGTATAATTTTTTTTTAAAATCTTTGTTTTTCTTTCATAACTTCTGCTTTCTGGAAAGTTTAACCTGCGTTCTTTCGTTTCAAACGGAAGGCCTATAATTTCATATCAGGCAATCTTTTCATTTTTAGTGGAAACAGTGACTTCACGTCTTCGGTCTTTCTCACATTTCTTCTGTAAATTAGCAGGATGTAATTCGGATAACAGAACGTGTTGTATCATGGTTTAAAGTGCGGTTTTTATATATGCGCATTTCAACCTAAAATATTCGACTTTACCATGACTTTTTGGTCACTTTAACCCTCTATGTAGTAGGACGGCACAAAATATCATTAGCAACATCTGATGACATGCATGGCAGGTAAAAAATATACTGTTATTTGTTGTTCCTCTTTCGGGTACCGGCAACACGCAACGATTACAGTAATATTTATTAAAAATTTAAATAATTCTTTACAGATTTGGCTAGTACTTTAGTGATTCGACAAAATTCACAATTTACTTGCCATTAATTATCGCTTTTACACAGACGATTGATTATATGTTAATGTGTATCAACATTTTCTACAAAGCGCAAGATTCTTTTGCATACATATGCAGGTAAATGTAAGGATATTTCTAGAAATTTGAATACAGATCATAATATTTCGTACACATATGACGGTTCCTGGCAAAGTTCATATAATGGATCGCAGTTTTGACGTGTCATGTGACGCGCCTTATGACGCTTCGTTTTCAAGTTCCAGATACTTTGACAGAAGCTTTGATACATCTGAAGGTGTTTCTACAAGGGAGATCACAGTTCTGGAGAGCAAGTTCCAGAAAAATGATCTTCATAATATTCCTGATGGAGTTAGTACGAGTTCACCAAGAAGTGGAAGAACACCTGAACGAAACCTTGGAAGACCTAGCCCCGATCGTAGTTTGGGTGATTGGAATATTCACCATGATTATAATGGTCCAGCTGATAACAAAATTCTCGATAGCAATCTCAGCTTTGAAGCTTCTGGAGGTCCTTCCGTATCAGTTGAAAGAACTGTAGAGAGAAGTTTGCAGAAGCAGTACTATGAAGCTGTCAAGATAACAGGTGCAAGTTTAGAACATAGGAATCATTCCTTCTCGGTCGGACTGGAAGATAAAAAACTTCACAACTCTGGGATACATATTGAGTCACAGGTAAGACAGTTTTATTCTACCAAAATAATCATTAATTGATACATTTTTCTTACACTTTAGACTTTATAAATATTTGAGATTTCACTTTGCGTCATACAATAAGTCTAAAGTGTTACAGACTACCAAATTTTGAGACAAAAATAATATAGATCTACGTTTCTGTGAAACAAGTTAGAGGTATTGTTGATTGTGGAATATGTGAAGTATCAACAATTTTGTTGAATATGAAGTTGAAAGTATGTGAGAACAGCAAAATGTTACAAACTATGAATTTTTAGTCTTTACTAACTATCAACTAAATGAAACTTGCAACAGACTTTTCTAAATGTGAAGTATCAGAATATTTCGCTAAACATGAAATGTGGTCAATGAGAAGATGGATGATTGTGTAGGATGTGGACGGGTAGGTTGATACATACATTGGATAGGTAGTTTGTATGTTCATTAAAAAAATGTAGGTTACAGTATGATATTTCGTGGCTCATCATATGATATTTTGTGGCTCATCAGATAATCATATGATATTTCGTGGCACATCAGATAATAATATGATATTTCATGGCTCATCAGATAATCATATGATATTTCATGGCTTATCAGATAATTATATACTATTTCATGGCTCATCAGATAATCATATGATATTTCGTGGCACATCAGATAATCATATGATATTTCATGGCTCATCAGATAATCATATGATATTTCGTGGCTTATCAGATAATTATATACTATTTCGTGGCTCATCAGATAATCATATGATATTTCGTGGCACATCAGATAATCATATGATATTTCATGGCTTATCAGATAATCATATGATATTTCGTGGCTTATCAGATAAACATATACTATTTCATGGCTCATCAGATAATCATATATTTCATGGCTCATCAGATAATCATATGATATTTCGTGGCTCATCAGATAATCATATGATATTTCATGGCTCATCAGATAATCATATGATATTTCGTGGCTTATCAGATAATTATATACTATGTCGTGTCTCATCAGATAATCATATGATATTTCATGGCTCATCAGATAATCATATGATATTTCGTGGCACATCAGATAATCATATGATATTTCATGGCTCATCAGATAATCATATGATATTTCGTGGCTTATCAGATAATTATATACTATTTCATGGCTCATCAGATAATCATATGATATTTCGTGGCTTATCAGATAATTATATACTATTTTGTGGCTCATCAGATAATCATATGATATTTCGTGGCTTATCAGATAATTATATACTATTTCGTGGCTCATCAGATAATCATATGGTATTTCGTGGCTTATCAGATAATTATATACTATTTCGTGGCACATCAGATAATCATATGATATTTCATGGCTCATCAGATAATCATATACTATTTCGTGGCTTATCAGATAATTATATGATAGTTCGTGTCTCATCTGATAATCATATGATATTTAGTTGCTCGTAAGATAATTTTTCTGATAAATTATCGTCTTTCTTTTATTGGAAACATGTGTTTCATATGTTCTGTGAATATACACAGCTCGAGTATGTACAGAATCATTGTCCCATGAGAATTAACTAGACATTAGTAAAAGAACTATCTTAATTTGTCAGTACACACCGTGTTGCCCCAGTACATATATTTTAAATAATGTAGATAGTACACGTCATACGTTCGACCTGTACACGCATATTGTTCGTTACTTACCACTGACCAATAGTCACAAGACAATTATTATAGCACGTTTCACTAGCATTGTCCAACTTTTAAATAATGTATCTCAGCAACGCATGTAACGCATATAACTGACATTGGGTATGTGAATTTGAAATAGTATAAATCATATGAATTAAATTACAACTCGCATTGCACTATCATCAAGTGCCTTTAACAGACTGTCTAATATCTGGAGGTCAAAGTCAATCAGCACACGCACGCAAATGCGCTTATTTAATTCCTGCATTATTCCGGTGCTATCGTATGGATGTGAGAGCTGGAAAAGCTCTTTATCTCCTGAAAATAAATTACTCAGTTTCGAGAACAAATGTATTCGTAGGATAACTAACACCCATTCGAGTGAATTCAAATCGAATGATAAAATCGGAGAAGAGACACATCAAAATTTCATCACAGATGTTATCAGAAAACGCCGTTGGTCCTACATCGGGCATGTCATACGCGCAGACATCAACAGAATACACCACCAATCTCGTGAATTGATACCTACAGGCAAAAGAGCCAGGGGTAGACCAAAAGAAACACTCAGAAGAACAATACTTAGAGAAAGTAAACCAATCAATATCCATAATATTCAAGAACTGCACAGAATAGCTTTTAATAGACAAATTTGGAGAGATGTGACCTCTGCCCTATGCGCTAACTTCAGCACAAAAGGAAAATGAATGAACGAGTATGAATTAAATTTTTTAATTAAATATAGGAATTGGTGTAAATTTGCGTTTCTTTGCGACATGTATATGTATATATGAAATATATATATATTTATATTTCAAAAGTCTACTTCCAAATGCACATGCCACACACATTTTTAAAGATATTTACAGTCAATTATAAGATCCCATTTACACATGGCTGGTTTATCATACAAATTGGTTTGATTTAAGCGTGAAATTGCATTATTTTGCACTCTTGCATACAAAATGGTGTATAAGATTGTATCTGACGTAATGTCTGATGTTGCGAAATAAAATTCATTTTCTCGATACAAAATAATTCGTATGCCGAAATGATTTCATTCGTTAATAAAAAACTAATCACGATGCACAAAAATAAAGTATATATTTATTAGGTATAACAAAATATAACATCATATGCAAGCATTAATACGTTAGACGGCTAATAAGATAATTGCATTTGTTTCAGGACAAATCTAGTGAAACGTGCTATAGTACATTCTCCAGAGAATGAATCGTCAAAATGATCTCAGTTTGAACTATATCTTCAAATATTTCAATAGAACATACGAAGAACATAGGTTCTATGAGTTTACGATAAACGCACAGACAATCGAACCAATGTGGTATTGGTACCCAAAATAATATATAAATAGCAGTATACATGACATTTTCATCGTTTCAATTGTAATGTCTTTTTCAAGAAAATACAAAACACTTGAATAATAAAAACAGTAAAAATAAGGACACTATCGCACAAGCATTAGATGCCAGAAATTGAACAGCAGAGTGCTACAAGGTAACAATCATGTACGTGTAATAAGTGTACAGAAGTATTGTCATAAAGAGGCGCATTAAAAAAATATACGGTGAAAGAGAACAGAATGAAATAACTATTCCTGAAAACAACAATACAACAAAGAACCCACCTGCAAAAATCTAAATACATGAATGATCGAAATTAAGACCAAATAAGTAGGTAGTTATGAGTTTGTCTCTTTTTGTCAAATTCAAATTTGGTTATATCAGAAATCACTAATATCAAATATTAGAGGTAACAGAGGCCCCAAAATGTATACCGGGATATTCAATGGCGCACCTACGTCTATCCTCTGTGGTGCACGATCTAAGAGCGCAATGACCAGAATAATACAAGCACACCGATGACCACCGGTATTGAAATGTATGGCGACAGGAGTATGTGTTATGTGATTAATGTTCAAATATCACAGTACGGTATTTGACAGGATATCAGATAATAGCAATTTCCTATAAGTATGAACTTTGTGTGCTGTATACGATTTCTTCCGAACTCTTGGTCAGTTTGGTAACATCAATATCTCGGACACATAATCAAAAATAATGGTAAATGTGAAACATAAGTTAAAAGGAGAATAGTAAGGCATATAAGTACTTCAATGACATTAGGAAAACAATGACATTTAAATAAATTACACACAATGTAATAATTGGAATAATACAATACTATATATATTCTATATTATTGCATTGCTTAAAAACATTGACAATGAGCAAACAACAAGAAAGCAGAAATGACAAATTTGAGACGTGGATATATAGAAGAATAGGAATTACTTCGTAGAAAGAGAAGAAAATTAATAAAGAAGTTATAATGATTGATTGATTAATAACACCATGAATTGCGAACGATTAGCTCTTACGTCCTATGTGCAGTGGGGTAGTTTTTCTGAGCTTTCTTTCGTACCAATGAGACTTCAGCTTTCGGCTTAATGCAATGCCTATTGAAAGAACCTTCTACTCAGAGGGGGTATATAATTGTATAGATGATATGCTGCAAAGTTTCAACAAGAGAACCTTAATATAACGACATGTCATCTACTAATGTTTTATGTTACATGGGTGGATTGTCTAGTGGGCCATTGGTGAGACCCATAGACGCAACCGCATGTGTAGATGTTCTAATAACACTTCATATGAAAAAAGAATTATTAAAATAAATAAAGATCAAATAAATAAAGTATTTTGGACATAATAAAAGAAATAACACATTATTGAAGGCATTAAGTTACGGTAAAGTCAAGGTATGCGAGCAAGAGGTAATCAGAGATACAAGCGGGAGATACATCATCACGAGATGGACATATTACAGTGTAACAGAATTAACCACCAAGGCAAGTGACAGGAAATGTTTGAGGTCCGTTGCAGACAAATTTCAATGTGGAGACGACACTTAGAAAATGAATTTATCAGTTTTAGTGCTGAAATAGCTTTATAACTTTATTGTGGCAGTGACTAGTGCTGAGTGTTTAATACTAATTTTTATTAAATATTTCTCCCTATTCGTCTTTACAAGTGACACGTGTAGCTGGCCCGTCTAGATTAGATGTCTGGTTATCCACTTGTCTCTGCGTTTGTGTTCGTGCTATCGCACATGTCAATCTTAGACAAGTAGGCCAAGGCATAACCGGCCTCCAGTATAAAAACGTGTACAGAAAGGTAAACATGACCTGAAAGCAGTGCCAGATTTAGCTAAACAAACCATCCACATTTTTTTAAATTTCACTATCTATATATTCTTAATCGTTAAATATCTCAAATTATGGCCTTATCAAGTTTAAATCCGGCCCTGCCTGAAAGTCCGATATATATTATTTTCGTGAATTTCGTAGGTCGGCCTTGATTTTTTTGGGCATTCGACTCAAGTATATATATAGACCAACAAAAACCATGACAATAATCCAAAAACGTAATGTCTTGTTTACTTTCTGTACAGAGATCTTCTTTACCGCTGTAGATATCGGCCAAGGACACCAAATACACCAGAGTACTCATGATATAAAATACACGAGAACAAAGCGTGCAATGCGTTTGATATCACAGTCTTAATGACTACGAGCCAATGTTAACGTAGCACGAGGTAACTTGACACTTTAAGAGTTAGAAGTATGTTAGTATATTTAACAATTTAACAAGCCAAGCGCTGCAACCATCCACACCATTATTATCACTTACGTGTAGCGAATGAAAACGCAAAATTGGTCTAGCGAAATGTAGCTGCGTTGATTCATTAACTAATAAGAACAGTATTTCTGTTGTTAACAACCGATTGTTTGATGATATCCAATTACTGACAACGCATCTATACCTGCCTTGAAGTTATTTAGAATTATTTGACAATCATCTCAGACCTGGACTCGGAATCATATTACATTGTGTGATTTCTGTTTCAGAGGTTCAACTCGTACGTTCTTTTCTATGTAGCAACGGACTATACATATATACTGACTTTTGATGCTATTTGTAGTTTTTGGGCAATCATTTCTCTCTCAGAATTGAGCTCCTGATTCTGTGACATGGTGTGTTGTCAGTTTCAATGTTGCCATAAATATTCTTTTTCAACGCATTTGGTGGACCGTGTACATAAGTATTGTCATAAAGACGCGCATTAAAAGAATATAAGGTGAATGAGAACAATAAAATAACTGTTCCTGAAAACAACAATAGAACAAAGAACCCACCCGCAGAAATCTAAATACATGAATGATTGAAATTAAGACCAAATAAGTATGAGGTTGTCTCTTTTTTGTCAAATTCAAATTTGGTTATATCAGAAATCTGAGGAGAGAAGATGTGTGCATATCTTTCTCTTCATGTCTGTATCTTGTATGGGAGACGTTATTTGGTAGAACTATTTTGTCCTACACTTAACATCAAGACAGAAGAACAATCTACATGACATTTCTTGGACATCTACTGGAGTAGTCTGAGATTTTTAATTTTAATTTTATTTTCGTAGTGCAGTGAAGTTGTTTATTAGTCAATTAGTACTTTTAAAAAAATCCCTATCCACTATTCCTTCTAGTTTTGTTTAATAATTGCTGCATTCTGCATTACTATCTTGCTACGCCCGTGTGTTGCCGGATCCCGAAAGGGGAGCAAAGAATAGCAACATTATTTACCTTCCACGCATGTCGTAAAAGGCGACTAAGGACTAAGGAGGTTATGGGATGGAGTTGGCTGTCACATCCTATATAGGGTCAGTGATCCAAAGCCATGCTGAAGTCGGATGTGTCAGGCCGAAAGACGCAGATATCGTAGCAATGCTGTAAACCATGACACAACGCATTCCGTTCTCCGGACTACATCCTGCTAATCTGCAGAAGTTTGAGAACGAACGAAGAAGAAAAAAAACTATCTTGCTATATTTATGGAGCTGTTTTTTTTTTGTATTTCATTTCGTGTTGTCATCTGTTGATGTATTATTAACGTGTATTCAAATAGTGACTACATTTTGTTAAACTTGTTCAGATATTCATCTTTGAGGCAAAATCTTCTTGAACGTACAACGTTGTGTACTTCCGTTCACTCTTAATTTACCAACACGATTTATATTTAGTTCGAGTCGGAGAGAGTGAATTCGTTCTGCCTTCTTTTAAGTTGTGACCTACAGGTCTAGCATCTGTTTTCGGTATGCCTATTTTGGGTGGGTTTTCCTACCTTATTCTGATACCAGGGGAAGAGTGCATCAATTATATGTCATATCAGTTTATCATTCATTGTGTCCTTGTCATTTGGTGGCGAATATATATATGTCCCCTGGATTCATTTTCCAGGACGGAACCGATAGGTACGGCGATGGACTTGAATCCACTCCTATCTCGTTCGAGGTGTTTATCTCTGTCAGCGAATCGATCGCATGCAATTATACAGGCCATTGATCTTATGTACCGCTGATTTAAAAAAAAAACAGTACATCATCTGAGAGCCTAGTTTCAATTTACGAAACGCATAAAAATAGAATTGGATCGGCCGGGTTGGTCCATCCTATTAAACGTATTTATGTTCACCAACATCGACAGCACCGCATCCAACATCGTGAGCACAACATCCTAGTTTCATCTTGCCTCAGGTTAACTTGTTCTGAAGTTATGTTCACCAACGTCGTACGCACCACATCCAACATCATGAGCACCACATCCAAATTTCGTCTTGCCTCAGGTCGACATTGTTCTGAAGCGTCATTGAAAGCAAAAGTCCTAGTTGTGTGCTAAATGTTTAAAGTAGTTTTTATTAACTCGTTCTTGTGATATTTACTGGATTTTGTATATTAGTATCTCTTTCCCTTTAACGTTCTACCATACTAAATATTAATATCTCTTTCCTTTCTCATTCTACCAAATTGCATATCAATATCTCTTTCCTTTCTCGTTCTAACAGTCTACACTCTTATACTGTAGTAGATATCAAGTAGTCGTTGAATGGAATCTCTTATCATGAAACATAACCATTTTCTGTTTATCTTTTCACACGTTTTTTGAGCCATACGAATCCTCATTAAGTGCCGTCTCCGCATCGAAGGTTGGCTGCAACGTATCTCCAACATTACGAATCCTACATTATTTCAAATGCATGTTGTGAATACGATCTCTTCTTATCGAACTTTTCTAGTTATATTGAATATTTTAATAGATTTCTGCGATTACTATTCGATCTTATCTGATAACGTGGATGATTTTTAATAAAGAAACTATCTCAATGCCACCTCCTTTCTTACGCCCTAGCTATGGTCCATGTTCGAAGTTTGTAGCATAAGGTTTGATATTTTTATAATTGTCCTTTTAACTTTTATGCTATCACTTCGATGTTTCAGCAACACTGTATAGTGTTATCTCAATCATTACATCTCTGGCATCATGTTTTGATGTGTATCAATGAACTTGTTACCTCAGAACATGGTAAATTGCAAACGATTCGTGGTTATTATTAAATAGCCCTGATAATCGGCTAATTTCAACATCTGTATTTAAGGAATGCACTTGTGTTTTATCTGTCATCTTTGTGGCAACCCTGGTAATTACCGCAGACCATACACCAAACTACAACCACTGCAACAGATAAGAGGAGGAAACAGTAAAAGAACTCTTTATTGAATGTCTTGTATTACAAGACCTACGAAAATAAAACTGTTACCACCAAACCCTTCCATCACGAACTCCCTTTATACAGACACAACACAGCTGAAGAAACACGTGCACCTACCACCACCAGACACATGGATGAAAGAGTGAAATCTCGCAATCCAGGAATCTGAATGGATAAGTAAGTAAGTGGGCAACTATGGAAATAAATGGAAGAAAATAACATTAGAACTATATAATATAAAGAGTTTAGCACTGGCCATGCGCTGATGATTAGCTATTAGATTACCAAGATCCTAAAGCATCTAATTGAGGTGCATACCGATCGATAGCATGTTGTTTCGAAAGTTATGGCAAGCAAAACACCCTGTTAACTCTTTGGGAATCGACTTTCGTATGTTTACACTAAGGTGGAGTATAAATTGATTCCTCCCAGATTAGCAATTTAACTGATCAATTCCACTCGTTCCCATATGGGTCCACCACTTTGCCAGTTCCCATATACACCACGCTAGTGAGATCAGTGAGAAATTAACTGATGTAATATAAGATACATTTATTGGGTATAATATCTATAGACTACACAGAGCATGCGGTGAGGGCTAAATGTAAGTGATCATACACTCGTAATGAGAAAATAGAAACTATAACGATAGCAGTGTTTGTGGGCGATTAAAGGTTTTAGATCTTCTTTCGGAAGCACATGACATTCTACAACATTGTTAGTTTGGAAACTCGAGCTTTGACGAGGTGTAAACAGTGTTAGTGAATGAAACCTCGTATAGGTGGGCGAACTATTTGTAGTGCAACTCTACTGCAAAGCATTTTATAATTACGAGTCATGGTCTTAGATGATAAAAGGTTCTGTTTCCTCAGCCTCATAAGACAATGTACCTTAGCAGATCTTGGAACAAAGTAATGACGTTTTGTTAATAACTGGAAGCACATAACACACACAAATCGGCGTTTCAGCCACAGGGTCTTTATTAAGACTACACGTATAACAAAAAAACGACGAGGAAGAACGACACTATTTGCGTTCACATGATAAGAGCTGAATCTATCGTTCTTTGTTCTTGCTCGTCGTTATTTATTGCCTATGTAGTCTTGATAAAGGCATTTTGGTCGAAAAGTCGATATGTGTGTGTGTTATATATGTTTCCAGTTACTAGAAAAACCTCATTACCCTGATCAAAACACTGCCTGTTGGATTTCAGTTTTGCGCAGTGAGTACATATTTCCGATCTACCGTCTAACTACATGTGATCAATTCACCAACAGTGGAACACTACATACGACATGTATATGCCCAATTTCAAATTTCTGTCTACAGTTTCCAGCAAATACCTTCACCAGGGAGCATACTGGGATATACTTTCAAGTAGTTAGGATTATTCGACATGACATAGAGGTGATACATTCTTCACACCTATCGACAGATTGGCGTTATAACCCTCCCGTAGATGAGAGGGAGAGGGTCAGTGAGGGTCACACTTTTAGAAAATTAGAACATGACATTTATTTCCCAGTAGCAAGCTAATAATCATCACCACCCACCCCACCCCCCACCCCCACTTTCCATCCCAATCCCTAATAACTTTTCCCCATAAAAAACCATCACAACATCGTCTCAAACAAAAGGGTGATTGATATTTTCCTATATAAACCCCCCCCCTTCCCCCCTCCCGATTACGAAGACGCATCTATGGCCCCGTGAATCTGATAATTGTTTTTCTTTCCCATTCTAAATGCTCATCTTTTGAAATAATTAATGATTTACTTTTGTTCTTCTAAGACCCCTGAGTTAGATAATGTTTCCCGGGCTACATTATGTTCAGGAAAATGTTTCCCAGTCTATGTTATATCCAGGAAAATGTTTCACAGGCTATGTTATGTCTAGGAGATATTTATCCAGTCTATGTTACGTTCAGGAAAATATTGCCCAGACTATGCTATGTTCAGGAAAATCTCTTTCGGGCTATGTTATGTCCAGGAACTTTTTGCCCAGGCTATGTATTGTTCAGGAAAATGTTTCCCATGCTATTCTATGTTCAGAAAAATGTTTTCAACGCAATGCTATGTCCACAATATTAGATTTCCCCCATCATATTACATACATTTTTTTTCTTTTCTTTTCTTGCAGAAAAATGATACAATGAACAAGACTCAGTCTTCGAAAAAATCTGTGAGTACAAGTAGCATCAAATATCTGTACACATTTTGAACCAAAACATATATTGTAAACTGTGTCATAGGTGCAGTTACATGTGCAGTTACGATTTGACGGTCCATAAATTAAGCTAACAACTTGGTGGGGGAGGGGGATCTGTTTGACAGCTGTTGACAAGGGGGAGAAGAGGATTTGACATGAGGGCATAATTAGTCATCATCATGTGACATTTTCTTTCCAGA
This sequence comes from Meghimatium bilineatum, assembly GCA_034231615.1. Taxonomy (NCBI): domain Eukaryota; kingdom Metazoa; phylum Mollusca; class Gastropoda; order Stylommatophora; family Philomycidae; genus Meghimatium; species Meghimatium bilineatum. Next base: position 52,594,163 of record CM067305.1, read on the forward strand.
ACATGGCTTTCCGTATGGATTCTCTGAACACTCCGCGATTCTGGACGAGTTGACCTGCCGCAGCTAAGGACATGATTAAACAAGCCGATATACCACTGCCCAATCGTCGTCTAGGACACCCTGTTCCCCTGTTGCTGTAAACTATGTCTTCAGATATAATTCGTTCCATGTTGTTATATCTCTTTATGCGACCCAAAAAATACTACTCAACTTTCTTGTTCAGATGTTGTTAAGGAGCCAGCACTCTTCGACATTTATTGGTCTTAACACTTCTTGATTTGTCTGTCCATGGTATACGTACCACTCTTTTGTAGTATCTCATTTCGAAAGCAGCGATTCTCTTTGCTACTGTGTTATTGTACATGCCTCGCAACAGTATATTACCACTGGAGATACGCATGTTCTGATCATACATAATTTGGCTATGCTACTGGTACCAAAGTTTTTTTCATTTTGGCAATTTTCAATGTCGCCATTGCAATTCTTCTCTTGATTTCTACTGCACAGTCTCCTGGGCAATTTATGTATGTGCCCAAATACTTAAACCACGTCAACAATACCGTTGTATTATACATCAATTAACTTTTTCAAATTGGAGAAAAAATATGAAACAAATCGTGTACTTTATTTTATAAGAGGCTACAAATAAGAGGCGGGAAGTGTTAAAATTGTTTTGACATAGTTAATCGGGGCAGGTGCGACCTGGATTTAAAATAGTTGTTGACAAGGGGGAAGGTGTCAACAATTGGAATTTTTGGAATTGTCGTAATTTATTGACAGCCATCTGTGTTATTATCATATATGTGTGTTACTTTCTCGAGAGTTTTTCTTTTAAAATTTTTTTTTAACCAAAGCGTCACCAGATGGAATTTGACAAAGGATGACGGAGATATGCTGAATGTACTACACGAGCGCCTATTGAATGAGGGCACCGAGTTTGATGAAACATTGAGCCTGAGATTTGAGTAATTCGGTATAAATTGTGAAACTATTATAACTGGACGCCTGCGTGAAGTGGCATATTGAAAAATGAGATCAATCAGCGAGCCACGAGAACAATCAGTATACATAAGATTCGTCATCTATTAAGGAGACTGAACACTAAAGTGTTTTCCGGGGTGCAATTCATTCATTCAATTTCCTTTAGCGCTGAAGTTAGCGCATATGTCAGATCTCTCCAATTATGTCTGTTCACAGCTATTCTGTGCAGTTCTTGAATAGTATGTATATTGATTGTTTTACTTTCTCTACGTATTGTTCTTCTGAGTGTTTCTTTTACTCTACCCCTGGCTCTTTTGCCTGTAGGTATCCATTCAAGAAATTGGTTGTGTATTATGTTGATGTCGGCGTTTTCAGAAAACGGACCAACAGCGTTTTCTGATAATATCAGTGATGAAATGATGGTGTGCAATGATGTTGAGTAAATAAAAGTAACTTTAAAAAAAAATTCAAGTATATTATATCCGTATATGAATCAAAGTACGCATGTGGTCGTGTCTGTGGGTCTCACCAATGGCTGCTAGACAAACCACCCATGCAACATAAAACAGTAGATGTCATGCCGTTATATTGAGGCTCTCTTATGGAAGCTTTGTAGCATGTCATCTATGTAATTATAGACCCCCCCCCCCCTCTGAATAGAATAGGCATTGCACTAAGCCGAAAGCTGAAGTCTCCTGGCTATGAAAAAAACTCATAAAAACCACTCTATTGCACATAGAAAGTAAGATATAATCGCTCACAATTCCTGGGGTTCTCAAGCAAACAACAACAAACATCAAAGTTTAAGTGTTTCTTCATTTCATTATGCTGTACTTCTGTAAACAGAACCATTATTTATAGTCTTTGGATTGTCTTCTTGCAGAATATATATATATATAATTTTGTCCATGTCCGCCATGGATTGAAAAGTATGCATTACAGAACATTTCCATTTTAGCACAGCTACTACCTTCTTTCACATGCACACATTAAAACATCTGGGCACCATTTCTTATAAACATGCGGATCTCAGAATCATCATGTCTGGAGTTCAAACCTCTGACTCTCTTTTTCTTTTGGTGGTAAATTAACAAATATTTCCTGTAAGCGTTGTGGTGGTTGATATGCCAAAGATGGCTTTATTTCTTCTAAATACAAAAAATGACCCCACACACTTTACAGGAAATATCCAGTGTGGAAATGTATCATTCACATCCAGCAACGAAATGTACCATTCACATCCAGGGGCGAAATGTACCATTCACATCCAGTGTGAAAATGTACCATTCACATCCAGTGTGAAAATATACCATTCACATCCATTGTGAAAATATACCATTCACATACAGTGTTGAAATGTACCATTTCACATAGTGACAAAATGTACGATTCACATCCATTGTAAAAATGGATCATTTATACCCAGTGACAAAAAGTACCATTCACATCCAGTGTCAAAATTTGCCATTCACATACAGTGACAAAATTTACCATTCACATCCAGTGACAAAATTTACCATTCACACCCAGTGACAAAATGTACCATTCACACCCAGTGACAAAATTTACCATTCACACCCAGTGACAAAACGTATCATTCACATCCATTGACAAAATGTACCATTCACATCCAGTGACAAAACGTATCACATTCTATATTTCATATTGTTTTCCTCCTCTCAGATTGGTATGTCTTCACAAACTCAGAGCATAGGATCATCATCATCCACAGTAAGAGACATGCTAAATAAGTAAGTAATCAACAGAATTGTCATATTCATAACTGTCATATTCATAACTGTCATATTCATAACTGTCATATTCATAACTGTCATATTTATGATAATACTTGTGTATACTTACGTTAATGTTACCTTGGGTGTCTCTGCTGTTAAGTTTCTGTACTCTAGTGTTTTTTTCAGATAGTGTTTTTACTGTTACGGTTTTTACTGTTTGTCTTGCGTTTTCCTGAAAAAGACCTCAAGGTTGAAACATTGAAACTGTCTTATATACAGTTAGGTGAGGAGTATGTATATTATTTTTTATACCCATACTCTATAATCTGATAGTCTATGTGTTCATTGTAAAACTAATCGACTGTGTGATTTATATAAGTAATATAGTTGCCTCTTTCAACATATGTACTATAGTTGCCTCTTTCAACATAAGTACTATAGTTGTCTCTTTCAACATATGTACTATAGTTTCCTCTTTCAACATAAGTACTATAGTTGCCTCTTTCAACATAAGTACTATAGTTGTCTCTTTCAACATAAGTACTATAGTTGTCTCTTTCAACATATGTACTATAGTTTCCTCTTTCAACATAAGTACTATAGTTTCCTCTTTCAACATAAGTACTATAGTTTCCTCTTTCAACATAAGTACTATAGTTTCCTCTTTCAACATACATACTATAGTTGCCTCTTTCAACATAAGCACTATAGTTGCCTCTTTCAACATAAGTACTATAGTTGCCTCTTTCAACATAAGTACTATAGTTTCCTCTTTCAACATACGTACTATAGTTGCCTCTTTCAACATAAGTACTATAGTTGTCTCTTTCAACATATGTACTATAGTTGCCTCTTTCAACATACGTACTATAGTTGCCTCTTTCAACATACGTACTATAGTTTCCTCTATCAACATACATACTATAGTTGCCTCTTTCAACATACGTACTATAGTTGCCTCTTTCAACATACGTACTATAGTTTCCTCTATCAACATACGTACTATAGTTGCCTCTTTCAACATAAGTACTATAGTTGCCTCTTTCAGCATAAGTACTATAGTTGCCTCTTTCAACATAAGTACTATAGTTGCCTCTTTCAACATAAGTACTATAGTTGCCTCTTTCAACATAAGTACTATAGTTGCCTCTTTCAACATAAGTACTATATTTGCCTCTTTCAACATACGTACTATAGTTTCCTCTTTCAACATAAGTACTATATTTGCCTCTTTCAACATAAGTACTATAGTTTCCTCTTTCAACATACGTACTATAGTTGCCTCTTTCAACATAAGTACCATAGTTGTCTCTTTCAACATATGTACTATATTTTCCTCTTTCAACATACGTACTATAGTTGCCTCTTTCAACATACGTACTATAGTTTCTTCTATCAACATAAGTACTATAGTTGCCTCTTTCAACATAAGTACTATAGTTTCCTCTATCAACATAAGTACTATAGTTGCCTCTTTCAACATAAGTACTATAGTTTCCTCTTTCAACATACGTACTATAGTTGCCTCTTTCAACATACGTACTATAGTTGCCTCTTTCAACATATGTACTATAGTTTCCTCTATCAACATACGTACTATATTTGCCTCTTTCAACATACGTACTATAGTTGCCTCTTTCAACATACGTACTATAGTTTCCTCTATCAACATACGTACTATAGTTGCCTCTTTCAACATAAGTACTATAGTTGCCTCTTTCAACATAAGTACTATGGTTGCCTCTTTCAACATAAGTACTATAGTTGCCTCATTCAACATAAGTACTATAGTTGCCTCTTTCAACATAAGTACTATAGTTGCCTCTTTCAACATAAGTACTATAGTTGCCTCTTTCAACATAAGTACTATAGTTGCCTCATTCAACATAAGTACTATAGTTGCCTCTTTCAACATAAGTACTATAGTTGCCTCTTTCAACATAAGTACTATAGTTGCCTCTTTCAACATAAGTACTATAGTTGCCTCTTTCAACATAAGTACTATAGTTTCCTCTTTCAACATAAGTACTATATTTGCCTCTTTCAACATACGTACTATAGTTTCCTCTTTCAACATACGTACTATAGTTGCCTCTTTCAACATACGTACTATAGTTGCCTCTTTCAACATAAGTACTATAGTTGCCTCTTTCAACATAAGTACTATAGTTTCCTCTTTCAACATAAGTACTATAGTTTCCTCTTTCAACATACGTACTATAGTTGCCTCTTTCAACATACGTACTATAGTTGCCTCTTTCAACATAAGTACTATAGTTGCCTCTTTCAACATACGTACTATAGTTGCCTCTTTCAACATGAATGATAGTGACATTGTTACTGATACTATTTATTATACCTTGTAAGTTATAGTGAAAGTTTATCTCTCTCTCTTTCTCTCTCTCTCTCTCTCTCTCTCTCTCTTTCTCTCTCTCTCTCTCTCTCTCTTTCTCTCTCTCTCTCTCTAGATGTATGGAAAATATGTCAGTCAATTGTTACTTATTGCTTTTAAAACTTTTCAGAAGTCAAGAGAAATCTCTTGTGGAAGCTGGGCTAACATTGGACGTGGTTCACATCACAGACAGAATTATCTGTAAGGAATATTAATGTGTAGTCATACAAATAATTGATGATGCATGCTTATTGTTTGAATATATATATATATATGTGTGTGTGTGTGTTTATCCAATGTGTTATGAAAGTATCAACCAAATAAGCCCTTGGTTATCATAAGAGTAGAGGCCACTGACAGACTTTCTCCAGTATATTCTGTGCTTAGATTTATCTCTAGGATTTTCCCTGTTGTGCAAGATCATTGAGAACATTATGAATCTCTCCTCTGTAAATTAATCTAGTTCTTCCATGGTTCCTCTTTCCCAGTGGTTTCAGTATGAATGCTTTTCTTGCAATATAGCTGTCTGCCTTCATCTAATTCAATTTCCATCTCTAGACATGGTTTGAAGGCAAACATAAATTTGTATATGTTTCTGTAACAATAAAGATGTTGTACAGTTGATACATTTTCAGCATATCCTCAACCTTCTTAGTAGCTTTTTATGATATACATGGAAGTTAAGAGTAGTACTATCATCCTGGCCAGACTGAAATCTTAATCATAATGGCAAAAGATTATATAACTATAATATTGAATCACAAATATGAATATTAATTAAGTGATGTTTAGAAGAGTGACAGAAAGCTTGAGTGTTAATAGCACAAAACTGTTAACTAATAATAAAGCTGAAGTGTTAATAGTGAAATAATTGTTAACTAATATTAAAGCTGAAATGCTCATAGTAGAATAACTATTAATTAATAATAAAGCTGAACTGTTAATAGTTGAATAACTATTAATTAATAATAAAGCTAAAGTGTTAATAGTAGAATAACTTTTGGCAAGACGATTGTTATAAAGTAAGTGTTAGTAAAGTGAATGCTATCAGAGTGATTGTTCAGTAAATAAAAGTTAGCAGAATGAGAGTTTTATTTAAATGATTGCCATTTAGCAGTGTGAATACATTTTATAACTGAATACTAGCAGAATGAGTCATTGCTGATTTTTATAACAGATTGTTAGCAGAGTGTCATCAGAGTGAGTATTTATAAAGTGAATGATGTGGATTGAGTCATATTTTAATGTTAATAAAGTGAGCTTTTCCTCAATAAATGAATGAGTGCTAACTGTTTGATTCTTGGCAAAGTGAAAGTTAAACTGAATGAGATACTTACCCTGGGCATGCTCCCATAGAGCATCTAACAGAATGTGGTATATCCTTCATCAGCATCACCAATTTTACCTTCCCATCTACCAAGATCTTCCTCAATATTTCATACCATATTTCATACCTCCAAAATATGTATTTACCTGCTATATTTTTATTTCCTTCATTTGTTTTGTTTTGTACTCATTTGTTTTTCTTTTCTTAATGATATTTTACCATCCAGCTATGACCTTCCCATCAGAAGGGCATGATACAACATATTCATTCAACCTGAAAGAAGCAGTTCGTGTGTTAAAAGCAAAGTATGGAGACAATTTCTTGGTAAGCTCAATGACTCTGTCATGTTTTTATGATCTATGTTATTTTGTCTTGCTGAAACGTTTATTTCCTTCTGTATGGAGTTTTGATGAGTGTCTTCCAAGGATCATGTTCTACAGTGTACTGTGTGTAGGTAGGTGTTCATAACAAGGTCAGGAAAAGCATTTCAAGGTCTTCTTGAGAATACTCTTAAACACTGAAGGATTCACCTGAGCTCTTGTGAAGCCAAAGCTCTTGACCATCAAGCCTGGAATGGTCAGATCAGTGAGGGTATTAAATGTTTTGAGCAGAATAGAACACTGCAGATGATTCGAAAGAGAGACAAACAAAATTAGAAACAAGACTGTTTTCCCTCATCGCAAGATCTAATCTGCAGCAGGTCTTTCATTATCTGGATTGGACTCATCTGCCATCTGAGGACACCTAAAGAATAAAGCCTAATTCTTTTTTTTTTAAATTTTGTTTTTAAATGCCATGCCCAACTTTGCTTACAAAGATATCACATTATGAAGATATCAGATTAAGAAGATATCACATTATGATATGGAATGTTGATATGTGTAAAGCTCTTATATGACACATCAAAATTTGAATAAAAACTGATGAATATTTTTCTTAATCTCATTATGGAGCCTCCCTATCATCAGAAAGCATTTGTTATGTACTCTACCTTACAAGATCTATACATTAACGTCCACTTTGTAATATTTCGCCCTACAACCACATTGAATGAAACAATTATCTGGAACTTAAAAAATATCTTCGTAAAACTTCTCTATGAAAAAGATGTTCAAACCCCCCACCCCCTTATACAAAAGACTAGTTGAACCCCCTCTTCCCCTGCCCAATTAATGACATTTTTGTGAAAGTAAAGGCACCAAAAAATCTTATAGAAATGAAAGATTTCTGTACAAAAATGAGCAAATGTCTTTTTCTACATTTTGTTTAGGTAATCTCATCCTTCTTACTGAAGTATAAATAATCGAAAATGTCAGAGGATGTTTGACAAAATGAGCTGCAGTAACAAAACAAATATACAATAAAGACTATATTAAGTTAATAATGTTACTATAATACTAACTATCAAAGTAAAATAAAACAATGTAAACACTAAATAACAATAAACACAATAACAAGGATTGTTTCCACATTGCGGTCCAAACAGGAACTTTCTCTAGAAACGAAAATACACAGATATAACAGAAACTTGTTAAATTAATATTGTGTACAGATATATTTATACTAAGAAATCTCTGTACATGGACAGAAAGGAAATAAATAAATATTAGGGGAAAAGCATTCAATTATGTTGAGAACAATGTGAAAAATCTTATACATCATAAATAGATAAAGATAACGATATATAAAGAAATACCAAAGGTTGAAAAAGCTATGTTAAATCAGTTAAAAAGAAATACTTCATTTTAAGGATGATAATTGAAACATAAACCACACAGGCACTACATATAGTGTGTGTGTGTAGAAGGTCACACGAGGACAAACACAGACCAGGGGGCAGTGTTTTTTGTTTAATTCAGCCTCCATTCTTAATACTGTCGACTACTTCCCCTCTACCTATTCTTCATCTTCGTCTTCTTCTGCATTTGTTCTCAAACTCCTGCAGATTAGCAGGATGTAGTCCGGAGAACGGAATGCGTTGTGTCATGGTTTACAGCATTGCTGCGATATCTGCATCTTTCGGTCTGACACATCCGGCTTTGGGTCACTGACCCTATATTGGATGGGACAGCCAACTCCATCCCATAACCTCCTAAGTCGCCTTTTACAACATGCAGGGAAGGTAAACAGTGTTGCTATTCTTTGCTCCCCTTTCGGGACCCAGCAACACACTGGCGCTTTACCTATTCAAACTATTCCCTCCCCCCAATTCTCTATGTTGTTTATTGGTACCCCACTGCTCTGTGTTTATCCTCATGTGACCATCCACACACACACACACACACTATTTAGAGTGTTTGTGTGGTTTATGTTTTCAGTTATCATCCTTGAAATGACGTATTCTCTTGATCTGATTTAACTCTTATAACTTCCTCAACATTTGGCATCTCTTTACATATCGTTGTTTTTATCTATTAATAATTGTAGGATTGTATGCACTATTTTAAAAATTACCATAATTGAATGTCTTTTCCCTAATATTTATTTATTTTCTTTCTGTCCATGTACAGAGATGTCTTAATATAAAAATCTCTGTACACAAATTTAATTTAATGTGTTTTGTGTTATTTCCATGTGTTTTCGTTTCTTGAGAAAGGTCCTGTTTGGATCACAACTTCGAAACAGTCCTCGTTATTGAGTTTGTTATTTATATTTTACATTGTTTTTTTTATTTTGGTAGTTAGTATTACAGTAACATTGCTAGCATAATATAGTCTTTATCCTCCTTACTGAAGACGTATTTATGACCCTGGTAGAAACACAGACTGCCTGGCACATGGAACACGAGTTTCTGATTTGTATGCCTACTTTTTTAGAGTTTCCAGCAAACAAATATGCAAACTTTATTTTGTGTAGTACACTTGATATGATACTATCTTGTTAATCCATTCCACTTATACCACATTGTATGCAAATTATCATGTTCAACTGCATAGGTATCTAAGCTCACAGTAGCCATTGATTACAATATGTTTTCACAATCTGTGTTTCAGATACTGAATTTGTCTGAGAAGCATCAAGATCTTATTAAAGCTCATCCCCAGGTAAGAGCAATAAAAAAATAGAAGACAATTAACCAGATCTTACTCTTTTCGTCTCCATATCTCTTCATTTCTTATCTTCCCTACCATCTGATGTTTAGAATTCTTTTAAAATTTTAAAATAAATTTAGTTTCGGAATATAAAAATGTATAATTTGTTTATTTGAGGATGTGAAACATGGACACTTATGGAATCAATAGCAAATATAATTACTTCTTTTTAAATGAAATGTTACAGAAGAATATTGAGAATACTATGGACACAAAGAAAGGCCAATCAATAAGTGTCATACACATTAAAGGTGGAAGACAGTTGGTTTTTTTAAAAACATTATAATAAGAAAACTGAGGTTTATTGGCTGTAAAAAAGAGTCAGCTTGGAAAATTAGTACTGGAATTCATGAAGGTAGGTACCACCCAAGACAAGAAGAAACTGCTTGAACAAGTCCTCAGCAGTAGCAGGATAAATCACTCAGAATCATGGGAAGTTTAGAGCATCTATAAAGAAGACTATGTACTGGAAGGAATATGTCACCTGTGGCCATATGTGGGTATGTTGATAGCTATACAGACAGCTGCAAAAACATCAGGCAGATTAGTCTGAATATAAATTGATGGTTTTGAGATTTGTCACTGGCATGTAGTACTAAAACTGGTTATCTCATATGGCTGGCTAGTATCCCTATAGTTACAGATGTTCACCGTTCAGTAGAAGTATTAAAAACATTGAACAGCTTAGTCACCATCACTGAAGTTGGATGTGTTGAGCAATTAGCAATTAAATAAATCTTTGATTCCAGTGTTGTTTCCTCTGGCCAATATGTCTGCCTCAGCGTTTCATGATAAGAACACTCTTGAAGTATATGTTTGGCACTCTGTGCTACCTGTCCACATGTACACATGGCCATGTTGCCAATCTTGAACTTTGTATACATGTGACTGCGGAGTCGGTTGTGTCCTGTTCTGAGACGTAGAATTATAACTTGTTCTGGTCTGTTCATAATATGATAGTCATCTTGTGTTGGTGTTTGTGGCTTTCTTATTGACTTGATCATCTGTTTTTTCTGATGGTAAGTGATTGGTATATCTGGTTGTAAGACAGTTCGCTAAGTAGTTTTTTTCAAGTCTGTTAGTTTTCCAGACTGGAGAGCTTGAAGCACTCACCTTGCATCTGTCAGGAATACCACAGGCTGTAGGTCAGAGTTGGAGTTCAGCAGTTTTTTAGCTGCCACACTAATTGCCTGGATTTCAGCATCATAATTATTGCAGAATTTTCCTGTTGGTGTTCTGATGGTATCTCTAGGCTTGTGTGGATATTCTATATATACACCTGCACCTCCATTCATCACGGCATTCTGTGCTGACCCATCTGTGTATACTCTGACCCATATATCTTGTGGATATTCCTCATCCAGGAAACTGAGGGTGACTGTCCTTCGCTGCACACTGTTCTGTTCGTCCTCGCTTAGTATTCCTTTCACAAGGACAACAAACGTTTTATGAACTTGTGTGGCACCTTGATTGTCAGAATGACATGGGCTGCCAAGATAAAAGGATTACGTTATCGTCTATCCATCCAAGAATCACTAATCATCAACATTTAGTCTTTTTAATTAAGCAAGCACAGCTCACCACTTATCTTATGGTATGCAGACATTGATATGAAAGCCTACTATACAAAAGAATATCATTCTAGATGTTTGTATTATAAATTCAAACTAGGATATATCATTTTGTTTCCAGATTAAAGAGTTTGGATGGCCAGACCATCTTGCTCCGCCTCTAGAACGACTGTGCTCATTATGCAAAGCTATGGACTCATGGTTGAGCACTGATATTCGACATGTTGTAGTTCTTCACTGCAAAGGTGGCTGCAGTCGAATGGCTAGTGTCATCGCTGCTTACATGCACTACAACAATATATGTGCTAGGTAATTCATACAACATTCAACAGCATTACTGTCTTCTTTCTGCTTGAACTTTACAGAATTTGGTTTAATTACTTTTCTTTTAAATAGAACATGTGTGTTGTGAACAGGCTAAATGATTACATATAGTCATTTCATAAATGATTCTGTTAATATATTAATTACAACATAGGGCCTACCCTATTTTTATTTTGTGTGGCTATTTCCTGGTTTCTGACATTTCTGTCTTAGATTGTAACTGACACATTGAATTCACCAATGTAGCCATCCTTACAGAATCTAATGTAAAAGAAATCTGGCTAAACAGCATGGTTCTTTCCAGAAAACTACAATAATATTGCCATATGAAATGCCATGACAGTCTAGAGGCTACAATAATGAAGGGGATGATGTCAGGGAGACGAACAAGAGGCAGACCAAGAAAATGATGAGTGCAATACATAAAAGTCCACCTGAACATGACAGTACAGAAGCAGGAATACTAGCTCAAGATTTACAGAAGTTTCGAAAGGCTATAATGACTGCTACATAAGATATCCTGTTCAGGATATGCTACCTGATGATGATGATTTGTATGTTTTACCTTCATTTACATATTAGAATATGTTATATTTTCTTTAAGTACAAATGTATTCATTGCTCTTAAAAAATATCCTTCATAAATTTACATTGTAATCTGAAAGTGATGATATATCTTCTAGAGCAAGCTATTTTGTCATTTCCCACTGATTAAGTTTTCATTATGTTATTTTCATTGTATCCCTTATAGTTTAATATAAATTCTACGAGATATAAAATTCAGTATATAATATATTTCAGTGCTGCTCAAGCTGTGGATAGTTTAATATCAATTCTATGAGATATAAAATTCAGTATATAATATATTTCAGTGCTGCTCAAGCTGTGGATAGTTTAATATCAATTCTACGAGATATAAAATTCAGTATATAATATATTTCAGTGCTGCTCAAGCTGTGGACAGTTTTGCCATGAAGAGATATTATGATGAAAAGTTGGGAGGTCTTTCATTACCATCACATCAGAGGTAAGAATTTGTGTCCTTCCTCCGGTGTTGTTAGATATTGCAAAGTGCTCACAGTGTATCTCTCTAAATATTTTTCTTTTGAGTAATTTTTTTCAATCTCAACAGCAAATTGAAAACTTCGAGCTCACTAAAGGGATGTAACCAGTACATTTTGTTCCTTGGGAGGATTTAGAATAAGTAAAAATAAAATTAATTTTGTATACTAAATTTTAAATGTATTTCATTCACCTATTGTCCATCATAAAATTTTAGGATCTCTATCACAAAGTAGGCACCTTTCCATCTTCTTAGATGATATTATTGTTGATGTGCTATAAGAAGTATAATCTACGATCCATGTGGCGATGATGAATGTGACTTATAAAACTAATCTGGTAAAATGCAGTATTGACATTTTTTTTTTTGTTATCTGAGTTTTGAGCTGTACGGTAATTTTGGTTCTCTAAATAAAACATTTAAAAAAAATGTTTTATGATTGCAGGTATGTTGGCTATTTCTCAGGGCTCTTGTCCGGAGCTATTAAAATCAACAGTAATCCATTGTTCCTTCATCATATTTTAATACATGGAGTACCCAACTTTGATTCTAGAGGTGGCTGCTGTCCTTTCATTAAAGTCTACCAGAGTATGCAACCCATCTTCACATCTGGAGTCTAGTAAGTATTTATATGCTGAACAATATGTGTGTGGGAAGTCATATGTGACATTTTGTGTGTTAACATGTGCATCCATGTATGATTTTATGATTTAGTTCTACGTTTTAATGCGTGTGCATATTTGTATGAGCATGTATGCACACGAGTAGATCAGTTTCTTCTTCTTCTTCTTTCGTTCACTTGAAACATGTCTATATCTGTAATTCTGTCTCCTTAATAAAACTCACTGTCTTTTGTAGTTCATACAGTGTCCCATAGAGTTTTGATTCCAGTGTTGTTTCCTCTGGCCAATATGTCTGCCTCAGCGTTTCATGCTCAGAACACTCTTGAAGTATATGTTTGGCACTCTGTGCTGCCTGTCCACATGTACACATGGCCGTGTTGCCAATCTTGAACTTTGTATACATGTGACTGCGGAGTCGGTTGTGTCCTGTTCTGAGACGTAGAATTATAACTTGTTCTGGTCTGTTCATAATATGATAGTCATCTTGTGTTGGTGTTTGTGGCTTTCTTATTGACTTGATCATCTGTTTTTTCTGATGGTAGGTGATTGGTATATCTGGTTGGTCTTCGGCAGCACCTTCCTTAGCCAGTTGGTCTGCTTTTTCATTTCCTGGTATTCCACAGTGAGAGGGTATCCACTGCATGGTTACCCTATACTGGTAAGACAATTCGCTAAGTAGTTTTTTCAAGTCTGTTAGTTTTTCAGACTGGAGAGCTTGAAGCACTGACCTTGCATCTGTCAGGAATACCACAGGCTGTAGGTCAGAGTTGGAGTTCAACAGTTTTTTAGCTGCCACAATAATTGCCTGGATTTCTGCATCATAATTATTGCAGAATTTTCCTGTCGGTGTTCTGATTGTATCTCTAGGCTTGTGTGGATATTCTATATATACACCTGCACCTCCATTCCTCACGGCATTCTGTGCTGACCCATCTGTGTATACTCTGACCCATATATCTTGTGGATATTCCTCATCCAGGAAACTGAGGGTGACTGTCCTTCGCTGCACACTGTTCTGTTCGTCCACGCTTAGTATTCCTTTCACATGGGTCTGAATGTATATTGGCATTCCATGTCTTTCACTCCACGGGGTTTGTTCTGGTACAGGCCTTAAGGGGCTGTCAACTTCAGGTAGGTCTGTAAGTTGTCTGCGGAGTCGTTTAGCTTGATGGATAAAACTGCTTCTTTTCAGTCGTCCCATTGCTAGATTTTGGAATCTTTCCTTCATTGGATGACTTGGCATACACTGAAACTTTTCTGCCTGAATTAGTACTTTTGTGTCTCTGCGTTCGCCAAGTGTTTGCATTCTTCCCATTTTCTGCATCTCTGCTATGGGTGTTGATTTCATTGCTCCCAACATTATTCTAAGTGCCTGGTTTTGCACTTTATCTAGATCTTGTAATGTGGTGTTTGATGCAGGACACCACGCAGCTGAACCATATTCCAGGTGTGGTCTTATGCCTTGCTGGTAAACTTTACTGAGTATATTCCCACTGGCTCCCCATGTGGTTCCACTTAATTTTCTCAGGATAGCTAACTTCCTCCTGGCTTTTGTTGTTGCTTTGTTTATGTGCTGCTTCCATGTCAGTTTATCATCAAAAGTAACTCCGAGGTATGTGGGTTGTTTGTCTTCTTTCAAGAGCTCTCCATCTATTTTGATATGACCTGCTTTTTGTTTTGGTGAGAGGGTAAAAAGTGTAGTGCTGCACTTATCTGTGTTAATGCTGACACACCATCTATTAGCCCATAAGGTTAGGGCATCGATAGCTCTTTGTATTTGTTTAGTGGCCACTGTCGCATGTTCTTCTGTGCACCAGATCACCAGGTCGTCAGCATACATCGCCACTTTCATCCCGTGTGGTAGTTCAGCAACTAGGTCATTGATGTAAACCAAGAAAAGTGTGGGCGACAGGACTCCTCCCTGGGGGACTCCATGACGCAGTAGAACTTTCTTGCTCTTGCGACCATCTAATTGTACCCTGGCTCTTCTATTATGCAGGTATGCTTTTACCCATTTGTACATTCTTGAGCTAACCCTGCAATTTCGCAATTTCTTTAGGAGCCCTTCTTTCCAGACCTTATCAAATGCTTTTCTGAGGTCTATCCATGCTGCTAGTACCAGTTTCTTATCTTGGAAGGCATCCTCAATCTCTTGGGAGAGGTAGGTTGCCTGATCTTCAGTAGAGTAGCACTGTCTGAAACCTGCTTGCTGTGATACCAGAAGGTTTTCACTTTCAAGGTACCACTGCATCCTAAGATTGATAATGCGTTCCATTGTTTTACATAGACAGCTTGTGAGGCTGATGGGCCTGTAGTTGGAGACTGTGTTGCCATCTTTTCCTGATTTGAGGAGTGGTATCATTATTGCTTCTCTCCACGCCTGTGGTACATTACCCGTGGACCAGCTTGTGTTAAAGATCTGCAGTAGCTTTGCTCTTGCTGCAATTCCCAGGTTTCTAATCATTTCATTGGACACTCCATCAGCTCCAGGGGACTTTTTCATTTTCAATTTGGATATTGCATGCTCCAGTTCTCTCATTGTGATTGGTGCCTCCATGACTTCAGGTATAGGTTCGCCTTGTCCAATGTTTTGCTGGTTCTCTCGAACCTCCTGTTGTTTGTCTGGGCTGACTTTGATGTTATTGTCTTCTGCAAAGGAATCTGCAAAGTAATCAGCTGCATGTTTACCTGTTAAAATGTTTCTATCTTTATAAAGTGTGATCCTGGTATTTCTCCCTGTACCTTCATCATTTAGTTGTTTTACAAGTTTCCATAATTTCCTAGTATCTCTTTCTAGGTTCAGCGACTCTGTTTTTTCTTTCCAGCTACTCCGTCTGGCTTGTAACTTGGCTCTTTGAAATTTAGCCTTTGTTTGCTGATATTTGTTGTGATGTTCTTGGCTAGGTCTGTTCTCAGCCTGCTGTCTAGATGTTTCCATCTCATTTTGCAGCTTTTCCAGTTCATCATTCCAGTAGGGTTTGTAGTTTTTGCGTGCCCCCCTGGGTATGGTTTTACTAGCAGCATGTAGTATACATCTATTAAATTCACTCACTGCTCTATTGATGTCTTTGTCCAAGTTCATGTCCTTAGCTAGAACACTGGTTAAATGCTGGTACATTTTCCAGTCTGCCCTTTTATAGTTCCACCTAGTGAGTGTGCTGCTGTCCTTGGTAAATTCATTGTGGATTTCCAGAAATACTGGTCTGTGGTCACTACCCCCAAGCTGCTTTCCAACGACACGTGTGATGTTCCATTCCAGACCTGGTGAGTGGAATGCCAGATCTGGTGTAGAGGTGGTGTGCCATGCTCTCGAGTAGAAGGTTGGTGAGTCAGCTGGCTGGTTAATAAGGATGAGATTATTTTCATCCTGCCAGCTCTCAAGTTCCTCACCTCTCTTGTCGATATGATCGTAGCCCCAGCTCTGAGAGTGGCTGTTGAAGTCACCACACACCATAAGTCTCTCTTTATCTGGAATTGTGTCTAGTGCCAATGGTTTATCATTTGGGCAGTAGTAGTTCAGGAGATGGAATTCTGCACTGTCTGTTTTTAGGTGGAGCATCTGGTATTCTGCCCCTTCCATATATACTTCCAGCTGACATGCGCTGATATTGTTTTTAACAAGTGTCAGAATTCCACCCTTTCGCCTGTCCTTACGGTCAGATCGGTAGCACTGGTAGCCTCTGATTTTGAAGGCTATGTCACTGCTGAGGTGTGTTTCTTGGATACAGCATATATTAACTTGTTCTTCACTGAGGACATTTTCAAGTTCCAATTTTTTGCTGTATCCATCTCTTTTACTGTTGACACCCTCAGCATTCCAGTGCATTATTTTTATTGGTCGTTTAAAGTTTGTTTGGCCAGTAGCTCTATTCCCTTGCCTCCTGGCTCCTCGAGGCAATTGAGAAGGACTTTCAGTAACTGAGGTTGGGCCCTTTCGAGGTATAGGGCCCGGCACCGTCCCTGCCTGAACGTCCGCCACAGGGCAGGCACCATAACTTTTTATAGATACAGACATGTTTCCATTGTGTGTTGTGCGTGGCATCCTGATTAACTGTGCGCCTTTTGGCTGGATGCCTCCGTCTTCAGCACTCTGCTTACTTGGGCAGGACTATGGTCCTGCTCGAATGGGACTGCCCGACCAGTCTTAGTTTCCAGCCCCTGATGGCTGAACTAAGCCCCATCACCACTGCAAGGTGCTGGCCTTGATGGGGGAGTAGATCAGTGAATCAGTATGATGTGTGTGATGTGTGCACATGTGACTGTGTGTGATTTTGTATATGCAAATTTACATAAATGTTTTTCTTTTATATAGGGTCTATATATAAAATTAGAAGAATAAGGAAGTTGTGCTTTGCACTTTTTTTCATTTTCCTTTTGTGTTGAAGTTAACGCATAGGGCAGAGGTCAGATCTCTCCAATTCTGTCTGTTCAAAGCTATTCTGTGCAGTTCTTGAATAGTATGAATATTGATTGTTTTACTTTCTCTAAGTATTGTTCTTCTGAGTATTTCTTTTGGTCTACCCCTTGCTCTTTTGCCTGTAGGTATCCATTCAAGAGATTGGTGGTGTATTCTGTTGGTGTCTGCGTGTAGGACATGCCCAATGTAGGACCAACGGCATTTTCTGATAACATCTGTGATGAAATTTTGATGTGTCTCTTCTCTGATTTTATCATTCGATTTGAATTCACTCCAATGAGTTCCCTCCAATTCACTCCAATGCTTTGCACTTGGGACACACATAATACAACACACAAATCAACGTTTCAAATAAAAAGCCTGTAATGGGAGCATAACATACCACATGATGAGTAAGAAGTAACACTATAAATCAATCCATGATAGATGTGACTAGCAAGAACAATCAGAACCACAGAGACTCTACTAAAGTATGCATAGTAAATCTACGGACCACTTGTGCAAGCATGTGCTGTTGTGTCTCTTCTCAAAGTACAGCCTTTGATCCATTCACAATTTGGTTTTTACTCGATCAATATTCCAGGGTGGTGTTGGATAAATATATTTAGAAGACATTGTATAAGCAACATTCTTTTTAGGGATGTCACTGATTGAGACAGTAAGATTAAATTGTCCATCACTACAAATGATTGGTGCTTCATAGACTTTTCGTCTCGAGATTTGTGTACAATCTTTTGATATTTACCAAAAGTTAAAAGTAAATACACTTTTTATGACATATAAAATATAAACTTTGTGACAAAGAAGAATGCTTCTTGTTGACATAACCTTGCTTCATATTTTTACTAATTCAAGTAAGAAGATTTTTAAAAAAAAGGATATAGTGCCTATGTACAAATTGAAAAAATAACTAAAATAGCCAAAATATAAATTTTATGGCCTAAATATTTCAAACTGGTCACATTTGTCAAATTTAGTTTTTTAAGTAGTTAATAGGGCAAGTCTGATTAACTCTACATCAATTCTATAGTATATTAACAAGATATGTCTAATGTAGTTTTTATATCACCTTGCTTTCACTCTTTAACTATAATAGTTTTATTGTTATTCTGTTAATGTTATGAAATCATTATAAATATTGAGGATTTATAGGCATACCTGCACAGTGTGTGGGTCTAAGTTGTGGTGTTGTTGTTTGTTTGAGAACCCCAGGCATTACGAGTGATTAGCTCTTACTTCCTATGTGCAGTTGTGTGGTTTTTCTGTGCTTTTTTTCATACCCAAGAAACTTTGACTTTTGGCGTAGTGTAATGCATATTGAAGGAGCATTCTACTCAGAGGGAGTCTGCGTTGTGGTGTTAAATATTAAGAGTTTAACAAATGTTGAGTATGAGCATGCTCTTTTTGATCTTGTTATGGAACTGTGAGAAAGAGAATTATTGCTTCCATTCATAATCATCGACAGAGTACCATACCAACATAAATATTCTGTAATACATATGATATAGAAATTTGAGAAATTAATGTTGCAACTGAAAAACTTTTAACTCTAATCTTTTTCCAAGTGTACTTTATTTCTGACAGATGCAAGGTCAGTTTTATAAGTGCTGTAGTCTGATAATCCACCATACTTACAAACACTACTGACTTGTATAAAGTTACCAGTATAAGGTAGCTATGCAGTAGATATCATCTCACTGGAATACAAAGAAATGTGAGAGCAGATCAATTAGCTAAGGAGGGCATTACAGAAAACCAATGAGACATAGCCACAAACACCAATACAACATGACTATCAAATTGTGAACTGGTCAGAACATGTTGCAATTCTGTGCCTTATAACAGGCCACAACCAACTCCACATACACATGTATAAAAATTCATGTTCGGCAATATGACCATGTGTACATGTGGACAGGCACCACGGACTGCAGAAAATATACTTCAAGAATTTTCTGAGTAGGTCTATGTGATGATGAGAAAAACAATACTGGCCCATAGAAACAACACTAGAATCAAGGTTCTATGGACCTCTGTATGAGCTGACCCATAGAAACAACACTAGAATCAAAGTTCTAGGGACCTCTGTATGAGCTGACCCATAGAAACAACACTAGAATCAAAGTTCTATGGACCTCTGTATGAGCTGACCCATAGAAACAACACTAGAATCAAAGTTCTATGGACCTCTGTATGAGCTGACCCATAGAAACAACACTAGAATCAAAGTTCTATGGACCTCTGTATGAGCTGACCCATAGAAACAACACTAGAATCAAAGTTCTATGAACCTCTGTATGAGCTACACAAGACTATGAAATTTATTGAAGAGACAAAAATTATAGATATAGGCCTATAAAACATCTTTTAAGTGATCCAAAAAAAATCTTCAACATTATATCAATATTTTATACTATTTGTTTTCAGTAACGTGACAGACAACATGCAGAAGGTCTGTATCTCCATCACTCCGGGAATTCCCCTTCGAGGTGACATCCTGATAAAATGCTATCACAAGAAGACTAATACTGGCCAGAAGGAAATTATATGGCAGTGTCAGTTTCACACCTGTGCAATAGCAGGAGACAGGGTTCTATTTTCCAAACAAGAGTTAGATGATGCTGTCTCAGGTATGCCTGCTTATTACTACTGTCATTTCTTTTGGTTTTTCCTCACATTTCCTTTGGTTTTTCCTCAC
The DNA here is from genome assembly GCA_034231615.1 of Meghimatium bilineatum. Taxonomy (NCBI): domain Eukaryota; kingdom Metazoa; phylum Mollusca; class Gastropoda; order Stylommatophora; family Philomycidae; genus Meghimatium; species Meghimatium bilineatum. Next base: position 52,614,387 of record CM067305.1, read on the forward strand.
ATTTCCTTATTTAATTGTTTGCCATACATGATTACATAATTTCATTCCCTGTCAATTATTTAATTTATCATTCATGTCTTTGATCATTTAATCTTTTAATCATTTATGTTTGATTGAATCCTTCATGTATGTGATGTCGGGACCCTAAAAGGGAGCAAATATATTTTACTGTGCTCTGCCATACTAGGCGGAGGATGAGGGGGGGGGCCTGGTGTTGGCTGTCCCATTCCGTAAAAGGGTCAGAGTGATCCCAATTCCATGCTGAAGATGGAGGTTTTGGACAGAAAGGTGCAAAGATTTCAACTAAGTTGTAAACTATGATATAACACACTCCACTTTCCAGACTATAGGGCCTATTGTGTTAATCTGCAGGATTTAAGAACAATCACAGAATAAGACAATTGGATTCATGTGTACAATCTTTAATCCATCATTCATACTAGTGCAAGGTTATGTTATGTACAGATGTATATACAACCTGCAAACTCCTATATAATAGAGGGAGTCACGGTTTGATGGTTTTAACCTCCCCAATCAATCAGAAAATGACATTTAGTACTAGATAGCAAACATAAGGCTGTTTGCTTTGTGTTTAAGAGGTCATAGTTTCAAATCCTGGCAACATCTTATTTACAATGTGGAATATTTTGAACATCCCTGTGGATTATCAATTGAAGCTATGGAGTTACGTGCTATTAGTGGTACTCTCAGCAGGTGGCATGCCACTTCATTGAGAAGGACGGAGCATATATAGGACAACTAAGTACAATGTCAGCATATCTTTCTTGCAGGTGGTTGTATACTTTGAAAAGTGGTAATACAAGTTTATATTTACCCATGGATCTTTAGATACCAAGATATCACATATGCCAGATGTGTTAGGTCATTGGTGAAAATGAACTAAGACACAAACTTTGGGGCAACTGTTCTAACCTGAAGAAGAATTTGAACTTTGTTCTGGTGAATGGCCTGAAGATCTAGCAAGACCAAAAGAATTATGAATTCAGAGGAAGAAGCAGCAGCAGCAATATATGTCTCTTTTATATTACAAAGACCATCTTGTCAATACACCAGTTTCTTTGCTTACAAAGACCATCTTGTCAATACACCAGTTTCTTTGCTTACAAAGACCATCTTGTAAATACACCAGTTTCTTTGCTTACAAAGACCATCTTGGCAATACACCAGTTTCTTTGCTTACAAAGACCGTGATATTGTCAATACACCAATTTCCTTGCTTAAAAAGACCATGATGTTGTCAATATACCAGTTTCCTTGCTTATCTTATATTTAAGACTCCATAAAATTCCAATGATCTTTATCACATATATTTATATTTGTCCAATCAACTCTAAGCATTTCTGATACAAGAAAATGTTATGAAATAGGGTACAAGACAAGGAGACAATTTCAACAAAACAAATTCCTACATTATTTAACGAAATGAAATATTGATAAAGATGCATTTAATTTTACAGCCACTAGTACTGCAGCTGGATGCATCGATCTGCGCACTACGCACTGTTGCCCACCTTGGATGACCCTGGGGGCAGGGAAGTTCTCAATGTGTAGCGCACAGATTGGTGCAACTTTATAATCTGAGTTCAGTGACGTCACAAAAACTGAATTAAACTGAACATAAAATTTAAAAGTTGAAATGTAGGCACTTCTTCTTGTATTGAACCGGAAAAATCAATAACACAATTAATATTAAAATATGCTTTCAATGCGGAGGAATGCACAGACTAAAAGAAATTATCAAGCAAACAGCTCATTCATATAATCCGAAAGAGATAATCAAGTTATGTTTTGCAAACTTCTAGTTAATTTTTAGTGTGAAAGAATTAAACTGGTTAATACCAGTATAAACATTCATCATCAGCATGTGCTATGTTGACTGGTGTAGGCGATCATATATTTCTACCACACATTTATCTATTTCCTGTAACTTTTCTCAGGATCCTTATTGACTCTTGTCATGCCATGATGATTTAATATTTTCTCCTGTTCTCGTCCTCAATCTATTTTGCCTTCTATCTTGCTTGCTGTAACTATGATCTCCAAACATCCTTATCTCATAACATGTCCAAAAGTATATGCATTAAAAGATATCAAAGAAAAGATCCTAGCCGTGTGTGAAGTGTGGAGGTTTGTTTTACCATATATTTCAGCCTGTACTTTACCTAAGCAAATGAAGCCTGGTTTCGGTGTACCACTCAAAAGATGCTAATAGCCGACATTGCTGGTAGAAAAGCAACTCTAGACACAGTGTTCATAGATTATGGCATGGCCATCTACTGAATCCTGTACTGTTTTAACTCATCTTCAACTATCTCTTGCCACTGGATAAGGGATTGAGTTCCAGAAATAATCCCTATCAACCATTCTCCTCAATTCACATATAACAAAATGTACCGTTTAGAACACTTCTAAAAACCAGTACATGTGAAAATAAAAATGTACCTCTTATGCTGAGAAACCTATTTTCAACCATGGACGTTAATCTAATCTGGTTATATTAGATCAGTGACTGAAGCTGAAGACGGATGTATGTGGCCATTGGCGCAAATAAAACGGCGACACAGCACATTTCCATTCTCTGGACTAAATCCTGTTGGAATTTTAATATGTCCATGGTCCTGCTACAAGAGAGATCCAGCAGGAGTTGAGAATAAGCGCTGAAGAAGAAGATATGTGACCATAAAACAAAATGGAGGTAGTGGTTTTACCATGATCTCCAAAATATATAACATACACAAATGGTAGACAATGCAGCAAATGAGGTTTTTATGTTGATAATTTCTTGTCTGCTGGTTACTGTCCTTTTGGATACTACAATCATGTCTCTTGGTGTGTCTTTTGGTTTAGTGAGCATCCTCTCGTACAATTGCAATCTGGGTTGATTGCATTAATATTTTGTTCTACTAGATAGCAGATCTTGCCAAGATGCTTTTCACTGCAGGGCCAACCTAGCACTATAGTAACAAATACCTTTACATGCCTATTAGTTGCTGGCATCAGTTTGGCCAGGCATTACTACTGAATATTTTATGTTCATGTGTAGTTAAACATTCAAATATTTAAGTACATTGATCATGTAAGATGTATTAAAGAAGCCAAATGTAGACATGCCCAGGCAAAGGCAACATTTCACAAGATGAACATCCTATGTAATGTATCTTTGTCAATTGGAGTTAGAAATATATTCTTATACGTATATAGGACCAATTCTGATGTATGGAAGTGAATCTTGGACACTCAGCAGAACAACGAAATAGTATATTGAGGCAGTAGTGATGAGGTTTTATAGAAGAATATTAAGAACATCATGGACAGATAAAAACATAATGAATATATCTTGAAAGAAGTTAATTCAAAAGAGAACTGCTTATCTGTATCAGAAAGAGACATTTTTGGACACATCATGAGAAGAGGAAAGACGGAACACATTGTAACAACAGGCAAGTTGAAGAGCAAGAGGAGTAGCAGAAGACCAAGAGAAAATATGCTTGACAACCTAGCATTGTGCATGGGAGAACATCAGTATCATAAATGATTGACAGCATACGAAATAAAAAGGCTGTGGAAGGACGTGATAACCAATTCCATGAACCATAAGAAGAAGTTCGTCTACTTTCTCCTTCGCCGGGTTGGTAAATATATATTGTAAAAATGAACCATAATATTATTTAGCTCTGAACATGGGTCATCGATGGTTCAGTGTCTTAGAAAACCCTAACTAATGCTAACCTGGACCCTTCGTCTGTTTATGTGCTCCTGTATCTATGTCAACAACTTACAAAACCCTAACTCTAACCTTAACCCTTCGTCTGTATATGTGCCCCTGTCTCTATGTCAACATATATTGAATAATAAATTACGTTTTATCATTTGGAACTAACGAGTTACGCACTATGTACTATGTACGAACTCACAGCTGGTCGCGTTTCACTGTAATGAGATGGACGGAGTACATACAGAGAAACCCGAATACAGTGAAGTTATTCCTCTTGTTAGAATGAAAATACTGAACAGAAACATAACAGAATACATAGATACCAACATTAGAATAAGAAAATAGAGACATAACGTAATATGAAATACCAACATTATATTAACAAAACAGAGATATAACAGAACACGTAAACGACAACATTATAGTAACAAAACAGAGCCTAACAGAATACGTAGAAACCAACATTAACATCAAAACAGAGAGATAACAGAAAACGTAAATACAAATATTACAGTAACAAAAAGGAAATATAACAGAACACGTAAACACCAACATTATTATAGCTGAACAGGTAAAAATGAATATTGAAATAAATGAACATAGATATCTAGTCACACCACATAAATGAGTGAACGTCTTCTGTGGAAGTCAGAATCTATAAATAAACATGGTGATAACGCGTGAGTAAGCTGTTGATCTGAACACATGCGTGATGCGCGCACGTAAACTTACCTCCTGTACTTATCATGATTGATGAGTCGTAGCTTAGGTATGCATATGCTTTCATCCCGTTTTCGTGGATTACATCCGTGTCTTTCAATTTTTTTGATAATTGACAAACTTTTATTTGGTTGTTCGTAAACTACATTGAACGGCAACATAATGCCCATGCGAATGATATACTATAGTACTACATGTATTATGTGATAAAGTTGTCTGTTTATGTCTAGACTAATGTGAATAAATAGTCACATTACGTGCTATCTTTGACCAAAATTAATGTGAATAAATAATCACATTACAAGTTATCTTTGACCAAGAGTAATGTGAATAAATAATCACATTACAAGTTATCTTTGACCAAGAGTAATGTGAATAAATAATCACATTACACGTTATCTTTGACCAAGAGTAATGTGAATAAATAATCATATTACACGCTATCTTTGACACAAAGCTTATGCATAGTGACAAATGGAAAGTGACACGCTGTATACTCATAATGACAATTGGAAAGTGAGACACAGTACACGTATAGTGACAAATGGAAAGTGACAAACAGTATACGCATAGTGACAAATGATCAAACGGAAAACCTGTTTACTTGTGTTGCAAAGCGATTCGGTGCTGCTAGAACAGACCTGGTTCAATTCCCGATTCAGCTGTAAGAATTTTTTTCATTTATCCTCATGATTCCTACTTGAATTTACTTGTATAAGTTATTATTTGAAGCAACATTGTTCTGTCTCTATGTTATTTATGTTTAAAAGTAGGCCTTTAGGTCCTTGTGTACGAATATGAATGTTCTGTGTTTGTGTTACTGGGGATACTTTAATACTTGTACGGGATGTTCGTTGATATTGTAATAGTCCTTGTTTCGATTGGTCTGTTCTCACACAAAATATACGCAAAGCGACTAATGATCAGTCCAAGATTTATGTTGCTGTGTGAGATAAGCACGCATGACAATTTGGAAAAGGGCTTGGTATATTCTATAAGACAAATCCCTGCAATATTTGTTAATAACGTCTGTTTGTGTGACACCGTAGCATCTCCTTTTATAATCTAAAAGTCCGTGACTATAGCCAGAAAAAACAAAAACATATTTCCATAGACTTGCAAATTACACATTTAATGCTTGATGTGTTGTTTGACCATCACATGATGATGATGACCATTTGTTACATCCACTTTTGAAAATTCAATTTTAGTTATGTCCTTGATTATGAGTTCGTAGATGGCTAATGAGCCCTATTCGAGCTGTAAATGTCATTGGACAGTTTGGACATGGAATGACGACTGTAGACGGATCTTGGTCTATCCGTGACTTTCTAGCTGCTCTCCGCTGTTGAGCTGCTGCTTTTCTTTTCACAAGATGATGCGCTCTTTTTTATTTTAGAACGCCATGTAGATCTATTTTGTGCAAGTTCTTCCCATGTATCGTGGTCTATTTCAAAGGCTTTCAGTGAGTTCTTCAGGGAGTCCTTGTAGCGCTTCCTTTGGCCACCTTGACATCGTATACCCTTCTCTAGCTCACCATATAGCTCACCATAGAGAAGTATCTTTGGCAGACGATGGTCTGGCATACGCACCAAATGACCTGCCCAACGAATCTGTGTCTGCATCAGGATCGTGTCAATGCTTGGGATACCAGCTCTATCAAGGACAATGGTATCTGGAATCTTGTCTTGCCATCTGATGTTCATAACTTTTCTGAGACAATTTGTATGAAAATGATTGAGTTTTTTCACATGACGTCTATACACAGTCCATGTTTCACTAGCGTATAGCAGCACTGGAAGTACCACTACTCTGTAAACTTTCAGCTTAGTCTGTAGGTTAATGCCATTTCTACGTCTTAATGCTTGATACACGTGTGTTGTCGGACCAAAAAAAAATGAGCGACAAAATTGCGGCACTGTTACCTGCCAAGCATATCGTAAAGGGCGACAAAGGAGGTTTTGGATGGAGTTTGCTTTCCCAACCCATATAGGGACAAAGTGACCTAGAAGACATGCTGAAGTGGGATGTATCATGCCAAATGCACATATATCGCAGCTAAGATGTAAACGCCTAGCAAACACATTCATTTCTCCAGACTAGATTCTGCTGTTCTGTATGAGTCTGCGTGAGGAATGTCTGTGGGTTTCACCAATGGTCAACTAGATTTTTTAAAAACCCATTCAACAGAAATCTGTATTAGAGTGTCCTGTATTATTGAGGTTGGCTTCTTATGGGATCTTTGTATCATATCAACTATATAATTATGCTTTCCATGTTTGTTTGTTTTTGTTTATGTATTATTATTTGTATATATGCATGCATCCTCTGTAGTTGGGAGGGAGCCCGAGATGTACTGTGCAGCACTGGGGAAAGGAAGACTAGCTACTATATTATCTTTTTACTATGGTTGAGGCCTATCATAAATGCATAGTGAATCAGTAAATGACAAGCCTTTTGCCTTAAACATTTGGTTGCATCCCTGGAGAAATAGAGAATTTCGGCATAGCAGACAATTGGTGGCGGGGAAAGTGCACAATGAATCCTATCTTGGCTGCAGTGGATTGGAGCGGTGCATAGTTAGAAACCTACATTCTTGGTGGCGTTTTAACTATTTACTGATTCACAGTGGGTAGAAAATTAACATAATTCCCAGCCCTATGATTGGGTCAAATGGCATGAGCCCACGGATTGCTGCTCGATCAGCAACCAATCAACCAACCATTTATAAGAGTTTGAGAACAATGAAGAAAAACAAGGCTGCGCCGTGATATCATGTAGAGAGGCGGCCGCATCAGGCGGCACTAATCAAAATACATATTCTGTGGCGACATTTCGAAGAAAAACTATTTCTTCTTCTTCCTCAGCGTTCATTCTAAAACTTCCACTGGATCTCTCTTGTAGCAGGACCATGGTCCTATTAAATTTCCAGCAGGATGTAGTCCAGAGAATGGAAATGCGTTGTGTCGCAGTTTTATTTCCGCCAATGGCCCGACACATCCGTCTTCAGTGAAGAAAAAAACTATTTAATAACGTGGAGCGGCATTTCGAAGACTTGCTTCATACTGAAAAAAAACTACCGCATGATCCTGAACAAGAAGTAGTACTTGAAATGCGTTAATCTGAAATAACATGGTCTTGTAATCAGAACGTTTCATTAACGCATGTATCTGGTCAACTTCTAGTAGACATGCCACCAGTAGCCAGATTTTATCAGCCATATATTTTTATACACATCAGTTTACAATTCTGACAGTAAATTGTACACACGTGGTTCAGTTTTGGGAATCGCGAATTCACCTCTCTGAATTTCGGTCAAGGATGCAATTCGTTTCCTGCTGTACGGATTAAATTTCTTATTTTATTTAGCCTACGTTTCCATTCGACGCGTTTTCATGTTGAAATTACCTTCCCTCTCATCTGCAAAGTGTGCTCAGCAAAGTTCCAGACCTTACCTTTTCTTGTTTCTCCTTAAGTATTTCCTATATCCTACATAGTTAATTTCTTTCGACAAAAATCTTCAAACGTGAAACACATGGAAATAGCGTCTGTACATTTCGTCCGTTAATGGTAGCTGCAAGTTTTCTATAATAGATTGAATATATCGTCATTAAATTGTTTCTAGATCACGTATTTGTCTTTATCGTTGGACAATTTAGTGGATTTGCAGCATTCAGGCAGGTAAGAATTCAGTCTTCTTTGAATCAAATCAATTGTTTAGAGTTGAAAATTGTTGGGGGGGGGGGGGGTTATCTTATGGTGTCATTCCTGTTATTTTGTGATTCAAATTGTGTTCAGTAATATTTATATATTTATTGTAGCTCGTTCACATTTCTCCATGTTTTAAATTTGCATTTCTGTGATATTACGTGAAATATTTGTGTACTGAAGTGATTGCTACCTTTGATTTTTCTGTTGTTAAATCCCTGCAGTCTCGTTTCTGTGATTTTATATTTATCGACTGTTCTCTGTGTGTCTGTATTTATCTTGAGAAAGACCTTATTGTAGAAATGTTGGTTCGATCTGTTTTGTGTCATCTATATTTGTTCGTGTCCGCTAGTGTGATAGTAGCTGAACGGTGAAACTAACAACCAGGCCCGTAGATAGGGGGTTGGGATGTACAAACCCCTCTCTTAGAAAATCTGAACATGATTTAATACAACTTAACGAAAATGTCGATACGAACTCCTAGGTTGGGGATTTATCACAAAAATATCTTCAATATTAGGCAAAACTTCCTCGTTCAGGTAATCATATCTACCGCCCTGCTAACAGACTTGTGTTCTTAGTTAGTGTGATAGTGTGTGAACAGTGAAACTTACAGACTTGTGTTCTTAGTTAGTGTGTTAGTATGTGAACAGTGAAACTAACAAATTTGTGTTCTTAGTGTGTTGGTATGTGAACAGTGAAACTAACAAATTTGTGTTCTTAGTGTGTTGGTATGTGAACAGTGAAACTAACAGACTTGTGTTCTTAGTTAGTGTGTTAGTATGTGAACAGTGAAACTAACAGACTTGTGTTCTTAGTTAGTGTGTTAGTATGTGAACAGTGAAACTTACTAGATTTTGTTCTTAGCTGGTGTTGTATTGTTTATAGTTGAAACTTGAAGCATGATTATATTAGAATCGTGTATATTAGATTCAAATATACAGAGCTAGTCATAGTTTCTTGAAACATTTCGGCTTCAAAAATGTAGTAATCATTCATGTTTACATTCTAGCCCATGAGGTGTTCTATTCCCCCATTCCCAACCATTTTGTGAAAATAGAATATAGCATTTAATAGTAAGAAAAAAGTGAACTAGAGTATGCCCTTTTCTTAACGGTCTTAACAAGAAAAAAAAAACTCCCATCGCCGTCCTTTTTTCTTATTAAAGTCAATCCTCGGCCCTATCCTCATTGGTACAGTCCGTGTGGAATATTCATCGTTGAAATAAATGTACGTTTGTGTTACAGAAATTATAATTATTTCATAAAACAATGTTGTATTTTAATGGTGACTTTATGTCCAAGTCAATGAATTTGAATAGCTTCTTTGTAGAAAGTTATTCATCAATTTCTGACATCTAGCTAAACATTGTAAAAAAAAGGATTCGCTCTTGGTATTTGGGACTTATAGTTACAATAAACCACATGGTATAATTATGTAAATATTATTTAAATCTTTCTGTAATCTGGTTCCATCTAGGATTATTTAAACCGGTGATAAGCTCATTTGAACATTATCAGAAGACACTAAAAGAACGAATTTAACATTATCATTACAGTGGTTAGTACCTTCAATATGGATTAATTGCTTTATCTTGTAGCAAATAATTGTCATTTTTATGTGTGAAGATTATTTTCCAAAGAAGATATAGAGGTAAAAGTAATATCAGTTATGAACCAGCGTTATAGCATTAGGTTTCTCATAAGTGCTCAGCTTCCTATTTAGTGATTGATAAGAAACGGCTAGACTAGCGTAGCCTTCCACAATAGCTCAGTAGCGATGGTGCCATTCCTTTACCTTCCTAGGGCATGAGCCTTGGTACCTTACTTCCTAGTGGCTGGGTGGACCACTCGAGTAATTGTTATTTCAATCCACGAATACCGAGTGGATTCGAAAATGGAGTTTTCGAAATGTTTGCTGGTCGAATGTCTTAACATGATACAGTAGCCGCTCCCAGAAGAACGCGTAATCAGCAATTGACTGGGACACTGAGCTTATACACTTTTCGATGGCTGACAGAACGGCAAGCAGAGCATATATAGGAATGCCCCCAGTGCTGTGACGCCTTTTCCTAATAAAGAATCAAGCAGCCGCACCCAATGAACTGGGCTATGTAGCCGTCGAGATTAAGTGATCATTTTAAAAAGGTACACTGATAAATGTAACTACATTGTAACGTAGTTATATGAATTAAGTGAAACGCGTAGAAAGCAGAAGACACTGATTGACTTACTGTTTAACGAAGTTCTGATGTTAGAGCTATATGGCATATCGTCCCCTATGGAAAAATCTGGAAAACTCTATAGGCCTACGTTGCAGAAGAATTGAACATACCCGCCATTCATGAAGTTTAGATAATATAAAAGCGATATATCAAAAATGACAAAGCTCAGTAAGAACAACAGATGGAATGACTGAACCTTTTGAAACAAGATCTAGAGTAAAACAAGGATGCGTACTTCCATCCCTACTTTTCAACATATACATGGACAGAATAATAAAAGAAGCTCACATCAACAAAGAGGAAAACATTGCAAATAAACGTGATGAGGCGCTTAATAATGAAATCAATGAACTATTATTTGCTGATGACCAAAGTTTAATATACAAAGATGAGGAAACTTTGCAAAAGCACATCAATGCATTATTGCTAGCATGTCAGAAGTACAACATGAAAATTAATGTATAAAAAACAGAAGTTATGAAAATTAGCAAGTCTTCAACGCCAATGAATATAACAATAGATAACACCAAAGTGAAACATGCCAAAAAATTTAAATATCTAGGCAGCATTTTTTCCGAAGATGGAAGACTAGACAGAGAAATAGAAACAAGATGCCAGAAAGCAATCGTCACATGTGAAATGAAGTGTCTGAGAAAAGCTGCAATGGTTACCAAACTAGATCAAATAAGAAATGAAGAAATTAGGAAAATAGTTGGTATAATATCATGTATCGAACATATTGAGAGACAGCAAGTAAAATGGTTCGGTCACCTTATGAGAATGAAGTCAAACCAAATACCAATAAGAGCATATAATACAAGAATATCCGGGCGTAAAGCCAAAGGTAAACCAAGAAAACGGTGGATAGAAAACATCAAGATAGCCTTGAACAAACATGAACTAAATGCAACCTCGGCGACACATCTGGTCTTGGAACGACAGATTAAGCTCCCACCCCTACGCTTAACGGCAAGAGTGAATGCTATCAACAATCATTCACCTGGGGATAGACAATAGACATGAAGTTGAAAGTAATTTATTGCACCAATCCGCACAATATGTTTTGATAGACTATGTAATTCTCTTGGTGAGCACGGAAGTAAAATGACTTTTTAAAGACCAATTCTCTGTCCATATGGAAGTAAGAGTAACTCTCGTAAAGTTTGACGATTCTGAATGAGTGAATCTTCGTATTGATCAACAGCGTGAGTTCATTACAGTTTTACAATGTTGATCACCGGGGAAAGTAAAGAATAGTTCTCCACTGTGCTATAAATAGCACACTGTTGACAATTTTAACTATCCAGCGACATGGATTCCCGTGTAACACCAATCAAAATAATGGCTGCCGTGACGTCACATCCGATAATCACTTGAGGTCGGGTCATTGCTGAATCACAGCTCTCGCAGAGTCAAGAATAGCGTTTGGAAATTGTTGAAAGGTGTGGCATGCATACTTGCGTTACCAATATAAGCCCAAATATTGAAGATGGACAAGGTCGTAGATAGAAGGGGGTGTGGTGGTGGTGGAGGTGTGTTGTTGATATGATGGCAAGAAAACATTTGAGTAATACTATACTAAATTAATGTTGATATCCAAGTATGATGCGTGTTTATCTGAAAGGGTGGTGCAGGATGATAACCAATGAAATTGATGTACACAGACATTAAATGTAATATTCATGGAAACCAGAAAAAGGGGCATATTCGAGCTCTTCCCCAATATATTCCTGGTTACAATAAGCATCACTTATATTGGCTGATTCGACTGTTTCGTTTATTTTGATTGTCTGATGACATAAAGTATACGCAAAGTTATCAATGATCAATTGTATCAGCCAAGATAATTGAAGCTGTTTTATAATCAACGCTCTCATTCTGTGAACCCCCCTGCATTTCCCAAAAGCAAAGACTTTTCATAGAGACTTCGGCGCAATTGACCACACGACCAGTTTCCGATAGTGGAAGATAGTTCTATGTCATTCTTTGGGATAAAGATGTCTGCAGCAAACAACTAAACCCACAATGTCAGTCAACAACATGATCAACGCTCATGATTATTCTTGAAAAGCTCTTCGTACATTGGTATACATAATAATGACAATGGAAATGAAATTGCCTGAATAAGCATTATGATATCTCCTGAAGCGGCAATACCATGATATTTAGATGATAATTAAACAAATCAAAATACAGTGAAATTCCATTATAACAACGTGGCCTGCATCGACGTATAATAATAACAATTCACTATATACAATGCAAATAATATAAAATAAATACAATTTAATTTGGGATTTTGAAAATTATTAATATATAGGGAAATTTGTTAGAACAGAATGCGATATGGTAAAGATTCCACTACATAATTTGTACGCATGAGGTTGCGTCTGTGGGTCTCACCAATGGCCCACTAGACATACCATCCATGCAACAGAAAACCTTAGTGGATGACATGCCGTTATATTGAGGTTATCTTCTTATAGAAGCTTCATGGCATGCCATCTATACAGTTATGATTTTGTTTTGTTGTTGAAATGTTTTTCATGTTTGCCTGAATATATATGTATGCACCCTCTGTGGTTGGGAGGGAGCCAGAGATATACTGTGCAGCACTGAGGAGGAGGAAACTGACATCACTGTTTTTCCTATGGCTGAGGCCCATCATAGAGGCACAGTGACTCAGGACGTGACAATCCTTTTGACTTGAACATTTGGTTGCATGCCTGGAGCTATAGAGAAGTTCGGCATAACCAGTCGTCAATTGGTGGCGGGGAATGAGCACAGTGAACCCTATCTTGGCTACAGTGGCTAGGCGCAGTGCATAGGTTCAAACCTACCTTCCTGGAGGTGTGATAGTTAATCTCTGGCTCTGTCCCGGGGTGGGCCGAAAATCCACAGACTTCCCAGCAATATAATGCCATCTAATGGCATTAGGTCAAAGGGCATGAGCCCATGGACCGCTGGATCAGCAACCAACCAACCAACTACATAATTTGTCAGTGTGCTCAAGTGTGGTAATAACCTGAGCCTTATTTCCCGTGCAGTATTTTAACACTACCCAGTCTTACCATCATGTAAATTTTCCCAGACTTTTTGTAAGTCACGAAAGATAAGCCTATGAGGGAAATGTGTGAAAAACTGGTAAAATTGAAACACGAATTTTGTGGAAGCGGAATTCTCATTTTCGGTACATATTGGCACACTATGTAGTTAATAAGAAAAGTCAAACATCACCTGAGATTACCGCACTGGCTGGCGTACAGGGAAGATGTTTGTGTGGGTAGAAGGTGTTGTAATGATTTCAGCATATGTCTGTTGCTATGATTCTGTATCCCCCCCCCCCTCTCATTTATTTACGCGTGCGCCATAGAGCAGTGTTTCTCAAACGTTTTGTTGCCGCGGATCTGCAATTTCTGTTATAATATACTACGGACCTGCGTGCATACTGAGGGTCATGCGTTTTATGTGTATATTGATCTGCAATTATGACTAGGGACTTGCGAACTGGTCACTGAATGCCCGCAGACAGACACCGGTCCACATACCACAACTTTGAGAAGCAATGTCAAAGAGAATATCTACTACTTAACCTAGAGAGATAGGTATATCTCTATACAGAGAACGTGACCATATTCTACCCTTTACCTAAACACATAGTTCGATTATTGAACATAACATTGGTATAAGAAAGTCTATAAGAAAGTCTATAAGAAATTGGTATAAGAAACTACTAAAAGAAGTAGTAATTATCAATTTACGATGATATCAAGACTTTTACTTCGCTTATGTCATGTGTTCAGGCATGAACATCTATAAATACTAGCATGGTCTAACTACTGCGTCATAGTAAATGTCCGTTGTGGCTTCGGGATTTCCCGTTTTGAATCAATTCTCACTAGTAGGCCCATATCTAATAAAAAGCTACAACCAAAAGACGCTGAGTTCAAGGTTACGTCCTGAATAGGATATACTATCAATAACTAGAAAACGAGTTTCTCTCCAAAATAGCCTTGCACCCAATTCTCACATAGCGTCATTTGTCTTGGCTTATCTGACTTTTCCGTTGTTTTAATAGATCATAGTAAGACATTAACTCCAGATGTTAAAGATACCTTACTGTACAATTGGTAGCATATCATATTCGTAATGTAGCCCTCAACCCCGCACTTTATGGCTGTAGTGATTTTATAGGAAAATTAATACGTTCAATAGCTTGTCATTGCTTTCTGAACGGTCCGGATGCAGAATTTCCTACGACGGGATTCGAACCCAATACCTTGGTTATCACGGACGTGCAAACAGTATAATATTTTACTGTTATTAGAAGGATGAGTCTACCGTGAATTGTGGAAACACTTCCATGTCGTGTAAGAATACACAATCTTTAAGTTCTCGCTTTCTTACTTTCTCTATTCTAACTACTATCGTGTCTGTCTTTCCAATACTTTCTATGTTGATTGCCTTCACAACATGCTCACACGATTCTAGCGCAGACTAACACTGCAGAAATAATAGCTCCCATAATATTTTTTATCTACCTTTCAATTCAAACCTTCATAGAAAGTAATATATTGGCGCACCCCATACTGGTTTAAGGAATTAACTCGCGAAAGAGACATTATGTTTATTTTCCTTCCTATTCCCATGATACTTTTTCCGGGTGTCCGACATGCGTTATATAATTTAAAAGTAAATTAAGGTGAGCTCTGTGCTAATACACAATTCCTTCCTATAATTGCAAATGTGTAGGTGAAGACGATGTTTTCAGTGCTCAAGCAAACACGATTCTGTAACATTCAGATACGGACAAATGTATTATAATAATTGCATACTAAAAAATATTTCATAGAAATTGATTAGCTATACCAATCTGATAATTATTTCAGTTTCTTTACTCCTATAAATATATAAACATAGGTCTAGAGCACGTTTTACATTTCACAGAACATAATGAATCAAATGAATAAATATAGTTAACAGTTAATGCACGTAAGGAATCACTTGAAGCAATGTGATGAATCAGATAAGATATATAATTACAAACATAATAAATCACATGAAGAGATAGGGCTATAGTATAGTTAACAGTTAAAGAACATAATCACATGATGAAAAGTGATGAATTGAATGAAGATATATAATTAAAGAACATAATGAATCACACGAAGAGATATAGTTAACAGTTAAACATCTTAATGAATGACATGAAAAAAATATGGATATAGATAACAGTTCAGAAAACAAACAGCGTAGATTTCAAAATCTGCTATACAGATTTGTAGCATTTTCACCTATTATCGATTGCTTCTACTAGTAAATTATGTTTATACAAATGTTGTAATATTTTAACTTTCTTCAGTTTCATTTTTTTAATATTTTCTTCTTCGCAGCTAGTTTCAAATTTCCATATTAAACCATTATTGGGATAGTAGCATTTAGCTTCAGGCTAGAAATATTGCCATGTTACCTTTTCTTCACACTTTCACTGGATCTCTCTTGTTGTAGGAAAATGGTCCTGCTAGCTTTCCAGCGGGATATAGTCCGGGGAACGGAATTGCGTTGTGTCATCGTTTCTTTTGCGTCAAAAGTCCTAATCATCAGATTTTGCCGTGGTAACTTCCCACTGTACCACACCACATAAAGAAAACAATGATCAGCTGAAACAATTATGACGGACACGCCCCATGGCATTTTCTCGGGCCGATAACCACAATATTGTACATTGATGAAATCATATCATGTTTTCAGTGCCTGACTTCGACTGGAGAACTAGAAAGAAGGGGAAAAACATAAATGATAACTAGATGTTGTATTCATAATAACCTGTAACAACTCTTAGTTGTTTTAAACTATCTTTGCGTTCTCTGACCTAATGCATCCATTTTCTCTGCACATTGATTAGAGCAGTTAACGAATCTATGGGATATGTTTAATATTTCTTGTGTAACTTATTTTGTTTGTCATATTTTGTAAACTTTCAGGATAAAAGTCGTATTTCTCATATAAATTAACCGTTTTAACAAGACCAGTGAGATATTATATTTCAGTATCGGCCATTGTGCGTCCTACAGCGGTTTCTGTAGAACATATTTTGCAGACATCTATTTTGTTTCATGACTTAACTGATTGACTTCGAATCATATTTTTATTTTATTTTTTGCTATGGGAGCAATTCTATATTTATAGAATTTGAAATGCCGAAAAGTTGGCGTTTACAATAATTTGATAATAAATCTGCGCTGACTAATAGGATTCACGGATTTAATCACTTAATTCCTACTCTTCAAACGAGACATTTAAATCGTGAAGCCCATAGTATCAGTCTTTCTGTGCGTCTATGCGTTTGTCTCTTGATGGTATACACTTTTCCTTAATTTATTATTGACAGATATGACTCAACATTAATCTCTCTTATAAAGTGAGGGAATGTCTCAGACCTATCATGTCGTCATACACTCTTTTTATCATTTCAATCTTCTCACATGTTTGCGTGGGGTTTTTTAATGATGTATTATTGTGAGCGCTTGTTCTTCATTTATTTATTTTGTTATACGCACATTTTCAAAGACGAGGTTTGAGATCAATTTGTGTTCTATAATACTGTGTTTCACGGAGAAACCATAAAAGAGGATTCTCGACAACATGCAAGAATTACATATAGTGCATCACACTGCTCGATCTGGAGAGCTCTGGTTTCTGCCATATGCACCGTATTCGGTGCTGAATGAATATAGATAGATAAACAAATATTTATATAAGATCTCTGTACACTTATATTGCTGGTGATATATCACATGAATTGTGAGCATTTCGTGCACATCTGCTGCATAACGTCATTAACGATACAAAATTTATGAAAAAGTAATACTGACTTGTCAATCACAGATGAGGGAAAGTGGCTTTTAATTTAATACAATGAAGTTATTTCTTGGTCTATTGTCAGGTTGTGGTGTTGCCGTAGCTTCCACAGTTGCCGTTGAGCGTGGGTTTGTGAAGAAGATGGAGCCTGTTGTGTTGCATTGGTGGAGGTGTAGTCATGTTTGTTCAGGATGGTCTTGATGTTGTTTATATCTTTTCCTAGGCCTGCCCTTGGCTCTGTGTCTTGTTTATCCTTGATTTCTTGGTCAACATGTTAGCTCTGCACCTAACAGCAATCTGCTTATTCACGCTGTGCGATGGACCATAGAAAAGCACAGCTTTCAATGACGTCATATTAAGCACATATATTTCATTTCATATTCAGAGCACAGTAATTTTACAGACACTCTATATTTTACTTTCATCTCTCACTCACTGACTAGTACATGTTTACGATAAGAACATATGCTAGGTATCAGGCATTAGATGTCTGTTTATATTTAGCGCTCACTTCAGCGCGGCACCTCGCGCACACAAGAACCAAAAAAAAAAAAAAAACACAAAGCACCAGTTTATTTTTAGCTGTCGACGCTTTTCTGACTACGGTATATTTTTTTGTTTTGTTTATGAGTGCATAAGGTTCTTGGAAACTGAATGTTCAGAACACATTGTAAAGCTGCGCCTGAGTCCAAACATTTGGACTTTTGTAAACATGGACTAGCCATCGAATGGAAGATGGAGGTAACATATAGAACATGTACCGGTCTTCAAGGCTCGTGTATGAATAAGCAAGTACCTCTTCATGATAGTCTTATCCGCTGATTTCGGATCAACTCAGATTGGTGAATTATTTGACTTTTGTACGTGCTTGGCTACTGACATACAGTACGAGTACGTAAAACAACGATTGCGAAAAAGCGTGTAGGCTACACAAAATTATACTTTCAGAACGGGTAGTTTAAAAAAAATTGATTTCCCGAGGCTGGTTCGAGTTACGTTAAAGAAATACTGAAAAGTTTGCGAATGTTGATATTCCTGATGTCCTGAATCGTTTTTAAAAGTTGTATATAATTGTTGTTCCAGTAATTTATCACTGTTCGTTGTGTTCTCTTTCTATATTTTGTCTGTGATTTTAGCCGTTTGTTTGTGATTCCAGCCATGTTAATCTGTGATTTTAGACGCCAATCTGTGTTTCTAGCCATTTCGTCTGTAATTCTTGTCATGTTTTTTCGGTGATTTTAGCCATGTTTTGTTTGTGATTCTTGCCATGTTTAAGTACATTACATGTTCAGTTTACAGCAAGTCGGATATGTTCGCCACCATCTCACTTTTCAGCAGTTTGGGACTTTGATTTTCTATTGAGTGGGATAGTCAACTCCATACCAAGGGGGCTTCCCATGCGTTAGGTCGACATTTTTTATTGTTGCAAATATCTGACCCACTCCCCTTATAAACTGTCAAGAATTCATGTACCGGCTGTTTCATTTTTTTTAAATAAATCCCCCACCCCAAAATGTGGAGGGGGGAATAAGTGACGTTTTTATTCAAACAATGTAATTGGTGTTTAAAAACAGTAGGACCCTTCTACTGATGTCACTTTTTCAACTTCCATTCCCCATGTCAACAACTGTCATATTTTATCAGATCCTCTCTTCCCCCCCCCTTATTGTTGACGTAATTTATGACATCCCTTACCTTTCCTTATTACCTTATGGAATAATTTAATCGTAAAACATTATCATGATGTGACATAGGCCTATTCTTTCTGGAACATGGTCTTATTTTTGGATTCTCTGAACATTCCACAATTCTGAGTGAGTTGGCCTGTCACAACTAGAGACATGTTTAAACAATCTGATATATCACTGCACTATCGTTGTTTTGGGCGCTAACTCTGCCTTCAGCTATTAATCTTTAATTTATGTTATGTCTCTTTATATGACCAAAGAAACTTCAGCTTTCTTGTTAAAATGTTGGTACGGCATCAACCCTCTTCGATGTTTATTGATATTAGCACTCTTGATTTGTCTTTTAGTTGCCCATGTTATTATAAACCTATGTAAAATTCTTCTGTAGCATCTCATTTCGAAAGCAGCGATTCTCTTTACTATTCTTTTATTTCGTGTCCATTCCTCACAACGTAGGTCTATATGCTGGCAATGCGAATGTTCTGATCATACATAGTTTGGCTAGGCTGCTGATACCTTGCAAACGACTTTTTACATAAATATAAAACATAGCAAAATTAAGTAGTAAACCATAGCACAACTTAATGACAAAGCATACAGCCATTTAATGGTAAAAACTCATAATTTAATGATAAATTGTAGCACAATTTATGGTAAAACATCATTTAATGGTAGTCCTAAATCCTAGCATAATTTTATGATACAAGATAGCACAATTTAATGGTGCAACATAGCACAAAGTAATAATAAAACATAGCACAATTTAATCGTAAAACATAGCAAAATTTTATGATAAAACATAGCACAATTTAATGATAAAAAATAGTTGGCCGACAATGTAATAGTAAAAAAAATAAAGGCCTACAATTTAATTATAAAAAATAGTCTGCCTATAATTTAATGGTAAAAAATAGTAGACCTCAGTGGCGTAGCGTGGGTCAATGGCGCCCGGGGCGGAATCATAATTTTCCGCCCTTGTGACATGAAAAAAATATGTTAGTGATTGTGAAAGACTGGATGAAAATAAATTTTTACCGCCCTCCCAATGATGCCGCCCGGGGCGGTCCGCACTTCCGCCCACGCCTCGCTACGCCACTGGTAGACCTACAATTTAATGGTAAAAATAAAACTAAGAAAAAGTATTGACTACCCCCATACCTGAACTCTTATCAGCAGGCTTAATTGTTCACAGATAGGCCTATGGCACAGCAAAATCTTATGATGAAGTGTACATGTTCTGGTAAGTTATTCTTTAAGATGTTCTGTTTCATAATTTTTGTCTATATTTTACAGATACAAGATTTCCAGTTACTGGCAAGGTCGAATTTGTGTTTGGACCAAGTTCGGATGTTTTGGTTTCAGGTTTGTTCACTATCTCATTGATGATGATACAAGTTATGAGTTATGATTGCAGGTTATCATCAGCGTACATCTTTCATCTTTCTGTATCCAGGACTTTTTCAAGTATATAATCTTCTATTTTCATGTTCAAAGAATGTATTGCATATGGTCATATTGTTCTCCTCACAGAAATATATGTCTTTCTCCTCTGTAATTTTTTTGTCCTTAGTCTAAATTGTCCTTCAATATTTATGTGTCTTCCTTTTCCTATTTTTGCATTCGTTTCCCATGACTATTAGAATGTCTGTTGATTTTACTGGCTTGAGTAGTTATTGTAGGTCTTCACATAGTAATTTTATATTTCTTCTTCAGTGTAGTTTGTAGTTGGAGCATATGTTTGTACAATGACTAGATAAAAAAGTCTTGCTTTGATCTTTAGCATCATCATTCTGTAATTATATGTCCAGTTGGTATGGAGATTGAATTTATAGTTTGCCTTTTGCAGACAATATTTTCTGCATCAATAAAGAGAAACTTGTCTCATGTTTGCTCAAGCATGTGTCCTGTGTGTGTTTCGCACATGTGAAAATAATCACATTTCATTGATATGTGTTAGATATGGAACCACATTTCATTGATTGTCCTTATTTGTTAACTGTTATTTTACATTTCATTGATGTGTTACATATTTGTTCACATTTCATTGATCAGTGTTATTGTTGTGCTGACTATTCCTTTTGATATTTCTATTCGGCGAAGAGGTTTGCTTGGTGGTGTCCATCTCCTCTCCATTTTTAACATGTTTGGTTTGGTCACCTGATGAGGCAAAAATTTTTTTCCAAAAGATATCTTGCAGGGAACAGTTGAGGGTGAAAGAAGAAGAGGAGATAAGAAGAAAGTATGGATTGATAATCTTAAAGAATGGACAGGATTAAGATTCTCTACACTCAAATAAAGAACTAACAACAGAGAGGCATGGTGAAATTTGTGTGTTGATGTTTCCAGAGTGACATCCCAAAGACCCTGAATGGTTATAGGTTTCATGATGATGATCATTATCATCAGTGTTAGATAGGGCCTATGTATTTTTCATTGTAGGTTTCACAGATGTGTGTTAGATATGTGTTCACATTTCATCAATGTGTATTAGATATGTGTTCACATTTCATTGATGTGTGTTAGATATGTGTTCACATTTCATTGATGTATATTAGATATGTGTTCACAATTCATTGTTGTATGTAAGATATGTGTTCACATTTCATTGATCAGAGTTAGATTTGTGTTCACAGCTCGTATGTCAGTATAAAGGCTCAACAAAGTTCATATTTCAGTGTTAGGTTGTTGTTTATAGCTCAAATATCACAATGGTAATGTTTTCTTCATTTTTCAGTATCAGGCTTTAAGTCTGATGTCACTGTCCCAGTTGTTGATAACGAAGAGTCTTTGGTCAGATCAGACTCCTACGAGGACTTCAATAAATATATAGAAATTCCGGTAGATGGTGAGTTGTGGACGAAATATAGTAATTCAGAATAATTTATGTGCACTTTATGTGTGTCTAAACTTGAAGTTGTTTTTTTTATAGAGAACATATATAATCATTGTGAACTAGGGGTCCAAACATAGAAAAAAAATCCATTGGCTCATTAAAGAAAGAACAATATTGCTTCATCTTCAAGCACAGTAATACAAGAAAGTGTAATGTACTGTTAGCTTTACCTTAAAGCAAAATAAAGCTTGAAATTAAGTATTGTAACATTTGTTAAAACAATCTTCATCTCCGGTAAGGAAACACAAGCGTCAGGAAAACTGACCATGTCTGCCAGTAAACAGCTAAAACTCCTATTTGTATAGTAATTTTCAAATACATTCCAGCAGGGCTGGAAAACGTGGAGGCAAAAAGTTAATATTGTTAGACAATAGTCTCATTTATGTCTGACCATTCCAAAATTAACATTTGCAGATGATATCTTCACATTTAAGATAAGCAGGAAATGGCAAATGACACATTGTGAGCAATTTCTCAATGCTGTGATGACTGGAGCACTCTCAACAAAACACATGTCATGTAGTGTTCTTTGAGCAACAACATCATGACAGTATATTCTAGTGTGATGCTTGATTGTCAGACTATCAAACAGAGTGATAAAAAAAATATCTAGAAGTAATTTGTGACTGGAGCATGTCATACAAATATCATGTTGATAATATTATTCAGAAAATTAAACATGGTCTGGCTGTATTAAAATATTACAAGATGTGTGTCTAGGGCAGACTTTGAGGAATTATATTTAAAGGAATGGATAAGAGCTAGAGAAGAAGTGCCAAGTATCTAAAAGTTATCATTATTCTCGTAAAGGAATGCAAGGAGTCATGCAATGAAAAGGCTGATCTAGAAATTAATCAACTATTAACCAGAGTTAAATTAATGAAACAATTGCAAGAATTTAAATATCTTGGGCGCATTTTTATAGGTTATAGAAGAATGGACAGAAAGATCAAGACAAGAATTCAAAAAGCCAACTATGTAAATTATGAACTTGCATTAATTTGGAAATACAAATATATCTCAATGGAAGCCAAAAAGCTACATGTGAAATGGGATATCCAAAAAGAACAGCAAAACTAACAAGAAATCATGTTAATGAAGAGATTACAAGAATTGTTGAAACGTCCATAGACAAATATATTGCAAAATAGATACTGAAATGTTTCAGCCACTTAATGAGAATGAACCCTTATGGGCCTAGGCAAGAGCATACAACATGAAAATGGAAACAGCAAGATGCAGAGGAAGAACAAGAAGAAGGTGGATTGAAAGATTTTCCAATGTTTCGAGACATCAAAATATTACTGCATATCAAGCGACCAAACAAATTATAGCCTAGAAACCGAAAAGCAATCTTCATTCAATCCTGCGATGTCTTACAGCAAAGACAAAGAAAAGAAAATAGATATAGAAAATAAAAGCACTGAAGAGAATGATGTGGTTATTTAAACAGATCTGTTCAGAAAAGTTCAAGCTCAGGCTGAGAATTCTCTTGTCATTATAAGAAGATTCATTGCTGAAAGGTATGAAGCATACAGTATGACAAACCCCAATAACTATTTATTTGTTGTCTTCTTGACTTTAAGTTACAATGGATTAAGTTACATACTCTTAAAACAATAACACATCACTAACTATAAATTTTTTTATTGATTCTGAAAAAGTAGAAAAAATAGTGATTTTGGAGGACAAAGATTCCCTTATGTAGTATAGATGAGTTCATCAAAGAAATGTTAGTCTCATGTGAAGATGAATAAAATTATAAAGATTATACTTTTCTGTAGAGTGATAGTTTCAACCTTATGTTCTACTTTAAAGAAGAAAATTTAATGGTAGTAATCATCTCTGTCTAGTTGATCTTACATGTAATCGTCTCTGTCTAGTTGATCTTACAGGTAATCATCTCTGTCTAGTTGATCTAACAGGTAATCATCTCTGTCTAGTTGATCTTACAGGTAATCATCTCTGTCTAGTTGATCTAACAGGTATTGTCTCTGTCTAGTTGATCTTACAGGTAATCATCTCTGTCTAGTTGATCTAACAGGTAATTGTCTCTGTCTAGTTGATCTTACAGGTAATCATCTCTGTCTAGTTGATCTTACAGGTAATCATCTGTCTAGTTGATCTAACAGGTAATTGTCTCTGTCTAGTTGATCTTACAGGTAATCATCTCTGTCTAGTTGATCTTACAGGTAATCATCTCTGTCTAGTTGATCTTACAGGTAATCGTCTCTGTCTAGTTGATCTTACAGGTAATCATCTCTGTCTAGTTGATCTTACAGGTAATCATCTCTGTCTAGTTGATCTAACAGGTAATTGTCTCTGTCTAGTTGATCTTACAGGTAATTGTCTCTGTCTAGTTGATCTTACAGGTAATCATCTCTGTCTAGTTGATCTTACAGGTAATCATCTCTGTCTAGTTGATCTAACAGGTAATTGTCTCTGTCTAGTTGATCTTACAGGTAATCATCTCTGTCTAGTTGATCTTACAGGTAATCATCTCCGTCTAGTTGAATGTACATGTAACCATCTCTGTCTAGTTGATTTAACAGGTAATTATCTCTGTCTAGTTGAACGTACATGTAACCATCTCTGTCTAGTTGATCTTACAGGTAATCATCTCTGTCTAGTTGATCTTACAGGTAATCATCTCTGTCTAGTTGATCTAACAGGTAATTGTCTCTGTCTAGTTGATCTTACAGGTAATCATCTCTGTCTAGTTGATCTTACAGGTAATCATCTGTCTAGTTGATCTAACAGGTAATTGTCTCTGTCTAGTTGATCTTACAGGTAATCATCTCTGTCTAGTTGATCTTACAGGTAATCATCTCCGTCTAGTTGAATGTACATGTAACCATCTCTGTCTAGTTGATTTAACAGGTAATTATCTCTGTCTAGTTGAACGTACATGTAACCATCTCTGTCTAGTTGATCTTACAGGTAATCATCTCTGTCTAGTTGATCTTACAGGTAATCATCTCTGTCTAGTTGATCTTACAGGTAATCATCTCTGTCTAGTTGATCTAACAAGTAATTGTCTCTGTCTAGTTGATCTTACAGGTAATCATCTCTGTCTAGTTGATCTTACAGGTAATCATCTCCGTCTAGTTGATCTTACAGGTAATCATCTCTGTCTAGTTGAATGTACATGTAACCATCGCTGTCTAGTTATCTTGCAGGTAATCATCTCTGTCTAGTTGATCTTACAGGTAATCATCTGTCTAGTTGATCTTACAGGTAATCATCTCCGTCTAGTTGATCTTACAGGTAATCATCTCCGTCTAGTTGAATGTACATGTAACCATCTCTGTCTAGTTGATTTAACAGGTAATCATCTCTGTCTAGTTGAACGTACATGTAACCATCTCTGTCTAGTTATCTTGCAGGTAATCATCTCTGTCTAGTTGATCTTACATGTAACCATCTCTATCTAGTTGATCTAACAGGTAATCATCTCTGTCTAGTTGAACGTACATGTAACCATCTCTGTCTAGTTATCTTGCAGGTAACCATCTCTGTCTAGTTATCTTGCAGGTAACCATCTCTGTCTAGTTATCTTGCAGGTAATCATCTCTATCTAATTGAACTTACAGGTAATCAATCAACAAGTGTTCTGAATAAGATATTATTATTAATGGTGACATAATCTTCCAAAATTTAGTCTTATATATGAATGTTCTGAACTCTCCATGATTCTGTGACAGCCAAAAACACGCTTAAATACTTTGGAATAGCTCTTGTTCACTTTCATCATGGGCAGCCCTTTTCCCATTACCAGCACCCGTGTCATCCATTACCAGTTTTCACATGCTGTTAGGTCTCTTTATATGGCCAGGAGACCTCAGTTTTCTTTTGCTATAATGCTGTTTAAGAGCCACATCTCTCCCATATTTTATGTTCTTATCAATTCTTGATCGATTTATCTTTATTCTTGTCCGTGGTATTCTGAATATCATTCTGTAGATCTCATTTGAAAGAAAGTAAATCTCTTTGCCGTTACTAAATTTCATGTCCATGTTTCACATCCATGAATTGCTACTGAGGATATGTTTGCTTTGATCAGATGTAACTTGCCTTTCGAACCTACTAAAATTTCACATTTGTAACCATTATAATTTATTTCATATTCTGTTTGAAGCAGCTTTAAAGTTTTTCTTGACGTTCCAGTTTTGCTGTCTAAGGCATCATATCTTATCCAAACTGTCTTTATTTACTTTCAGTTGTTGGTGTGCTAAAATAATCTAAGCTCATTTCTGTTTTATTCTTGTAACTCTGCATTTTTGTGGTTTAGACCTAGCTCCTGTAAAAAAAAATAATATAGAATTATTATTTAACTAGTTTCACCCAATATTATTTTAGTATAGGTATCTTTAGTGTGCATGATTATATATAGTACATATACACTTTTTAATATTAGTTGTATGTAATATCATGCTTTACATAGGTTGTGGAAATATAAGCTTGCTTTTCTAGTTTATTATTCTTGATTGCTTCATAATTTACTGGACACTTTTCCTTTAACCAACATTTTAAAGTAGGCCTATTATTAGGTCTATGGTGTATTTCACTAATTTTATTTATGCATTCTATATGTCCTGTGCTTGGTAGATGCATTCTGATTGTAACTGTGATAATTATTTGTGTGCTTTATTCTATAAAACATTTTTTGTGTTATGAATACAAATTATATTAGAACAAATTTCAGTAAAACGTTAGCAAAGTCCAAGTATCTCTTGAATTTTGTTTATAAATATGCTACCATCAGAAAAATTTAGAATATTGATGATGAGTATCAAAGCATTTATAGAAAAACTGCATAGATAACTGTCATCTAATACAGCTTTTCTACATTTTTATAGACAATACTTAGATTTTGTTGAATATGACAATATGTGTATTCATATGTACAGAAACAATCTTTATACAGAATGTAGACAAAATTTAAATAAAAATGCATAATTTTAAGGGTTTCTTAATCTGAAATGCAGAATATCCTTTCATGGAAGATGGCAGGTTTGATAATTTGATATTTTAAATGTATTCTTTATATGATTTAGGCCTATGTTTTATTTATATGGGAAATGCTTTAAAATTTAGCAATACAGAGCTAACTTAGTTCCAATTTCAGTTGTTGATTTCAACCAAAATGGAATTTCCTCATCACAAGCATCAATGAACAGGACACACAAATCACAACATATGTCCAGTATTGACCACCACATGGGACCTGATGGAAGCTTATATGCCACAGTCACAAAGCGAAATCCAACATCTGCTTCAACTGCATCAGTCAATGGTCCAACTCATTTAACAAATGGATCCATCACATCAAGTATAGACAGTGGTCAGTAAAACATGAGCAAGATAATGTGTAATTAATTGTGATTTTGAAATTTATTTTTGTGTTATATTAGTTTGCATCAGCAGCTGTTTCTCTCTTCAATATATCCTTCTACTGTTAGCCACCACATACATCAGCAACTGTGTCTCTCTTCAATATATCCTTCTAGTGTTAGCCACCACATGCATCAGCAGCTGTGTCTCTCTTCAATATATCCTTCTAGTGTTAGTCACCACTTGCATCAGCAGCTGTGTCTCTCTTCAATATCTCCTTCTGGTGTTTGCCACCACATGCATCAGCAACTGTGTCTCTCTTCAATATCTCCTTCTAGTGTTAGTCACCACTTGCATCAGCAGCTGTGTCTCTCTTCAATATCTCCTTCTAGTGTTAGTCACCACTTGCATCAGCAGCTGTGTCTCTCTTCAATATCTCCTTCTAGTGTTAGCCACCACATGCATCAGCAGCTGTGTCACTCTTCAATATATCCTTCTACTGTTAGCCACTACATACATCAGCAACTGTGTCACTCTTCAATATATCCTTTTAGTGTTAGCCACCACTTGCATCAGCAGCTGTGTCTCTCTTCAATATATCCTTCTGGTGTTTGCCACCACATGCATCAGCAACTGTGTCTCTCTTCAATATCTCCTTCTAGTGTTAGTCACCACTTGCATCAGCAGCTGTGTCTCTCTTCAATATCTCCTTCTGGTGTTTGCCACCACATGCATCAGCAACTGTGTCTCTCTTCAATATCTCCTTCTAGTGTTAGTCACCACTTGCATCAGCAGCTGTGTCTCTCTTCAATATCTCCTTCTAGTGTTAGTCACCACTTGCATCAGCAGCTGTGTCTCTCTTCAATATCTCCTTCTAGTGTTAGCCACCACTTGCATCAGCAACTGTGTCACTCTTCAATATATCCTTCAACTGTTAGCCACTACATACATCAGCAACTGTGTCTCTCTTCAATATATCCTTCTACTGTTAGCCACTACATACATCAGCAACTGTGTCACTCTTCAATATATCCTTCTAGTGTTAGTCACCACTTGCATCAGCAACTTATCACATTGTGCTGGCGATATAATTGCAACCTGTAGAAAAAGTGGAAAGGGGTGGGTTAAACCCCCCACGTTTTCTTGTCCCATAATACTATATGTTATGTTCTGATTTCCTAAGGAGAAGGTTAAACCTCGTTTCCCCCTCCCATATCTATGGGTTTGAGTGAGTCATAAATTATAGAAAAATAGCACACAAAAAACACTGGATGCTATAGAGATATTAGGTAGTTAGTCTTAGTCGTCCGGCTCTGTGGCGAAGTGGTACATCTGTGATGGTCAAGGCACTGAGTTTGATCCCCACAACAGGTATTTGAGCAGCATGACCATTCAGAAAGCAATGACAATCTGCTGAACATATTTATAATGCCTAAAAATCACTACAGCCAAAAAATGCTGGTTCGATGGCTACATCCTGAATAGGATACGCTACCAAAGAGTGTTAGTCATTAGATCAACATCATGACACTCTGGACAAGTCTATAGGTGCTCCAATCACATATTCAGTATTTCATTCAGCATGTGATAATAGACTATAATTATGGACTATTTAACAGAATAACACAATCCTTCTTCTTTCTGTCCTCATGTACCTTTCGGTGTTGAGGGGAGAGTGAGTGTACAGTCTTTTGCCCTTCTATTTGCCTCCTCTGCTGTTATATTTCCGAGTGTCTAATACACTATCTATCCACCTTTTACGAGGGCGTCCAATAGGTCTCCTGTTTTCGTATAGTTTGTTAAGTGTTTTTTGGATAATACTTTGCTCTTTCTGTCTGGTTATGTGGCCATACCATTTAACTTGTTGTTTCTGTATGTATTCTATTGTTGGTTTGATCCCTAATTGTTTCCTTAGTGCTTCATTCCTGATTTTGTCTCTCAAGCTAACTCCAATCATACATCTCACACATTTCATTTCAGTGGTGTTAATCTTATGTATTGTTCTAGAATCTAATGTCCAAGTTTGACACTGATAACACAATGTTGGTAAGAAAATGGTGTTGAAAAGCGCTTTCTTTGTTTCTAGTGTAATATCTTTGTTTCTTAGTAAAGGTGTTAATTGACCAATGATCTGACAGGCCTTATTACATCTTGCGTTTATTTCTGCTTCTTGTTTGTTGTCATATCTCAATGTGCTGCCCAGATATTTGAATTCATCTACTTGTTTTAGTTGTTTATTATTTATCTGTATGTTGATGTTCTCCTTTTCTCTTGCAATATTCATTACTTCTGTTGTGTCTATGTTGATTTTCATTCCAAATTGCTTGCCTGCTGTGTCTATTGTGTTTAGGTGGTCTTGCAGGTTTTTAATGCTGTTGTGGAATAAAACCTGGTCATCTGCAAAAAGCAGTTCATTTACTTCATTAGTATTTGCTGTTTTGTTTATATGGTCCATGTATGTAATAAAAAGTAGTGGGGATAACACAATAGATTGATAAAAAAAACATATTTAAAAGTGCTGAGAAAATTGAACACAAAAAAGAAGCCCCCAAGAAAAGGACAATAATAATTGTTCAGGAATGTCATGACAAAAGAAGTGACTTCTAACACATTGAACAAAGAGCAAATCAATAACTCATGAGACAGATGATTATGGAAAGAGAAAATAATTCTGCACAGCTAACTTCATCACATGAAAAGGTGTAAATATTTTAACAGTTGCTTGCAGAGATATGTGATCACCTAAATTAGTCACAAATAGAATGTATACAGATATATGCCAGATATAACCAAAATAGACTCTTGTCTTAGGTTGAAGGAGTCATGCCTGTGCAAGAGACTTTAATCCCCAATTAAATAAACACCAAACAAATATAGGTTATATAAAGTTAAATATATACTAAAGTGCAGCAAATCACATACTTAATTTTTCTATTCTTCACTTCTTCCTAAACTTTCATATGTTAAAATTTTATCACTGAAATATCTCATACTTAATTTTTTTGAAGTGAAATGTTTCTGCATACTTTATAAGCTAAAGAAATTTTAATCATGTATCAAGTGTTATTATCATTGACTTTTCAGTATATTTCTTGTTTAGTATGGATGTCTAAAGATTGTTTGTTTATGTATTTGCTTGTTAAACTGTGTTTTTCTTGTTCATTTTTCACTTGCCTTTAGTAAATTAACCACGCTCTAATTCATCTCAGGACATATTTAAATTAACATATTTATTTAGTTTTATAAATAAGTTACTGTATAAAATACAGTTTTATATATATATATACGAGGCGTGTTCAAATGAAAACGGGACTTGTGGATTTATTTAAAAAGTATCATACGCAATTTAATATTTTCAACGGAATTGAACAAAGCAACCACTTGTGAATAAGAATGCACCTGGGTTCATCAGAAAAAATCTCCGTATGCATTTAGGCAAGCATCCCACTGTTTAGGTAGACGTCGAATGCCGTCCGAGAAAAAGTTGCTGTCAATTTTGCTGCTCGGTTCATAGTGGTGGCACCACGATTCATCACCTGCCACAATGCTCAACAGAAATGCATCACCCTCTGCCCTGTAACGCATCAGGTGGTTCAAACTCCACCCCATCCGTTCTTCCTTATGGTGGTCAGTCAACATCCGTGGGACCCACTGTGAACACACCTTCCGATAGTTCAATTTCTTCCGAACAACCATGTGGGCTGTCCCAATTGACATATGGAATTCTTCTGCAAGCGAACGAATGCTCCGACGACGGTCAGTCAGTACTGCTTTATCAAGCACGGCTATGGCTTCTTCTGTTGCAACAATATGCGCCTGACCTGGCCGTGCAAGATCTGCCGTTAACTCACGTCCGTCTTTAAACATACGCACCCACTCCATCACTCTGGTCCTCGACAAACATTTGTCACCATATGCTGCCTTCATTCTCCGATGAATGTCTACTGCTTGACATCCTTCAAATGAAAGAAACTGGATCACAGCACGCTGATTCACTTTGGACGGGTTCGGAATCACACCCGCCATATTGTTAACAGTCTTCTGCAGCACATATGCATGCTGGGAAGATGAACACGTGACCGTATGTAAATTATTGGATACTCATTACTAGTGCAAAATGTCATCAATATCAGTGCGCTCTATCACGCGTGGTGTAACAAGTCCCGTTTTCATTTGAACACGCCTCGTATATATGTATATATATGTATGTATATATATATGTATGTATATATATATATATATATATATATATATATATATATATATATGTTATACTATTGGTTGTGATTGTTATGATTTATCAGCAAATTGGCCTACTTTTCTGCATATTTCTTTTTCCTTTTTGATATTGTTATGCAGACAGACAGTCAACATTTGGCACAGACAATGCTAATTATTGGATTTGTCTGTATGAAAAAATAATGAAAAAAATCATTTGCAAGAAATGTTTTTAATTTACGAAGTCATGACTGTTGACTCTCCTACTGACCAATTCAACTATTGTAGTGTCAGTAAGATGACCAATTCAACTATTGTAGTGTCAGTAAGATGACCAATTCAACTATTGTAGTGTCAGTAAGATGACCAATTCAACTATTGTAGTGTCAGTAAGATGACCAATTCAACTATTGTAGTGTCAGTAAGATGACCAATTCAACTATTGTAGTGTCAGTAAGATGACCAATTCAACTATTGTAGTGTCAGTAAGATGACCAATTCAACTATTGTAGTGTCAGTAAGATGACCAATTCAACTATTGTAGTGTCAGTAAGATGACCAATTCAACTATTGTAGTGTCAGTAAGATGACCAATTCAACTATTGTAGTGTCAGTAAGATGACCAATTCAACTATTGTAGTGTCAGTAAGATGACCAATTCAACTATTGTAGTGTCAGTAAGATGACCAATTCAACTATTGTAGTGTCAGTAAGATGACCAATTCAACTATTGTAGTGTCAGTAAGATGACCAATTCAACTATTGTAGTGTCAGTAAGATGACCAATTCAACTATTGTAGTGTCAGTAAGATGACCAATTCAACTATTGTAGTGTCAGTAAGATGACCAATTCAACTATTGTAGTGTCAGTAAGATGACCAATTCAACTATTGTAGTGTCAGTAAGATGACCAATTCAACTATTGTAGTGTCAGTAAGATGACCAATTCAACTATTGTAGTGTCAGTAAGATGACCAATTCAACTATTGTAGTGTCAGTAAGATGACCAATTCAACTATTGTAGTGTCAGTAAGATGACCAATTCAACTATTGTAGTGTCAGTAAGATGACCAATTCAACTATTGTAGTGTCAGTAAGATGACCAATTCAACTATTGTAGTGTCAGTAAGATGACCAATTCAACTATTGTAGTGTCAGTAAGATGACCAATTCAACTATTGTAGTGTCAGTAAGATGACCAATTCAACTATTGTAGTGTCAGTAAGATGACCAATTCAACTATTGTAGTGTCAGTAAGATGACCAATTCAACTATTGTAGTGTCAGTAAGATGACCAATTCAACTATTGTAGTGTCAGTAAGATGACCAATTCAACTATTGTAGTGTCAGTAAGATGACCAATTCAACTATTGTAGTGTCAGTAAGATGACCAATTCAACTATTGTAGTGTCAGTAAGATGACCAATTCAACTATTGTAGTGTCAGTAAGATGACCAATTCAACTATTGTAGTGTCAGTAAGATGACCAATTCAACTATTGTAGTGTCAGTAAGATGACCAATTCAACTATTGTAGTGTCAGTAAGATGACCAATTCAACTATTGTAGTGTCAGTAAGATGACCAATTCAACTATTGTAGTGTCAGTAAGATGACCAATTCAACTATTGTAGTGTCAGTAAGATGACCAATTCAACTATTGTAGTGTCAGTAAGATGACCAATTCAACTATTGTAGTGTCAGTAAGATAATAAAGCTGAGTTATAATCTAGTGTGATATGACAGTTTCCCATAAGTGTTAGTTGCAGTTGACAAAAAAAACTGTCTAACTATCAATCTAAACTACCTATCACAATTTCTTAGTAGCAAAGGTATCATTCCTCAACCTTTCGAGGGCATGAATGTCGGTACCCTACTTCCTGGGTAGGGAAATAAGACTAGGTTAACCTTGAGTCATGTTTATTTCAAACGAAGAATATTGAGCACAGTAGCATCAGTATCTTCATGAAACATGCTCACAGTAATGAAATGAAAAATGGAGGTGCTGAACTGATAAAATTATGTAGTGGATATTAATTGAGTTTGGGAATCTTCTTTTTTCTGACAGTTAATAACAATATCAAAAGCGCACATCAGCACAAGGTGCCAGATCATAAATATCTTTTTAACACCTCTTTGAACTGTTTTAAATAATTGTTAATGCTAAACTTCATGGCATGGAAATATAATATAAAAGGAAAAACTAAGAGTGCACTCCTGACATTTTTTCAAGTTGCAGAAAAACCATTATTGGTGACATGCATATTTTTTTTCAAACTGCACACATATATGTGTTGGATTACATAGCTTTGCATGCATATTGGTCTATCTAATCAATGCTCTCTATATATATTATTTATATAATCTGCATAATGCAGTTGTATTCAACAAGATCTGTGCACCAATATATTCATTATGATTCTCATTATTGAAAGATTTTCTTGCCTATCCCAGTTAAAATAGTTACTGTGACATTTTTAATAGGGATATAGTATGAACATTGTTACTAGAGCTATGTGAATTTGCTTATTTGTTGCTAATAGTATCAATTGGTAATAGCTATGATGAAATGGAATTGAAAAACCACAAGGCATCTTTATTAAAAAATACGCCAGTGTAAAAGTAACACACACAAATTAATACAGAATAGATGAGTTTGATAGCTATTTTAAACTATAGGCCCCTACATATTTTTAATAACAATTGTGTCTGTATTTTAGTTGTCTCATCTATTATTATTGTTTAGTTATTATTTCAGATGAAAGTATTAGACCAAAACCTTAATTTATATTTTTTGTATTCTTTATTGTCTTGTACTCTTTATATCATTATCTTACCAGCATCAGTAATATTTTATTTTACAGTATTTTTGCTAGCACATCCATAGCTATTTATATAGCAATTATGTTTACATTGCAATGTTATCGCATACTGATAATGAAGAAGAAAAAGAAAAAAAATCTCAGCATG
Organism: Meghimatium bilineatum; assembly: GCA_034231615.1. NCBI lineage: Eukaryota > Metazoa > Mollusca > Gastropoda > Stylommatophora > Philomycidae > Meghimatium > Meghimatium bilineatum. Next base: position 52,648,737 of record CM067305.1, read on the forward strand.
CAACACGTACCCAGATGCTGACTACAATTCTGATCATGAACTATTAAGCATCAAATCTCAAACAAAAACTCAAAGAAGGTCAGGGGTAAAACGAACATCAGCTATTACTCCTTAAACATCCAAACCAATTACAACATAGAGATTTAAAAACAGATTTGCAATCTTGCAAGAGGAATAAGAAGGATTATCAGCAGAGGTGTTAGCAAACAAGATCAAGGAAATCTACATTTATAGTACACAGAAACACATACCCAAGAAACCAGTAAAAAGACAAACATATATGTCTGGAACTACCTTGAGGTTGGTGAAAGAAAAATGGAAGAACAAGACCACGAGTAAACACAACAGTAAAATTATATGCAAATATCTCAGAAGAGAAATACAAAGACAAATAAGAAGAGACAAACAGCAATTTGTAAACGGCTCATGTAAAAATATAGAGGGCTTGTACAAGCACCACAAACACCACAAAGAGTAAAACATACAAAACAAATACAAGAGTTATCAACGAAAAGGCAGGAAACACCCTGACAGAACAAAATTATATTATGCTAGGGTGGAGAGAGTATTCAAAATAAATGTATACAGAGCTATCCCAAAATATTTTACCAGATCGACTAAACATAGAAAGAAGCTCACAGGAACACGAACCAACAAAAGAAAAAATAGGGAGAGCAATTGAGAGCTTGAAGAAGGGGAAAGCAGCAGGGTGTGACAAAATCACAGTTGAAATGATTCAAGCAGGAGGCGAGGTGAGCATTAACACCTATTATCAATCATGCACATAAATCTGCAAAACTGAAACCTGGCCAAGCAATTGGAAAAAATACATATATATATATATATACCTACCGTATATCAAAAAGCAGGGATCTGCAATTATGCTACAACTATAAAGCAATCACACTAATAGGTCAAGCCAGTAAAATATTACTACACATTATAATAAGGAGAATAGGAAATAAAATTGAAGAAGAGATTCACGAAGATCAGGCAGGGTTTATAGCTGGAGGAGGCACTAGTGATCACAAATTTAATGAGTATGATCATAGAAAAATTCAACATCAACCTCCATGCATGTTTTATAGATTACACTAAAGCTTTTGACTGTGAACCATCATCAATTATGAGGAATAATGAACAACATGGGTAGTTCAAAAATCATAAGCTGCTGTAAATGTGGATGGGGTAACATCAGAGTGATTTAAAGTACAAAAAAATGTAAGACAAGGGTGTACATGGTCTCCATACCTGTTTAACATGTATTCAGAGAACATAATGAGAAATGTGAAACATGAAACAATAATTCAGACTCATAAACATCAGAGGTCTACAGATTTCAGAAATTATATATGCAGATGACACAATTCTATTAACATAAAATTAGAAAGACACTGAGCATAATAAAATCAACAAAAAACTTTAGCGAAAAACAAAACCCCTTTTTCTAAATATGAAAAAGACAAAAGTAATAACAACTGACAAAGTAGAAACAATACTTATAATTAATATTGAAAATAGTGTTTTAGAAGAAGTGACAAATTTTGAAAATTTAGGAGCTAAAAAACGGTGTAGGAAACTGTGCAGTAGAAAAACCAGAGGAGAATAGCAGTAGCAATGTCCAAGTTAAAATAACTGAAAAATACTGTTGCACTGTGCAAACACTGGAACTAAGGTTTGTTTGTTACATACATGTGTGCTCCCAGTGCAACCTATGGCTGCGAAACATGGATGATGAACAAAAATACAGTCAAGAAAATAGAGGCTTTCAAAATGAAGTGCAATAGAAGAGTTCTTAGAATATAATGGACAGCAAGAAAGACCAAGAATAAACATTTAAAAAAGGCTGGTTTTTATACACCCTATTGAGATGGAAGTTAGGATTTTTTGACCAAGTGAAGAGATACGATGGCATGGAAAGAGTGTTGTTGGAGGGGGCAATAGAAGACAGTGAAGGCAAATGTCAACTGAGACATGAACAAGAGATATTCAGGAATGCATGTCACTAGAGAATGTGGGACAATTTGCAAAAGACAGCAGGGATTTCAGGAGATTCATAAGGAAGACTATGTTCTAGAAATAATATGTCACATGGCACAGTGTTGCTGCAGCCCTTGGCACAGACAATTTAGAGCCACTGCTAAATTGTAGTTCTTATGTGCCTTCTGGCTTCCTAGTAATTCGGCCTATCTACAAGTATCCTTTAATGTAGAAGGAAAAGTTATATAGGCCTGTTTTTAGCAGACTTTTTGCGTACATCTTGTTTCAGACACTATATCTACTTTGCCAAAATGAAGTGCTTAGACAAAGGGTTCTTGCATATATGCATATTAGGTCATAATTGCAGTACTGCGTGCGGTTGGGTCTGTGGGTCACCAACTTACAAATAGCCAAACGGCAATCAAGAATGGAAGTTAAGACCAGCAAAAGTCATCACGTTGCTACCACCATTGTTTTATAAATGTAACACTCATGTCAGTGGTACAGTTAAGAACAGTACAAAGTATTATGATTGGCATATAAAATGTTAGAACTTTATATCAAAAGAATATAGGACTACATATTGTAACGAAAGAGATTTTTTTTTATCATATAAGGAGACATAACAGTATGGAAAGATTAACAGCTGAAGGCAGAGTTAACGGTAACAGGATAAGACAGCACCCAAGACAATGATGATGCAGGGATATATCAGATTGTATTAACATGTCTAGCTGCACTTGGCCAACTTGTCCAGAGTTGTAGAGTGTTCAGAGAATCTATAAAGAAGATCACATTCTGGACAAAAATATGTAACATAATGTTGAATTCATTATTTGGTGGTATTGATTGTTATGAAAGTCTAGTAAGTAGAGTAGATGCAGACAAACATTTGATGCAGACAATGTAAAGATAATATTTATTGAAATAGTATAGTGAGATATTTTGATTACAAATTAAGCCTATATGTTAAAATTGTATTCTACTTGTAAAATTATGCTACTGTCTCATTTCAGGGCATCCTGGTCACTTTGCTAGTTATAACTCCCACGTTGCCACATCTGGCACAACCAATACCATCAGCAGCAACATTACCAAATCCCAAGTCAATCAACTGAATCAGAATAATTCTTCCTTAGGCAGAAGAACTGAAAAGACTGTCGATGAGCGCATGCAATTAGATGAATTGTTAAGTAACTTGTTGAGTGATCAGGTACACGTTTCCCCAAGTCAAGATTCTGTCCGCATTTCAGTACAGTCACAACAAGGTCAGCTATCTCCCAGTGACACCAGTGGTGGACTTACTATAAACCCAGTAATGAATGGTGCCAAAACTGTCACCACTACTACACGCACATTCACATCTTACACTGGCACTGATGCCCACCGCAACCCAGATTCAGTACTGATTCAACGTGCAGAAGTATCCTATAAAGTTCCTATGCAAAGGGAGGTCACTGATCATTATGCAGAGCCTAAAGATGTGCTAGATACCACACAATCCAAACCTTTTCAGCCTAAAGGTGTACCAAACAATGCATTTTCATACACTTCTGGTCCGTTGAGTTCACAGGTACTACCTTTTACATAATTACTAAATTGTTCATTTTATTCATAAAAAGTATTAGGCCTATAATGAACAATAACCACCTCCCTCTTCTAATAATGTATGTCTTGTCCAATTCATGTCCTGTTTAAACTCCAAGTCCCTTATTAGGTTATTGGAGTGTATGGAGTAGGCCTATATAGTTTTATTGTTAGGTCATATATTCTTATGACTGTAGGTATGCTATTGCTGATTTGGTTCACATTATATTTGCTATGGTGACTTTATTTATTTAAGAAAGAAGGATTTCTGTTGATTTTTATACTAATAACCAGTTACACTATTCAAGAAAAGGTAGACACAATAATTTTACTATTTTAACACATGTAATAACAAGCTTGATATACAATGCAGACATATAGTAACACAATGACATTATTTTAAAGAATTTTTTTTAATAGGCCTATGTAGACCTAGTTGTGCACGTTTTTATTAAATATATTTTTCTGTGAATCATTCATTATTTTGCAAATATAACTTCCAGATGGACCAATTTTTGTTTAAACTAAAAATAACTCAAAACTTGTATTTTACCCCAAAATTCTGTATAAATAAATTATAGGCCTACATTTGAGACTCGTACAGCAGTTCATAAGAAGGTTAATGCAGGCATGTTCAATGAAATATGAGGAGGCCTATAATTTTTACACTTCATCAAGTGACATATTCTTTTCAGAATGTGGTTTTCCTTATTGATTTTCTGAACACTGCAATTCTGGGTGAGTCGACCTGCTACAACTAAAGACATGCTTATTCATTCATTTTCCTTTTGCGCTGAAGTTAGCGCATAGGGCAGAGGTCAGATATTTCCAATTCTGTCTGTTCAAAGCTATTCTGTGCAGTTCTTGAATAGTATGTATATTGGTTGTTTTACTTTCTCTAAGTATTGTTCTTCTGAGTGTTTCTTTTGGTCTACCCCTTGCTCTTTTGCCTGTAGGTATCCATTCAAGAGATTGGTGGTGTATTGTGTTGGTGTCTGCGCGTAGGACATGCTCGATGTAGGACCAACAGCGTTTTCTGATAACATATGTGATGAAATTTTGATGTGTCTCTTCTCTGATTTTATCATTTGATTTGAATTCACTCGAATCGGTGTTAGTTATCCTACGAAGACATTTGTTCTCGAAACTCAGTAATTTCTTTTCTGAAGATAAAGAGCTTTTCCAGCTCTCACATCCATATGATAGCACCGGAATAATGCAGGAATTAAATAAGCGCATTTTCGTGCGTGTGCTGATTGACTTTGACTTCCAGATATTAGACAGTCTGTTAAATGCACTTGATGCTAGGGCAATGCGAGTTGTAATTTCTGGCATGACATCACCATTGAGTGTTAATTTGCTTCCTAGATAGGAGAATTTCTGTACTTTTTCAAGTTGTTGTCCATTTAAAGTAATTTCGTTAGGTGAATTGGTGAAGTACATGCTTATACAATCTGATATATCTCTTCACCATTGTCATCTTGGGCGCCCTTTTCCTTTATTGCTTACTCTGCCTGTAGCTATTCTTCTTTCCATGCTGTTATGTCTCCTTATATGACCCAAAAAACACAGCTTTCTTGTTAAGATGTTGTTAAGTAGCCAGCCCTCTTCAACGTTTATTGATCTTAACACTACTTGAATTGTCTTTTTAGCTATTCAAGGTATACATTTATAAAACATACATAATTTAAAAACTCACCCTGTACATGACGTGGCCACAGCAAGAGGATAGTCCTTTATCACACAGCTATTCAATCCCCTCCCTGCAACTCCTTAATGGAAAAAATGCAGTATTGACAGATAGTTTATGGTATACATAGAATTCTTTTGTAGTATCTCATTTCAAAAGAAGCAATTCTCTATGTTCCCTAATTAACATTTAAAAGCTCTAAACTCTGATCATGCTTAAAACTCTACTATAGGGCCTATGATTTATTTTTATCACTTTTTTTGTTTCTATGACATTTTATTAGTTATGAACATGTGTAGGATGTGATGTCATTTTTCCTATATTTTCTATAGGCCCTATATATTTTTGAGCAAATTTATGTTTCATGACAATATAAGTATTTTATCTACTTTGGTCATATTAATTATTGAAATCCAACCTGGCAATAACTAGCAGCATAGCTAAGCAGATTTTCACAAATTTGTAAGATAAATCTGACAAAAATGTCGTTCGAAGTCTTAGATCTACTTTTAAATCTCAGAGAACGATCTGGTTATTTGGGAATAACAAACATAATTGAATCACTATGCCTATACACTATACATTTTTGAATTCATAATTGGATTATCTACAAAAATGACACAGTCAATTTATAAATTATTTTTGTATTATTAAAATTAATTTTTCAATAATGAAAGTAATTCTATTCAAATAAACCTGTGATAGCCACATTCTCTGTTCATTTATGTTTCATATATATATATATATATATATATATATATATATATATATATATATAACACATTATAATTTAAATATATTTAGAACTACTATTTCTTGTTCCCATGGCATGTGCATGACAAAAAATCTCCAAAAAAAATAATTCATCAAACCACTAAAAATACTCATGAGGAATGAGTTAAGAATTAAAGATTTAAAGAAGGACAAACTGAAAGTACTTAGCAGATGTCACTGGATGTGGACATTGCAGACATATGATGCATGTAGGCTAAAGTTTGAGGAATTCAGTATTTAAATGTGGCACAAGTAAAGATGTGTAGATATTAGAATAAATGCTGAATGACTTTAACCAATGAGCCACAATGAATCATCAGTATCTACAGGCATATAGGCTACTGCATTCAGTACATGCTTAGGGGGATTAGGCACATAGGCCTATGTCTTTTCCAAGAGTGTAATGACACCAGTCCATAACTAATAACTTTCATGATATTATTCATATGCAGTAGTTTAGGTTCATGTTTGCATAACTGAACTACCTTTTTGAGGATAGAACTAAATAAATTACAGGGGCAGGCAAAAATCTGTTCTTCATTTTTGGATAATTTCCCTTGGCTATAATTTACCCATCAGTGGTTGGAGGTAAACATATTTAATTTAAATGGGTTGCATGGCTGGGGAACTCAATGAGTGGTGGGCACATGGAGGGGGGGCTATCAGTGTGTGGCATGCACATTTTTTTTTGCCTTCAGCAGCAGTCTTCGCAACTGTAACAGACTTAGCCTACTAGATCTCTAACAAAATTATGGTAGCCATTTTGTATCTAGAACTGAGCAGGAAGTCAGTTACATAACAAATTTCAGATTGGCATAAATTTTGTAACAAGTTGGAATGGTTAAGCAAACATGAACCGTAATTTGTTTTGAAGTCCTTAAATTTATTTATTTCAATTTATTTACTTATTTTAGAGAGCTGACTTTGTAGAACGTGAAGTGATCAGAAGCCAACAGGAACAGAACGTGCAGTCACCTGTGTCACCTCAGCTGACTTACATCCCTAAATTTGAACCAAAATTAAACACTGCTTCATCAACCCGCACATATTCATCCTTAGATGGAGATGCTAACTCCTGGCTAGCGCAACAACAGCAGAAATTGAAGAGCTTCAGGGAAGGACGTGACTCACCTGGCCACACGGAGCAGAAGAAACAAATGAATGAGCTTCAGTTTTCTCAGAATAAATACTTCACTCACTATAATCAGAATGAGATGGAAGAAAAGGTGCTTGTCTTTCTTTTGAAATGTCTGTTGTTTTATTTCTTATAGTTTAACTCTAGGTTTAGACGTTGGCAGCCTGATCTCCCAGATGTTCACAGCAATTTCAAAGGAGTTCACGAAACACAAATTGAAATAGGGGTGCGGCAGAAGGTTAACTATTTCACTATATGTAATAAAATAATAGGCTCTATATGAATATATCTTAAAGTTGGCAAGCATTTTTAAAATTGTTTTTAGGCTCAATGGGGGCCACAAAGACAAGTATGGTCATCAGTGGAGATCACAGATAAAAAAAAAGAACTACTGATAATGTAATTATTTTTTTGGTTACCCTGTATCTCATTTTCATTTTATAATATTATCTTTGATGTGAATAATGCAGTTGATATATTTATTTTTTACAAAGTCATCATTCTTGACTTGTTCTCTATCTCCTTATTATTTTCACTGCATCTTTACAAATCAATTAAATTTAAGACTTTCTGTAGCTGATTATCTTCATCTTCTATGTTTCTTTTCTGGATAAAGTCCAGAGAATAAAATGTGTTGTATGATGAATTACAACATAGCTGCAATATTTGATCTAAGGTCAGCTAAGCTTCTAGGTAACTTACAGTCTCCTCTTATGACATGCATGGAAGGTTACAGTAATGGTATTCAGTACAATACAGGGAGAGATGCCTACCGGTACATTATTTTGCAGAACACGAAATATAATAATATAAAAAAGTAGCAATGTTGCCGAAAATGAAACAGGGGCAGATATGCCTAAGCACTGTTATCAAAATTATCAATAAAGATGCAGTACACATTTCACAGTTGCTAGAACTGCTGCTGGATGTATCGGTCTACATACTACCTGCTGAGAACCTCCCCCATTGTATGATCCTTTTAATTTTGTTTCATCTTTTCATCTCCATGAGTTTGTAACAAACTGTAGCTGACAAGTTTAATAATTAATCTCTGATTGAATTAGCCATTTTGTTTTGGTTTATTATTGGTGGCGACATGGAGGCTGCACACACTATAACAAAGTTTGAATGAAGTTGCACATAATATTAAAAATTGGAATATAGATACTTCTACCCATATTGAACCTCAAATTCTTTGCTTCCCTTTTTGAGTACTCAACACATATGGCTGTACCTTGAAGAAAGTAAAGTTCGACTAAACGTTAACCCTTGAGCTGCTACATTGTTCTCAGCAACAAATTCCAGTTGTGCTAAATTCTTTACCCAATGGCTTTTCCCCTGTGCTGATTTCTTGTTTTGAGCTAAACAACAACAGAGTTTCCATGTATTATATTTTTACCAAAAACTATATACTCATAGGGCCTACCTGTCAACTTCCAAAAGAAACATTCTGTAATTCAGCCAAAAATACCTTTATAATTTTATATTTTGACCCAAATTTGTGTCCATGTTTTTCATTAAAGTAATTCAATAAAGGATAATCAATATTAAGGTTTCATTTTCACTAAAGAAAAAGACTAAAATACAGAAAAATAACAGGTATATATAATATCACATGAATGGATTGCTGATGCATACCAGCACTTGACGATTTCAAATGATTGGAGTGAAATTGGTTTTAGCAATGAGAGGATAGAAAACACAAAAAGAACTAGTTAACTGATAAAAAGCACCACGATACAAGAGCAAGTAAATTGGTATGTAGCAATTAAAGAGTAAAAGAATGTTCACTTGTTATTACTATTTATCTGGCTTACTTTTCATCACAGGTTTTAAAATTGTAACAAGAAATAGGTTCTGCACATGATTGTTTAATTCTTGGCTGTTGTATGTGACATTATCTATGTTTATTTTTCAGCCTGTCATGGACCCATACAACTATCAACAGTTACATAATGGACCTACTTCCCCTCAGAGACTTGTTTCATCTTATCAATCTCCACAACAGTCACAAGGCTCTTTGACTGTAGGTAGTCAGTGGCAAGACCAGTTTTATAACACAACTAGCAGCACTTCATCTTATGTGGAGTCGTATGCATATGGAGACAGGCAGTCAAACAAACCACCACCCTCACCAACAATGCAAAGGTCACTGCCTCCAAGCTCTGCGCCATTGCCAGTTCCTGTTCGAACCAGCAGCAAGGAGTTCATGCGATCTCTCTCCAATAGCAGCAGCTCAAACTGGCAGCCGTCACATCATCGGCCATTGCAGCGTCAACATAGTGAAACAAATTATGATAGAAGGGAAAATTTAGAACCAGTTCTACCCAGGAGTTATGGCTCTGCTCATAATTCTCCACCACATTCACCACAACAGACAATTCTACCATCTGTAAGTTTTTATTTTTTTAATCATAATTTGTCTATTTTTTATTGTTAAAAAAAAATATGAGCATATATGTTTACCTTTAAACTCTTTGTGAAGCACAGGACTGAGACCAGAGGTGGGTAAAAATGTGGTCAACGAGTCAATCCAGCATGCTCAACCATTTTTACTGGCTTGCCAGATTGATTTAACAGGACTGTATGCACTGGCCTTTAAGTTCAGAAAATGTATTACTTTTTTAGAGAACTGATTTTGTAGAATATATATTAGAAGCCAACAGGAACAGAACTTGCAGTCATCGGTGTTGCCTTAGCTGACTTACATACCTAAACTTGAACTAAAATTAAACACTGCTTCATCAACCTGCACATATTCATCCTTAGAAGGAGATGCTAACTCCTGGCTAGCACAACAAGAACAGAAGTTGGCTATAAAAAAACTCTTTGACTACAGAGTTTTTTTTAATGGATTGTGCAGAATTAACTTTTTTATATATATTTTCACATCCATACCAGAAACAACAAATAGTACTTAAAAACATATTTAAACTACAATCAATCAATCAATAAATCCATAACCCTTCAGGGTCATAGAGGTACCACATTGGATGCTTCAGCATACAGAGTCCTCCAGTGAATTCTATCCTCAGGTATGCGGATGAGTGTGGAAATATCTTGCCCTGTCCATTCCTTGATGTTGTCAATCCATGCCTTTATTTGTCCTCCTCTACTTCTTCCACCCTCAACAGTTCCCTGCAGTATTGTTTTTGACAAGGAATCGTGCCTGCATACATGTCCGAACCATGCTAGTTTTCGTCGTTTCACTATTGAAAGCAATGGTTCCTGAACACCTGCACACATCTCTACTTTATTTCTTACATGCACATTAGTCTTATGTTCCCTATAAGAAATTCGTAGAATTCACCTGTAGCATTTGTACTCGAAAGCCTGTAATCTTCTCTCCATGTCTGCAGTGAGCGTCCAACTCTCACAACCATACAGCACAACAGAAAGCACCAGCGACTTATACAGTTTGATTTTCATTCCAACACTGATGTTGCTTTTTCAAATCACAGTTAGCCTTGACAAGGATGCTAAAGCCATCTCCAGCCTTATTTTTAGTTCTGCTTTGCATTTACCATCACTGCATATACTGGATATGAGGTATTTGAAGGTATTCACCACCTCAAGCTTATGTCCATTCATCATGATATTAGTCTGGTTTTCTGTGGAAAAACTGTGGACTTTCTTCTGAAGAAAGAGAGCAGCTTTCTTTTTCAGTTGATTTTTTATAAGATATCTTGACACTACACTTTTTATTTGCCTATAATATTCACAACATCCTTTAATAAAACCACATCTCTGCTGCCTCAACATAATAAAAAATATAGTGCAATCCCATAAATGGAGAGGGAGGGAGGTTAGGTGTTCAACTCCCCCACCACCATTAGAAAATCAGAACTTGACTTCTAGTATTAGAAAATTTGCCAAAAGTTTCATAAACATCACTTAACAATTTCTGCAAAAATGTCTGTTAAAAAATCTCATGAAAAAGAGGGAATAACATTGGAAATTAGTGAAAGCTTTCTTCTTTTTGTTTTATGTATTTCACTCTTCTCTCTTCTTTAAACTGTTGATTCTTATGCAATGTTTTCTTTCAACATCATATTTGTGTTAATATCTCTCTACTGTCATGTTTTTCTAATAGGGCCCAATCAGTAGGACTACATACACAACCTACCGCACAGTAGAGAAACAAAGAGAGGAACATGATGGTATACAGAGATCTAAGGTTGTTCAACAACAGCAGCAGCAACAATTCCTGCCACCACAACCATTGCCAGTGCAAGTCAACCACAACTATGTTACAGAAGTCTTTGTACACAGAACTGGTAAGTATTGTCAGTTAATGGTACAATTTCTACATAAAGTTGACATAATACATTAATATTTACATCCTTATTTTACACATTCAGAATATTTTGGACATTTAAAGAGACATGGTGGCATTGAAAGGCTGATTCTGGAAGGCAGAGTGTCATGATAGAGAAGAAGAGAAAAACCAAGAAGACGATGGACCAGCGGCATCGAGGAATGTATGAACATCTCTCTAGCCAATGTAGGTCTGCTTGTCTGGGTCAGAGAGGCATTGAGAGTATTCACAATGTAGACAACATTTTGGAAAGAATTTCACTTGACATATATATTTTACAAATTATTTTGTTATTGACAACATTAACAATGAGCGACCAAGAAAAACAATGTTCTATCAGATAACAGAGCTGCACAAGAGGATAGACATCTCAAGAACCTTAGCAAGATGAACTTTGGTATACAATTTTATACCAAATAAAATAATCACTTAATCATTTGTAAGTATTGCCATATAGAAAAAAACTGGCCTCAGACTTGGCGATTGCTTTTGTTACCACCTATATGGCATTCGTTGTGAAAGCTTGACATCAGTAGTGGTCCATTTCAATCTTGGCTACAACCATTTGGTCTTGTACATCATACCATAGGAGTCCGTTTATAACTGAAAACTGCCTCATCCATACCAAGTGAACATTTGAAGATCATATTCGATAACCCACAGCTCCTATATGACAGCTGTTAAAAATGTACAGAAAAATACACTGGAATTCACCATTACTGATAAACACATCAGCGCTAAATTTAGCATGTCTATTCATAAGGTAACCATGGTGAATGGCAGTGTAGTACCCCATGTGTATGGTGGGTGGAGAAGGTACAAAGCTTATATATAGCGAGCGGATGCAAGCAGGTAAGAAGGGAAAGGGTTAATATCACAAATTTAATACTTTTGTGTTCAATTTTCCCTTTTTTTTATTATACGTTACTGTACTTTCTCATTATGTAATCACATTTCTGTGGTTCTCTCTTCTCTATGTCTTATTTTGTTATTTTCCAGACCTGTAAGTTTATACTACATTGCTTTAATCTGTGTTTGTCGTTTTCTTGGTAAACACATTTTGGTCAAAACATTGACCCTGTGTATTATTTAAAACTGCTATCCAACTCTTCTTATATATTTTGTCAAAGTCACACAGAGCCTCTCTGCAACTCTCTTATGGGAAACATGCACTATTGCAAGTTTATTTTAAAATATTTTATACAATAAAATTTTAGCGCAGTTCCATATATTAGGCCTATATGTAATTTTAGAGATTTCCATATATTAGGCCTATATGTAATTTTAGAGATATTTCTAGTTGTAGAGGAGCTGAAGATAAACTTCAATATGTTATAAAAACTTCCACTTAGATGCTGCTAGTAAACCATTGAAACCGTTATTTTTCATGTAAAGTTACCACTACTCACCTGAGTATTGCCAGCGTCCAAAAGGAAAGCAAAGAGTAGTGACACTGTTACTGGCATGCATGTCATGAAAAATCACTAAGGAGGATTAGGGGTAAGATTCACTGTCTCTTCACATTTAGAGACAAAATGACCAGAAGCCATGCAGAAGTAAGATATGTCAGACCAAATGGCACAAGTATTTCAGCCAAGCTGTAAACCATGACACAATGATATAACTTTTGTTTATTCAAGCCATCAAAGTTTATGCACTAAAAGGAACTCCTGTAAAAGTATGATCTGAAAGGTGACAATTTAATTTTCTATTTTTGTGTACCATTTTGAACTGGGTAGCAGGTGAATTTATGGGTACTAGTAAGTGAATATTGATTAATGTGATTCAAACTCAATTTTTCAACTGCACAGACTCTTTGTTCAATGTACAGACACAAATGACATGATAATTTTGGTATCACACATTGATATTACTTTAAAACTGTAACTTTTTTCATTTTTATCAGATCAGAACAAAGACAAGACTGACTCAACTATCCGCCTCAATGAGCTTGAGAGGAATCTAGAAGCGGTATCACAGTCCATCAAGTCATCCCAGCACCACGGTGTACAGCAGTTTCCCCAGCAGCAGGTCTTTGAAGGTTCACTGAGGGCACACTCATCTCAGCAGTATCAAACATATCAGGAGACCGTGAGTAGAGAAGAGTCAATGTCTTCTTTGCATCGTGATGAAAGAAGCATGAACCAAACGCGCAGTCATTCACCACCAGTTTGGGACAATTTTGATGTATGTATTAGTTGCTTGTAGTGTTATGTACAAGCATGGGCACACTAGAAGAAAGTTTAAAACATCTTCACTTGAAGTCATCATTATTTATAATAATCATATGTAATAATTTTTTTTAAAATAGAGATTATAAAGTTTTATTACCATTCATCATCATCAAGTACCATCTCCACAGCAAAAGATTTCTACAACAGACTTCTATCATCTACTGTCTCTTGCTTTAGTCATGCATGTGCTAGACTGTAACCTATCTAACTTATGATATTTCCCTCTCACTTTTATCTCTACCTACCCCTTGTTCACCTCCTCTCAACTTTTCCCTCAATAAGTTCTTCAACAAAATGTCATGTCTTTTAATATGTCCAAAATATTTTATGTGTTTAATCTTTATTTCTTTTAATAGTTATTTTTTCATGCAAAGTTTTGCCAGAACATCTTTACTAATTTTTTTCTCTTTCCATGAAATTCTCCCTATTATTCTATAGGTTAGCTGGAGTAAAGTGTCAGACTTTTCAAGTTTTAGCGTATTCTGATAACTAGAAGTAATTATGAGAGAGTGAATTGCCATTAGTGTATAGAAAACATATTATTCCATGGTGTTGAAAATTTACTCATCTGTGACCTAAAAAACTTCACTGTGTCAAATAATGGAATGTGTACATGTGACCATCTGCGGTATCAGAAAAACCCATATATCCAGAAAAAATTGCACTGCAATGTTTTACCCAGTCCGACACTTTACCAACCTTCTATCCTATACCCACATCTCAAACATATCAACTCTGTCTTCTAGTTGTTTGTTCATTATCCATGTTTCTGAGCCATATATTAATGTAGAATAGATGTAGCATTTTATAATTCTAATTTTTAGTGCATTCGTAATTTGTTTAGATGTTAATATTTTCCTCATGTCATTGAAAGTACTTTTAGCCATTCATATTCTCTTTGTAAATTCTGTGTTATATCTACCAATATTTGTGAATATTTCCAAGGATCTACTTGTTGTAGTATCTCTCCATGCATTTCAATATTTAGCTTCTGTTCCTCTGCAGCTTTGCTGACTACCATGGTTTTTATATGTTTATATCTACTGGTAGTCCATTTTCTTTACTTGATTCATTGACATGATCTATTAGTCATTGTAGCTCCTTTTCTGCTAAGATTGTGTCATCTGCATATCACAGACTGTTTATCATTTTGCCACTGATCTCAAGTCTTGTCATTCCTTCTATAGACCTATATTTTAAAATGTTCTATTTGTAGATATTACATTATTACTGTTGCCATTTCTGAAATTAATTTGTCTTTCCTTTCTCTCACTTCTCCAACTTGATATTTTGGAATCTATGGTCACTAGATAGTTAAACTTCAAAACCCAAAGTTTAGTTTAGTTTAGTTTATGATTCCCAATTGAGTTGATTAATTTTTCACCGCAAACTGAACCAATAGTGGTTTAGGCCTGAAAATGAGTGTCAACACTTCCTACACAATTAGATTATTTGACAAAAATGAGATTACCTTAATACTTTTCCAAATTTATGTAGTTTATGTTTAAAATAGGACTATATATTAATTATTGTACTAATTTATATCACTGAAGATGAATGTGTTGGGATATTGGCGCAAATAAAACGGCAACACAGTGTATTTCCATTCTCTGAACTACATCCTGCTGAAAATCTAGTGAAACTACTCATAATTTTCCTCCAACAAGAGAGATCCAGTGGGACATAGTCCTGCTACAAGAGAGATCCAGAGGGAGTTTGAGAATGAATGCTGAAGAAGAATGCTAATGTAAAAAAGAATAAATTTCATGACCCATTTCATTGTTATTAACTTCTCTTATTCTTCTGCATTTTCATCAAACTCCTAATGGTTAGATGTATTTAATCCAGTGAATGGAATGTGTTGTGTGTTGCCGCTCAATGTGCCACATTACTTAACTTGGGAACTTGTTTTCAGGACAAGTGCATGTTTATCTCTACCATCTCTTCAGTTTGCCCATGCAATGCATAGTGAAACTAGAGCTATTTCACAGTTGTCACACCAATCATCATGATTTATTATATTTATTTAAACTTGCTTTAAACAAATTTTACTATTTATATAAAATATTTTTAAAGATTAACGTATGTATGTTATTATTATGATAATATAAATTAAACAAAATTAATGGTACTATGGAACAAATTTATAAATTTTATTAGTACTGCCTTGGTTGCCATTGGCATGCCTGAATCCATAAATGACCCACATGCCAGAAGAAGTTCTCCTACTGATTTAAATCAACTGCTAGACATATTCAACTGACTTCCACAAAGCTACACATACTTATTTTGGCTACCTGTCTAATGTTTTTAACCAATTTTTGCTTGAGGAAAAACTGTGCTAAACAAAGATATTGTAGTAAACATTTCTAGTAAACATTTTGTTGTTTCAGCTGTGATGTGGTTGTGCTCTATTATTATTACATTCTCCAGTTCCCTTCTTGAATGTAGAGTAGAAACTGTTGCTATGTTTGTTGTACTTTAAATTATTGTTTTCTATTTTTCAGCATGTATGTATGATGACTGTGTTTTCATTTGTTGCATATATGCATGATCTATTTGAAGTTAGCTTTATCCTTGTGGTTAATAGATCTGATCTCTCACATTTAAGACCTATAATGCCTCAGTTACTGACAGCAGATTGTAGTCTCCTTTATAGCCTATGGTAGAAATTTTGATAGTATTATGACTAACATACTTATGATCTTTTGTATCATGCTTGCTAATAACTTTAAAATTGTGTTTTTTTAATGAGGCAATATACTCACTAAGGATTTCAACCAACAAAGAGATAGCTTTTAGTATACCTATCAATATTTTTTGGGGTGAATTTTAGAAAAGAAAACACCATTTTTATTTATTTTTTAATAACATTTGTAACATTTAGTGAATTCAAGACAAATTCTTCAATGTTTGCTATGTAGGCCTATGTCATGACAGTTCCTAGTCATAGAGAGGGGAATTAAGTTTATCACCAGTGGCTAACAAAACTAGACCTGGACTGACTCACCAACATCCAAACAAGACGACTGTAAGCCCTAGCATTTTTCATCCATCTCCAAACAGGACTTTCTTCCATGGAAATGTTAATGCTGTGACATATTGATGCATTGATTTCTCCTGTTTATAAATTATTCAGACTTGCAGCTGGTCTATCAACATAACGTCCCATGTTTACACTGCAAGCATGAAACAGTAATATCTAGAGCAGCAGAACATTATGACAAATAATTCAACAGCTCTATCATCAGACATGATAACTATAGAAAATCTGTGGGACAGACTTATGCACAGAGTCTACATTATGGGTTCTCCAGTTAATATGAAACAGCTGGAAACTGCTTACATGTGAATAGGATTTGATTTCCTCGAATATCCTTCAGAGAGGTGTATTTTCCTTGTGAAGCCACTGAAAGCTTGTTTGCAAGCAAATAATTAACATATCAGGTGCTGAGAAAAGTGTGAAGGGTTTATTCTTATGGTTTGCATTTTATAATTTTTCCCTTGTCTGCAATGCAATGTATTTCATTTTTAAAATGTTCATATTAATGACAAGCATAGATTCATAGGAACGTGAAAGGTGATTCTAAATATGCAGACTTGCACACACTTATTTTTAAATTTCACACCCTGTTCCTGGACTATACAGGTGGTGCATTTTTAATGTGCTTCAGTATATAGCCTTATGTAATTTTGGCTATGTGGCTAGAGGTAGTGAGCATGTCTGAGAAGTCAAAAATATTGGGTTAAAATTAAGCAGCAAGTATTTAGACAGTCAGGCCATTTGTAAGGCAGAATCAAACTAATTAACATGTATATTGCCTAAAAATTCCCTACAGCCAGAAAATTCTAACATGTCAAAGGTTATGTATCAGTTCAAATCAAATAATAGACTACAGGTTGTGAACAATTAACTGCTATGGAAGACAGAAATGACAAATTACTGGTGAAAAAATACAGGACCTTCAATTAAGTACTAGAGTACAAAGTAAAGTTTAATCATGAAGAGGCAAGCAATAGTGAAACCTGAATCCTCCCCAAATGTGAATACTGCCACTTCTAAATCAACTGCTGATGAACAAAATAATTTACATAACACTGTTTCAAAAGATAACAATGAAAAAAGAAAACCATAGCCGTGTGATTAGAATGCCGTTCTCAGACCCCTGAAGTCTTGGGTCCAATCCATGGTTCGGACAGGATTTTTTCTTTCAGAGATATGATCAAAATCCTTCCTGTACATGTCATGGCATCTGCTATGGCAAAGAGGACATTTATTTCCACAGTCCATAGGAATCCTCCCTGCACTCCTTCACAGGAAAACATGCTGCAACAAAAAGATAAAAAATCCGCAAAGTATATATTGTATCTGCTCTTGTCTATGAATAGGACAGCAGTCTAGTCCATCTGACATGTTGCTTTTGCCCATTGTAGATAAATTTGGCCCAACATAATCTGAGCAATATCATCTTGCAATAATGCCTGTCTGTTTTGTTCATCATATTACTATCCTTCAAGAAATTTACCCACATCTACTACTATTGCTCTTGCAGTTTGGCATGCTGTAGGCAAAAACATGTGGGAGAATCATGCAATTTCAAGTCGTGCAGTCATTCACTCTTTACCTTAAACATGAAGAAAATCCATTCTTCTTTTCAGCGTTCATTCTCAAACTCCTGCTGGATCTCTCATGTAGCAGGACCATGATCCATTCTAGATTTCCAGCAGGATGTAGTCCAGAGAATGGAAATGCGTAGTGTCCCCGTTTTATTTGCGCCAATGACCTGACACATCCATCTTGGGCTGTGAAAATCCATCTTTATTTCCAGCTATGTTGCATCAGTATATGTAATAATGGTGCTTTTTTAATGTCCTGCAATGTATGTATGTATGTATAAAATGGTCGATGTCTACATATATGCTATATTTTCTATTTTCAATTTGTAAGTTTTTATGTTATTCACATTTGCATATTATTTAGATAGATAGGGCCTATACAAATCCTTTGAAGGAGATATTTTTAACATATGGTTGGGTTTATTTTAAAGATTTGCATTTACTAAAGGTTAACATATATTTTATTTAAACATGCAGGGGCCAGAACCAATAAGAGTTAAGGAAATTGAGGAAGACCAGATTATTCTTCGCCCAATTGGACCTGGAATGCAAACTTTGGAACCAGAAAGTATACATACAGGAACATTAGGTCGACCTTCAACTCCAGGCTTTCCTACAGGACCTAGTAAGTTGCACAAATATTTTGTTGATCACTGATTTGAATGGTGTGTAGAGTAGATTATAAATTGTTTCTATATTTATTTAAGTATTCACTTTTATCAGTATTATCTCTTTTTTAAACTATTTCTACCACATTGCTTACTTGAGTTTTTTTAAATAAATTATTTATCTCTATTGCTAATTTAACTGAGTACTACCTACACATTACCACTGATAATAGGTAGCAACAGCAGCAAAACTTCCAGCATGCATCCCAATCAGCTTTGTTATATTATTGAATTAAGTTCAATGCTTTACTCAGCATAGACCTATGTTATATTGTGTTCCTGATAAAATAATTGTGGTTAAAGTGTCGATTTTTATGTGTTTTCCTGTAGCCTATATTTCAGTTATTAGAAAATCCTCTTTACCCACATTCAACAATAGGCCCCTAATACTAATTATTATGTCTGATTTCAGCATATTTTTACAGTTTTTTTTGTATGGCTTGCCTGGTTTCAGCAAAACTTGAAGAATAGGCATAACTTTTAATATTACATCTGATTTAAAAGTTCCAGTTATTATGTCACTCAGTCTAACTTACCATTTGCAGAGAAATCAGTACTAAATAGCTTAGTATCCAAAACCTGTTTGTATCTTTTCAAATCTCATCAGTGAAGCTTGATACTTGTAGCTGTTTGACTGTAATAGTGTGTTTTATAGAGCCACTTGATATATATGTAAGTTAATCATGAACCTGCAAGACTTATCATATTCATAACATTCAAGAGAACCCTGGCCAACTTGCCCTTAAAACCCATTCCCCTGGGTTCTGAACAAAAAGGACACCTCAAAAGATCTTACTTATTTTAAAAGAAATGAGATTTAAAAATTATGTTCTGTTATATAAGATTTGTTACAGCAGAAATAACTTTTCTATGTAGAATTCTTGAAGTAACAGCCAGAGATAGAATCAGAATTTTGATGTAAACCAATTCTGGAATCAAAAGATAACAGATTAAGAGCTTCTCACATGCTTACAAACTGCCATCAGATAGTGCACCTCAAAAAGCATTGCTATACAGACATGATGTCTGTATAGCAATGCCAGGGGCAGACCATACAAAAGATGGATCACAGAAATAAAATAATGGCAACATAAATGAAGCACACAAAAAGGCTATCTCCAAAGAACTCTACTACACTTGATACTGCAACGCATATACAGGTATGCCTATAATGTGAAAAGAAAGATAATATTGACTGACAGAATTAGTGCTTTATGTGTCAGACCTTCCAGCATATGGACCTTTCTTTTAGGCAAAAACTATGTGATGCAATAACTCATAGCTGTCAGCTTATTTTTTTCATAAATCCGTATCTTTAACAGTTTGTTTCCATATTTAAATAAAAACATTCGTACTTAGCACCAAATTAAAATTTTTGTTGGAATACATCACAATTTTTGGGTTTTTTATTTTGCCCCTCAATATGAGTGTTTGAGATAAAAACATCCTCATTTGTACTAATTTAATAATTATTAGGAAATTTAACACCACATGGCAATTTTTTAATTTAAAAAAAAAATGATGTGGGGGATTTTTTGGGCCCGAAATCCACATCAGTGCGGATAATCCGTATTAGTTGTCATCTATGATAACTGCACCAAAACTTGGTCTTTATTTTTATGAAAGGTCTGTCCATGTCGACCATAGTTGGAAAGTCACTAACATCTTTCTTACATTTAAAAGCGCACACAGAACAAATGTTGACTGAAGAAACTTTTGAATGATGCAAGTTAATATTTTTCAGCTTCTGTGGTGTCAATGCAGTTTTGCCAGAAATTAATATTCAGGAATAATTCTAGAAATTCAATAACCTTACTATCTGAAGTAATAGATTCTGGAAATTTTTATACCTATCTTTTCAACATAGATGTGTATCTGTGTCTACTTTACACGTGGATACAAACATATTAGATCAATCTTTAAGCAAATTTACTTGATAAACTATGTAGAAATACACACCTTTCATTCCTACAGATTGTAGCTTGACCGATTGATGAACCAATATTACTACAAAGGTCATTATTTATAGGCCTACTATGAAAAATATTCACTCAAGTGACCTATACGAGTCAATTTCAATATCATTTTCATAATAATCACCATCTAAATCGAATTTATCATCATGTGAATCATCAAACAAAGACTCAACAATTTGTTCAGCTGATTTGAATACACACAAAAATAATTATTTCAACACATAATTTTTGTTTTAAAATACTGACACTATGAACGACACATTGTAAACATAATTGTGCAATTTTGTGAAGCAGCTATCTCACAATGCAATGTATACATTATGACATTGGTAAAATGCGTAAATCGATTTATTAATGATAATAAATATGAGGTAGCCTATGTTTTGTAAAGTCAAAACACCAAAAAATCAGTATCCCAAAGTAGTTATATTTTGTGTAAATCCCGAAATTTCAGGATCTCCTGTTCTAAGGGTTAGCATGATACAGTAATATCATGAAAATAATACAATACAATACAGCATGAAAAAATGAGATTGTAATGAAATCATTGTACCTGTTTAATACAAAGGAAGTTTGTCATGAAGACCAAAAATATGCATGGGTTTATTTATTTTGGGGGCATATGATGAGAAGAAGATTTCTATGCTAGCAGGTGAAACTTTACGAACAATGATCAAGAGTATTAATAGAAAGTTCTAGGCAGCTCAAAATCATGGCAGTGAAGAAGGACAATATAGAAACTAATAGAAGTAATGATAAGATCACCAATGCCAACAAGTTTTACACATGAGTTAGTGTGTAATAATTGCTTTGCATGTAGGCCTATTTGCCTTTATGTCAACTTAGCATGTGTGTTCCAAATGTGTTGCACCATATTTAAGAAATTACATTTAAGAACATCTGACAGTAACTATTGGATATTTTGTTGCCTCCTTATCTACAGGGTTGATAATAAGCCTTCACGAAAGTGAACAAATTTCTTTGGTCCTGGGAGGAGGGGTCACAGAAGAAAATATGTTATAATTGGAGGGTTTGAGGACATGCTAAAAAAAATTGTTGAACACTGCAGCTGTATAGGACATTACTTATCGACTATCATTAAATTCTTAACTCATACATTCTGCATGACCAGTGTAAGGATAATGCATGATTTCTGTTGCTTATGAGCATTGAGCCGAGCTAGTTCTTGTGAATGTGAGACTATCCTCACTAATACCTCAACTCTAGAGGTCAGAATCAATGTAGCAGCAAAAAAACATTAGGTCATTAGCATATTTATTTCATGCATTCTATCTATCTATCTATTCGCTAAACCCTTTGCTGACTTTCAGTGTCAGGGATTCAAGAGTTTTCTTGTGATGGTCCTCGTTTGTGCTGCGTATATTGTGGAATTTGTCACATCTTTTATTTTGTCCATCAGTTTTGTGATCGGCTTATAGGTCTGCCTTCACTGTATCTATGTAGCATAGCTTGCTGTAGTATGCTGTCTGGTAGTCTGCTGATGTGTGCAAACCATTTGATCTGTTGTTTCTTAATATATTCCAAGATTGGGGTGGTGCCTGTTCTTTGTATAATGTCTTCATTCCTCACTCTGTCTCTTAGCAATATTCCTATGATTCTGCATAAGCATGCCATTTCAGCTGTCACAAGTTTACGTTTGTCTTGGTTATGTTCTGTTACTCTTTCTGAAAGTTGTTTGAAGGTGAAGATTGCATCTGTACAGCTTTTATTTTTCCGAAATCCCAATTGTGTGTTGTTGAACTTTGGTTTTATATATGTGTGCATCCTCTCTAGTATGATGTTAAATTTTTTTCCAATGTGGCTCAAGAGTGATATGTCTATATACTTTGTGCAGTCCCTCTTACTGCCTTTTTTCTTCCAGATGGGAACAATCACCACTGTATTCCACTCCTATGGTGTCTGTTGTGTCTTCTATATCACATTGAAGAGTCTGTGTAGCCACTTTATACCTGTCACTGTTAGCATTTTATTAGTTCTTTATGTATGCTGTCTATTCCTGGTGCTGTGTTATTTGATGCATGTTTAACTGAATCTTCAATTTCAGATTTCAGGATGTATGGTTCTAGATTTCTTCTATTGTATTTATTGTTGTAATTACTTCTCCTTCCTTTAAGTTTAATAGTTGATTGAAATAATTTGTTCATCTTTCCATGATTTCTAGTGGCCTATTTAGTATGTTGTCGTATTCATCATTTATTATTTTTCTTGGTTTATAAGTGTCTTTTTTACTTCACATGTTTTGTACTTTCTTGTAGAACTTCTTCGATGCATTTTGTCTATCCTTGTTAAGTATTTCTCTATATTCTTGTAATGACTTAATTTTTTTTGCAGATTTGATGATTTTCTTGGTGTTAATCTTTGCTGTCTTGTATGCTAAGTTATCTTCATGAATTTTGCTTGTTACCCAATTTTTGAATTTTTGTTTTATATTGTTCATTATTTTCTTTACCTCTTCAGTCCACCAAGCCGCTATTTTTGGTTTCGTGCCTTTATGGTATTTATATCCACATATGTTTCCTACTGTTTGTATGATGGCATTTTTGAAATATTTCCATTCTTCTTCTATGTGTTGGGTGTTTTTAAATCAAATTGCTACCTTTAATTCCTTATATGATTGCTAAAGATTAATTCTCCTGGACCAGATAATATTTTTAAAATAATGAGAAGTATTGGTGAAGTATAGCATATAAATAATCACAAAATGCTAAATGACATTTGCAAGAGTGGCAATATTCCATCTGATTTATTGCAATCAATATTTATAGCCTTACCAAAGAAAACTGTTTCAGTAGAATGTGAAGACCACATAATCAGTCTTATGAATCAGATTTCAAAGATCCTACTTCATGTAATCGTAGGACAAATAAAAGTAAACGTAAAAACAGAAATTGCAGAAGAGCAATGTGGATTTGTGGAAGGAAAAGTCACAAGAAATGCCTTATAGGGTATAGGGCCTATATAATATGAATGCTGATGGAGAAAGCAATGCAAATACAAAATGACCTGTACTTGTCCTTCATAGATTATAGTAAAGCATTTCACAAGGTGAAGCATTCCGAATATTACTAAATATTGATGAGAAAGGTTTAAAGATAGTAAGAAATATATATTGGAAACAAACATCTGCAATTAGGGTTGAGAGTAATGTAGGAGAATTCCAAAAGATAGAAATTGGCATCAGACAAGAATGTGTAATGACACCAGGTCTTTTCTCCCTGTATACAGAGGATATTATTCGAAGTATAGTAAAAACATGCAAGGAATAACAGTTTGAGTTACAATCTGAATAATCTGAGATATCCTGATGATAACAGTTCTGGTTGCAGTGAGTGAACAAAAACTTCAAGCTCTGTTAGTACACAAAAGTGAGAATAAATGACATATAGTCTAAACAAAAATAAATCAGATGTAATGGTTGTTTCAAAGAAATAACACCAACAAGATGCAGTATTAATATCAATGATGCAAAATTAAATCAAATAGATAAAATCAAGAATATTGGCACCCTTTTAACATCTGATACTCCAATGAGATAAAAAGCAGGATAGTACAGGCCAAATCAGCATTTCAAAAGATGATCAATATTCTATGCAATCAAGAAGTATCAATGCATACAAAAATTTGATTGCTAGTATGTTACATTGAATCAATTCCTCTTTACGGGTGCAAAACAAGGAAAGTAAACAAAAGAGCTCAAGATGAGCTGGAGGCAAATGAGATGATGGCTTTTGAGAAGAATGATAAAAATTCCATGGACAGCCAAGAAAATTAATATAGAAGTTCTCAGAGATGCTGGAGTAAAAAGACAAATTATAGCAAAAACTAGAAGCAGACAACCAAATATTTTAGTCTGTGTGATGAGAAAAGCAAAATTTAAACATTTAGTAACCACCAGAAAAGATAAAGGGGAGAAAAGAAAGATAAAGAGAGAAATTTCTGAATGGGTTTTCACTGTGCCACAAAAATAATCACCAACTGAACTTATTGAAATGTCACCAACACAAGAGACAAGAAGTTGTGGAAAAACATGACAGTCTAAACCACCCGACATGACACTTAACCTATTGATTGAATGATCAGTTGGAATTCTGTTATTCTTTAAGTAGATTACAGCTTTTCAAGCTTGGCATAATTTATAATTTAACAAAGGGCCCTAGTTATTTGAATATTACGCAAAATCTGTGCTTGATTAAAATTATTTGGAATGAATATTGCATTTTGTTGCTGCCTGCTATTTTTGTTGTTTTAATGTTCCTCACTGCATGTTTTCTGCCACCAGTTACACCCCCATTCCCTGTTTCTTCAAGGATTCCTTACAAAAATACAGGTACATATTTCCATTTTACTGTATGCTTTTTTTAAATGTTTTCCGTATTAGCTAATCTTAAATGTAGAATTGCCCAGGCAAAGATAACATTTCACAAGATGAAGGACATCCCATCTAATGTATCTTTGTCATTTGAGATGATACAAAGAGTTCTTAGAAGTTATATAGAACCTATACTGATGAATGGAAGTGAATCTTGAACAAATAACAGAACAGTGAATAATTATATATAGGCAACTGAGATGTGGTTGTTAAAGAAACATGTTAAGAACATCATAGACTGATAAAAAGAATAATGAAGATAAGTTAATTTGCAAGAGAGCTGCTCATCAGCATTAGAAAGAGACTGTCCACATTTTATAGACACATCATGAGAAGAGGAAATATGGAGTATATCCTAATAACAGGCAAGTTGAATAGTAGCAGGAGTATATCCTGATAACAGGCAAGTTGAATAGTAGCAGGAGTATATCCTGATAACAGGCAAGTTGAATAGTAGCAGGAGTATATCCTGATAACAGGCAAGTTGAATAGTAGCAGGAGTATATCCTGATAACAGGCAAGTTGAATAGTAGCAGGAGTATGAGAAGATGAAGAAAGACGGTACTTGACAACCTAGCATTGTAGTATGGTTGAACATCAGTATCAGAAATGATTGAAAGCACACAACACAGAAGGCTGTGGAAAGACAAGATAACCAATGACACAAGGCATGGACCAAAAGGTGAAGATGCCCTTGTGTTGTCAGGCCTGAAAGGGGAGCAAATAATAGCAACACTTTTTACCTTCCATGAATATCATAGGAGATAACTAAGGAGGTTATGAGGTGGTTGACTGTACCATTTTACCATTCACTTTGACCATAGGGTGAACTACCATTGGCCAGCAAAGTTATCCGGAAGCCACCCAAATGCTGAATGTTTCAGGCCAAAAGTCACAATATCACAGTAAAGCTGTAAACCATGACACAACAGAGTCTGTTCTCCAGATTGCATCATGCTAATCTTCTTCTAAATAATTGATCTTCTGTGAAAGTAAAGGTGGTAGGCAAACAGCTGATCACATCATCCATTGGTATGTGCTTGGTTAATAATAAAAAAAACAGTGCTGACACGATATTCTCCAATACTTACCAGGTATAAATAAGGGCAATTTTACTTATTTACTACTGAAAATGTGCTTAAGTTAGAATACTAATGTAAGACATACTGAGGCAGAATTCACCAGTGTAAGAGAAGTGTGCTTTGGCTAAAATATGTGTAAGACATACTTGTACAGAAATCATCAGTGTAAGGCAAATATGATTGGGCTAAAATATACATGTAAGATAAACAGGTGCAGAAATCTGATCACCAGTGTAAGAGAAGTGTTTTTGTGCTAGAAAACTAAGGTAAAACATAGTGATGCAGAAATCACTAGTGTAAGAGAAGTGTATTTATGCTAGAAAACTAATGTAAAAAATATTGATGCAGAAATCACCAGTATCAGAGAAAAAAATGATTTTTTTTTCTTCAAGAAATACTAGCTTGTTATGGGTTCACTTTTATACTTGAATAAAATAATATCGCCAAAGACGGATGTGTCAGGCCATTGGTGAAAAAAAGGGGGACACAATTCATTTCCATTCTCTGACTACATCCTGCTCAAAATCTAGTAGGACCATTGTCATGTTACACTAAAGAGATCCAGTGGGAGTTTGAGAATGAGCACAGAGGAGGAGGAGGAATAAAATAGTGAAGAGTAGGGAAATAAATGAATGAATAGATTAAAAAACATGAATTTTCTTATGCACGATTTCAGTGTATAGATTTATATTACAGGTGGAGGAAACCAAACCATCAGCCACACAACATCATTACAACCACAGCAACAACAGCAGGTTATACAGTACCAACAGTATCAGGTCAGTGATAACCTTTGACATAGACTGCGACAGCACAGTTGCTAGTTTGGGGTTTTTTTTAATGGTATGAATTGTGCATTTTCACTTTTCCTGTGCTAGGCATTGTAGATTACACTTTTTCTGTTGTTGTTGTTGTTGTTGTTTGTCCATCACATGATGATGATGACCATTTGTTACATCCACTTTTGAAAATTCAATTTTAGTTATGTCTTTGATTATGAGTTCGTAGATGGCTAATGAGCCCTATTCGAGCTGTAAATTTCCTTGGACAGTTCGGACATGGAATGATGACTGTAGACGGATCTTGGTATTTCCGTGACTTTCTAGCTGCTCTCCGCTGTTGAGCTGCTGCATTTCTTTTCTTTTCACAAGATGATGCGCTCTTTTTTATTTTAGAACGCCATGTAGATCTATTTTGTGCAAGTTCTTCCCATGTATCGTGGTCTATTTCAAAGGCTTTCAGTGAGTTCTTTAACGAGTCCTTGTAGCGCTTCCTTTGGCCACCTTGAGATCGTATACCCTTCTCTAGCTCACCATAGAGAAGTATCTTTGGCAGATGATGGTATACGCACCAAATGACCTGCCCAACGAATCTGTGTCTTCTGTTGTTAATGCCTCCTCAAATGACTTGTGGAATAGTTATATCAAAATTTTTAAACTCTTGAAGATGCAATGCATAATCTAGACTTTATTAAGCTTTTCTTACAACTGTAAGGTATACTGAAGATAAAAGGGAAATGGGGAAGGCATATGGGGAAAACCTGAACCTGAGTATAACAAAGTCAATTCTCTACATCTTTTCAACCATTTTTTAGCCTTCCTAAAGACATAAAGAAATGCCTGCTGAGAGGGAATCAACCCTTGTGTGGCCTTCCTAAAGATATATAAAAATGCCTACTGATAGTGTATGCTATGCTCCTGGCAGGACATCATGATCCTGGAATACTGCTGCCTGGATTGACTCCCTTTGGAGACTAAACATGCACCCCCCCCCCCCTAATACAATCACACATTGAGACAACAAACATTAAACAAGTTTGTGTGTCACTTTGATTACTTACTGAGGGAACCCATATTTTTGTCACAAAAGCTATGGGTTGTCTGTTAAGAGCTACCTGCTCACAGTTAAAGGAATTACTTCATCAGCATCAATGCTTTTTTTAGTACCATTTCATACATGATGAGCCTTCAAGTTCTTTACTTAGTGTCCATGTCTAACATTGGTAGCATAATTTGTATATAAAGATAATATTTATATTCTGTCATTTAACCCTTGAACAGCACAATGGAAATTCACTGAATCATTTGCCTATTCTAAAATGCAATGTTACAATTAGCATCCCTTTGATCAAACTCAATTTAAAATAATCAAAATAGTTTTAATATAATTCAACTATTATATATAAGCATACTGCCACTTTCTTGACACTATTTATTATATTGGACAAGATTAGAGTTAGTTTATTTTTTCTTCAGCGTTCATTTTCAAACTCCCGCTGGATCTCTCTTGTAACAGAACCATGGTCTTATTAGATTTCCAGCAGGATGTAGTCCAGAGAATGGAAATGCATTGTGTCGCCGTTATATTGCACCTATGACCCGACACATCTGTCTTCAGTGGAAAGTTAGTTTATTTGAATGTATGTTTCTAAATTCAGCAAAATACTCACAAACAACTGCCTGTTTTTTGTTTGAAGAATTACCTGTAATTTTTTAGCTGGTCTGTTAAATTCTCTGTTCACTACATAATCTTCTATCTTCCAAAGTTCAGTAAATGTGCTCACAAAACTTGCACTTTTCATTTATCTTTGTTAGTTCTAATCACAGAATAACAACTAATTTATCAGTGGCGGTTGCTTTAGAATTGTACAATTAATCTCCTAATAAATGAAACAAACTCAGAAATTATGTGGCAAGAAGTCTATTAGGATGACCATGTAGTGAAATCTCAAAAAACATATTCCTTAATTTCTATGCAGAATAAATGTAGACATTTTTTTAAATCTTGTTATTCTTGTATTTTACTATCCATTAGTCTCAGCAGTTTCAAAATCAGTCAATGCTACATGATGGACAAGTACAAGGTACACTACACATTGATACCAGCCCTAAGATGATTATTGGTTCACAAAGTCCATCTGCTGGAAGGTTAGACATTAGATTCGTTAAAAATATGTTTTATTTTGTTCTTCCATTGAGATTTTTTACTGGAAAAGTAATTTTAATTTCTTATTAAAGTCACAAATATTTCAATGTTTTATTCCTGGTGTATATAACATATATCCTGCTGTGCACTGGAGGGAAGCTGGGAAGGTATTAGCCTAATCTTTGGTCTTTCTTGACCTTTCTTCAAGACAATAGTTGTTATTCATCAACTTTATCTATTTTCTGAAAACTTAATTGCTGTTCTGAAGAGTATATGAAAACTTAATTGCTGTTCTAAAGAGTATATGAAAACTTAATTGCTGTTCTAAAGAGTATATGAAAACTTAATTGCTGTTCTGAAGAGTATATCTCCAAAATTTGTATATTATAATTTCATTTCTGCTTCTTCTCTATATTTATGGTATTCTTATCCCCTAGTTCAGATACTTTCTGTTACACTGTAAATACTTTTTGTCTTTTTTACAACAAGAAAAACCATCAAATGCTACATGTGAAAGGGAAATTCTTGATAAAATATAATTTATGTCAACACAATAGACTAGCACAGTCGTATCAGTTAATGTGTGATTTCGAAACAAGAGAGATTCAGAATGCTCATCAAACTAGAAGAGTAATCCCAATAGTAAACATGGTCTTCAAGCGCAATCCTGATCAACGTCACTAATATGAACCAACTTCTAATAAGGTTGCAATGATTTTCATCAACAAAGATAGAGAACCATCCTTTCACTGCAACATTCGCATTTATTTATTCATAAAAAATTGGTTACCGACTATAATTGATGAATTAGTTATGGACTGTATGATGTCATACTAGTTCTCCAACCATGCAAGGTAAACATGTTTACCTAATTCTGTGACCCCCCCCCCCCCCCCAAGGAATTGTCACATATATCAGTGAGTTGCTGTTTATCACACCCTATCTGCCACCTGTTCATAGCTGAGACACCACATATACATTAGCAACTAGAAATATGGTCAGGGCCGGAGCTTATATGGTTCCCTCAGCTTAATATATAACATTGGGTTCTCAGAATGTTACACAACAAAGGGAAATGTAATTGAACAGATCAAGTGTTGTGAGGTTTCCACAAGAGGAAAGCCTCATTATTTGTGCATGTTACCTGCTGTTTACAGTTGCATAATGGTTACTCTGATAGACTAATAGTGAGACCTTCAGACTTTTTACATGCGACATTAGGTTATTTATTTTTATTTTTTCAGTATGTTTAGGTTATGTATATGTTTATATTTTCTTTTATTACCACTATTAGATTTTCTATATTTCTATCTACTCCTTTTAATGTAATATGAATCTGTAACTTCTCTCATCCTAACCTAACAACACTGCTCTACTGTCCCCTAGTAAGCAGACACCTGTTGTGTGTGTTTGTTTTATTAATTCACCTAATCAATTTATATTCCTAAAGCCCTTCCTCGCCTGACAATATGAACACACTGAGACAACATATGGCTACAAGTATCGGACCACAAATAGTGAGAGGTCAGAGTTCACCAACTGTTTACTATGGACTGTCTCGAAGGGGAAGCCTTTCCTCTCTTACTGGTAAGAAGATATTAAACTATACAACTTTGCAACATCTACCGGGATATTTCACAATTTCATTTATTACTCACTTTTGAAACAGTTATATTATGTTTAGTATGTACACAGGGCTTGATAAGTCTTTGGTAAGGGTGTGGGGTGTGCCTTTGAAAAATAAATGCCAATCCCCTGGTTTTTGTATATTTTTTTATGTTCTGTTATTTCATTTTTTAGAAATTTATTAGGTGGAGGAGTTTACACACTTTTTGTATCCGAATACTAAATATCTTGTTCTAATTTCTTAAGGAGAGATAAAAACTTTTCAAACCCCCACCCTCTCCCAATCTACAGACTTTAATGTACATTTTGTTAGATGCAGGTAGCTGATAAGTCCTATATGGACCCCAAAGTTTCTTGACAGGTTGGGAAGGGAAATAGCACTTTAGCTGGTGATGGATCCTCAATGTACTTGGACAGGTTGAGCAGGACATGATCACTTTAGCTAATGATGGCCTAAAGGTTCTTGGACAGGTTGCGCAGGAATTACCACTTTAGCTAGTGATGGGCCTAAAGGTCCTTGGACAGATTGGACAGGAAATGATAACTTTAGCTGGTGATGGATCCTCAATGTACTTGGACAGGTTGAGCAGGACATGATCACTTTAGCTTATGATGGGCCTAAAGGTCCTTGGACAGATTGGACAGGAAATGATCACTTTAGCTGGTGATGGACCCTAAAGGTTATTGGACTGGGAGCTATCACTTTAGCTGGTGATTGATATGTCTGTAGTTTTCTAGCCAGTCTGCACTTCTGAGCCACACTTCTTGTTTTATATGATGTGCCTTTATTGATTTCAGTGTGCCAGGTAGCTTTTAATAATGTCTTTTTAACACTGGAGGATCATTATAATCATATATTGTTGTCTCCCAGCTCTGGATCAGCTTTGCCTCATTTCCTCATAGCATTTGCCATATAATAATAATAATAATAATAATAATAATAAAACCTATAATAGCCAGTCAGGTTAATAGTGGTGTCTCACTGGAAGCATCAGCACAAAAAGCTCTCCACACATCTCTATCATCAGACATTCAGAGGAGCGTAAAATAATTATGCCCAGACCATTCCTTGTTGTTATGAATTCAGTATTTTCTCTGTGGCCCCCTCATCCCTTTCCTCCCTTGACTGTTCCTTGTTACACTGGATTAATGATTCCTCATACCTTTTGAGTATGGATGGTTTCCTCACTAACATTGCAGATGTTTACCCCAAATTATATTTTTAGCAACTATCATAAATTCCCACAAATAAACAAAGTAGCCTGCCAAAGTAATATGCTTAATAGCTTAACAATATATATTTCTATTTAAACAGTTTTAAAATCACAGCATTAATGATGACAGTAGACAGAAAATGAAAAGTTCAAAAAAATTAGATAAAACACAGTGAAAACATCATTGTTAAACATCATTCTTCATTGTTAAAATAGATTTGTCCTTGACCTATCAAGTTTCTTTCTGATAGAGATCAGAATTTTGCCATCTGATGTAGGCACATGTAGTATTGGGAAAACCCATAGATTAGTATTAATAGTATTAAATGTGCTGCTGATCTTTGTCTCATGTGGATCTTTGCCCCCACCTATCCTATTCTTGCAGTAATTTTGTCAATGCTACAATATGAACTGTCAGTGAGGTCTTGAAAATGAAAAAAAAATAAGTCTAGACAGACCCATAGGTGTTCATTCTCTTCCGACAGATGTTGAAGAATATGCACACAGTTAGTTCCCATGACTCACTGGTTCAGATGTACTATAGAGTGACACCCATACAATAACAATTATCATGTGACATATTATAAATATTAAGAGTACACACCACAAAACTTAAGACTGACTTAACATCCACTTTTAACAAAGAGTTGAATATCCTTGAACACTTTTATAATTGATGTAAAAGTCAAGTGTCACAATCTCTGCCCAGGTTGTAATATGAATTGCTGT
Organism: Meghimatium bilineatum; assembly: GCA_034231615.1. Classification (NCBI taxonomy): domain Eukaryota; kingdom Metazoa; phylum Mollusca; class Gastropoda; order Stylommatophora; family Philomycidae; genus Meghimatium; species Meghimatium bilineatum. The sequence continues at coordinate 52,681,682 of CM067305.1, forward strand.
CCTTGTGAAGTGGTTTATTATGAGAAATGTGAGGTAACTGCAGTTAAGAGTCACTCATCAACAATGTTGGATGAAATGTTCGTCTATCTCTTAGGTTTGTTAATATTCAAATATTTTTGTTTGTTATAAAAGTGGCCTGCTATTGCTATTCGTAGCAAAGTATATTTGTATATATTTAAGCATAAATACTTATTGTCTTTCTCACAGATTCAGATATGGTGCATGCAACACCCAAATTTGTCAAAGACACATCAAAGTACTGGTACAAGCCCAATATCTCTCGAGAAGAAGGTAAATTACATACTTACTTTGTATTGTATATTATAAGGAGTGTGTTTATTTTAGTATGTTGGATTAAATTTTGTTCTTTTTATGAAACAGCATGTTGCAATAAAGTTTGTTTTATCTAGTGGCAGTTTTTCCTGTTTTAACTATGCTCTATAACTCATTATTCATAATGCATTCTAAAAAATGATGACCATTCTTTTTATGCTTTTCAAAAGCCTCTTTTTAATAGTAGAGCTATGTCTTATAAATATTGTATTTTAAAGTGTTATAATTTTAAAAGTGTAATCTTTTTTTCAACTATTATGTTGTTGTTACTTCAATGGGTGAATCCCAAAAGAATAACACTATAGTATTAGTAATTGTTTGAATATAAATACTTTTACAAACCTCATTTACCATTACAAACAGTTCTTTATAATATATTAAAGTCATGACATATAGCCATATTACTGTTAAACATTAAAATGAATTTTGTTTAAGACAAATGGAATTATTACAAACCTCAAACATTTTCAACAACTGACAAATTATCTCATAAATATTTTTTTCACAGCCATCCAAATGCTGAAGGATAAACCACCTGGTGCTTTTGTAATTCGAGATAGTAACTCCTTCCCTGGTGCTTATGGTCTGGCCCTTAAAGTTGCCACTATTCCTTCCAATGTGCAGGCCAAACCTTCAGGTATTTCCTCTATTTTCTTCCTCTAACATTGACTATATTATGATTTACTAACACGCAATTCTTATTAACCAATTATACATAAAGTTACATTTTTAAAATTCAGTGTCATGGGTGACTTCTGTTGGTTGTTGAAGCACAAAGTTCATTTCACTGCCGCAGATGACTTTTTATCTGTGAAGATGACACAATTTGTTCACAAGATGACAAAAATGGTGGTATTTTGTTGACTACACAAGTATTAGGCATATTCAGTGTGGGAATTCTTGTTTATTACAAATGTCATTCAAATAGAGTGAAACAGTTATTGGATTGCTTCATCGCGGACAATTGTAGATTTTACTATTGTATTGCAATTTTTTCAATAAACATTTTAATATGGATAATGTAGCTGATAATACCCAGTCCAGTCCAGAGTGAGTCTTATTTTGACTTTCTAACAAACAATAGCAATAAAAATGGACTTAGAATCAGATAGAGAATTGGACTATGATTCAAATATAAAGACGTTCATAGGTTGATGCAAGATAGTTCCATAAGTGTCAATTACTCTATAGATTTTCCATATTAGGCCTAATACAGATTTCCCCCCACCCAAAAAAACAACCCCAATTTAAAATATATAACTTTTTTAATTTCTTAAATAAAAAAGTCACTTGATGTTAAATTTTCTAGTGCAGACATTTTTATCTCACACACTCATATTGAGGGACAAAATAAGTTTTTTATAATAAAATAAAATTTAGTGAAGTTTTTTGAAGTTGTTTTTTTTTGTGTGTGTGTTAAATACTGACATTTTTATTCAAATATGAAAATAAATTGTTAAAAATATGGATTTTTGAAAAAAAAAATTGACATCTATGTAATTCGGTATGTCCAGCAGTGAGTGATGAACACTTATTTCAAAAACAGGAGAAGGACACCACCAATACTAAAAGAAATCTTTCAAAACAATTAATGGAAATGAAATCCTTTTGATAAAAGCTTGAGTTGTTGTACATTTTTTTTTCTAAAAGTTTGGAATTCATAATATTATTGATTTCTAATTATTTTTTTAAATGATCAACTACAAAACTCATCATGTTTCAAAAATTGGTGTGGCAGTGGAAAAGATGTGTATTAACTCTTGGTCTCCGTAAGCCACAGTAAGGTTGTCCTCCTATGCCGGGGGACATTTTAGAATATTTTTAGTAATTTATGGTAGTATTTGTATTTTTACAATTTCTCCATCACTATTCTATTCACATTATCAATTCTGACATCAAAATATTCAGAAATGGATAGGCAATTATATTATATTTAGTATGTGTGCTTATTTGCAAAATTATATTAGGTATATAAAATTTAATTAATAAAAAACAAGAAAATATGGCGAAATAACAATATAAATTTGTACATACCCAAGCTTGTATCCCAGAAAACCGAATCATAATCCATTAATTGTGAAATAAAATACACCTACATGTATCCTGAACCATTTTGTACTGCATACAAGTATTTATATATACAGAATTACTTATAAATGTCACATTGTCTTGAAGTCAACAAATGTATACAAAATGCACATTTTCCACAAATTTTCTAATGATTAGGCCTACATTTTTGTGCCCAGGACTTATTATTTAATCCTTATATGCATAATACAAATCATTATGCCTTAGATAATGTTTGAAAATTCACATTCGTATATGATACTACTAAAATAATGTTTTTGAATATAGATAATGGGGAAAGCAATATATATTGCATTGGAAACGCCCCTCCTGAGCTTCATCAAAACTCAAATATAAATCAGAACTTCCATCAAAGTCAGATCGTAATAATAATTATGATTCAATATTAGGCCTACAATCATAAACTAAGCTAATGTTGAAATTATTACCTAACGTATTCTAGAACATTTCCAAAGCCTAGCTAAATTAAAAACATAGAGGACGTCTACATCTCATTACTTCTAATTCAAGTAGCAATAAGTTACACAAAATGAAAATGTAAACACACTTGTTTATATGAAATTAAAGCTAAAATTTAACAAAATGTCTCCGACTTTCACCACGCTTCCCAAGATAGACCTATCCTTAATCGGAAGTACCGCAAATAATGACTGTTCATTTGATTTTACGGTCGTCGTAATGTTTATAATTCATAATAGTAAATTCATATAAAAATGTCGATTTAAGCGGCTTTTGGCATAGCTGTTCTCCCTAATGTAGATATTAGCGGCTCGGTGGATATAAGGAGTTAAAAAGTCAGGGCAGTGAAAGTGTTACTCCCCAAATATTTTACACACAATTATTAGTTATATGTTTACTGTTTCTTAATGTTTTATGTTTTAGTTCATTAATTTATTGTCTTGTTATAGGAGATCCACAGGCAGATTTGGTTCGGCATTTTCTAATAGAACCCACCCCGAAAGGTGTTCGCTTGAGAGGATGCAGTAATGAACCTGTGTTTGGTGAGGGCACTATTTTTGTTCTACTTCAGCATTATTTCTACTGTAGCATTAGGTTTGACAGCATTCTCTACATTACTTTATTACATTTGTTATATGTGTCAGTGTTGTTATGTAAGAATGTCAACAAGTCATAAAATTTTATTTTTATCAGTCCGAATCCTGTAATTCATTACAGGATAAACCTATATAATAATATTGGTGCATATTTTATATGACATTACATGTTATGTAGAAGTCATGATAGCACATACACAGCTATGCTCAATGATTAAGAGTTTGATTCCTAGAGAAATTAAAATTTTATCTAAACTTATCACAATCATCTTCCTGATTACTGGGAATCAGAATAATTTTAAGGAACTATAGTTACGCTACACCTAGCATAGTACTCCCTATGACATAATAGTTGTGAGAATAGAGATTTTATGTTTATGTCTATGTTATTATGTCATTAACACTAGGGATAATGTATTTTTGATTTGATTTTTTTTATTAAAACTATTAGACATATATGTTTTTTGTTGTTAAATAAATGGTGACAGCATTCAAGTGTATTTATTGCATTTAATTTTTGTTCATTTGGCCATTTCTTTGTAAATATCCCTTTTAGCTAGTAACATAGAAATAAATCTGTGTTCCTTTGTTTGTTTGTTATTTTTCATTTTTAAAATATTTTATATTTGGTATTTTTACTATTAATTAGTTTTATTAGTAACAGTAACAACAGTACATTATCCTTAGTTTTATCACTTAGTATTATATTACTGTGATACTCTCCACTTTGTCAGATATCCTCTGATAAGGTTATTATTTATTATTATGTCATTAAATTGTATGACATGTAATACTCTAGCAGTGTCACATGATTGTGGTATTTAGATATTCAGGTGATGCTACCAACATATCAAGAAGCTGTAATACCTACAGGTCTAGAACATATGATTGTGTCAGTAAATTGACACAGTTTGTCTCAATTTTTCATCAAAGCCTTTAAGACCAAAATATAACAGATTAAAATTTATGACAAGAGGCAAATTTGATAATAAAGTTACAATTATAAAAAGTTATATTTTCCATTGGTAATATAGTGAAACACTAACAATGACATCCAGATTAAAAACCAAATATTGGTATTTGAAATGAAGTCATATGAATATAATAAACACAGAGAAGTTGTAATTTTTACAACAGAGAAGTTGTACAGGTAAATTCAGGTCAACAAAGACCTGATAATAGAGAAAAATTGGCTTATGAAAAATATTTTTTTATTGCTAGCTAATATATAGCCATTAAATTGGGTACCAGATGACAAAAGAAAAAGAGGAAGACCATGAGAGACTCTTAACAGAACAACCATCAAAGAGGGAATGACATATGGGTCTCAATAACATGCAAGAATTACACACAGTAACATTGCATTGCTCAAACTGGGGAGCTCTGGTTTATGCCCTATGCACCACATTCAGCACTGAAGGAACATAGATAAAAAGATAGAATATATGGAGCATAAAAAGATAGATTATCTTAAAAAAGACTACTGTCTTTAAAGAAAAGGTTCCAGAAAAGAGAAATTATGACATGGAAATAATTGCCTGCACAAGATAGATTTAGTTTATTGCAGAATAGGCATATACAAATTTCATCACTGGAATGTTGCACCTAACTTCTGAGCTGTTGTTCTTCTACTCTGCTCTGAATCGTCAAATGTTTTAGCATCACTACAGAGAATTGTTCTCCATGTGATGTGATCTTCTGCCAGCTTTCCCCAGTTGTCAGAAGTAATGGCATAAGAACTCATTGATGATTTGCACATATTTTTTTATCATTTGAGGGGGGAAAAAAGAGAGAATGCTTATATTTTGCTTGCATTATTAAATGTTACTGAAGAATGAATCAATGCTACATGGCATATTTACCTGCAACAAAATAAACATCTTCCAATACAGAAAATGAATAGATTTACAAGAATTATTCATTATTTTCTTATGTATGTTAAATAAGTAAAAATGTTTTGATGTTTCCAGTAACAAAAATTAATGAGCTTCTTTCTAATATTTTTAATAGGCAGCTTAGCAGCTCTAGTATATCAGCATTCAATCACACCTTTAGCTCTACCTTGGAAGTTATCATTGCCAGAGCCAGGTAGGGGGTGTATGTATTTATGAATTTTAAAGCTGTGTATAAATATATATATATATATATATATATATAAATTAGCATGGATCGGACATGTATGCAGGCATAATTCCTTGTAAAAAACAATGCTGCAGGGAACTGTCGAGGGTGGAAGAAGCAGAGGAGGACAAATAAAGGCATGGACAGACAACATCAAGGAATGGACAGGACATGATATTGCCACACTCATCCGCATCACTGAGGATAGAATTCGCTGGAGGACTCTGTGTGCTGAAGCATCCAATGTGGTATCCATACAACCCTGAAGGGTTACGGGTTTATTGATTGATTGATATATCAATCAATCAATAAACCCGTAACGCTTCAGGGTTATATATATAAATGTTCAATACTAGGAGAAGTGCCTACATTCCAATTTTTAATATTATGCAGTTTCATATTTCAATCCAACTTTGTTATAGTATGCAGAGCTTTCCTGACATCACTGAAATCATGTCACTAGCAAACCTTATTGCAACAAAAACAAAATGACTAATTTAATCAGAGATGTCTGTTTACAGCATGCCTGCTACAGATACGTTTGTACATACTCCTGAGATGAAAAGATGAAACAATATGAAAAGGATCATCCAATGGCAGACATGGGGAGAGTGTTCTTAGTTATGAAATGCATACTTCACCTTTATCGATATTTCTGCTAACACAGTTCATCTGCCACTATTACATTTTTCACAATATTCCAACTTTTCAATATTATTTCATGTTCTGCTAAATAATGTATGCATCTCTTCCTGTATTGTTCCATATATAATAAATAAATAACTATGGCAAAGTAGTAGTAATGATACTAAAATAATCCTTGTACGGTCATGTGTTTTCCCAGTGGCAACATATGGATGCGAGACTTGGACTTTAAACAAGACAATATCAAAAAATATAAACTCATTTGAAATAAAGTGCAACAGAAAGATCCTATGAATATCATGGATAGTAATTTGTAATTTAATGAGAAAAACAAGATATCCTTTACAGAACAATGCTTCTCAACTATTGTTGATTCTTTAGATACCATTTGTTCAGAGAAAAAGAAGAAAATAGAAATTTGGAAATTACTGAAACTAAATGAAAAGTGGCTTCCAAATACAATCATAAGAAGGAAGCTATAGTTTAATACCTAAAGAGACATAACAGCATTAAAAGACTGATTATGGAGAACAGAATGTCAGGGATAAAAGAAGAAGAGAAAGACCAAGAAGACAACGTACCAGTGACATTGAAGAATATATCAACATGTCTCGGCCTGCTTACCTGAGACAGGTGTTCGGAGTATCCATGATAAAGACAACATTCTGGAAAGAATATTTCACTTGATATATGTAAATAAATAAATGTATTTTGATGATAAGAATTTTAACACTGAATTTCATCAGCATCTTTTACATTATTCTCCTTCTGCATTTGTTCTTAATCTTATGCAGGATAGTAGTACATAGTTTGGACATTGAAGTATGTTGCATCTTAGTTTATAGCTTGGACACACATCTTCAATTTTACACTCACACAGAAAACATCATGGCATTTACAATTGCAGAACATCTCTAATGTTAGAGTCCAAATAAGGCCAAGAGACATTGCAGAAAACTAAAAGCAACATAAACATAGCAACAAAATCTTTTAGAATACCCATGATGCAAAGAGGACAATTTTTTATATACAACTCAGCAAAATTAGTCAGAAGATTTTTCTGAATGTTATGTCAGTAAAATCATACTTAAATAATGGACATACCAACCAACACTGATATTGACCAACTGAGAAAAATTACCATAAATATCTAACCTATTTAACTGTATATCAATCAATATCATCAATAAACCGGTAACCCTTCAGGGTCGTAGAGGTACCACGTTGGATGCCTCAGCACACAGAGTCCTCCAGCGAATTCTATCCTCAGCGATGTGGATGAGTGTTCAAATATCTTGCCCTGTCCATTCCTTGATGTTGTATGTCCATGCCTTTATTTGCCCTCCTCTGCTTTTTCCACCCTCGACAGTTCCCTGTAATATTGTTTTTGACAAGGAAACGTGCCTGCATACATGTCCGAACCATGCTAGCTTTAACTGTATTAAAAAAGTCTGAAAGTTAATGACAAGGAAAAATTGGTATGTGATCAAATTACTGCTCTGTGCTGATGATGTTTCAATTATGACACTCAGAGAAAGATCTGCTGATTCCGATTCGATGTTAATGAAATGAATAAATGGTATCTAAAGAATCAACAAGTTGAGAAGCATTGTTCTGTAAAGGATATCTTGTTTTTCCTCAATCATTATCCCTGATATTTTTATCCTCAATCATTATTAAACAAATTATCCCTGAATCAAAGAAGCCATTTCACAATACCAGTATTGCAACTACCATGATCATACTAACAAGTGGTCTGTATCTATCACCTTTTCTCTGCTTTTGATGTTAGGCATCGAGGATTGAATGACAATTGGTTTTAAGGCATTGGCTTGTTTGATCACTTGATATGCAGTAATATTGTGACATCTTAGAACATTAATAACTCCTTCAATCTTTCTTCATTTTCTTCCTCCACTTATTTTTGTTTCCATTCTCATGTTGTATGCACCTGCTGCTGACCAATATGGGTTCTTTCTCATTAAGTGACCGAACCATTTCAATATCTGTTTTTCAATATATCTGACCACAAACATTGTTCCAGCAGTTCTTGTAATTTCTTTATTTCTCAAATTATCTCTCCTTGTTCTGCTGCTTCTGTTAGACATCTCATCCTATATGTAGAAAGTTTTCTCTTTCCTTTCAAAGAAGTTGTAACATGAAATATGAAGTTTACTGCTGTTACTCTGAGAAGGTTAATGAAAGTCATAATTATTGTTCAAAAGTTCTTTAAATGACACTACTCAGATGGTTGCTGGTCACCCACACTTTAGTAATATCCAGGCAGTTGAGCACTTTAGAGAGAACTGTGTTAAGATACTGGTTAGTAACTAAATAACATTTTACCTTCAACAAAGAATACAGAATGTAGCTAACAACAATTACAAATTTGTAGCATCTTCTTCTTCAGCGTTCATTCTCAAACTCCCGCTGGATTTCTCTTGTAACAGGACAATTGTCCTACAAGATTTCCAGTTGAATATAGTCCAGAGAATGGAAATGCGTTGTGTTGCCGTTTTATTTGCGCCAATGACCCAACACATCCGTCTTCGGCGGTCGTAGCATCTAAATTTCTTGTACTCAATCTCTTTCATCTATTGATATCCATCCAGAAACCCATAACCTATCAGAGTTGTAGGGGTACCACATTAGATGCATGAACACACACAGTCCTCCATCAATTTCTATCTTCAGCACTGTGAATGAGTGAGAAAACTCTTGACCTATCTAGTTTATTAAGTTGTCTGTACATGATTTTCTTTGACCTCTTCTGCTTCTTCCATCTTAGACTTTTCCTCATATTATCATTTTTTATAGGGAATAATGATCGGCATACATGTCCAAATAATGCACGTTCTTATCATTTCACTACTGAAAGTAATGGTTCTTTTGTACTTGTATACATCTCTTATTTTATTTCTTATTTACATGTTTTATATTCTCTATAGGGAATATACAGAATTCATCTGTAATATTTATATTCAAAGGCCTGTTATTGTTTCTGCATAGAAATATTTTAGTGAGCAAAAGGTTTAATTTGTGATAACCCATCTCATATTTAGTTATTGTAATAAGGAATGATCTTAGTAAAGATGATGTAATACTTAAATGAAATCACAAGAGAATTCTAGCTGAACAGATTGGCAAATTGTATGACTGGTAAAAATTTATTTAGTTAAATGGCATGACCACAAGACAATGGCAACATAAAAAATACTCTAAAGAAGAAATCAATCCCTTATTTGTCAGTTTGAACAGGACATGCTACAGTAAATTTAAACTATATATACCCTCATGATGAAGATAGCGCAGTAAACTTCAGAAGACCTGCATTATTTTTAAGAATGACATTTAGCTGCCAGGAGTAGATAAACTCAGAAGTAATTGGATATCAACAACTACCAAAACCAGTCACAAAATAATTTCACTATGTCTTCCACCTGTTTAACTGAAAATATCAGTACCTCTGTTTGCATATCTCTACCTGACTGCAAATATCAGTTCCTTGACCTGTCTGTCTCTACCTGTCTGACTGAAAATATCACTATATCCGCATGCATATCTCCACCAGTCTGACTGAAAATACCAGTACATCTTTATGCATATCTCATTCATGAGTATCAGTAAGTCTAGAGCAAAATACTCTTAGTAAATCTTAAAACCTGACTTGTTATGTTTATAAGACATTCAGCATTGCTGGATATTAATATTTCAGATGCTGTAAGTGATCCAAATTTCTCTGAATTGTCTGCCAGTACACCAGATGTTAATTCAGCATCAACTCTGTTGGGTCAAGGTGCAGGTAAGAATATTATTTTTGTTTACAGTTTACAAGTACATGTTTGTATATGAACATGTTCAAAGTTACATTCTCCTTCCAGACATTTTGTTCTTACAATTTAGAAACACAGATTCCATATTGATATCAGATCCATTGTTCAAAATATACTTTTATCAAAAGATCATTTGGAATGAGAAACTAAATGTGTTATACTTTTATCAAAAGATAATTTGGAATGAGAAACTAAATGTGTTATACTTTTATCAAAAGATTATTTGGAATGAGAAACTAAATGTGTTATACTTTTATCAAAAGATAATTTGGAATGAGAAACTAAATGTGTTATACTTTTATCAAAAGATAATTTGCAATGAGAAACTAAATGTGTTATACTTTTATCAAAAGATTATTTGGAATGAGAAACTAAATGTGTTATACTTTTATCAAAAGATAATTTGGAATGAGAAACTAAATGTGGTATACTTTTATCAAAAGATAATTTGGAATGAGAAACTAAATGTGTTATACTTTTATCAAAAGATAATTTGGAATGAGAAACTAAATGTGTTATACACACTTGAACAAATAATTACACATATGATACAGCAAATAATTTCACACTGTCATATTGATAATGGGAAAACTGACCATGCATTGAAATTCAGGCAGCAGACAATTCCAACTAGGACATCCTGAGTTGTGTAATGAAGCATAATTAATATTCAAGCTACAGATATAGACATGTTTTAAATGAACAAATTAAGAAGAAGAATATTTAAGCATACATAAAATAAAAAATATTCACCAAATACAATCACCTTCAGAATGAGTAAATGTTGCACTTTTGCACAATTGAGAGATCAATATCTTTAGACAATGAACAGATCTTCCAGTGGACAAAAGAAATTCCTCAAGGATTAATTCAATGTGTGTCTAAAGAGCTTCAATGCTACATCCCAGAAGGCCATCAAACAGAATCACCCTGTTTGGCACAGCAATGTCAGCAAAGATTCTTGCACCACCAAGAAGCATGAAATCTCTGGGGTACAGAGAAAATTTGCTGCCTGAAAAAGACAGAACAACAAACACACAGAGTCGAATTCTGTTCATACATGTCCCAAATGTAGCAGGGAATTATATGTCAGTATTGGAATTTGATTTTCACATAATAATATGTTTATATGCAATTATATATTTCACAGCCTGCAATGTGGTTTACATCAACTCAGTGGATTTGGAATCCCTGACAGGACCTCAAGCAATAGCCAAGGCAGTAAAGATGACATTCGAGAATTTGGCACCAGGGAGAACAACTGTAGTTCATTTCAAAGTCTTCAATGATGGCATTACTCTAACAGATAACAACAGAAAGTGAGTTCAGAGTTTTGACAAATTATCAAACATAATACTGCAAAACAAAATCATGCATTGTACTTGTTTTTTATATTCTTTAGGTCCCAATTATATTTTCAGTAGTGTGGCAATGTGAAATGACCTTCTACTTTTCTCCAACCATGACCTAGTTCATACAAGTTCAGATTGTGAAATAAATCTCCAGTGTCAGGAAACAGCTCTACATGCTGGAAATTCTTTTTATCAACCATAGGCCTATGTGTGTCTCTATGTAACATCACCCCCCCCCTCCCAACCCCTTAGCAAAGTAGAACATGAGTTTGAGTAAGCAACTATTGATCGACATAGCCAAAAAGGTTGGCAAACACATATACCTACCCAACAATTTTTTACTCTAAAGACTTTTTTGTGTCTGTCCTTGTGACTTGTTGCTAGTATTGTGTGTTAATTATTAACACTTAGGCATATCCCTATTCCTCTCTATAATTAGGTCTATATTAATATTGTTAAGATATCTCAACCAACCACTCTGTTTCAGAAGCTAACATAATTAAAACTCCTGCTGCTATTATTAAAAAAATTGACTGAATGCGTTTAATACTTTTATAATTTGATTTTCAAACTGTTAATACATTTGTTAACTATATTTTGTTAGCTACAATTTCAATAATCTGGGACATGCTGATAATACATTACTGATTGAAGGGAAGACACAAGAAATTCAAAAAAAAGAACTTTAAGCCCTGTTAGACTTGATAGTACAGTGAAATCCCATTATTACAGCTTGGTCCAGACTGACAAAATATGTATAACAGAATAACAAATTCACTATATACAGTACAAATAATATACAATAGGCCTAAATATAATTAGGAATTTTTGAAAAGTGTTGTTATATAGGGAAACTTGTTATAACAGAATGCACTAAAGAGGTATTCCACTGTACAAGAAAGTGAAAACAAAGGCCTCAGTCAACACAAGAAGGAAACAAGTAATGGTTTCTCAAAGAATTACACAATGCCAAGATGCAACAGTAAATCAAATGGATAAAGTCAAGTATCTTGACATATTTTAACATTAGATGGTCAGTCTCCAATGAGGTAAAGAGCAAGATAGCACAAGCCAAATAAGCATTTCAAAAATTAGAAAAATTCTTTGAAACATTATCAATGCATTTGCAAATTTTTGTGCTAGGATGTTATATCAAACCAATTCTTTTTTATGGATATGAAGCATGTACATTAAACAAAAGAGCTTTTTTTGATATTGTCATTTAATGTTACATCTTCAGTAATTACTACTAATGTGGACACTTTATCTCACATGGACATACTAAATGTATTGATGGGTAAAAATAAAGGTCTTTTGGTTCTAAATATGGCCGTTTTTAATCAAATACGGAAATAAATTTTCAAAAATACAGATTTATGGAAAATAAGTTGACATCTATGTGGTAGTGTAGTTGAGTTACCAACCTTTTAGCTAAATTCCTAGTACTATTACTAAAACTACAATACATGTCCTGGATTCCTAAGGTTTGAAAACCTCTCTACACCCCCCCCCACCACCCCCCCCCCTTATCTTTATATATTGGTCTCTTATTTAGTTATTTTTGTTTGCAGAATGATAACTTATGTTGTTACTAGTTAAGGGCTAGCAAAACACACATCTTTAAAACATAGATGCCAATCCAGCTTCATTATATCAGAGCATACGAACATTAAAATATGTATCAACTATAGGTATATGTTTATGGATGCAAGTCTTGGCCAATAAACAAACTGTAAAGTGGAAAATTAGAGGGATTAGTGATGTGGTTCTACAGAAGAATGCTGAGAATACCATGGACTGCGAGAAAAACTAATGTGGAGGTGTTGAAAGAGTCAAATGTGAAATGGACCTTAATCAATAATATACAAAAAATACAGTCTTCAATTTTTGGCCACTTCATAAGACAGGGAGGTTTGGACAACATAGTCACAACAGGCAAGATTGAAGGCAACAGAGACAGAGGGTGACAATGTGAGAAAATATTAGACAGTTTGAGAACCTGGCACAGCAGGGAAACAACAATGATCTTGATACATAATGCTAGAGATACAGAGATGTGGAGAGACATGATCGCCTATTCCAGTCAGCATGGCACCTGAGGATGATGATAGATATATGTTCCTATTAGTCAAAAGATTTGTCAATCAATTGACAAGTGCATAAAGAAAAGGCCAAGGGAGCTAGACATCAAGGAAGACACAAAAATTTGCTGGATTTTGCAATGTCGAATCTAAAATTTGCAATGTTATATCTATATCAGTTTTATCTATTTTTTATGCATTCTGACCAATCTCATGTTTGTATTTTCAGACTATTTTTTAGAAGACATTATCCAGTGTCTGCAGTGACTTACTGTGGAATGGATCCTCAAGACAGAAGGTAAAAGTGGAATCAACTCTGAGTAATTCATTATATTCATGTTTAATTTGGTTCCCATTTAATTGTTCAGATAATAATCAATAACACATTCACAAGCCAGACACATGCATTCACACATATCACACAGACATGCAAGATGACGCATATTCAGGGGATAGAAAATGTGTTTTTTAAGATTAAACTTGGCCTTGGTAGATGTGTATCATACTGTGTAAGGAGATGGTTTTATTAATTATTATTTCATTAAACAGATATTGAAAACATGAGTAAACTAATGTACATTATATTTAATCTCCAGATGGAAACGTGAAATTGATGCACCAGGTATTCAGGGGGATGCAAGGTAGGTCTGTTGTTTATTGTATGTTATTTTGTTATTTTTGTGACTTTCTTATATAAATTATTTTTAAAAAAATTTTAAATTGATAGCAATGTGGGACCTACTCAGGACATAGTCATCAACCCAAGATTTTTTGGCTTTAGTTATTAAAAATTAAGGAACATTAAATATAGACTAATAATAACGTTTTGAGTGTTAAAAGAGTTATACAAATTCTGTTAGATATTCTTCTTCTTCAGTGTTCGCTCTCAAATAACCACAACAAATGTTTTGTGTGATTTCCGCCGGGGAGCGTGAAGTACGTTGTGCTGCAAGTTCCACAGTAGAACTGTGATTATTTGCACCCCGGTTGGCCACTTGTGGTCAGGACGTCCGAGGTCCAGCACATCCATTTTCATCATTCCTTTATTTCGGGTTTGGTCCCTAGTCCGTGACAGCCTGTTTATCTGTCGCCGGGCACGCTGGTGTGTAGTGCCTCTTCGCCAAGACGCTTGTCGAGCACGTCTATCTGGTTCGAGGTGTTCCACCATCCATGAACCCATCTCGTGCAATTGGACATACTCTGCCTGTGTCCATCGGGTACTGAACCATTTCTCATCTGCGAGCCTGGTTCCATATGAGGAAGAACTCGCCAGAAGAGTTGGAACCTGGCCCATTCGCCCTCCTACCCTAGGCGTCGTTCACAGACATCGTGAACCCCTCGTCCAAGTTTGAGTCTCACACCACGCGTTTGAGAGCAAGGTGTTCTAGAACTGAGCAACCTTGACCCAATAGTGCCTGAGCCCATCAGGTACTGAACCCTTTCTCTCTGCAAGTGTATTTCCGGTATAGGAAATCTTGACAGTAGAGTTGGGCCAGAGGCTGTCATCGTTGTCCCTTTTTTGCCTAAGCCCATCGAGTACGGATCCCTTTCTCTTTGCGAGCTTATTTCCGGTTTAGGAAGGCTCGACGGTTAGAGTTGGGTTAGGTCTTCTTGCTTTTCCGAACGCCCCTGATTGGGTATGGGTCTATGCCTATAAGGAGCACAGGTAACTAGAAGCTCATCTCGAGCTAACAGAGCTTGTAGTTCCCTTTTCCTAGGAACTTTTTCCTTTCTATTTCCAGTTCGTGCTGCCCTCTGGCGTTGTTCTGCCTTTCATTGTGTCATTGTACTCAGTATGACATCTATTAGTCTCTCGATATGCCATCAATCTCCACGTACCTTTTACATTGGCCGCCCCTCCAATGTTCAGCTTCACTGTATGTCGACAGTGTCACTATGTGATGCAAATGGTGTTGGAGATGTTGTCTGTCTCTTATGCAGTCAAATCTCTTTCCATCTGCTACCTCCACATTCTTGGACACGATCCCCAAATGATTTGGCCAGAACCAGCTCAAGCTGCTGTATTTCTGTTTCCAGGGTGCACCGCGTGGATGTACATTTGGGATCTTGGTTATGTGCTAACCCTGGGTCCGCCTAGAGCAATGCGTTCCCTTTACACCCCTGTTAGATATATTTCAATAGATCTATGAGAAGATATCATGGAATGGTGTTTGTTGTTGCTTTGTTTGTTGTAATCTCCAAAAATTATAAGCAATAGTGTTTTTATATCTATTTGTGAAATGAGATGAGATTTTGCAGATATTTAGGATATTTTATAGACGGAAGACTCCAAATATCAGTAAAAGTCAATGCTTTAATAAGAGGAAGCCTCGTACTTGGAAGGGGTAAAATCATAAGTGTAAAAGATGAACTGTTTTTGGACTTTACAAAATGAAAGCATGCCATCTGCTAGGGGTTTCCTGTTACATGATGATTGACCTGTGAACCACTGGTGAGATCTTCAGACCTTCTTCAGGCCATGTTGCTCATTGGTTAATAATGACCAATAGTTGTTGTCTACATTGTCAGTTATCTCCAATAAAGTACTGTTTATTTTTTTTATATTATAAGTTCTGGTTGAGAGCAATAATTTGAGAAAGGATAATTTTACATCTTAAGTAGGCCCTATATCCAATAGAATATGAAATAGTACATGGTGTTTGAACCATGTATATAAAATACATATGTTGTTAGAGCATGTTTGAAGTCTTCCATGGGATTTCAATTACAATGGAAACTCTGTGCTTCTATTTATTAAAATAAAAAGATTATTATCAGATATCAAGCACAATAGAGCACAAGAATATAGAATGAGTATAAATGTATAGTACACAGTATCATCTCTTCACAGTTATTTAATAACAAAAGGCATATGTGGTAGTATAGTATTTAAGTTACTCATCCTCCAAATAGATGATTTATGGTAATGTATTAAGTTACTCATCCTCCAAATAGATGATTTATGGTAATGTATTAAGTTACTCATCCTCCAACTTTATGGTAGTGTAGTGTTTAAGTTGCAGCCAACTTATGCTAAGATGACACTTGATGATGATGAGTGTTGAAGTTACTCATCCTCCAACTAGGTAATTTGATTTTCAAGTTTACTCATCATTCACGGCATGCAGAAAAGATCAATTTCCATAGTCCACACAGCCACCAGGAAGTCAGTACAAATGGTCACACTCCAATGTAATTGCTACTGAGTAAATGTTGAAGGTTGACACTAGTCAGATGATTTCTAGTCAACGACTGGCTAGGCAGCTGAACACTTATTTGAGAACTATGTGCTAAGAAACTGGTTCATAAATAAACTAAATTAGTTTTACTTTTAACAAAGAATACAGAATGTAGCTAACAACAAATTAAACGTAATTACAAGACAAAAATATGGCTGAACAGATGAGAAAATGGGCTGACTGGTCAAAATGTATTTAGTGAAATGACATGGCCACAAGACAATGACAACAAATAGACTCTGCAGGAGAAACCAATTCCTTATGTTTCAGTTTTTAACAGGTTATGCTGGAGTCAGTAGCTATTTAAACTATATCAGCTCTAAGCAACTTCTCATGTATAGACATTGCTCTTATTCCAACAGAGCAGCTGAACACCTACTTATTGACTTCCCTTCCTTTTCAACCACCATGAAAATATTTGTATAAATACCCTTAATAATTACTAATTCACTGTATTCACTAAGTCAATTTCAAAAGACCTGCACCTTTTTTTAAGATTGGCATTGTGCTGCTAAGAGTAAAATAACTCAGCAGAAACTGGATATAAATAAGAGCAATATTAAATTAATTACGCAAATTACATAAGCAATATGAAGAAAATATTGCCAAAAAACTTCACAAATAATATTGCAAAATAAATAAAAGTATTTACAAGGATTAATATTCAGATATGAGTTGATTTGACTGTTTTAAAAATATTTTGGAAACTAGATGTCAAAAGATGTGTATGATTTATATGGCATAATGGTTAAACAAGAAATCAAATAGTGACTAGAAATGACCTTAAGATGAATTTTAGATGTAAACATTAAAAAAATCAATTAGTTTGGAAGGAAGGAAGAGATAACAAGACATCAGACTAATTGCAAAGATGTAATGATTTTTAGATTTCCGCAATTAGATAAACAGAGTGAAAACAACTTAGGAATAATTTATAGATTTGAATAAATAATGATATGAAAGTTGATGAATATTATTCTGATATAAAATGTCTCACAAATAATAATGTATATTAGTATGGCACATATTTTTAGATCTTTAATAGAGAGTACAATGATAATGACAGCATAAGACAAAATAAAATGACATATCTACAAAGAATAATTGGAGTGTCATTAAGCGATAGAATTAGAAACGATAATATCGGATACCAAATCAATACCAGTATTAGAACACATCAAAAGACAACAGATCATGTGGTTTTCACACCCTTCCAGACTACCAACAGACAGTACCACAGATGGTCATGATGCATAGACATCATGGCTATAAAGCCAGAAGCAGACCATGTAAAATATGGACTGCAGAAATCAAAGAAGCCACAGGAAAAACCTTATAAATAGCGAACAAGAAGGTCATCTTCAGAGAACTCTTCTACCTTAGACACCACAAGGCAAAAAAGACCACAACATATAGATAGATGGATGGATGGATGAATAGAATAGAATAGAATAGAATAGAATAGAATAGAATAGAGTTGGAATCACTATACATTTTGTAGATCCATAAATCCTTAGTGTATATATTAAATATCAATATGGATGAATCTTCATTCCCAGCAGTTGTCACATAATACTATCTGTGTATATTGTACAGTAACATATAGGAATTTTCATCTAGAGTAACTGTAAAATGTGTCTTAGTATAAGGAAAGTTTTATATCAACAATCCTTGAACATGAAGGACTAGAGAGTCTGATTTAGTCAGATAATGGTGGACCTATCCTGCAGCCACTATACAATACTTAAATATGGGGCATAATATGGACAATAAATTAAAAAGTTATGAGCTTATTTTTTATTTTCTTTAAAAGTTTTTTTTTAATGTAATAAATAGATAGTTTCATAATAACACATGTCTTACCTCATTCTTCAGGTTGTTTGGTTTTGTGGCACGAAAGCAAGGCACATCAAATGAAAATACATGTCACATATTTGCTGAGCTAGACCCTGAACAGCCTGCATCAGCAATAGTAAACTTTGTTACAAAGGTTATGATTGGCCAAAGCAAGCTCAAGTCATAGAATTTATCATAGTTAATCTATATAGTTCATGTTACTTCTATATTTAGAATACATAATACCATTGCTATTTTTCATTTTTTGTACATATTATTAGTAATCTCATGTATGTATTAAAGGCTTGAAGGAGGCTCTTTTATATATCATATGTTTGTCTGTGCTTATTATGATTGTTACATCAATTACTGGATTATATATTAGTTCATTATCCAAAAGCATAAATAGATTGCTTCTGTATCATGATTTGCAATCAGTATGATAAAACCAAGATACTCCTATGAATGAAGAGCATATGAAAGTTCTTCAGTACTGACATGTAGAATTAAGAGGATCTTTGGTGCTACATAGAGCCAGTACTGAAGTGAATTAAGAGAGCTCTTCAGTTCTACATAGAGCCATTAATGACATAGAATTAGGAGAGCTTTTCAGTGCTACATGGAGGCAGTACTACCATATGAATGCAAGTAATGGATAATAAATACATAAATAACAAAATCTCTAGAGTCCACAGAAGTATTTTACAGATGGATGTTGAGAATACCACATTGTGCTAGTTACGTTTGATGTTCAAGTGCTAAAGTCGGAAATACACAGAGCAAGTTCATGTCAGAAAGAGAATCATATAAAGACATGTCACCAAAAAAAAAGATTTTGATTGTAGCATTATAAATCACAAAATTAATGGGAAAGGTGTCAGCAAAATCAGAGTGAGAAAATTTGAAATCTTACATAGCATGAATGGAGCTCATTTGAGAGAACGAACAAAATATGTATATAATCAGTAGGCCACACGAACTATATCAATACATATCCTTCACCAGAATAAATAACAGCTATTGATTAACCTAGTGTGCATTAATGTTTCTATCATTGACACTTCATTTATAATTTTTACTGTAATTATTGGTGGTCATATAGTACTAACACTATTATTATTAATAAATGTGTATTATTTGTTATATCTGTACACTGCTTTCAATATAATTGCGTATAGGCAGATGTTTGTAAATTCATCATGAAGTTATTTCTGTTGTTTGTATATAATTTACCATGTAAGAGCAATATATTCAAACATGAGAAGTGCAGACTTACTGTTGCAAGACTGACTTGTAGTTTGTAACCAGAGAAGATTGTTTTATTGCAATTGTGGAAGCAAAGAGTAAGATACTATGTGAAAGAACATGGAAACAGAATATCCTTTTAATTTGTTAATATATATGTGTGTGTGCGCGCACATTAAATAGTTTTTCATATCTAGGAGTAATTATTTTTATTATTAAGCCTACTATTGATTATTGTTTCAAAGCAGAGATTCTAGCAAGATCTCAAGTAACAAAACACTAGTATAGTTGTACTCTTGTGAAAGATTGAATTGCAGACTTTGACCCTAAATCTGAGTTGTCTGGATGTGATTCTTCTGTGGAGTCCTTGGAGTTTCTTACCTTAATTTAAATCAGGTTCGAAACATTGTAAGAAAAGCTGTTGGACCACATGAAGACTATCTAAGTGATGTACCAGTATCATTTATCCTGTCTAAGATCATGTTGCAAGTGCCTGCCTCAATTGTGAAAAAGAGGATGATATAAGGAAATATGGAAAAACATTATCAGGAAAACAATGATAATTTTTCTGTCATCAGGTCAGTGCAAACATGTACAAAATCAACAGGAATAACAGTTGATAGTTAATGAATTCATTAATAGTTTATTCCATGCAGTAGTGATTTGCAATGATAGTAGAGGTTATTGGGTCATTGACTGATTGGGCATAGAACCTTTTATTATCTCTTAAAATAGTAAGCTGTATGGGAGCTCTGGTGAGATTTGAAATACAGCAGCATTTATTAAAAAAACCAGACTTGCTGTGTAGACATGTTAAACTGCCAACAAGAAGAAGAGGAAGAAGCTCTTAAAATATGAGACACCACTTGAAGTGGCTCTTAGTCATCCCCATGTTTGCTAGAAGCTACCTGATGTGGTTCATAATAGCAGGTTTTTTTTCATAAAGCAGCTGGCAAAAAATGTGTTTTTAGTTTACATATACTAAGAATTCAGAGGAAAAAGTGAACTCATTGAATGATAAATACACAAATTAAAAATCAACTACTCAAATTCAGAGAAGTGGTAATAAGATGAAAATATCATAACATTTTTTTCTCAATCCTGTCTAACATACTCAACAAACTGTTTGATTTGTTCAAGTTCTATTAAATCAATACAATTGTGTATACAATTCTTCGATCACAATTTTATTAATTTTATAGAATTATCTTTGTATTAGTCTTAATACTCTTTGCATTAGTTCAGTAGAAAAATATTCTATATTAGAAAATCTTGCGATGTAATTTTAATGTGACTAGTATAGATTTTATGTATGTTATTTTAGATGGTGTCTTGCTAATGGGAAGAATTAGCGCATTAATATTCAGCTATTGTCAATGGAATAAATGTGTGCGTAATTTTTTTTTAATTGATGTAGAGTAACATCTTTTATTTTATTTGGTATGTATTGTGATATGTTCGGCAGATATGATACATATTTATATAATAAAGAAATCATCCATCATGATGCATTCATTGGATACACATTATTTTTCCATTACTCTTCCTCTGTTTTTATTTATCTACATTGTTTACTGACGCTTCAAGGAAATAGGGGTATAAAGCAAAATGAAAGAAGTTTATCTATTATATCCATGTTGCATCTTTATTTTGACACTGTTTATCTATCTACAATGTTGATCTATCTTGTTCATTTATCTATACTTTGTGTCCGTCTTGCATCCTTTATATTCATTCTATGTTCATTTTCCTTCTGCAGTTCAAACTCCTACAAATATCTCTTGTAACAGGATAATGGTCCTACTAGATTTTAGGCAAGATGTGGTCCAGAAAACGGAAATATGTTGTGTCACCATTTTATCTACACCAATGACCTTACACATCCACCTTCAGCAGTAATAACTAATACATTCAGTATTTTTACCACTTATGCTGAATGGTGGGCGTTAGTAACCATATCGCTAGTGGCCAGCCGTACAAGATAATTGGTTCTTGTAATACATGCTAGTCCAAGCTGGCCATGCTTGACCTTTTTACTGTTGTCTATGTCACTATTGAGATAGTCAGTCACTCACTATGTTCATTCATTGACATTATTGTACCCATTATATATTATCTATGTTCACTGTATCTACATTATAGTTTCACTACATCTTTATTATTTCCCCTTTAATTAAAGCCTACATAATACATCATCCATAATATGTTTATGGTGGCATCACTATTTATCCATGACACATCCACTATATATTCATTGAATTTTAAGCATATATGAACAAATAGTCCATTGGGAATCTACACCACAAATACATTCAATTTATCTTCATTGAATCTTAATCATGCATCCACAAATAGATCATTATATATTAATGAGAAATAATCCACTTCTTTTTCATTATGTCTTAATCATTTATCCACCTCATCTTTATAGTGTTAATGTTAATTAACACGTTAATTATAACTTTTCAGTCTTGAAAAGCATATTTTGTATCATATGTATCTGTAATAAAGTCATAGTATGCCTAACATCTAAGTTGAATTTTATTTGTCTTTTTAACTAGCTTTTCCAGTTGCTGCTTTACTTTTTAACAAATTATACAACAAAATCAAAAAATCAAAAATGACTGCTACAGTTTTTATAGGCCTGCAATTGATTTACCTGCATGCCAGTAACATCAGTTCACAAGACCTACTCCAAACTTCAGAAGTAATATGACAAAGTTTTGAAGTTTAAACCCTACATAGGCCTAAATATTTTATTTTTCTGTGTACACCATCTGACAAGTCTTCTGAATGAACTCTACCATCGTCTGGAGTTCTTTAGCTCAGCATGTATTTGATTGAAAAGTTGAGCCACTTGACCAATATGTTTCTTTGTGTTGATCAAATCTACAGGATATGCTTAGAAACTTAGTAATCTATTCCATAGATGCACAGTGTTGTAGAAGTTACATCCAGTGAATATATTTACTCAGAATATTTTGTGCTGTGCTCAGGTGAAATATAGATACCTGTTTGTCAATTTAGATTGTTGTAGTACCTTTTCATTGAAATAATGAGTTAGAAAGATTAATCATATTACAGCAAAAACAACAAGAGGCAGACCAATGATGGACACAAAATATCAAAGACCTTTTGAATGTGACTGAAAGAGGCTGGACAACTTTTATAGAACTAGGGGACTTGCAGAATGGCAGTGAACAAAATTGTCTGCAAAGAGCATATCACATAGAATAAGAAGAATATTTTGCTTAGTTCTTTAAACTTCTGATGCACTGCATAGTGTTCTTCTTTTATTTATATGAGACTTCACTGTCTTCCTGTATGCATTATTCTCCCTTTTCTCCAAGTTTTTTAAATGTCCAGGCACACAATAATCTGAAGGTGACATACATTGCTAAAAGTTCTAATTACAATGGTGTGACAACTTCTATAAATATGAGGAGGGCTATCATAAATTGGAAGCCACTAATCAGCAATCTAGACCTCCTGGGAGGGTCTGAAGTGTGATAAAAGAATAACATTAAGCATTCCCTAAAAGACTGCAGTTTGGACTGGCACCAGATATAAAGAGAGACAACTTATTGGATCCAGAGGTTCACAGAAGACAGATGTATCAGGCTATTGTAACAAATAAAACATAGACACAACACATTTCCATTCTCTAGACTACATCCAACTGGAAACCGTGTATGACTATTGTCCTGATACAAGAGAAATCCAGCAGAAGTTTGAGAATGAACGCTGAAGAAGAAGGATCCAGTGGCATTCATTCTGTATGATATGTACACCTCAACATAGATTAATAAAATATAATTTACTGAAAAGTGTGTTGAATAGTTAATTTTGGTTTGCCCTGAGTGTAATAACATTGACTCATAAATAATTATTCATTGGTTGACATAGGCTGAATAATTTAATAGGGTATTACTGTCACTAATTTTGTTATGTTATAGACTTACATCTTGGTAGAAAGAACGATTTTTAAAATGTTACGCAAAGCCAATTAAGTGCATCATTGATCCAAAAAAATGTTGTTAATTTTCTTTAGAAAATAGGAAAATTAATTTTGAAGATTAATATTTTTTTTAAATTATTTTTTAAGTGATACTAGTTTCTAATCAAGAAATCATTTGGGTATTAGAGTTGGGTGTCTGGTTTCTATCATACCATAAATGTCATACGGTTATACTGTTGAGTGTGAAGTACTTGGTGTTAGTTTAATAGTTTGTCATTAGAGTTTTAGATTTAGGCAATCATAACATTGAGTATGTGTATATAAAAAAAATAGTAAAATGTTTTAAATAACTAGATTTCTCTGTGGCCATAATTTGTGTAAACTGTTATCATTTTTGCATTTCTAAGAATTGGTGCTAAGCTTGATAACTGCTGTATAAAACACTATTTATTATTTGTAAGTGTATCTTCATTTGTTTTGTTGCATGATTCATTTTCCAATGAGATTTCTCTGCTGTCAAGCCTTTATTTGTCATTTGATGACATTTTTTTTAAAGAGAAATTTCAAAACTATAAATTTGTTATACACTCCATTGTCATCATTAAGTTTAAAGACATCAAAAAGTTGAGATACAGAAATAGAATGTTAATAATTGCAAAATCATCTAGATAATAGAATGTTAATAATTGCAAAATCATCTAGATCTCCATTTAATGTTCTTGAAACATTACTATGTTATAAGCCCTATAAATATATATATATGAACATTCATTAGTCTGAAGGGTTCATCAGATGTGAAAAACACATAGTGTAGGTCCTCGATTATTGCATCAAAGTGTATCCAACTACTGCAATAGTCTCTTGGGTCACTGCTGCTATGCGAGACCCAGTCGAATGCAATCTCTCATAAAATTTACACCATTTTGAACTTTCTTAATTAAAACTTAATGAAGTTCTAGAAATGTATTACCATTTACCATACTGAACCTTTATTTTCAGATACATTTCCATAGATTAGAGAATTTTGCTCCTACTTTAAGTAGGCTTATTTTAAAAGTCCTTGTCTCAGTCATATGTGATTCTGCACTTAGATTCTACATTAACTCCTTATCTCTGATAAGCCACTAAAATAGTCATTTAAGTATACTCTTTCTATCCATAAGCCATTAAAACAGCCACTTAAGCAGACCCTTCTGCTGATAAGATGCTAAAACCTCAATTTTTACAGTTACTTTTAAACGCACTACGGCAGGGCAGGAAAACTCTTAAAGAGACAAAGAGTTAAAACACTCCTGATGGCTTTTGGAAAAAAAACTGTTAACCTAACATGGCAATGGTGCTGTGTTGTGAATTTCTATTGTAAATGTTCATTTTCTTTTACAAAACCTCTTTTACTAAATATAGACTATGTGAATAATTAGGATTTAAAATTGTAATGAAAAGTCATAATACATTTATTATTAGAATAGTAAGATCTCCATACTGTATTAGGAAACTGCCATGGACACATTTACCATGAGTACTCTCTGGGAGTCAGTAGTTACAAGTGTGATATTCATCTACTAGGTATACTGACATGTAAGTGAAGAGAAATAAATGATCAACTAGTTATGTGCCACATCTGCTAATACATAAACTATATATATATATATATATTATAGTGTGTGTTCTCATAACATGTCCAAACCATTTTGTTGTTTCCTTAGATAGTATTACATTTTGTATATAGTAAATTACTCAAGAAGATCTTTTTAGGTGGTGTCTCTTCTCTATGTATGTCTGTGGTTGTGCATTCATGGTATAATCTGTATCACATGTCTGAAATATCTTAAAATTTTTAATTTAAGAGGTATATATTTATGTTAACAAAACAAATGTTGTTTCATTGTATTTCTGGATGGAAAATTGAATTTATATTTCATTACACAGAATAATAAAATACTAGTATTATCAGGTATCATATCCGTGATAGGATCTGGCCACCATCACAACCTATCTGTAAGCTCATCTGTTTTACATCAGTTTTTATGTATAAACGTGTCATTTTCAGATAGCTTTAACTCAAATCTCTCCTAGTCTGCAACATTTCCATCATTAAGATAATAAATGTACAGCTCTTTTGGAAATATTCATTCTCAAACTCCCACTTGATTTCTCTTGTAGCAGCACAATGGTTCTACTAAACTTCCAGAAGATGTAGTCAAAGTAGATGCATTACATCATGATTTTGTAGCCAATTGCACATGTGTGACTTTTTCAATAGATAGAGCTCTTTTTCATGTTCTTTCTATAATTCTTTGTTAATTTTAAGCTGGAAATTAAAATAACAGTCTCTTAATCTTAGATATAGTCTACCTGTTCTAGCAGCAATGCAAAATAAGTCAAACAGGTTACCTAACCATTGATAAATATAGATGAAAAGGTTCACTGTTCAAGCAGCAGTGAGGCTCATTCAATTTTTTTTTTTTTGCATTGAATTAAATCTCATCTCGCAAATTCTTTCTGACAACATGGGTAAGCTAGATTTATAAAGCTCCTCCAATTGACCCTACACATGAAAAGGATAACAGTTTTCTCCTTCTTTTATGACTGTTTCTATAGTGCTAGCACAAAGAGTATTTAGGAGCAATGGACAACCCGGAGAGAAGGATACTTGAAGGTATAGTGTAACAGTGATGGAAATGGTGGAAACGCAATAGGAGACATTGGAGCTCACACCATCTGAAAATTACACATATTTATACATGAGAATTAGTTTAAGACAGATGAGCTTAAAGACAGGTTGTGATAGTGATAGAATCTGATCATGGATATGCTACCTGATGATTACTTCATATTGCACTGTTTTGAAACATAAACTCAAATTTTCATATATTTAGGGTCTGTGTAAAATATCATGTATTTATTCTGATATTTCAGACAAATGATCTACTAGTCCCAAGATAAAAATAAAGAACTTGAGAATATTAATTAAGAATAATTGATTCTACAATCCAAGAAAATAAATAGAAATTAATATAACAATGAAGATAAATAGCTCTAAAATGCTGTAAATGCCTCTTAGAAAATAAGCAATGAGAATAGTAGACAATTAGAATATTCATAATCAAGCAGAGAATATGGACTAGAAATTAATATCCCTAAAACAAAAGTCATAATAATCAGCAGAATCAAAGATGAACAACAGCTAAATATAAAATTACATGCAGAGATACTGCATCAAGTAAATCATTACCAATATCTTGGACACATAACCAGAAAGCATGATAGATGTGAAACGAAGGTTAAAAGGAGAATAGGAATAACTAAAATACGTTTAATGACATGTAGAAGACATTAACTTAACATCTAAATAAATCATGTACAATCTAGAACTTGGAATTATAAAATGATACATCCATTCTATATTAATGTATGGCTCAGAAACATGGAAAATGAACAAATGACTAGAAGACAGAATTAATGCAACTGAGATGTGTATATATAGAGAAAAATATGGAGAACTTCATGAGAGGAGAAGAAAACAAAAAGGTTCTGATTACACTACATGTACAGAAAAAACTATTATGATATACAACAGATATACAACAACACAAAGCATAACAGAAATATAATAAAAGTAAGCGATAGGCAGATATACAAGTGGGAGATACAAATCATGAGGACAGGTTATAGTCTAGCAGAGTGCACCACCAAAGCAAGACAGAAGATATTGGAGAAATGTTGCAGCTAACCTCCATTGTGAAGATGACACCTTATGATGATAATGAGGCTATTTGAGACTACAATAAAACAAAGCTTAATGACACCAATAATTGAAGCACCAATTATAAAATTACCATAATATGTTTTTAAGTTTGTCCATTGAGGCAATAATATTTCTTCACTGTTAAAACAGTTCTAAAATTTATAGAATTTTTCATAGGCCTATATGCATTATTATTCCAAGATTTAAACATATCAAATTTATAACTACTCATAAAACAAATTGGACACAAATTAGATTATTGTGGTGTATAGGATAATTATATATTGGCCCTATATGATAGTACAATATATCTATGATAAATATTATGATATATATTATGAATACAACTAAAATGAAAATAATATAGGCCCTATGTAGGCGTTTTGGGGGTTTTATGTATTGGCCTAACTCTGAGGTTTTGTACACATAGCCTATACAAAAATACATGTAAACACTTTTATTAATATTCCCTTTAAAATGGTTCATATATGAGCAGATTAGACAATGATTTGAACATATACAAAACTTCATGCACAATTCATTCTTGAGGTGGTATCTGATGAACTTTTGGTCGTTCATGTTAGGTTCACAGTGCCACAATTTTTGTGCAGAATATTAAATTCCTTGCACTGCACATTCTGAGAAGATGTGGTCATCTAACTTACAAGGAAATTTGCAATCACCTGTAAATTGTCCTATATTCGCTACTATAATAAACATATCTACTTGTTGACTACCATACGTACATTCTACCACTTGTTAACACCACACAGGGTCAAACATATGTTAGTAAGAGCAAGTTCTTCCTTTAAAAAAATTCTCTTCACTTCCGTTTGAATTAATATTTTTTTTTGGTTGGAAAACCAATAGTTTTCCTTAGTTATACTATTGTAAGAAGAGAGGATGGGAAATAGTTCTGACTTTTTTCCATGTCTTTCATAGTTTTAATTATCATCATCTACTATTGTAAGGAAATTGATCCCTTCAAAATTTCTCCCACCTTCCTTTTCTTTGTATCTACAGGCTTGCTATACCACCTACACACACTACCATTTATTTACTATGCCATACATATGACACATTCAATATAACATAATACAAACCTGCACATTATCCATACAAGTACTATAGACTATAATATTTTTTTAAAGAAGGTTGTGGTGACTGAATTACCAAACTCGCAACCTCACTATTTTTCGATGGTTAAAAGTTTTGATAAAACCAAATTGAACTAATGTTTGCAGTTTAAAAGGGCATAACTCACCATAAAAGGTAAATTTTACTTAGCCTAATAGTATAAACTATCATAAATACACAAACATTAACAATTAACCTGCTTTATTTTACGTCTTATGTTTCCATGCAAATATTTGCAAATTAGGTGCCTTTATTTAACCTTCCTTCAAGTGAAAAATATGCATCTAGTCTGATCCATTTAACTTGAGAATGGACTTTGACAATTCAGTAATTTATATTGATAACTGTCTTCTTAAATATAATATGGCATTCATTGATCTGTCTTAGAAGTGTGGTCTCCATTTATCTGCTTTTTGCCAGCTGAGTAGTCTTACTTCAAGCAGTTTTTTTTTAAAAATAAAGCTGTTATGCATGAGTTGACTTTGTTTTGTAATATATTTGTTCTTGAAGCAGGGTGTCTATGTACCAATGTGGAATGTTACTGTGAATATGTGTACAAATGTGAAACCAGTGTGTACCAGTGTCTAGAACACATGATTATGTAAGTTATCATAGTGAGGTTAAAATTATTTTCCTCAATGCAAATAAGTCAAAACTAATGCATATTATCAGAAATGGCCAGCCTGTGTGGCAACCTGGGCCTGGATTTCTATTTCAGGGTGTAAAAAATATGGTCACTGTTTTATTTCCTGCCATGTCATTGACTGTGACTAAGGAAAGTTGACAGATATACTGACAACCTGTTACCTGTGGAAACGTCATTGTCACATATTGTCTCAATTTCTTACATTTATCTTCTATTAAATAATTCCCATGGATGACAAAGATATGCAGGCCAGCAGTCATTGCCCTGTGTAGCAAATTCCTAGGTGATGGAAAATGCTAGTTGTTGATAGGCCAAAAAAATATGACTGAAGAATGATGAGATAATTGGCCCAAAAGTATGTGCTGTGCTCCTAGCAGGCAGGACATGGTGATCCTGGTATACTGGCACAAAAGATGGCCTCCTTTTGGGAACTAAATATGCATCTATACACCCCTCCCCCTTACACAACCATAACTTTGAAGCAACTTTATTAGTCTGGATGTCGTACAACTGAGAAGACACAACTGCACTTTGAAAGAAAAAAAGCTATAGGCTGTCAAAAGTTAACTACTCACAGCTAAAGGGATTATTTCATCATTATCTTTCAATTGTTGTGAGCACAGGTTTCCAACAAACATCTGTCACATTCATTTTTTTTGCTGTCTTTTGCTATTTCTACCTTAAATCTTATTCTCTTTCCTGCAGGTGTTTCATTTAAATCTTTTGCTATGTAATCCAAAACAACACCAATCAGGAATGATTTTTGCTGGTCTTCATGTATGCCCTGTTCTGACCCATCTTCAGGTGTCTCTACTTTCTTTTCACTGGTGACATTATTTCATTCAATGAGTTCTTAATTGGTATTCTTATCTGGAACATTCAAGAACTGTTTGAAAGATTCATTTAAGTGTATCATTTCCATGTTATTGTATTTTAGTGTTCCTCATTTCTCTAAACTATGCAATTGGATTTATTTATCATTTGTGCTGGTTTCATATTTAATTGTGTATTTCCTTTAATGATAACAACATCACTCCTATTAAGGTTTAACATTGCATTCCCTCATGCATGAATGATGCAAAATGTGTGATTAGTTATTCGAATTTGCTTTGAAGAACTATAACATACACAAGTTAAAAATGAGAATTATAAAATGCTACATCTATTCCATATTAATGTATGGCTCAGAAACATGGACACTAAATAAATAATTAGAAGACAAAATTGATGCCTTTGAGATGTGGGTATATAGAAGAATAGGGAGAACATCATGGAAAGAGAAGAAAACAAATAAAGAGGTGCTAAAGACACTTAATATGAAGAAAGAACTACTAAGAGAAATAAAGATCAGGCAAATAAAATACTTTGGATACATTAAAAGACATGACACCCTATTGAAGACCTTACTTGAGAGTAAAGTCAAAGGGAAGCGAGCAAGAGGTAGGCAGAGATACAAGTGGGAGAGTAACATTACACGATGGACAGGTTACAGTCTAGCAGAGTGCACCACCAAGACAAGAGACAGGAGATGTTGGAGATACATTGCAGCCAACCTTCGTTGCGGAGACGGCACTTGATGATGATGATGAACATACACAAAGTAGAAAGAATATAACAGGAAAACATCGAAATAAATATCAGTTTTTTTTTTCTCCTAATCATTTATTCTCATATTTCTGCAGTTTGGTAGGTTATAGTCCAGAAAATACATTGTGTCATGAATTTCAACTTGACTGTGACATCTGCCGTTTCTCTGCCTGATATATCCAATCTCAGCATGGCATTCGAATCCTTTTTCCCATGGGTGGGACAGCCAACTCCACCTCCAGACCTTAATCGCCTGCATCTTACTTTATACATAGAAGTCACAGAGTTGCTATTCCTTGCTTCCTCCTCTCCGGTCCCCTAGCAACACATAGGTGAAATAGCAGCTAAATATAAAGAAAATAAATATAATTTTTTGATTATGTCTGGGTTTAAAAGAAAACCTTAATAAAGAAATTGTGGAGGCTAGAAAATCTAACTTAATATAATGGATGTATACACACTCAGATTTCCACAAAATGTTTAGTTCCTTATCATCATCAAGTGCTGCCTCCACAATGAAGGTTAGCTGTAACAGACCTCCAACATTCCCTGTCTCTTGTTTTAGTGGTGCACTCTGTTAGACTGTAACCTGTCCATCTTGTGATATTACTCTCCCGCTTGTATCACTGCCTACGTCTTGCTCGCTTCCCTTCAACTTTACCATCTAGTAAGGTCTTCAACAAGGTGTCATGTCTTTTAATGTGTCCAAAATATTTTATTTGTTTGATCTTCATTTCCCTTAATAATTCTTTCTTCATACTAAGTGTTTTTATAATCTCTTTGTTTGTTTTCTTTTCTTTCCATGATGTTTCCCTACTCTTCTATATATCCACATCTCAAAGACATCAATTTTATCTTTTAATTTAGTTCCTTTTAGTAATTTAGTTCCTTTACCTAACTAGAAATTATATGGTATGCTTAAGTGTTGTTGAATAGACAATGAACATTTGAGTGCCCAATGGATGGACATTTGAGTGACCAATGGATGAACATGTGAGTGACCAACGGATATACATCTGTGGAAGGAATTGGTTGCAGGGCCATACATACAGGAAGTGAGGTTTGAAAGATGCACCCTCCAACATATATATAAATTAAAGAATAGATTGTATACTTTGGGCAATAGAAAAGAAAATATACACAAATCCCCGCCATTATAAAGTTGTGACAAAAAGTTGGCTGGTAGACTAAAACTGCACTAAAACTATAGCATTGGAGAGAAAAAAGAAGTCATCAAACAAGCAAGCAACTAAAACGAAAGGTCTTGAAACTTCCTAGTTACTAAAACAAAGCGCCCTTACACTCTCTAGTGAGTCATGACTAAAGGACCTCAAACTGATTAATGACTAAATCATAAAGGCCCTTAAACTGACTGCAACAAAAAATGTCCTAAAATTGTATATGGTGGTGATTAAAGCAAAAAAGGGCCACAATCTGTCTAGTGTCTCAAACATAAGAGCTCTCAAAACTGTTTAATGGCTAAAAAAATACTCATGAAACTGCTTAGTGGCTAAAAAGAAGGGTCATTAGGCTGCCAAGTGGTTGTAACAAAAATGGTCATCAAACTGCCTTGTGATTGAAATAAAAAAATATCCTCAAACTGCTTTAGTGACTAAACCATCTTCATAGGGTCACTTTAACCCTATATAGTGGGAAAATAAAATCCACCACCATGACCTCTTTAATGGCCTCTTACGCATGTATGGAAGGTAAACAGTCTTGCTATTCTATGCTCCTCCTTCGGGCCCATGCAATATATGGTGAATAATATGTTCCTCAGAGATGCTACCAACATTGTAGTCAGTTATCAGACTATTCAGTATATCCTTCACAAAGCTAACTATCGTGCTTGTCATCCGGGCATTTTACCACACTGTAACATGGTGTCAGTTCAGTGGATAAGGGGATTGGGGATATTCAACCTCCCCCCTTCCCCCAGGAAACCTAAACATGACTTTTATTTAGTTAGTTAGTTTTTCCTCTAGGGCCAAAGACGGCACATGGGGCGGATGTCATAGATTTTCATGTCTTGCGTTTCATTGCAGTTTGTTTTAAATCTTCATTGTTTCTGATACCGATAGTGAAGCGCTCTCTTGTAATAGATCTACATAAGGTCTCTCTTGGTCTTCCTCATTTTCTCCTTGCCCTTGGTGACCACATCGAAGCTTGGCATGGGAGTCTTTTTGTACTAGGAACTCAATGTAAATTAACACACGAAAACGGACAAATTACTTTTTATATTAGGTAAATCCTCCTTAATACAGTAATCATATCTACGACACTGTATGATGTAGGCATGGGTCTATGTATCATGTGCTTAACTACGTGGACAATGTATGATGCAGAGCGTTATGTATATGAATGAGTCCCAATTTGTCTTCGAGCCTATAGATGGATAAATCAAAGTTTGAAGGTATCGTCGTAACGCTTTAGTGATGATGCAGTCCTCAAAAAACATTGACGTCGATATGGTGTGGGATCAGTGATGCTATGGGGAGGCAATAGTTTACTCAACAAAAATCCCCACCCTTCTATCATGTGATTGGAAACAGGGCCGGATTTAGACTTGATACAGCCCTAAGCTATGAGAAATGGGGGCCCTTTAACGATCAAGAATATATAGATAGTGATATAAAAATAATGTGGGGGCCCTAAACTATAGCTTGTTTAACTTATAGGTAAATCCTGCACTGATTGGAAATAGGAATGGTTACCTCTACCGAAGAGAGATTCTATTGGGAACAAATACATTTCTTTAAGGTGATAATGCACGACAACGTCATTCTCGTGCTGTAAATGCTTTCCTGCAATAAGTTAGTGTCAATAGAATGGATTGACATTCAAAAGGTCATAATATGAATCCCATAGTCCGCGGAAGACGGATGTGTCTGGCCATTTGGCGCAAATAAAACGGCGAAACAACGCATTTCCATTATCTGGACTACATCTTGCTGGAAATCTAGTAGGACCATGGTCCTGCTACAAAGGAGATCCAGCGAGAGTTTGAGAATGAACGTTGAAGAAGAAGAAGAATCCCATAGAACATCTTTAGGGCGGGTTTGGACGACGAGTTAATAAACATCAGCTGTCTCGTGCAACTCTGCTTGAATTGCTTCTGGTACTTCATATTAGACAGGCAGTGTTCTAATGTTTCATTCGTAAGATTATCATTTGCATGCGATAGTTATGACTTGAATGTATCGCAAATAATGGAGGACACACACGATACTGTCACTGTTGATCTTTGTTGATAGCTATGACTTGAATGTATCGCAAATAATGGAGGACACACACGGTACTGTCACTGTTGATCTTTGTTGATAGCTATGACTTGAATGTATCGCAAATAATGGAGGACACACACGATACTGTCACTGTTGATCTTTGTTGATAGCTATGACTTGAATGTATCGCAAATAATGGAGGACACACACGGTACTGTCACTGTTGATCTTTGTTCTTATTCTATTTATTTTGAAAAGAACGGTTGTGTTGATTGCAGTGCATGTCATTTTACAGTTGTAATACTCGCGTCCTGAAATAGTGTTGACTAACTGATAAGCTTGTCAAATTATATCGTAAAATGCTGTTCTTTTTCTTTTTTTAAATATTTTTTTAACTTCCCGCCTTTCCAAACAGTGGTGCTTAAATTTTTCAAAAGGTATAGGCCTATATGGCTGATGCACTACAATAGCATTTGCAAATATTATATTTTATAACTAGGATCACCACTGGAATTAGGAGCGTCATGTGAATTAAAACACATTTTCTCCTATTGATAACCTAATCACATTTGACCTCACACCTCTTACGATCTCCAGACATGTGGCTGTTTCTCACACATGCAAATGTGTGTTTGATTAAGTCTGGGCCTAAACTGGTCCATCCATAATAGTTTCGCAAATACAACTATCTTCATTACATTTTGTTTTACCTTTGTGAAGCTAAGAATGTGAGAAACAAAGAATGTGTTGAGACAATTGGAATGATGCGGAGAAAATACAAGGATACCACAGAGATAATCAAATTTCCTACAGACCAGATATGAATTGGTTAATAAGAAAACCTAGGAACTGTGATACACTAAAAAGAATGCACTATTTGTCTATAGCTTAAAGTTAATAGATAATTACGGTGGTATTAAATAATAATAATCATAATCATAATAATCATAAGGTCCCTAGGGCCTAACCTATCAGGGTCGTACGGGTGTCACACTGGAGATATCAACACAAAAAGCCATCCAAATACCTCCATATTCAGCCATTCGGAGGAATGTAGAAAAAATCATGCATAGGTTATTTCTTGATGTTATTAATCCAGAATTTACCTTATCTGCCTCTTCTCCTTACACTCTCGACTGTTCCTTGCAAAATTATAAATCGTATATGGTCCTTAATTTGTCCAAACTAAACAAGTTTACGTTGTTTCAGCACTATCAAAAGTGGTTCTTGATAAGTTCTCCAGTCGATGTTCAGCTATTGTTGAACATCTAGCAGCACCATATATGGGAGGAAGGAGAAGTGGGGTGTATTCAAGCCCCCCCCCCCCGACTTTATCACATCTGAACATGACTTTTAGTACCCGGAACATAATTAAAAAAGGTAAAGATATATCCCATGCAGTGCAGGATTTTAAGCTAAACAAGTTAATCAGCTAAACAAGCTATAGCTTAGGGATTCCACTTTCTTGGGGCCCCAAAAAATCATATTTGGCGCTATCATATAATATCTGGATTTATGAAGGGCTCCATATCTCAAATAGCTTAGGGCCTTATCGTTATCAATATAACGGAGTCTAACTCCGGCGCTGGTCCCATGGCAGAAACCTGCTGTCGGGAATGAAGATAACTCTTTATGTACTAAGTCGTAGCAACTATTAGGTGGGGGTGGCCAGTTCCGTTTCTTACTGTCTTTACCTCCTCTAGCTCATACGTCAGGTACTCATTTATAGCTGACACGGTCGGTAAAAACCAAAAGGGTCGGGAAAAAAACCAAAAACTCACATCGCGATTTGTGTCCAAAAGTTTTCTCATTCCCTGCCTAACATTGAAATTTACACATGACAACGGGCGAATTGCCTTTTTTGCAACAAATTGCAACATCGATACATTTGGAAAATATTGTAAGTCTATCTATCCATAGTTATGTACCAAACCCCCCCCCCCCCCACTCACAGTGAGTGGCTCATCCAATAGCCATTGCACCAAGTCGAAAGGTGAAGTCTCCTGGGTATGAAAGAAAGCTCAGAAACCTCCCCATTGCACATAGAAAGTAAGAGCTAACTGCTCGTAATTTCTGGGGTTCTGAAACAAACAAATAAACAACATCTATAATTATATCTACTTTTCTCCAACACCGAATACGGTGCTAAGAGCAGGCAGAAACCACAGCTCTCCAGTTCGAACGATGTGATGCTACTGCGTGTAATGTTTACATGTTGTTGAGACACATAGCCATACACTCTGATGGTTGTTCTGCGAATAGTTGGTATTTTTCTTTCGCCATACGGTAGCAATTTTAATTCTTGTAGGGCAGCCTGTTTTCATTAATTCCAAGTACATGTCCGATATATGTTTATTTTTTTCTTCTTATTGTTGTAGAAACATATTGCTGTTTGTTGACTTCTTGCTTGACTTGAATTCTTCCCAAACAATAGTTAAGTTTTCTAAGATTATCCATTTTCAAATGAATTTAATTTCTTCTTTAGTGTTTTTTGCTATTTTCCAATTTTCGCAGATATAGGCCTATGTTAATGCAGATATAACATTGGAGTTGAACAGTCGTAGTTTAGTATATTTACTTACTGTTTTTGAATCCCAAATGTTTGTTTGGTGGTTGAACTCACTTGATGTCAACGCAATTATTTTAGAAATCTCTTTTGGTGTATCTCCATCTTGTGTCAATTTCCTCTATAAATAGGACAAGTTCTTAACTATTTGAACTGTTGGGGTGCAGAGACGTTGAAGCGACCACCTACTCGCTTCGCTCGCCAGGACCAGGACTCATACTGGTTCAGACCTTGATACTCCTCCCCGCGGAGTACCCCGGGCAACAGAGAAATATGGCTAAGCTATCAAGGATCGAACGATCTCCAGCTGAGGTGGGAACCTGCTGTGGACTTGGAAATTTCGAAGAGAGAATCGACTCTTCGTATTCACAGTAAGTCCCGGGGAAAAAAGCATGCTTCAGCAAACTTTCGACAGCCTTTTCGTAATTTTCGCCAAGGCTCAAGTACTTTTCATCAGTTCCCTGTACGCACCCAGCGTCGTGATATAAACAAAAAGTCCTTCTTAGGACTAAGTTGAAAGCGACGTGACTAGGCATCCCGAGATGGCCTAGTCGAATCCAGCACTCAAAAAACAAACAAAATATTTGAATTGTTTCTCCGTTGAGGGTGATTTTAAATTTACAGTAAGTAAACTTCATGATCTTAGTCTTGGAAGTGTTGACTTGAAGGCCTGTTTGTTTGGTAAAAATAAAGTATAAATAGCAAAGTATAAATAAATAACAAATGAAAACAAAAACAATAGTTGTAGTGTTCTAAGGTAGTGGCGCTTCACGCAGCCATGACCGGACTCCAGTTTAGACCTCTCAACAGATCATTACCTACTAGTTTTAGTTATAGTCTGTCGTGTCTCATTGAAGCAATATATAAATCTGTGTTTTACGTAAGTCTAATTGTTGTTACGTTTCACGCAGTTACCTTGTATTGATTGACATGTGGTTTAGTAATAAGAGAACTGATGATAGTATTTTTGTTGTCCACCAAAATGGTGGGAAAGTTTCAGAGAGATATACTATCTATCCAATAACAGAATCGAGATTGAGGTTGTAATACTACAAGTGCTCTCACTTGGCTGATAACAACAACACAACGATTCTATCAGATCCCAGAGCATGCTGTGCAAGATAGAAAAGTGCATAAGAAACGAGTGAATCAGTCTTCTCAACAACTTCCAATGTATCGTATTGGTCTACTTTTCATGTCATGTAGGAATCAGTACCAACGATAGAGCTATTGAAATGCAATGTGATAATGGTGGCACATTGATAACAAGAGATGGAGTGGAGTTAATTCGCGCAGTTATAATACTATTTCTCGTCTTGTGTG
This sequence comes from Meghimatium bilineatum, assembly GCA_034231615.1. Classification (NCBI taxonomy): domain Eukaryota; kingdom Metazoa; phylum Mollusca; class Gastropoda; order Stylommatophora; family Philomycidae; genus Meghimatium; species Meghimatium bilineatum. Next base: position 52,719,699 of record CM067305.1, read on the forward strand.
TACTTTCTTGACGTCTTGCTATTTAGCAGGGAAATCGATATTTACTCAATGCTCAAAAGTGAAATTCAACAAAGCTTGGAACAGGGTAATGCAGATTTGCTAATTACTGGAAACACACATAATTGACGTTTCGACCAAAAGTCGTTTATCAAGAAAACATTCAAAACAAAAAATCGGCATTCAAGAAAGGCACTATATGCGTTCATTTGTGTTATTATGTGTGTTTCCAGTGATTAACACAACTTCATTACCCTGTTCCAAGTTTTTCCTATTCAACAGTCATGCAGTTGCGAGAAATAAATAGATTGGGTCATATTTTAAAGATTGGTTGCGAAATCTACACTTTTCGATCTGAAACTTCATATTTCAGCATGGCTTTTAGATTATTTCATCAAGTTTGATCATTCGATTTGACACCCCAACTCCACTCCCAAACATCATTACTCGCCTCTTTCGAGATGTATGGCAGGTAACAAAGTAACGAGCAAGAGTAATTTACCAATATGTTATGTATTAATTTATTTAATATCCTCCTCCCACACCGGACATATCCATAAGTGCTCAGATCTCCACTTCAGTAAATCTCTCAGGATATCACGGCTGGTGGTTCCGGTTCTATGTTGGTTCACAGCAATTTTTGAAATCGTTGTCAGTTCTCTAGGGGCCACGCCCAACTTCACTTCTAATTCGCACATTCTCGATATTGACTCATGCTCATTCACCTCAAAATACGCTGGTCATGTGGACTCAGGAATGGCAATGATTATGTCCGTTGGGTCCATAGGCTAACTATCGGTTATGGTGGCGTGGCTAGCTAATTGGTCAGTCCGGTCGTCTCTCTCCACGCCCGCGTGTCCGGTGACAATTATCAGGGTTAGTTTTCGTAGTAGTGCCCGCATTTTAGCTTTCTCTAATGACTCCACCCATCCCCTACGTACATAACCGGTATTGACTGTCCTAATCATATTCATTGAACACTTAGTATGCACGGTTGGGAATATGCGTTGCTGTAAACATTTCCATTGTGAAACTGCTTGTTATTGCGGTAAAGGCTCAACTGGCTTCGTGCACTGTTCTTCCGTGTGATCTGGCAGTAAATGCCCATGCGCATCGGTGGTGATTGATGGCCGACTCGTCCGTTTAAATCACAACATTTTATCATCTATGTCGTCGGCATGTTCGCAGATGATTGTCTTGACCTCAGCATCCACGGTTACAGGGCTGTGTTCTCTACGCTCTCTATTGAGTGTAATGCCAGTCTTGACTGCCTCTTGAAAGATCATAGGAATAAGTATCTATTCCTCGCCAGGAGTTATGCATTCTTTGACGCAAATCTGTTTACCAACATTTTATTTGTCTTAATTATGCTTTCCTGCTTAAATTATTTTCACACTTAATTTTCCTCTCACCTCGGTATATATGTTTCTTTCAAGAAATTAATCAAATTACTACCAACTGTTAAAATGAGATTGTTCATATTTAGAAACCCGATTCCCTTTTTTAAGTGATATTCGTGACTTGTGCTTATTACTTACCTGGCCGTTCTATTTAATATAAAAGGTCAAGCATAGACCTATAGTGATTCGCTTTTTGTTATCAGATTTAGTTTGCCACAGTATCTGTTGTCAGCCCCAAAAATGGAGATGTTCATTTATGTGACAGTAATATATTTCGTGTCCATTTGTCAATATTCCTCAGGTGAGGTTTAAGCGTGAATGAAAAATATGTGTGTGTAATTGATCAAACATAATATTTATGTTTTTGCCAATAAATAATACAATCTATGCCGACTTTTTTTTACGCATGTTGCAAATCTATCGATGTGACGGTTATTTCTTCTTTTGTAGAGCCTATGCCGATTCTGTTATGCGCATCTTCCAGATCTATTACTGCGACGGCTATTTCTTCTTTTGCCCGAAAGTCCTCGTAAATATCGTGTTCCAGAACTGCTGCATTTTAGTGGTCGTGTAAACAGCGCCCATGACATCACTGCCGCTGTCATGCGGGACTCGGGGGCAACGAAAGAGCTCATTCGTTGGCGGGTAAATCTATAGTGTATGCATGAGAAGAGATCGGGTTTAATTAATTAGAACAGTTATTGATGCACTAACCAAAAGATGAAGAGGATGCAAAAAGCGGCAATGAATACGTTCAGAGAATAATAGAAATGGGAGTGACCAGGGAAGAGGGGAGAAAATGCGTAATCACTGGAAAGACTAGAAGATCCCACAACCAATAAATGACTGGGGCATTGAGCTTATACACTCTTAGATGACTGAACAAATTACAAGCAGATCAGATCAATTTAGGGAATGCCCCTTGTGTAGTAATTTTGGTTCCTAATGATTAATCAAATAAGGGCATATACATTTATACTGTTAAAGGTAAGGTGTGTTGGGCCAGTGGTAGAACTAAACCTGCGACACAACGCATGTCCATTCTCTGGACTACATCCAGCTAGAAATTTAGTACGATCATTATCGATTGGGTGCTAATCCAGCAGCCCATGTTCTCACCCAGTTGACTCAATAATCACGTTTCTATGCTAAACATATTTTTTAAACAAAAATAATATTTGAAATCTTGACTCGCTCTAAAAGCAGTGTGCATTGTCTCTTACAACGAAGCTGTGATAAATTAACATAACGACCATATGCGTCGGTTTTCAGTATGGATTTTTTAATAACTATTTACTATCTTCTTTGATTCATGCACATTTAACTAGGCAGCATGTCTTCTGTTCATTGTAGAAGCGTAATATGGGAGATTATAATAGAAATCATACATACTATTCATGTCGCACGAGACTACTAAGGAGGTGTGTGTGGGGTTGGGATGACTCATCTCTTAGAGGGTTAGAGTTACACAGAAGCAATGCTGAAGTTGGATGTGTCAGGCCAAACTATGAATGAGCCAGAAAACGAATGTCTTTCGAAACGAAAGAGCAAAAAAAAAGGAATGCACTTACGAGAACCCAACTGTTACGGGAACCACTACTTTTAGGAATAGTTTAAATATATGAGTCTTCTCTTATTCTCTGACGTTGACCGCACTATATTTTGCATATTGCTATATAGCCTTTGATGCAGTGTAATTTAGCAAATTTTGCATACTGTTGTAGATGACCCCTGATACTGCACAAGATATGCTGAATCGACTTTGTCACCTTTCAGAACAAATTGGCCTTCATGTCAACACTTCCAAGACTATGTTGATGAATTTTACTAACTGTAACCTTAAAATCACCGTCAACGGAGAAACAATTCAGATTTGATAACTTTTAATATTTAGGCAGCAAAATGTCACAAGATGGAGATACAGCAAAGGAGATCTCTACCAGAATTCCATTGATACCAAGTAAGTTCCAACACATAACAAACATCTGGAAATTTAAAAAAAACAATAAGTAAACATACCAATCTACGACTGTTCAAATCCAGTGATATCCGTGTTGACATATGGTTGCGAAAATTGGATAATAACAAAGGCACTGGAGAAGAAATTAAATTAATTTGAAAATAATCAAAGAAGACTTAAATACTGGTTGGAAAAAATTCAACATGCAAGTAAGAGAAGATACCAAACAGGAAAGTTTCTACAACAATAAAAAGAAAACGATGGGCTTATGTCGGACGTATACTTAGAATGAATGAAAACAGACTGCCACCACAAGCAATGGGTACGAGATGGCAAAAGAAAAAGAGGAAGACTAAGATAGACTCTTCTTAGAAAAACCATCAAAGAAGGTATGACTATGGGTCTCAAAAACATACAGGAGTTACACACAGTAGCATCACATATCTCAAACTGGAGAACTCCTTTTTTGTGCTATGTACAGTATTCTGTGCTGAAGGAACATAGACTGTAGATGACACAATGCGCTGCTACAAATCGGCATGTATGCAGTAGTATTGTAAAACGTAGTAACATCAGTTGAGGATACAAAACAAAAGGTAATGCAGATTTATATTCAACACAAAGCAATCAAGTTTTATATAAAACAATATAACGAATGTTTTACTTCGATAAAAGCATTTAACTCAAAACGTGAAGCTATTTTCGTTATATATACAAATATCACAATCCTAGAGAAAAAGTTCGGTTAATCCATTGGAAATTTCTAGGCACAATATTCCCGTAGGTTGCCATTACTTTCGGGAAGGAACAACCGTTAATCGAGCACCGTAAAGAGAACACATTCGTTCTAGTCGGCCATTTTGGCGGAAGACCTTGTAGACGATGGACTGACGACATTAAAGATAACATGAATACATCGCTAGAAAATGCAAGCCACATCGCCCAAGACAGAGAGAGGTTCAGAGAGTTCATTGGGAAGACAACGTTCTGGAAGGAATACGTCACATGACACAGATACAAATATATTATTATGTGTTGTTTGTTTTACAAATCAATAACGATGATATTAATGTGTCGATGTTGTTATGTCTTTTTATATGACCAAAAAATCTCCGTTTTCTTGTTATGATGTTGTTAAGGAGCTAGCCCTCTTCAGCGCTTATTGATCTTAACACTTTTTGATTTTTAAAATTACGTGTAATCAACAAATTCAAAATAGAATTACTAGGCACATTGCTATAGTAGTTTACATCTTGTAGAGGATCATATAATATGACATCAGAAAACACTAAATAAATTAGCTAAGATACTGAAAAAAGAATGCTGACCAACTACCATAAGTAAAAAAAAAAATCATTCTAGCCAGCCGACTCAGAAAGGTTGCACACATTTGCTTCCATGGAGATATATGTATTGTTCAAGAAAAGAAACGCAACTTATTGGATTAATTTTTATAAAAGATATTCGCTGATTGGACATCATTCAACCTATTGATTGTTTCCACTAGGTCAGTAACTTCTCGTGGTTAACAGAGAAGTATTCACCTCATGATTTGTGAGGTCATGAAAGAGGTCAAGATTAAAACAACATTTATGGCAACAACTCGTGACAGATTCATAAGAATCCCATGAAACTTACTGAACATAAAACTCTATGATCATATTATTGAATGTCTATATATGTTTGACGCCTTTAAATAAATTCAGTTGAAAATTCAATACGCATGTATGGATCATCACACTACAGAACAACGATATAGCATCATTGGACGCTTACAGACTGGACAATCAAAATGTGTAGAGACCAGACAATTTAGTGTGGTGAGAAGCACCATTAAAAACGCCATCCAATGCAGGATTTGTAAGGGATTTTTTTTTAAATTGGCTAGTGGCAGACCGGCCTCGCAGTGGTAGACCGAGAGTCACAACTGCCGAAGACCGTTTTAAACGGCTGTGTCGCCTCATGAATCAATTTGTATCTGAGTCTTCTACAGTAAACTCAATGCCAGCAGCTCGTAAAATTTCAGATCAAACTGTCAGGAACCGGCTGCACGACGTTAGTCTATGGGCTAGAAGACCCAACAGAAGTCATGTTCTTACGAACCGGCATCATCGCTAGAACCGACTGCAGTGGGCGAACCAGCACCGCAATGGACCGTTGGTAATAACTGGAGACGGGTTTGGTTTAGTTAAAGTATGAGCGTTTATTCATTCCGAGGTTGAAATTTTAATTCCGTAAAATGGAGGTGTGGTACACGTTTGAAATAATGTTGCGTTTCTCTTTATTTTTAAGACAATATAGCAAATTTACGAATTGTATTTTATTTTAAAAATTATTATATTGTGATGAATATTCAGAGAAAATAAAATATTGCGATATTGTTATTTGCATAATTTTTTCAGCTTCTAAGATTGTTTTCCTATCTACCCCAAGCAACATCAACCCAGTTTTAACTAAAATCCTGAAACTTCGATGTGGGGTAGAGGAAGAAGGAAGCAACAATCACACAAATAGAATCATAAGCAGACAAGAAGAAATAGCTACATTTCTAGCATCAGGGACTACAGTTTCATCCAACTTAAGTTCTACAATTGCCGAACACATTCACACTACAGTTCCAGCACATGCGACAACTAAATCTCAAGATCATGCGACGTCTTCGCAAGTCCCGCTTTCTCAAACGCACGCAAACGTGTCTCATATTATGTCAATTATTATTTCAAAAGAAAACAAACTGACTGGAGAGATTCAAATAATTGCAGAATTGTCGCACTACGACTCACCAACCACCAGCATTGACCCAGAAAATATACATGCAGAAGGAAGCGTAGATTCATCTCCATCATCCCAGGAGCAAGGCTACCTTGAAGTGTCTTGGGACTACCCATCAGAGGCTCAATCTGGGAACTACATATGCGATGTATACGCATTAGATTTTACATTGCATCCTGTATCACTTTCGTCATCAACTCACATCACATCATCTCAAGCAACTATTTCAGAACTGGCAGGTTTTGTAGCACAATATGATAAGTATATAACAGCATTAAGGGAAAATGTGTCCAATTTGACAAATCAACTTGCCCTTTTGAAGCATGAAAGTCAGACACAGATTGAGGTTGTGCATAACATCAGCGACACCTTACTTAACACAACACATAATATCAAAGCACAGTATATACAAACTGGATCTATCACATGTCCCAGTAACTTTGTATCATTTCCGAAACCCTACAGTACCACCCCTATAGTGTTTCTATCTATAAATGAGTTAAATGTGACCAATAATTACAACATCCAATTCACAGTGTCAGTTACCAATATAACCAACAACGGGTTCAGCCCAGTTTGCAACACTGTATCGTTGAGCTGGATTAATGTACAGTGGATGGCCATTGATAATTAATGTAATGGTTATACCAAGCAAGGACTTAGGGTTCTCACCACCCTGCATCATTTCTGTGGTTAGAAGCTGCCTATAAACTACGTCAATAATTTATTGCCAATTTGTTACCTACCCCTCCCTTTTTCCCCATGTAAAAATGAAATAACCCCAAAACACAATCACAAGATATAGCAGTGTGAACATGAAAAAAACTAAGTGATTTTCTTTACAATTTTTAGAATTGTTTGAATTCAATAAAATTGGATAATAAAATAAGGTCAATAAAATAAGGTATTGTTGGTGTCAATTGTGTCAAACTACCCCTTCGCCTGTCAACATTTTTTAGACCACCTCGTCCCTAACTAGTGAAAAATTTTGGACGCCCTCTATGCTGCAAAATATATTGTGGCTCGATATTGATAGTTAATGTTATGGATATACCAGGCCAGAGCTTATGGTTCTTAGCGTATTGCAGCAGCTCTGATGTAATTAGATATAATATAGGCTTCAATAGATTGCCATTTATAATTTATATAATAATGAAGATTCATAACAAATCAGGGTCGAAAGGTGCCACACTCGAGACATCAGTACAAAAACACGCCAAATACTACTATCCTCCGCCATTTAAACGAGTGTAGAAAAAATCATGCCCAGACTATTCTTTGATGTTATTAAACCAGGATTTTTATTTACATACCTCTTATCCTTCCACCTTTCTACTGCTACTTGCAAAATAGTTTTAGAAAGTGAGACGTGTCTTGTCACTTGTCCAAATCAAACACGTTTACGCCATTTCACCGGAGGTGTCCGGACATTGGCGCAAATAAAACCTTGACACAACGTAATCCTATTATCTGGAATACATTCTGTTTGAAATCTAGCAGGACAGCAGGACCATTATCCTGCTACAAGAGAGATTCAGCGGAAGTTTGAGAATGTATCCTGCTACAAGAGATATCCAGCGGGAGTTTGAGAATGAGTCCTGCTACAAGAGAGATCCAGCGGGAGTTTGAGAATGTGTTCTGCTACAAGAGAGATCCAGCGGGAGTTTGAGAATGTGTCCTACTACAAGAGAGATCCAGCGGGAGTTTGAGAATGTGTCCTGCTACAAGAGAGATCCAGCGGGAGTATGAGAATGTGTTCTGCTACAAGAGAGATCCAGCGGGAGTTTGAGAATGTGTCCTACTACAAGAGAGATCCAGCGGGAGTTTGAGAATGTGTCCTGTTACAAGAGAGATCCAGCGGGAGTTTGAGAATGTGTCCTGCTACAAGAGAGATCCAGCGGGAGTTTGAGATTGTGTCCTGCTACAAGAGAGATCCAGCGGGAGTTTGAGAATGAACGCTGAAGAAGAAGACAATTACCAAATGTAGTTCTTGATAATCTGAGTTTATTTATTTGCTGCCGGGCGTTGTCTTCTGATCTAAAAAATAGAAACGATTGAAGAAAAGTGGATGATGTTTATTGAATCATTGCAGCAAACAGCTAAAGAGATTCTGCCACCTAAGAAACATCTCAATAAGAATGATTGGATGACAGAAGATATTTTGAATATGATGAAACTAAGAAGACAGACGAAGAATAACATTGAAGAATACAACAAGAGGAAAAAAGAAATTAAATATAAGTGCAACAAGGCTAAAGAGGATTGGTTAAATGCAAAGTGCAGGGAAATATAAAAATATTATTATAAAAATACAAGTGATACACAATTACAAATAAAGGAATTAACAGGCAGAGGGCAGATTCACAAGACTGGGTTCCTGCAATCTAAGAAGAGGCACATACTAATAGGAGAAAATGAAATCATGCACACATGGGAAGAATATATTAAAGAACTGTACGAAGATAACAGAAATGATACTAACTTAAATTATAACAATGAAGGTCCAAGTATATTAAGGCAGAGGTAAAGGAAGCCATACAACACTTGAAAAACAACAAATCATCGGGTCTGGATAAGATTACAAAAGAAGAATTAGAAGCTCTGGGAGATTATGGCATTGAAGTTATCACTAAAATTGCAAATGACATCTACAACAGTCGATATATTCCATCTGATTTACTACAATCAATTTTCATAGCCTTACCAAAGAAACATGGTGCATTACATTGCGAAGACCACATAATCATCCTTAGGAGTCCGATGACCAAGATTCTACTGCGCGTAATAATGAGGCGTAAAAGAGAAAAAATTAATCCAGAGATAGCAGAAGAACAATGCGGATTCGTAGAAATGAAAGGGATAAGAAATGCTCTCTATATAGTAAGAACATTAATGGAGAGGTCCATAGAAGTACAAGACCTTTATATGTGCTTTATAGATTACAGAAAGACATTTGACACGCTGAAATATTCAGAGATTATAAAACTGCTAGAAAATCTCAACTTTGATGGAAACAATCTAAGAAAAGTAAGAAATATGTATTGGAAACAAACATCTGGGTTGAGAGTTAACAATACTATAGGTAGATTTCAAAAGATAAAAAAGGGATGTCAGGCAAGCTTGTGTAATGTCAAAGGATCGTTTCTCATTGTATACATAATACATTATGCGAAATATAGAAGATTTGCCAGGACTAAAAGTAGGAGGATGCAATATAAATAATTTGAGATATGCTGACGATACAGTACTGATCGCAGGAAGCGAATAGGAACTACAAGCCATGTTAGATAAAGTAGTGGAAGAAAGTAAAAACAAAGGCCTCAGTTTAAATAAGTAGAAAACATAAATAATGGTTGTCTCGAAGAGACATACACCACTAAGATGGCAACATAATAATTAATGACACAAATTTACTACAAGTTGAAAAAGTGAAATATCTTGGAACCTTGTTAACATCAAAAGGTAGAAGCCCAAGTGAGATAAAGAGTCGAACAGCACAAGCCTTCCAAATCAGCATTCCAAAAAGATTATCAATGGAAGACTATCAATGCAGACCCGAATTCGATTGCTGAGATGTTATATCGAACCAATTCTTTTTTTTATGGATGTGAGGAACGGACTGTAAACACAAAATTTCAAAGTGATCTAGAGGCTACAGAGATGTGGTTTCTGAGAAGATTGATGAAAATACCATGGACAGCCAGGAAAACTAATGCAAAGGTTTTCATTGATGCTGGCGTAAAAAGATCTTTCATATCAAACACTAGGGAAAGTCAAGATTTCTAGTGCATGTGCTGAGAAGAACACAGCTTGAACACTTAACCACTGGAAAGATCAAGGGGAGACGAGATACGGGGCGGAAAAGAGAAATGTTACTAGATGGACTAGTATTGTGGAGCTGTAGACGTTCACCAACTAAGCTTATTGACAACACAAGAGACAGATAGTCGTGGAGAAACATGATCGCCTACGACATTCGGCATGACATTTAATTGCTTGACATCATTCAGTTGTGTAAGGACATCATTCAAACAATAAACTGTGTTCATCTGGTTATTAACTTCTCGTGGGTACCTTAATTATACTCATCTTATTCGTGAGGCCATGCAAGAGGTCATGGTTAAAACAACAATTTTAGCAATAATTCATAAGAGGTTCCTGAGAATTTCCTAAAACTGACTGAACACAAAACTCACAGACCATAATATTGAATGTCTATAAAAATAAATTGATGATCCTCAAATAAATTCAGTTGAAAATTAAATGTGGAAGTATGGCTTATCTCACTACAGAATAATGATACATCATCATTGGACGCGTACAGACTGGACAATAACAAAATGTAGTGGCCAGACAAATGAATGTGGTTAGAGGCAAAATTAGTCGCCTTTGGCAGTGATTTAGATAAAATAGCCAGTGATAGACCGGCCGCACAGTGAAAGACCCAGAGTAACAACCCTTGTTGAAAACCACTTCACACGGCTGCATCACGTCGGGTATCTATTTACATATGCGTCCTTCATAGTCCAGTCAATGCCAGGGATTCGTCAAATTTCAGATCAAATGATCAGATACCAGTTACACGACTGTTGGTCTTTGGACCTCAAGAGGTCCTGTTCTTATAGAACGGCATCGCCAGAACCCACGGCAGTGGGATAACCAGCACGGTTAATGGACCATTGGGAGTGGTTGGAGATAGGTTTGTTAAAGTATGAGCGTTTCTTCATTCAAAAGTTGAAACATTAATTCCGTAAAATAAAATTTTGGTACACGTTTGATATACTGTTGCGTTTCTCTTTTTTTTTTTTTTAACAGTATAGCTAATTTACTTATAGTATTTTTTTTAATAGAATTATATTGTGATGAATATTCAGCAAATAGAATATTGGGATATTGTTATTTGTATAATTTTTCAGCTTCAAAGATTGTTTTCCTATCTACCCCAAGCAACATCAATCCAGTTTTAACTAAAATCCTGAAACTTCGATGTGGGGTAGAGGAAGAAGGAAGCTCCGATCACAGAAACAGAATCATAGGCAGACAAGAAGCAATAGCTGCATTTCTAGCATCAGGGACTACAGTTTCATCCATCATAAGTTCTACAATTGCCGAACACACTCAGACTACAGTTCCAGCACATGCGACAACTAAATCTCAAGATCATGCGACGTCTTCGCAAGTCCCGCTTTCTCAAACGCACGCAAACGTGTCTCATATTATGTCAATTATTATTTCAAAAGAAAATAAACTGACTGGAGAGATTCAAATAATTGCAGAATTGTCGCACTACGACTCACCAACCACCAGCATTGACCCAGAAAATATACATGCAGAAGGAAGCGTAGATTCATCTCCATCATCCCAGGAGCAAGGCTACCTTGAAGTGTCTTGGGACTACCCATCAGAGGCTCAATCTGGGAACTACATATGCGATGTATACGCATTAGATTTTACATTGCATCCTGTATCACTTTCGTCATCAACTCACATCACATCATCTCAAGCAACTATTTCAGAACTGGCAGGTTTTGTAGCACAATATGATAAGTATATAACAACATTAAGGGAAAATGTGTCCAATTTGACAAATCAACTTGCTCTTTTGAAGCATGAAAGTCAGACACAGATTGAGGTTGTGCATAACATCAGCGACACCTTATTTAACACAACACATAATATCAAAGCACAGGATATACAAACTGGATCTATCACATGTCCCAGTAACTTTGTTTCATTTCCGAAACCCTACAGTACCACCCCTATGGTGTTTGTATCTATAAATGAGTTAAGTGCCGCCAATAATTACTACCTACAATTCACAGTGTCAGCTACCAATATAACCAGTAGCGGGTTCAGCCCAGTTTGCACCAGTACATCGATGAGCGGGATTAGTATACGGTGGATCGCCATTGATAATTAATGTTATGATTATACCAAGCCAGGACTTCGGGTTCTCACCGCCCTGCATCATTTCTGTGGTTAGAAGCTGAATATAAATTAGGTCAACACTTTATTGTCACTTTGTTACCTACCCCTCCCTTTTTTTCCCATGTCAAAATGAAATCAGCACAAAACACAATTACAAGATATAACAGTATGAGTAAGAAAAAAACAGTGATTTTCTTTCCAATTTTTAGAATTGTTAGAATTCAATAAAATTCAAACAATTTAATTGCTGTATAAATAACGTATTGTTGATGTCAATTGTGTCAAACTACATCTTCGCATGTTTCACTTATCATTTTTTAGACCACACCGTCCCTAGTGAAAAATTTTGGACGCCCTCTATGCTGCAAAAATATATTGTGGTTCTATATTGATAGTTAATGTTATGGATATACCAGGCCAGAGCTTATGGTTCTTAGCGTATTGCAGCAGCTCTGGGGTTATCAGAAATAACATAGGCTACAATGGATCGCCATTGATGATTTATATAATAATTATGATTCATAACCAATCAGGGTCGAGAGGTGCCACACTCGAGACATCAGTACAAAAGTACGCCAAACACTACTATCCTCCGCTTTTTGAACGAGTGTAGAAAAAAATCATGCTCAGACTATTCTTTGATGTTATTAAACCAGGATTTTATTTACATACCTCTTATCCTTCCACCTTTCTACTGCTACTTGCAAAATAGTTTTAGAAAGTGAGACGTGTCTTGTCACTTGTCCAAATCAAACACGTTTACGCCATTTCACCGGAGGTGTCGGGACATTGGCGCAAAAAAACTGCGACACAGCTCGATTCCATTATCTGGATTACGTCCTGCTTGAAATCTAGCAGGACCACAGGACCATTGTCCTGCTACAAGAGAGTTCCAGCGGGAGTTTGAGAATGTTTCCTGCTACAAGAGAGATCCAGCGGGAGTTTGCGAATGAACCCTGAAGAAGAAGACAATGTCCAAATGTAGTTCTTCATAATCTGCAGTTTATTTATTTGCTGCCAGGCGAATATTTATCTTGTTTTCTACATAACTAATGCTTAACAAATATCCGTAACGCTTGTCTTCAAAAGCCTGGATCATTCTTTCCGCATTGGCATTTTATGTGCAGGTTTCACATCCGAAAGACGTCAATAATAAATTATCATCAATTAATGTAATAGTTATACCAAGCGCATACATACAAGTTTACTACAGGAGGCAAAGTGGTGTTTTTTTTAAAAAAGTCTTCTAATTTAATTATAAAAGACGTTTTTGGGGGAATTACTAAATTTTCTGTATTTTCACCCCAATTTGGGGATGAGGGATTGAGGTGAGGAGTGATTGCCATCTATTTTTTTATAGTGCCAAATGACGTGTTATATTTTTCGAAAAGGGTGGGGTATGTAAGCGATTGCTCTTCATCTTTCTCATCTAGTAGGGGTATATCTGCAGACGTCGTCGAAACTATAAAGGCGATCAAGGCGAAAGTATAAAAAAAGCAATAGGCGCCACAACTGTAATGAAAATAGTTTATGTAAAGTTTGAGAGAGGAGCGGTGTGGAGTTTACCAATGGCGTAAAAATAAATCCTAGTATCGGCACTGTCTACATGCTTGTGATCGAGTATCAGCACTATCTACACTCTACATGCTTGTGATCGAGAAGCGGCACTATCTACACTCTACATGATGGTGATAGAGTATCAGCACTATCTACACTCTACATGCTTGTGATCGAGTATCAGCACTATCTACACTCTACATGCTTGTGATCGAGTATCAGCACTATCTACACTCTACATGCTTGTGATCGAGAAGCGGCACTATCTACACTCTACATGATTGTGATAGAGTATCAGCACTATCTACACTCTACATGCTTGTGATCGAGTATCAGCACTATCTACACTCTACATGCTTGTGATCGAGAAGCGGCACTATCTACACTCTACATGATTGTGATAGAGTATCAGCACTATCTACACTCTACATGCTTGTGATCGAGAAGCGGCACTATCTACACGCTTGTGATCGAGTATCAGCACTATCTACACTCTACATGCTTGTGATAGAGTATCAGCACTATCTACACTCTACATGCTTGTGATCGAGAAGCGGCACTATCTACACTCTACATGATTGTGATAGAGTATCAGCACTATCTACACTCTACATGCTTGTGATAGAGTATCAGCACTATCTACACTCTACATGCTTGTGATCGAGTATCAGCACTATCTACACTCTACATGCTTGTGATAGAGTATCAGCACTATGTATATGCTTGGATCCAGTATCTTCACTATCTACACGCTTGAATAGAGTATCTTGACTGTCTACTTGCTTGGATCAATCATCGTCACTATTTACATACTCGTGGTCGATTACAAGCACTGTCTACATGCTTGTGATCAATAAAAGGTAATACTGCTGTAAAACTTTATGAAAATAGTACTTAACGTGGAATACAAGTAACGAAGTCTTACTGAACGAAGACTAACACAATATCACTGGCGGATGCTCACATGAAAGATTTCACCCAATAATACACAGGATATAATCATACAAATAATAATAAACAGAAAATGATCGACGTTTCGACTAAAAGGCCATAATCAAGATAAGTACATTACATCAAAAGACCGATTAGAAATGACAACGATACACAAATGTGTCCGAGCGAAATGTCAAACCGACAGTGATAGTGTGTTAGTTGTCGTTCAGTAAGATTTCATTACCTGTAGGCCCCAATCCCACGTAAGTACTATGCTTGTGATCGAATACCAGCAATGTACGTGCTTGTGATACATAAGGGGACTGTCAATAAATTGAAGTCGAAAAATTAGCGGAAAGTGAGTCTGGAAAATGTTGGCTGCTATTGTCGTTGTTGGCTGGTCTAGAAAAATAGACGCCGTCAATGCTGTATATTATACCATAATTAAATTATATTTTAAAAAGCAGTATATGACTAAACATAAATTAGTGCTTTGACATAAATTAGTATTAGGCATATGTTTTGACAATTGACAGTAGAGTGTCAATTCCAATTTCATATCA
Source organism: Meghimatium bilineatum (assembly GCA_034231615.1). Taxonomy (NCBI): domain Eukaryota; kingdom Metazoa; phylum Mollusca; class Gastropoda; order Stylommatophora; family Philomycidae; genus Meghimatium; species Meghimatium bilineatum. The sequence goes on from CM067305.1 coordinate 52,734,809, forward strand.
TATATTTTATTGGAGCATTTATGCAAAGTTACAGAATTTTCGCAAGAAGCTTGTTCTACTTTATTCATTTAAAAACCTATTTCTTGCAAGTAAATATTAGTATTCACACAACACATCTTGACATCAAAAATAGATTGAAGAAGGATTTGGAATTGCGCTATTTGAGTCTGTTGTTGCCATGTGACATATTCTTTCCAGAACGCAGTCTTCCCATGAATCTCCTGAGATCCCCGCGGTCTTTGGGTTCCGCATCCTCTAGTGGCATGTGCATGCATTCATAAATATTTCTTCTCTAACGACGTCTTGGTCGATCTTTGCCTCTACTGCCTTCCATCGCCGCCTCCAACAACAATATTTCCATGCCATTGTGTCCAAACGAAAATTTTACATTGTCTAAACGAAAATTCCATCACATCCATAAGGAAATTCTGGACATAATACACCTGTAGTCTGCCGTTGCTTTCAGGCGGAACTTTTTTTAGTCTGCTGCTCATAAGAAATATATTAATTATGCAATTAAGTAGTGACAAATTAATTTTTCTTTCGTCGACTTGGCGTTGTGGAATAAACCATTAGTTTGACATGACAAATTATTATCAGGACAAAAGAAATATTGTAGCATATCCTATTAATGATATAGCCATCATCCCATCTCTTTTTGGCTGCATTGATTACATTTAAAATTATAGTTGGTCCCCTTCTTTGTCAGTTCGATCCTAAAAAATCTGTTGATTCCTGGTTGAGTTTTGGATACCTCACAGAAACATATAAAATAAAAACCAAAGAGATAAATGGAACCTTCTGAAGGAATGGAAAGTTATTTTTAATATTTTTAGTTTTATTGTGTGTATGTTTGATGTAGTGAGGCCCATATATACGGGATGGTTTGAGAGATTCTTCATTTTCTATGTTCACTCTCAACCTCCCTTTATTGAGCAGATGTAGTCCACGGAACAGAAAACATTATTTCTTGATTTGTAGTTCAATTGTGATATATGTGCATTTTGACATGATATATTCTTTGACTGGTTTTGAGTACACTCATTAAATTATCTGTGAGCCCTCTCCCCACCCCCTCCTGAATATCTTGGGGCCCAGAAAAACCTTATTATTGTTGGTAATGTAACCACAGATTAGAAGAAGACTCGCAATTACAACACTCAAATTAACACAAATGAGAAAGCGATGGCAAAATAGTAATAATGACACTAAATTAACCATTTTAAGATCATGTTTTCCCAGTGGTAACATATGGATGCGAGACTTGGACTTTAAACAAGACAATATCCAAAAGAATAAATTCATTTGAAATGAAGTGCTACAGAAAGATCCTACGAATATCATTGACAGAAAAAAAAGAATATTGAAGTTTTTAAATTACTGAAACTAAACGAATGGTGGCTTCTAAATATCATCATAAGAAGGAAGCTACAGTATTTTTGACACTTAAAGCGACATGATGGTATCGAAAGGCTGATTCTAGAGGGCAGAGTGTCGGGTAGGAGAAGAAAAGAAAGACCAAGAAGGCGATGGACCAGCGACATCGCAGAATGTATACACATGTCTTTGGCCAATGCAGGCCTGCTTGCACGGAACAGAGATGAGTTCAGAGTATCCACGACGAAGACAACGTTTTGGAAAGATAAACAGAACGCAAAAGAGTATGTCACTTGATATAATGTAACCACATACTCACTGCTTTCATCATTGCAACCCATGTTGATCAAAACCACATAGACGTGCTGATGAAGGAACCAATATCCCTTGTATGCCTCTTGTTAATAATATGATGTTTGAAGCATTACGTAGTGACTGACCACCACATACCTGAGTTATAAACATCTTTTATATCACATTCTTTGATGCACAGCCATTTCTTTCAGCAATTTAATGTTTCTGACAGAAGACCTCATTTAATCCAATTTTAAAATATTCAGGAATAAAATGTCTCTTTGTTAGCGATACCAAATAGTGTCTGCAACTGAAAGTGTAACGGTAATGTAACTAATTAACAATAAAATATAACATTACATGTTCTCTTATAGTCCAATTTGAATCAATCCTCCATATTTGCAACCATATCTGCGTGTATTTTCATTATATATCCATATTTACACAATCCAGGAAACTGTCATCAATTGTTAAGCACAAATAACACTATAATAAAAGTTTATAGTGTTATCAAAGTGAGGGTGAAGCGATGCCTACTAATATTCACTTTAAATTTAAATATGTATGTTTCACTAAATATACTGTTCAAAAAGAAACACAACTTTTTTTGAGGTATTTTTATAAAAGACATTAACTGATTGAACATCATTCAAATTATCAACTGTGCTCATCTGGTCATTAACGTCTCGTGGGTACACGAATTCTACTCACCTCATGATTGGTGGGGTCATGAAAGAGGTCACAGTTAAAACAATATTTTTGGCAGTAACTCATGACAGGTTCATGGGAATCTCGTGAAACTGAACACAAAACTCACTGACCATAATATTGAATGTCTATAAATAATTGATGATCCTGAATAAATTCAGTTGAAAATTCAATGCCCAAGTATGACTAATCTCACTACAGAACAGCAATACATCATCATTGGATGCTTACAGACTGGACAATCACAAATTGTAGTGGCCAGACAAGTTAATGTCGTTAGGGGCACCATTAGTTGACTTTGGAGGCGATTTCAAGAAACTGGCTAATGGCAGATCAGTCGCACAGTGGTAGACCGCTTCACCCTGCTGTGTCATGTCAGGAATCTATTTGCATTTGCGTCCTCCACAGTCAAGTCAATGCCAGGAACTCATCGAATTTCAGATAAAATAGTCATAAACCAGCTGCACGATACTGGTCATTGGTGGAAGACTGGTACTAGTACATTGGTACTAGAACCTCTAGTCTATCATATATGATTTCTATATAGTTTAAAATCAGTGTCAAAGCAAAATAGATATAAGATGAAAACAAATAAAGAATATGCCAAGCTATTAAGGACATGACAAACAAAGAAGAAAAGAAAACGAAGAAAAGAAAACAAAGAAGAAAAGAAAACAAAGGAGAAACAAAAAATCAAAAGAGATAACAAAGAATGTATGAAATAGCCTGTGGTCTTTCTCTATGAATGAGATAAAACTACAAATTGCTGTTATGAAGTTTATTTAATGATATACTATGTACATAAGTAACAAGCATCATTATCTCACACATTTGATTCATTGAAAACAAAATGACATATACAAACTGTACCTTGGACAAAATTAATCTACAGTTTAACCTACTTTTAGATATAAGCCTCAGTTCTCTAGTTCTTATCACTTAGAAAGACAGTCAATCTACAACTTGATCTGTGATGAATAAATAGACTGGAGTTGTTATGTGATGTATTCTCTCCAGAATGTTGTCTTACTAATGTGCTCCCTGAACCCCACTTTGTCTTAGGCCATGTGGCTTGCATTGTCCATTGACATATTCATGTTATCTTTAATGTCGTCAGTCAATCGTCTTCTTGGTCTGCCGTTTCTCCTCCACACAGGTTCTCTGCCTTCCATTATTTGTCTTTCTAAACAGTTGTGTCTCTTTATATGACAAAACAGGTATAGCTTTCTTTTTTGCTATTGTGTTTAGTAACCAACACTCTGGCATCTTCTGTGGGTTTATAATATCATAGAGAGGAGAAAAGAGTGAATCCAATCCAACACAAGACAGCAGAATAGAATTAATCTTAAAGATAACAGAAAATAACTAATCTATCATACAGCACAATAGAATTAATCTAACAAATATGATAACAATCTGAACTATTTCTACAACACAAAAAGCTGTTAGCGAATAACTTGATCAAGGTGAGAAAGTTTGCATCTTCAAATTCTGTAATGGATAGGCTACTGCTCAGGTTGATATAATCCATGGTACAATAAACATACAGTAAATATGACAAAGTTCAATAGACAGTTTACTGAAATCCTTCTGAATAATAGCCCTGCATGTAGATCCCAAACAGTAGCACTTATTCTGGCTAATATTACTGATCATTGGTTACTTTGCATACACTTGTGTCACTAGCCAATGAAAACTATGGAAAAAAGTTAGATTAAAGATATAAAAGAAGCAACACATTTACTGTTGGGATCATCCCTAGAGAAAACCAAGATAGTGATCCTAAAACTGCTATCAAATCCTAATCAGGATGTAGCAATCAACCCAGCATGTTTTAGTGTAGTGATTTTGGCAGTATTTACATTGAGTAGTTTGCCATTGTTTTCTTTGCCATTCAAAAATTGAAAGAAAGAAAGAAACAATCTTTTTTATAATGAGAACGTGCCACAAAAAACTGAAACATCACAGGTATAGGTTTGGAATTGGCTATTCTATGTGCCCCTGTAGACAATCTGCAGAAAACACAACATATTTTACAGAATTTCCCACTATGGCAATCTGAAAAAGCTCTGATGGACAAACTCTGCCCTGTTTCAAGACTGTTGACCGCAGTGTAGTTCATTTATGAAATCCATATTAATATCAGACTCATACAAGAAAAAATTAAAAAGTTAGATCAGCCAAGATAAGTGGCACTGTTTAGGAGATGCATTATTGTGAATTAATAAAACTGCTAGTATTTCAGTTATACTGTATAATATATATTGTAGACACTATTGTCCAAGTTTCAGATAACATCTATATGTTGACAGTTCATATACAGGAATATTATATATCTGTGGTATCCAGTTACCAAATATTGATACAAGATTATATTTGTGACCATATACCAACCATATTGATTTTTTTTAAATTGCCAGAATGAAATAAATGGAATGACAATTTACAGTGCATGTTAAAAATATGAAACAAGATCATGGAAAATTATTGTCATGAGCAACAAAATGAAGGTCTGCACTGATTTCCTAGTTCAGTGTTCCATTTTCATAGTAGGTAATAAAAATTGTTGAATCACAAACATCTTCCAGATCACACCAAATTCATAATATTGCTATTTTAATGCAGTAGTTCTCATACTTCTCAAAATTGCAAATCCTTAGCAATTCATTCTCAAACTCTCGCTGGATCTCTCTTGTAGCAGGACAATGATCCTACTAGATTTGTTTTATTTGCACAAATGGCACAACACAACTGTCTTAGGCAGTAGATAAAAGGATACATGAGTTCTATTGCTCATAATTCCAGTAGATCAAAACAAACAAATAAACATAGAGATGACCGGCACAGAGAAACAACAGTGGAAGAAAAACTCTAACTTCTGTATGAGTTGCACAACACCATCATGTCTATAGAAAAGCTAAAATATCAGATACAAGCACATTCCAAGCAAATGAAAGAATAAGAATATAGAATCAATGAAGTTCTATTAATGACTTAACAAAAACGTAATGGATATTCTTAAATCACAGTTGCTGTTAAAAGACATAGCAAAACAAAAACTATTCACACATTGGTATAAATTTTAACAACACTTTGTTGGGTTTAAAGAACCAGTTTCATTGAATTCCAAATTCCCAGTCTTCCCAAGGAGATGGCAAATGTTATGTATGCTCATGTTTTCCATAGTTCATCAGTTATGCATATCTTCTTTCTGACACCATACCGGTATATGTTTTGTCTTATAAGTAATATTGTTACTAATGCACTTAGGTAAATAGATTACATTTTAAAATGTTCTTTCTAATCACTGCAACATATATTTATAGATTAATCTTTACATGTGAGCTTTTGATCTTTTAAAGTGGATGTTCCAGGTCAAAAGGTAAAATATTGCAAGTTGTTGTAAACTAGAAGTACATTGTATTTGTGATCAAATCACAAAGATAAATTTGTATGAAGATTATAGTAATACTAGACCAATTGCAGAAAAAGAGCTACTTAAATATAACTGGCAAGACCATGTATTATGTTAATCTAGAATGGAATGTAGATTTAAAACTAATAAACAACATTCACATTTATATTAATACAGTCAAATCCCCTTATAAAAACTTGGTCTAGACTGATGAAATATTTATACAATAATATAAATTTGCTATATACAGTATAAACAATAAAGAATAAAAATAACTGGGGATTTTTAAAAGTGTTGTTAAATAGGAAAATGTATTATATAAAGGTGTGCTATAGAGGGATTCCACTGTCTACAAATGTGTCTGAAATAAAAGTATAATCAATTTATAAATGAAATAAGTTTTTACATGTAGTCACCTGAACAGAAAACAACCAAAACACATTTCAGGGTGCTGGCTGTGCACTCACCCATACAAAACTGTAGACCACTACCTTTTTAATGTCCAGCACAGGATAATGTCAGAAAAATGATTCTGCCTCCAAGGTTGATAAATGGAACAATCTATATAGAACAAAAAGCATGGACCAATACCCATGGACCAATGAATCAGCAACTAACCAACCAACCAGTTTTGTTTAATGTTATGTAACTTTGAAGTGTACTTTTATTTACTACTTGTAAACCACTGATCATTTTATATTGTAGGGATAAGAAATTGTGTTTGGTTCTTGTTTATTTTATGCACATTTTATTTACCTCATCTTACGAGGCTTTAGTATCTAGCCTCAACATGTTGCTGTAGTATCTAGCACAACAGGTATACTGCACAATCAAGTATAGATAAAAGAAATGCATTTATATTAACCACAATGAAGATATAGACATACTAGTAAACAGTTGCTAGTGCATTGGATTCCTACACAGGAAGTCCAGGGCTGATTCTCAGTTGAGATATATTCTCAATCATTAAGGACTCTAGGAAGATGTAAAACAGAAATTTAAAGGAGAATAGGAATGGCTAAAAGTACTTTCAATGACATGAGGAAAATATTAACATCTAAACAAATTACAAACAAGTTAAAAAAAAGAATTATAAAATGCTACATCACCTTGATTCTTCGTGATTAGAAACTGGCTTCACAGAATGTAGGGCATTTCCATAAGTGATCCACCCTCCGTTCTAGCAGCCCTCCCAGTGTATGTCCTGGTCAGGTGTTAATTTCATGATCTTCAGGACCTTCTAAAAAAATTACTTTTCCTTCCATCCCATCAGGATACTCGCATTTCTAACATTCTCTGGATGTGTACATTCTCAGCCTCATTGACATCATCTACATCATGAAATGAATTTATTACTGCCTTGATCAAATCTGCTTTATCTCTTCTCAGCATTGTGCCGTGTATAGCAGCCCTGCCCGCCAATAAGTCGGCTCGCTCATTTCCTCTGGCCCCAACATGACCAGGGTTGTATATCAATGTAATTCTCTGGACAATTGAATTGTTCAATAAGTCCCACCATTCTTTTCTCAGCATGTACTTTTCTATCTTGCGCAGCATGCTTTGATAGTCTGTGAGTATTACCAAGTGTGTTGATGTATCAGTTATCAACCAATTAAGTGCTGCTATAACTCTCTCTATCTCCATCCTCATGCTCGATGTGACAGTGGAATATGCTGAAGATTTCTCAACCAACTGAACAGTTTCTGTAGGCAACAAAACACCAACCACTTTTATTTGTGTTTCTGTAACTAAGCCATCTATGTATATAATTATGTCTTGTGATTTGGAGTGTAGTTGGCGAGTTCATGCACTGTAACCTGGGCCTGATACTTGTCAATTTTCAACATGCTTTATCTAGTTGTATTATTACTTTAGTCAGTGATTTCTTCTCAGTGTTTACCTCCACCCATTAACTGCCCTTTTCTATTTCTTCAAATTCATATAATCTTCACAGTGTGTCTTCAGCCTCTGCCATCCATGATCTGCCATGCTTGAATTGTTTTCCCTCTGACTCATCTAGCTGTTGGTGTAGTAGGTGGTGGTTGTATTCTGTCACATTAAGGTGCGCCCTAACTTGTGCTACTGGATGTCACACTCTAGTGCTGGGGAGATCATGCAGAAATCTCATAGCAGAGATGGGTGTGTCCCTAGTACATCCCAGTACTACTCTCATTGCCTCATTACATCATCTATTGTATATTAATGTATGGCTCAGAAATATGGACAATAAACAAACAATTAGAAGACATAATTTATTCCTTTGAGATACGGATATATATAGAAGTATAGGGAGAACATCATGGAAAGAGAAGAAAACAAAGAAGTTCTAATACAAGTATAGGGAGAACATCATGGAAAGAAAAGAAAACAAACAAAGAGATTCTAATAACACTTAGATGAAGAAAGAATTATTGGCGAAAATAAATATCAGGCAAATAAAATATTTTAGACATATTAAAAGACACCTTGTGGAAGACCTTACTTGAGGGTAAAGTCAAAGGGAGGTGAGCAAGAGGTAGCAGAGATACAAGTGGGAGAGTAACATCACAAGACGGACAGGTTACAGTCTAGCAGACTGCGGCATCAAGACAAGAGACAGATGTTAGAGGTCTGTTGCAGCCAAACTTCGTTGCGGAGAGCGCACTTGATGATGATCATGCAAGACTTTAGGGTTGACTTTAACTCATGAAATAACATTAAAATTTTGATAAAATGAAAGCAGCTCACATGATTCTGAGCACATTATCCTTAACACCATATTCCCCTGTATGACTTGAAGTTGGCAACATAACTTTACCTACTTATATAGAAAACTAAGGTACCAATGCAGTTCATGTACCAAATATCACAATACAAATTGGAAAAGATAGAACATGAAACAAATAATTAACTGTAAAATATTGTGTAGCAATAACTAGTCTTGACATAATTGTTCAGACTGAATCTTCAACTGAAATTCAAGACATATTTTCATTCATACTCAGCACACTTTCACTACCAGGTCAATGTCCAATCAATTATATAGAACAGCTATGATTTAAAAAGTTACATATTCTAGGAATGTTTTATACACATATACCAGTTGAATGTAGCAAAATGAATTGCAATAAAACTGCATAGTAATAATTAACAACAACTATAAAGAAGCAAAAAAGATTTATAGAATAAAATAAACAATTTAAAAAATAATTGTCTTAAAAAATATATATACCCGGGTAAACACTTTTATAATCTTTTTTTCCTATATTCCCCTTTCCATCTCCTAGATATATTTTTTTTAAAATAAGGTTACATTTAAAAACATTTAAAACTGCAAATGACAACATAGGAGATCTGATCTAAGATACTTAAGTATTTGATGTTTACATAAACATATGACAATATTCTAAAACTTTTTAATTCTACATTTTGTTTCTCTCAATAAATAGAAAATGTTACAAAACAACATTGGAAACAATTTACTTGAGGAAACAATAGATAATAGAAAACAAGTTATTCTAGTCAATAACTGATAATCTATGTCAGTCCTGTAGTAGAGTGGTCAGTGGGCCTGTCACACAAATACAACTCTATCAAACTTGCTTGTGATATGAAAACTGATCCTCCACATTATATTATTAATACAGTAGGAAACTTTTGAAATTAGAAAGTTACAAAATTATAGACTGAGATTGAGCTTAGATTGAGGTTTCAAACAATATTCACTTTAAACCCTTAGCTGTGAATGTATTCTTAAGAATGCGATGAAAAGCCACCTGCATTTTGCAGAGATCCACCTCTTAGCTTCAAATGGAAAAAATATGTCTGAATGCTTATAATAAATCATCCAGATTGTTTTCCTGGGAAACTAAGAAGAAGAAGAAGATCTCAGCAACATGGCGGTAACTCCTCATCATATCCCTAAGGATACCTCCGCAACTAAGGTGTTAACGTGCGCAGGTTAGCCGATGAAATTAGAATATACTGCTCATGAAATATAACACTCCACACATGAATAACGAGCAAATTACCTGTTCTTTTAGGTAGTTAAAATTGGTATCTATGGCCTTCTTTTCACAAAGAATTATTCACCACTCAGGCATCTTCAGATTTTCTCACATGAGAACAAATTTGAGGGAATAATGGTTGTAAGTAGAGGATACTTGGCTGTTTTCACATTTATCAAGGATAATAAGAAATTAAAGTTCTATATTGTTTATGTGGAAACTATTTAGAATATACTTTCAATTCAGAGTGTGTATGATTGTGAAACTATTCATGTGGTTTTTGGTCAACCCTGGCAGCACATCATGAAATGGCACTGGTTCATAACTGAATGTAACATGAGAGTAGTTCTAGATACTTACCAGGTAGAGAGAGGAGTATATTTAGGCAGTGAAACACAGGAACTATCAGCCTGTATACACTTTAATATCTACTGGGGGACAAACTCTTATTAATCTGTCTACTGTACAATGACAAAAGTTCATAGTTAATGACCAATATCAACAGCCCTGACTAAAACAGCAGCCCTGAATTGAACTTGTGGGCATTTCTGATTTGTGGTAACACCTCACCAACAGAACAGTATGAATATGCATATACAGCTGTACCAATTAACATTTGATTGACTTGGTAGAAAACAAAATGAATGGGGGAATGAAGAGTGAAATAAATTTGTGTAAATATTTCTGTTAAAGTGACATAATTTTAGTTAAAACCTGTTGCAATTCAGGTCGAAACTTTGCATATATGTCAAAATTGTAAAGTCTGAAGGATAGTTCCTTACAAAGGATTTTTTACAAATAATACATAAAAATGACATAATATCTGTACAGTCAACAATGACCAAGCCTCTAATATACAAACTACAATACCCAAATTTTAATTGCTATGCATCATCATGGGCACATACTGAATATAAAGTTATATATACGGTATACTTTTTATATCTCCACTTCAAATATAAAGTTATATATACGGTATACTTTTTATATCTCCACTTCAAATATAAAGAAAACTGGCAGTATAGTGATAAAACTGACTTACATTGATAGGTCATGACAAGAAGTTCTTATGTTATAAGATAAGATGAAATTAATTACATTAAAGTTATTGACCAATACATTTTTGCCTAAAACAATACAGCATAATGATAATTTTCCTCCTTCACAAGTGAAGATGAGCATGGCATGAAAAACAATAAATGTGATGAACAATTAGAAAAAGTTTTGTGAGTTCATAGATGCCTGATGAGTCCGATTCAAGCCAGGATTGTTCTATTGTAGTACATGCAGGAGTGCAGAGGATTCAGGGTAAGAGAGTTTTCAAATTTGTCCTTCCGTTTCCATCGCTTGTAAATTGCCCGCTGTTATTTCTTTTTCAAATTTAGTGATGCCAGCGGTGATCTGGTGTGCTAAGCTGAACGATCAAGGGCTGTAGTCTCCCAGGAACTAGGATTGATGCTGCAGTGCTTGAGAGTTTTATGTGATCCATGAACGTTTACCATCGCACAGCACCCCATAGAATAATCTCTTTGGAAGGCAATTGTATGGCATACGGACGATGTAGCAAGTCCAGCGGAGTTGGGACCTAATCAGCAGGGCATGAATGCTCTACAAACAAGACTTTTGAATAATTTCCATATCTGGTACTCGACCTGCCAACGTACTCCCATGAGGTTTCTTAGACACTGGAGGTGGACAGCTGTGGATCGTGTCTCACATAGACAATCAAGGATGATGCAGCATAAAACAGTGTTGGTAGAACCACTGCAAGGTACACACCCAACTTTGTTGTCAAACTGAGACCACACCTGATCCAGACGTTGGCACAAAGGCTCCCGAATGGCAGTATTGAGTTTTTGTCCCTTTACTGTGATTACTGATTCTGTTTAGAGGACACCTGGTGTTGGTTGAAACATTACTAATGTCTTCGCGGTTCTGATGGTTAGACCAAAAGCATTACAGGCCAAAGAAAAGAGGTCCATACTGTCCTGCATGTCTTTCAGACTGGTATGATGGAAACATCATGCCTTTTCGTTCTCAAGTGTCTTCTTTTAGTGTGTGGAATCTTTCTCCTGTACAGTCTTTAATATTGTCAATAAATATTGTTTTTTAATCTCTTTTTGTCTCCTTCTCAACTGTCCCTATACATTTAAGTCATGGAAAGGAAATCCTGCCTCATCATGTGCCAAAAAAAAATTATGACATTTCACCTTTGCTAGATGTTCATGTTGACCTGCAAGAACATTTATTTATTTCTCTCATATACATTGGTTTTATGTTCTGCATAGTGAATACACAGTACATATCTGTAACATTTGTTTTTAAAAATTGTAGTCCTCTCTGGTATATGCACAAGAATAGTTTTAATTATAGATTTCTTTAGTTATCTTCATTTATGTATTTATTCTGCTTTTCCAGTGTTTAATCTTCACATTACAGACAAGGCCATTTCAAGCTGTCTTTATTTCTTTGTTAGTGCTTCCAACAATGCTCATAAGATCCTAAGTATTTATAGTTATTAACTCTTAGTTTCATCTATTCATCCTGAGTCTTTTTGTTCATCTCTGTTCAACATTAATAAAAAAAAAAAAAATACTAACCATTAGGTGGCAGGACAGGATTAGAATGTTAAGAGATTTGGAGACAAAACAGGCTAGTATTTGGTGGACACTCAGATTAAGGAGAGAAAATGGAAATATATTAGGTACAGTTCAGAAAAACAGTAAAAGATATATCTTTGGAGATCAGTGTTATGAAACCTGCAAAGAAATACAGAAACATGCAAGACCTAGGAACACTTGTAGAAAAGAAACCTTGAAGGGCTTTACAGAGATGTAAATCAAATGAGAATATATCCTAGAATAGAGAGAATTGGAAAATCCTTGTCCATGGCTTATGTATCAGAGAATGTGTAAACAACTTATGGAGTCCAATAGTTTGCCTAAATAATAATTGACTCTTTTCATGTTATAAATTGACAACTATTAGCTACTACTCTAGATTTACTGAAGTATGGATTGGAGTACTTAACTATTTGTCATATTTGAACATAGAAAGAAGGTGAAGATAAGTGGAGTTATGAATGAGAATCATAAAATGGAGTTTACTATGAGTACTGAACTGCCTAGTCAGTGATTGACCAGAAACCAATAGACTAGCATCAACTACCACTACACGTGTTCAGTAACTTTGGCTCGTTTCCTCAACCTCAACCCAGGGTATGAGCCTTGGGACCCTACCTCCTGGTGACTGGGTGAACCACAGAATTAATTTGTACTTCTTCTTCTTCGTTCATTCACTGGAAATATGTCTATATCTGTAATTCTGTCTCCTTAATAAAACTCAGTCCTTTGTAGTTCATACTGTGGCCCATAGAGCTTTGATTCCAGTGTTGTTTCCTCTGACCAATATGTCTGCCTCAGTATTTCATACTCAGAACACTCTTGAAGTATATGTTTGGCACTCTGTGCTGCCTGTGCACATGCACACATGACCATGTTGCCAATCTTGAACTTTGTGACTGCAGAGTCGGTTGTGTCCTGTTCTGAGGCATAAAATTACAACTTGTTATGATTGTTCATAATGTGATAGTCATCTTGTGTTGGTGTTTGTGGCTTTCTTACTGACTTGTAATGTTTACTTAAAATCATGAATATCAAGTGGACCCAAAACCTGGTTTACTTTTCAGCAGACTAATGGATTATCATTACACTACCAGTTCCCTTAGAATTGTAATGACAATCTTCTAACTCATTTCAGTATAATTGACATAAAGTCAGTAAAAATGTATATCATTTCATTTATGACATATTAACTGTTGTATTTTCTCTGAAAATATACATATAACAAAGAATGGAAGTGATTAGAGAAGAGGGAAGAAAATGTACTCTTTTTGGAAAGAACCAAAGATCACGTAATCAACACATGACTGGGACTTTTGAGTCTATATTCACTCGAATGGCTGCTGAAAAGGAGAGCGGTGCACTTATGGGAATGCCCCATATGCTATGATACTATTTTCTAATTAAGAATTAAAAAATTTAACTGTTGTGTTGTAGATCATATGTTGAGTTTGAAACTTTTCAACCGAAACAGGTATGTCAGAAATGTGCATTTTCTGATAAGAACTTTTGACAAGAATAGATGAAGTAATTCTGTAATAAACACAATTCATCTTCAATCTTCTCAGTCCCTGATCTGTCTTCTTCAATTACTGATACCATTTTCTTGTTGTTTTTCTTCTAAGTTTATAAACAACATTATTTGTCTACACTCATCTGAATGACTGAGGACAGAGTTATTTTGGAGCCTTTTTGTGCTGATGTCTCCAATATGGCATTCCTATAACCAGGGCAGGTTATGGGTAGTACTTTTATTGCTATAATATTACAATTCTTTTCTGCACTTTTAACCTCTTAATCTTCTTCTCTGTACTTTATTTGTATATTCAATCTTGTATGACCTGTCAGCTGTTTTATTGTATCTCATGTTGAGTTTGAGACAGCAGAGTACTGCAAAATTATGTAGAGGTGGATGCAAAGTCAGTATTGCAGGCATTGAAAGATCCAAAGAACATGAGCATAAATGAACTTACTGCCTGCTTACCTCAGCAGTACTACCAAAGAAACAATACTGCAGTGGATACCTGATCCCTGTGGCATACCTGGAAATGAAAAAGCTGATCTCCTGGCAAGGAAAGGAGGATCACTGGAACAAATAGAAAGTGATAATACATACTATGAATGTAAGACCATGTTAAAAGCAGAATATAAGAAAAAGTGGACCCAACTGCAGAACCAAATGACCCATACCATCAAATGTCAACCAAGGAACAAACCATCATCTTAAGACTACGAACTGGCCACAACAGACTGAGAAGTCACATGTTCCAAAAGCTGAAGATTGGCGGACAGACCTGTGCAACTGTGGACTGAGCCCAGAGACTGCAGAACACATTCTTCATGCCTGTCAACTCTACCAAGAAGAGAGGGAGAAAATATGGCCAACTGAGATGGCACTACATCCAGACTTGAGGGGTTCAATGGATGACCTGAAGTGTATCACACAATTCATTGAAGCTATTGGCGCTGTAACCTGATATCTGACTGAAGAACGATGAAGAAGAAGATATAGAGGATATAGAGATGTGATTTTATAGAAGAATGGGTTCTTTCCTAGGAGCAGGGCCTACATTTAACACTTTTAACAAATCTGAAAAGTTTAGTAATTTGTGATATCACTCTACCATTTTATTCCTAGTAACAAGATGGCTGCAATAGTTGTGGTTCGACCAATAAACTCAAACAAGGAGTGTTCCCAGATGCAAATATATACGCGGGGGACATACTATGATCTTAACCTATTACGCTGTGGTAAGGATTAGCTAGAACTGCACTTTTAAAAAACAGATTGAGCTGGTGGTAAATAAACACCCGGTTGGTATTTAAAATTTAATGCCAGGGAAATAATCAATAAAAACATGAACACAATATTATACTCCCATTTTTATTATATTTTGCAATCTTTCACTTCACATCCCAGAAAATATGTAGGCCCGGCTCCTAGGACAGAACTGAAGAATATTAAGAGCAGAATGAATACATATAAATCATAATTAAAATATCTAGAAAAAAATTAATTCACAAAGAGAGCTGTTTTCCTGCATCTGAAAGATACAGTCCACATTTTTTTTAGACATCATGAGAAGAGAACGGATGAAGCCATTGTGACCACAAGCAAGTTGAAGAGCAAGAAAGGTAAGAGAAATCTATGAGAGAAGATGTTAGACAACCTGGCAATGTGGCATGGGAGAATATTGGTATTGGAAATTATTAACAAAACAGGAAATAGAAGGTTATGGAAAAACATGATAACCAATGCCAAATGACATTGACTATAAGAAGACATTTCAGTTTTGGTTAGAGCCCATCTCCCTGCTTATTTTAGGATTAATTAATCTAAACATTATATCAATAATTAATCTAAATATTCATTTTTTTCAGGGTTAGGGTTAGTTATGTTTTTCATAACTAACCCTAACCCTAAATAAATTAATATTTAAATTAATAAATGATAAACATAAACTTATAAACATAGCCAAGGGAAATAATCAAATAGGGGGACATGAGTTCCAAACCAGAACTAAAGTTTCTAAAGTGGGACCACCACGAGCCTGAGGGTTTATGGGTTTGATGATGATTTTAGCCAACTGGTACCATTTATTCTTTATATTGTTCCATATAATTTATCCAGGTCTAATGTGTATTAGCATGTACATGTGTTGTATAAAGAATAAACAAGCTTAATATCAGCATAGATCTGAACTATAGCTAATTGTCAAGCCATAATATCAATATTCATAAATTATGTAACTCCTTCAACCTTATATAAATATCTAAAGTCATAATTAATGAATAAACTTCATGAGCTATGAAATTTTTTTGAGGAATTATTAATATATATAATGTATGAACATGAAATATATGAGAATAGTCAAAGCAAAGTCACAGTTGAGCAGCCATGCCTCAAAATTAAACACATACTCTAAATGAGTGGATGACAATAATACAGTGTGGAACACCTCTATAGTGCATGCCAATTTCATATTTAACAAATTTCCATATTTAACTGCACTTTCAAAATCCCCAATTATTTTTATTCTTTACTGTTTATACCATATATAGCAAAGTTCCATTATTGCACACATATTTTTTCAGTCTGGACCAGATTGTTATAATTGGACTGTACAAAATAATATAAGTTAGTTCAATACTTCTCCCTGGTGTGGTGGTTAAACAATTTGTCTAATTTTGAAGAGATTGTAGGTTCAATTCTCATTTATTTATAAGTGCATTTTTTTTTTAAAACTTGAGTGTTATCACTTCAAGCTATGGAGTTACGCCATGAATGGTACTCTTGACAGGTGGTGTGCTGCTTTGTTGAGAGTAGTGGAACTTATATGAAGAAACCCAAGTACAATGAAGTCAATCCTGAATGCCTTTGAAGCCTCCTTTTACTGTGTATAATATTTCCTGCAACTAATATAACTTTTACAGCATTCTCCGGTAGGAGTTCCTAAAATAATGCATGACTTTGAAATTTGTGTGCATCAGTTTTCGACAAGGTGCAGATGACATAAGTATCTTCTGCTGTGTTTTTGTTCTATTGTGTACAGCACAAATTGTAGAATGCAAATTATTCAAGGAACATTGAATTTATTAATGTGAAGGAATACATTTAATTTGTTTTACATTATTTATTTTTTAAATCAATGTAACACTAGCATTTCTCATTGAACATTTTCAACAATTTGTCACGATGATGGATTATGTTCAGAATTAGCAGGTTTTTACAATTTGTAGCAGAAGTCTATATGTATGTTTTTTTAAATTATGAAATGACAACTTGTTCTATGTAAACCTGTGTGCATACATTTTCAAAGTTAGGTATTATTTTAGAAAAATGCACCTTTAATATTTTATTTTTCAATAGTGCTAGACTTGAACATGAACCTTTAAAATATTCCACTTCAGATATGAGAATTGTTAACAAGTATAAAACAATTGTTTTAAGGAAATATGAAGCAACCAATAGTCAAATAATGGACCTAATAACTAATATACAAGATCTGAATTATGGCTTGGTAATTTCCCTAGTGTAAAAAACTGAAAATGGCTACTTCTATGAGTTTCAGGAAAAAATTAATAAATATTGCTGGAATTAACTGCTACATTAGAGCTTTCACTTATATTTTTAAAGCATTTTTGTTTAACAATAAACTTTATATAAGTGCAAAGATAATAATTATAACAAAATTCTCTAGGTTGCTTTCTTCTTGGTTAACAATAAGAATATGGATTCATCTATGTTTTATTTTTTTGCAGTGAGTCAATATTTGAATAATAAAGTGGATACTTTAACAACTTCAGTATTCACCATTCAGTGGATATAATATTGTATATAGAATTGTTTCAATATTCAAAAGTGATAGATAAAAAATACAGCAAATTTTATAAAATGTGAAAAGATCTTTCTAAGAAACTTAATTCTTTAGAAAGTAGCACTAAATATATGGAACTAAATATATTCATTTTTTTAAACTTTAAGCAGTATTTTGCAAGAAATTGTATGCAGTTTATCACATATTAATGAAATCTTTCATTTCAAAATTTTCTAGAAATGAACTGGAAGTCAGACACTGAGAATAATGAATGAAACAACACACAAATTACTATTTAAAAAAAAATAACAAACTAAATATAATGAATGTTTCAGACAAATTTTTATTAAAATAAAGAAGTAAAAGATTAGCTGTAACCTACTTTTTCTCTGGACATGGCTTTTTTGTGTGCTTCAATATGTTTTGTTTTTATTGACTCTTATTTCTGTAATTTATCATTTGCAAGGTCTACTCATGGCTATGTATCCATCTTTGAATAATCACTGTTACTGTTGGTTTCAAATATCATTGTCACTGCTGGTTTCAAATTAAATTGCTACTGGTTTAAATTATCATTGTGAAAAAGATATGCCTAGTCCACTGGTCTTATATATCACTGTGATGAAGACATGTAAACTTATTGACTGCCCTTCACTCTCAACTACCGTAAAAATCTTTTACATACACTTTCAACAATCACTAACACTGTATGGGTCACTAAGTCAACTTTAAAAAACCTGCAATTTTTTTAAGAATGACATTGAGCTGCCAAGAGTAGAACTGCTCAGCAGGAATTGTATATTGACAACAAAAATGATCCAGATTTGACTGGTTCTTTCAAATATCACTGTAACAAAGACTTGTCTACTAATTTCATATATCAGTTTGACAAAGAACTGTCACAAATAGCACAAATTAAACTGATACTATGGGAGACAGTGAACACAAAATATAAATATCACAATTAATGCAAGAGGGTAATTTAAAATGATAAAAATCTTCGTACATATTTTTGAAAATATTGATTAAAAACTTGTGTAAGTATTTATTGTTTTTGCTCCTTTTCATGTGTTATTTATATTATAACTAATTAAACTATTTTCCTGAAACACAAACTAATTTTTTTTCCGCAACTTTTAAAGGGTTTCAAAATTTTGCTCTGCTTTACATATTTTTAATGGAAGAAAACATTATTTAAAGGCCTGGCTGTCAGATTTTGTTGTTTCAGAATTATCAAAACTGAATTTCATATTCATGCTTTCTCAGAAACATTCAAGACTGAATATGACGTTTTGCCTCAAAACCAATGCTTAAAAAAACATGAAATCAACAAGGCACAGATATGAGGCTGACTGCTTAATTAACAACATACTATACAAAAAGTTCATGACATGAAAACTATCTAAACCCTTGAGTGGAATGTTGCATAGGACTTGGTGGTGTTCTTGGTGTAGTGGGTAGTCTCCTTTGCCTGGGTGGTCCCCCAGTAGCAGGACTCAATCCCTTTGTAGGGGTAGCAATGCCAGATCTCTTGGGAGTTGACATAGTATTTGGCAAAAATGTGGGTGTGGTTGGTCGTGACCTGATAGTTGTACCAAATGCAACAGTAGGAGTGGTAGCACGAGGGGTGAACGTGTGCAGTCGACGATTGGAGACTGATGAAACAGGTGTTGGTGTCTTGCGACCTGAGAGGTTTGATGATGATGTGCTAAGGCGCTTGGTCTGATTCAATTTACCAGAGGTCCCTTGATTACATAAATAAAAGAAACTTAGTGAGAAATTGAACAACATATGATTACATAAATAAAAGATACTTAGTGAGAAATTGAACAACATATGATTACATAAATAAAAGAAACTTAGTGAGAAATTGAACAACATATGATTACATAAATAAAAGAAACTTAGTGAGAAATTGAACAACATATGATTACATAAATTAAAGAAACTTAGTGAGAAATTGAACAACATATGGTTACATAAATAAAAGAAACTTAGTGAGAAATTGAACAACATATGGTTACATAAATAAAAGAAACTTAGTGAGAAATTGAACAACATATGATTACATAAATTAAAGAAACTTAGTGAGAAATTGAACAACATATGATTACATAAATAAAAGAAACTTAGTGAGAAATTGAACAACCTATGATTACATAAATAAAAGAAACTTAGTGAGAAATTGAACAACATATGATTACATAAATAAAAGAAACTTAGTGAGAAATTGAACAAAATATTACAGATTTGTAAGTCATCTTAACTGGAAATTTCCATTGTGATTAAAAAACTTACATGTTGATCATTACTTTAAACATTATCAAGTTTAAGTAATGAGTATCAAGTTTACCCATCATAAAGTTCATGCTTACTTTATTGGCATATGTGCAGTTCTAAAATCCAAAGTTGCTTATTAAAATAGAGTGCATATTTATGATGTTTCTTTAAAACATTATTGCAGAATATCTTTTTCAAAATAGCAGTTGAACTATTATTACATACAACAACCCCAGATAACATTCATTATGTCTATATATCTGAGAAGTACATGTTCGTTCATCAAGTAATGATGACCATTTGTTACATTCACTTTTGAAATTCAGTTACAGTTATGTCCTTGATTATGAGTTTATAATGTCTAATAAGCCCTATTCTGGCTGCAGATCTCCTTGAACATGGGATGACCACTGTAGATGGTTGTTGGTCTACCCATGACCCTCTAGCTACTCTCCACTGTTGAGTTGCTGCACTTATCTTTTTAAAAGATGCTGCGTTTTTATTGGCTATAGAGCCCCATGTAGCTCTATTTTATACAAGGTCTTGCACATGTATACATGTTATATTAGCTATGACAAATATGCATAAACTCAATGGCATGTGACGACTCAATAATATAGAATATACACTGACAATCAGCATATCAAGTAAACAGTTAAAACATCTTGAAATTAGGAAAATTGTTTTTTATTAGCATTCATTCTTAAACTCCTGCTAGATCTCTCTTGTAGCAGAACTAATAGATTTCAAGCAGGATGTAGTCTAGATGTGCACTGTGTCACTTTCACATGTGACATTGGTCCAACACATCTGATATTGTCTGTGGTATCTAATATGTTCATTGTTTTACCAATTCTTCTGAACAAATCTATGTCATTAGTCTTATCACTAGTAGGTTAACCTGTTTATCAAATGCAAATTGCTTGCATTGCTGACTGTCCTATTCACCAATCTGAATGCTAACCGTGACCAAAATTGCTTGGTTTTTTATTGACTTAGCTATAGACATCCACATCCATAATTAATTTTTTTAAATTAATACAAATAGACAATGAAATTTAACTTTTCAGAATAGTAGAGTTTAGAAGAATATCAAAGTCTCAACATAATATTCAATACAACACAGCTTCTATTTGCATTTATTTATATATTTTCTGCTCAACTCTTTAACACTGAATAAGTTCAGAAATTTCAGCAGTTTTGCAACTGTTAACTGAAGAATGATTGTAATTGTCTATGATTGTGGGCAAAAATAGATGTGTGGCCAAATGACAACTTGAAAACTTTTCAAGTTCTTTGTCTTAAAATAATGGAACAGATAAAACACAAATGAATACAAATAGCAAACTGGTGTGATTAACGACCTCTTTTCTTCCATTTGAGACAGACAAAATGATATACTAACAGATAAACAGAAAATTTGAAGGAAGGCATTCTTCTTCTTCTTCATCGTTCATTCTCAAACTCCTGCTGGATCTCCCTTGTAGCAAGACCATTGTCCTACTAGATTTCTAGCAGGATGTAGTCCAGAGAATGGAAATGCGTTGTGCCGCCGTTTTATTTGCGCCAATGGCCCGGCACATCCGTCTTCGGCGGAGAAGGAAGGCATTCAGTAAACTTACTTGTCATAAAGTCAACAAAAATGACTATAAAATACACTGTGTATTACCTGTTGCTATGGTCACCTCAGTAACTGAAGTTGAGAACAGAGTCTACAGTATGACTGCGATACTAGTTCTGTTAACTAACAAAGAAGATTGTACTTACCAAAAGTGTCAGATGATGGTCCAAGTGACAAATTCAGGTTACTGGTTAAATTTACCATAGATGAGGTTACCCTGCTTCGTCTCAAGGATGAATCATTACTTCCTGTAGAATTAGAAAGTGTTTGAGCATCAGAATATATACACATTTTTTTCTGAAGTGACCTTGAAACTCTATACAACAATGACGTATGGAAGTGATAAGAAATATAATAACCCAAACATAAGCAAATTTCCAGAAATTGAAACATCATATTTTTTTACAAGTAGTTTTCTGTGGTAATCTGAAGAGTTTTTCAGTGTTACTTAGAACCAGTGCTAGCATCTGAAAGTGAGTTCTAGATAATATGGTTACCTATCAGTAAATGTTACAGTAGATCTGATTAAGATTTGATCTGAGAACATGAAATCCACTGGGCAAATAAATAGACAACACACACAATATGTATTCATTCATTTTCCTTTTGTGCTGAAGTTAGCACATAGGACAGAGGTCAGATCTCTCCAATTCTGTCTGTTCAAAGCTATTCTGTGTAGTTCTTGAAAAGTATGAATATTGGATGTTTTACTTTCTCTAAGTATTGTTCTTCTGAGTGTTTCTTTTGGTCTACCCCTTGCTCTTTTGCCTGTAGGTATCCATTCAAGTGATTGGTGGTGTATTAGTTTGACACAAAATAATTTGTTTGAATGAAAAAAAAATTGGAATGAACTGACTTCTGTTACACAAATCAGTCTGGACTTTACGATGTTAGTTGATTAATCCAATGATCGACAGAATGACCCAGACTTGATTAGAGAAACACCCTCCATCAACGGACGACACTACTGGAAGTCTCATATATATACATATATATGTTAGTTAGTCGTCAGATCATCATCACTGCAGACTGGACACGTCCATAGTTACTCCGATCTCTCCTTGAGCGTATTCGCCATTACACTTCTGCTGACAGTACCGGTCCTCTGCTGGTTCACCATCATTCTTCTGTGCCCTCCAAAATGTTCACTTTTAGCAACACCGCATTTCAAACCCTGATCTTTAAGCCTGGCCATTGAAAAGGAATCATCATCTATTATTATGTGGTATCATTCATTTTAAAAAACATTAACCTGCCAATTACATAATATTAGTTCTGTGTAGTACCTGATGAGTTTGATGAAGCATAACCTGTGTCATTTTGTCGACGTCTTGCACCTGTTGGGAATGGAGAAGTTGTTCCTCCAGCACTGCTGCGTCTGGGAGTATAGCTGCTACTTGGCATTGAACTGTGTGTGTTTTCATGATGATCTAAGCTGCTTCGTCCCTTACCTGTTGAATCATTGCAGAAATCAGGTATGTCAGTAGGGTTTAAGTAGGAAGCCAGAGGACAATTTTAAAAATTCTTGAGACTAACGGGAATTGAACCAGTCCGTTCTACGGCACTAAATCGCCTAGCAACAATTGCACACGCGTTTTTCCGTACTTGACTGTAATTGTATAACTAATACGGATATTATGTTATGTGTTTGTTGTTACTGAGGATATTTCAATACCTGTACGGGATGTTTGTTGTTGTTGTAATAGTCCTTGTCTCGATTGGTCCATTCGGGTGACTTTGTGTGCACGATTTGAATGGCTTGATGAAATCGCATCTTTTTTTTGGAGATGCGGTTAGTCAAGTACGGAAAAACGCGTGTGCAATTGTTGCTAGGCGATTTGGTGCCGTAGAACGGACTGGTTCAATTCCCGTTAGTCTCAAGAATTTTTATGTCAGTAGGGGTAACTTATTTACACTTTAACCACATTTAAAAATATATTTAGAATACTTCAGTTATTGATTTATCAACAACTGTTCCAGCGCTCAGTGCAGATACAGTAGAGTATGTATATTGAGGGTTTTAGTGGCGAAGGTTTAACATACTTCTTGCTCTATTTCATATATGTTTAATATTGTCTGCCAATACTGCATGTTTCCTGTTAGGGAGTTGCAGAGAGGTAGTACTGGTGGTTGTGTGATAACGGCTGCATATTCTTGCTGTCACATCATTTACAGCGTGAATTTTGTTTTACTCATCCTCTGACAAAAAGAAACCCAGCCCTTAACAGGGAGTCAAACTCCGGATCTTACAAAAGTCAGACCAATGCTCCTTGGGCGTGAACTACACATGTTCAATCCTACTTGTGCTATATTTTTACTCCCAACTGTGACACAAACATTTTACAGAACCACATAACAATTGTAAATGTATGAAACTTCCTGAACTTAGCATAGAATGCAAAGAGTACCCAGCTCAGCCTTTTTAATTCTCAAAAAATTCAAGATCTTAATCCATTAAAAAAACTATATGGTAATATCAATCACTCATTTAAACTAATTTAAATTAAACTGGTATATATACAACATTTCTACAGTAGAAAGGTTTGCATGAAAGTGCTTACCTTTACATGGGTCATTCTGCTCAACAAATTCTTCCAAGGTCACCCATCCACCACCAACACGAACCATGACAGTATTGTTAAGATACCGCACAAGGCAAGTCTTATGTTTCTCTCCAAACTGTGAGTCACAGACATATTGTTATTTGTTGTCAGAGTTACATTCATGACATTTTAAATAAGAATTGTTGCATGTGGTATGATTAATTAACAAGGAAAAAAAGCAGTCATATCAGAAAACAAGAATATTCATAAAGTCGCAAACCATAATATAAAAGCTGTTTCTTATTAGTGGCTTCATCTCATTACAAGATACATCTGTTTCAGAACTTGAAGATTTAAACATCCAAAAACTGTGTTATTTTGTTAGTCTTTCACATTATGCCAGTTCATTTTCTGCATTTAGAATTCTATTTTTCTTGATAGATTTTCTGGCCAGTTGCATAGATGAAGCTATTAGTGTTCGCCAGGTACTACATAGTCCACTATGACCAGGTCTTTCATTTTGTTCATTGAAATTTTTTTATAATTTTTATTTGGTTACTCATCCATTACAGGAAATGAAATAGCACTTCTAAATATATTTTCAAACAGAATGGACATATAATGTGGTCTATTACATGCAATTTGAATTTTCTGACTTTTTATATTAAATTAATTAATTTTTAAAATAAAATATAGGATGTAAAAAAATTCTTTTTGAATTGAAATGTGAACTTCCCAAACTTCTGAATCAAAACCTTTCACTCAACAAACTGCTTTAAATTTATAAATAATTGACTACTGGTTATGCTGAACTTCTCTATTGCTCCAGGCATGCAACCAAATGTTCAAGTCAAATGTCCTGAGTCACTGTGCCTCTATGATCGGCCTCAGCCATAGGAAAAAAACAATGCTGTCAGTTTCCTCCTCCCCAGTGCTGCACAGTACATCTCTGGCTCCCTCCCAACCACAGAGGGTGCATACATATATTCAAGTAAACATGAAACACATTTCAACAACAAAATAACAGCATAACAAGCATAATTGTATAGATGATGTGCCATGAAGCTTCTATAAGAAGATAACCTCAATATAATGACATTTCTTCTACTAAGGTTTTCTGTTGCATGGGTGGTTTGTCTAGTTGGCCATTGGTGAGACCCACAGACGCAACCACATGCGTCATGTGATGATCATATTAGATAGAAAGTTTTCAACTATCTATTCTAATTCAGAAAGTGATTTGAAACAATTAATTATGAAAATTTTACTGTGAATAAAAGCTGTTATACTTTGTTAATTTATATGAATCTAGACAGGAACTCCAAGTGTATTCACAAGAAAGTAATAATTTACTTACCCTATATTTTCCTTCATCAAGAAACTCTGCTGTAAACGGTTGCCGACACTGGCAATTTGACAACTCTTTTTCAATTTCCGTATGTATGAGCTCCATATCTGACTGTGCTTTCCGATTGTTGTTCTTTGACATATTTTTCTATTGAAATGTTAAAACACTCATGTATTAAAAAATAAATTATCATGTATGGATTATAATTTTCACATAAAATATTTTCCTTGCTATAATTTTGAGAAAATATGCCTCAATGCGTGTCAATGAGAGAAAATTGCTACCAGTTGCTATACAGTCTTGTAACTATGACAAACAGTTAAATTAAGGTTTTTAATCTGGAAAAATAAGAAAATGAGGTTAGTAATAATCAAGCTTCCTTTACAACATAATTGTGTACAAAACAACCATTTAAATCATATAATTTTTTTATTTTTTCGTAAGTTCAAATCAGTACAAAGCAAATTTAAATGGATTTTAAATGTCATCTTTAGAGAAATTCTGATTGATTGTGATTCGAATGATGTAGAATTGTTAGGAAATAAGTTTGTTTTCAAAGAAGACATTTTGAACATGTTAGTTTCATTATAAAATCACATCAAAAAGAATAGGACTAGAAATTTAGCAGCAATATATTCTGCATTGAATATATCCATGTTGTCAGAGGCTACTAGATTTAGGCCTAAAAGTGGCAATGTTAGTGACATCTACACATTTCATTTGTTTTCATATACAATATTGAGAGCAAGTTAGTTTGGTTATGAAATAACATCAGAACTATAATAGGCCTATGCATTTAGCAGAATTTTATAGAGGATACCATACATTATTGGTGAGTCAGTCTTTTTTTTTTTGGGTGGTACGTTTTCTTCATTTTCATCATCACCACTTTCTTATGTATCACACATACACCAACAAAACTTACATCATTAGATTCAGTATTCAATTCTTTATTTTCATTTTTTTGAAAATATATACAAAAATATCTTTTTAAAAAATTATTGTGTTTTCCAATCACCCACCAAAAATAAATCAAATTGTCAAAAAATAATCTATCTGTAGTAGGAATTTACACAATATTTATTTAGAGTGGCAAAGGTTAAATAATGCATGCAAAGATTGTGTCATGACTTATGACCCATATGGTATATTTCATTTCCTCCTTACCCTGTCTGTCTTTAGTGCATCTATGAAGTTTTTGTATTCAATCATTCCTCTATTGCGGCTATCAAACATGTCAAATACTGCATTCAGCTCTGTACGTGTTGTTGGAAACTCTTGAAGAAAGAAAGAATATTTTTATACAAACAAGAATATAACATTTTGTAGTTACTGAAATGATTATTTTTTCGCTCAATGTTTGGATATTATATCTCAGACATTGAAATAGAGCTAAATGTTTTATATGTGATCACACAGGGATGGGGGGGGGGGGGGGCCATTGTCTTACTAGTAGGATTAAAACTCCAAACACTATGTTATTTTCCACTATATAAACATTGCTTCTGTCACACCCTATATTTTCTGAATTATATCATGTTTCTCATTTAATTGCAATTTTGGATGCATCATAAAGTGTTTTGTTAGACTTTGTAAAACCTATATAGATCTTTGTAAATTCAGCTCAATTAATAAATCAACCCGTAACCCTTCAAGGTAGTAGGGGTACTACATTGGATGCCTCAGCACACAGAGTTCTCCAGCGAATTCTATCCTCAGCGTTGCAGATGAGTGTGGAAATATCTTGCCCTGTCCATTCCTTGACATTGTCTGTCCATGCTTTTATTTTTCCTCCTCTGCTTCTTCCACCCTCGACAGTTCCCTGCAGTATTGTTTTTGATAAGGAATCGTGCCTGCATACATGTCCGAACCATGCTAGTTTTAAAGTTATAAGAAATCAGTAAGTTAACTATTTGTATGAAAATGTTGTTTTGAATATACAGATCATCATCATCATGTGACATATTCTTTCCAGAACATGGTCTTCCTTATGGATTATCTGAGACTGCTCAAAACAATGCACAATGCTGAGAGTTGGAGTCTTCTGTGTATAAAATAAAGTTCCAGTGAAATCACCCATTGTGCATAAGAATTAATAACTCAAAATAATGCTGCGTTGCATAAGCAATCATGTTCTTCAAAACAATCTTGTGTAGTTAATAAGTTCAGTTGGTGAAATATTTTTGTGCTTCAGTGACAACCTATCCAGGAATTTTTTTTATCTTCCTCTGTCTCTGCTCCCCTTCATCTTTCCAGTGGTTACTAAATGATAAAGTTTTGCTTTTCTTATCACATGCCCTAAAACTCTTGATTGTTTCTAATTTTTGCTATAATAACTAATTATTATTTCCTGGGGATCAATACAACAACAATATTTCTAATCAACTATTACATTTTAAATATGATTAGTTCATCCACTATTCAGCTTTGATTTGAATATAATAATTAAACTATCATCATACCATCACTATGCTACAAATGTCAAACATGAACACTAACAACAAAAGCCAAAAGAAAACTTGTTACAACAGAAATGACTTGTCTATGTATAAAGATAGTGCCCCTCAAAAAGCATTGCTATACAGATATTATTGGATACAGAGCCAGCAGCAGACCATATACATGATGGATTACAGAAATAAAATAGTAAAAAAAAACTTATATGGAGTACACAAAAAAAGGCCGTCTTCAGAGAACTCTTCTACCTTTGATGCTGCAAGGCATAAAGGAGTATGAAGCAAAAAGAAAAAGAAATATTTCATTTTAATGGTTTTTTCCTTATTTATGGACTATAAGATTAATCTTTTCAAGCCAGTCATGACTAACCAAAGTGTCTAAAAATAGGTATGCTACATGCATATGGAAACAGTAGGTCCATAACGCTATGATGTATTTAAATGTCATTGTCCAATAGATTTAAGATTTTCAAATTCTTGGTCTGTAGAAGTTTATCAAAATATTGTACATAACTGTAATTAGTTAAGAAGCACTCACTGGACTTTAGCATGCCACTAACAAACTGCTCTCTGTCCAAGAAGCCATCGCTGTCTTTATCTTGACGTCTGAAAAAATCTGTGACACGAAACTTTTGGGCTTGTATCCAGTTTAGGTATCTCAATCTCCACAAATCAAAGTCAAAATTCTTGAAGCTCTCAAGCTGATAAAAAAGACATTTGTTAATTAAAAGATAAAAATACAAACTAGAACAATAGTTACACATATCCTAAATTAAATTTTTTGGAACTATTTTCTCTAACTACCCTTTTCATTAAACAAAGCAATTTACCAAATTACATATTCTTTCTCTTCATTTGCATTCCTTCTCAAACTCCTGCAGATCAGTAGTATTTCTTCTTCTTCTTTCGTTCACTTGAAACATGTCTATATCTGTAATTCTGTCTCCGTAATAAAACTCACTGTCTTTTGTAGTTCATACAGTGTCCCATAGAGCTTTGATTCCAGTGTTGTTTCCTCTGGCCAATATGTCTGCCTCAGCGTTTCATGCTCAGAACACTCTTGAAGTATATGTTTGGCACTCTGTGCTGCCTGTCCACATGGCCGTATTGCCAATTTATGTGACTGCAGAGTCGGTTGTGTCCTGTTCTGAGACGTAGAATTACAACTTGTTCTGATCTGTTCATAATGTGATAGTCATCCTGTGTTGGTGTTTGTGGCTTTCTTATTGACTTTATCATGTTTTTTCTGATGGTAGGTGATTGGTATATCTGGTTGGTCTTCGGCAGCACCTTCCTTAGCCACTGCATGGTTACTCTATACTGGTAAGACAATTCGCTAAGTAGTTTTTTTAAGTCTGTTAGTTTTTCAGACTGGAGAGCTTGAAGCACTGACCTTGCATCTGTCAGGAATACCACAGGCTGTAGGCCAGAGTTGGAGTTCAGCAGTTTTTTAGCTGCCACACTAATTGCCTGGATTTCTGCATCATAATTATTGCAGAATTTTCTTGTCAGTGTTCTGATTGTATCTCTAGGCTTGTGTGGATATTCTATATATACACCTGCACCTCCATTCCTCACAGCATTCTGTGCTGACCCATCTGTGTACACTCTGACCCATATATCTTGTGGATATTCCTCATCCAGGAAACTGAGGGTGACTGTCATTCGCTGCACACTGTTCTGTTCGTCCTCGCTTAGTATTCCTTTCACATGGGTCTGAATGTATATTGGCATTCCATGGCTTTCACTCCACGGGGTTTGTTCTGGTACAGACCTTAAGGGGCTGTCAACTTCAGGTAGGTCTGTAAGTTGTCTACAGAGTCATTTAGCTTGATGGATAAAGCTGCTCCTTTTCAGTCGCCCCATTACTAGATTTTGAAATCTTTCCTTCATTGGATGACTTGGCATACACTGAAACTTTTCTGCTTGAATTAGTACTTTTGTGTCTCTGCGTTCGCCAAGTGTTTGCATTCTTCCCATTTTCTGAATCTCTGCTATGGGTGTTGATTTCATTGTTCCCAACATTATTCTAAGTGCCTGGTTTTGCACTTTATCTAGATCTTGTAATGTGGTGTTTGATGCAGGACGCCATGCAGCTGAACCATATTCCAGGTGTGGTCTTATGCCTTGCTGGTAAACTTTACTGAGTATATTTCCACTGGCTCCCCGTGTGGTTCCACTTAGTTTTCTCAGGATAGCTAACTTCCTCCTGGCTTTTGTTGTTGCTTTGTTTATGTGCTGCTTCCATGTCAGCTTATCATCAAAAGTAACTCCGAGGTATGTGGATTGTTTGTCTTCTTTCAAGAGCTCTCTATCTATCTTGATATGACCAGCTTTTTGTTTTGGAGAGAGGGTAAAGAGTGTAGTGCTGCACTTATCTGTGTTAATGCTGACGCACCATCTATTTGCCCATAAGGTTAGGGCATTGATAGCTCTTTGTATTTGTTTAGTGGCCATTGTTGCATGTTCTTCCATGCACCAGATCACCAGGTCGTCAGCATACAAAGCCACTTTGATCCCATGTGGTAGTTCAGCAACTAGGTCATTGATGTAAACCAAGAAAAGTGTGGGTGACAGGACTCCTCCCTGGGGGACTCCATAACGCAGTAGAACTTTCTTGCTCTTGCGACCATCTAATTGTACCCTGGCTTTTATTATGCAGGTATGCTTTTTACCCATTTATACATTCTTGAGCTAACCCTGCAATTTCACAATTTCTTTAGGAGCCCTTCTTTCCAGACCTTATCAAATGCTTTACTGAGGTCTATCCATGCTGCTAGTACCAGTTTCTTTTCTTGGAAGGCATCCTCAATCTCCTGGGAGAGGTAGGTTGCCTGATCTTCAGTAGAGTAGCACTGTCTGAAACCTGCTTGCTGTGATACCAGAAGGTTTTCACTTTCAAGGTACCACTGGGGTACAAAGGGAACGCATTGCTATAGGCGGACCCAGGGTTAGCAGATAACCAAGATCCCAAATGTACCTCCACGCGGTGCACCCTTGAAACAGAAATACAGCAGCTCGAGCTGATTCTGGCCAAATCATTTGGGGATCGTGTCCGAGAATGTGGAGGTAGCAGATGGAAAGAGATTTGACTGCACAAGAGACAGACAATATCTCCGACACCACCAGCATCACCACATATAGCGACACTGTCGACATACAGTGAAGCTAGTCAGTCCAGTCCGAACATTGGAGGGGCGGCCAATGTAAAATGCACGTAAAGGTAGATGCTTGGCGAGAGACAAATAGATTTCATACAGAGTACAATGAAACAATGAAAGGGCAGAACAGCGCTAGAGGGCAGCGTGGACTGCAAATAGAAAGTGAAAAGTCCCTAGGAAAGGGGAACTACAAGCTCCATCAGCTCGAGTCGAGCTTCTAGTTACCTGTGTTCCTTACAGGCAGAGACCCAGACCCATTCATTGGCATTTGGTAAAGCAAGAAGACCTAATCCAACTCTAATGTCGAGCCTTCCTAAACCGGAAATATGCTCGTGAAGAGAAAGGGTTCTGTACCCAATGGGCTTAGGCACGAAAGGGACAACGATGGTAGTCCTGGCCCAACTCTACTGTCAAGGTTTCCTATACCGGAAGTACACTTGCAGAGAGAAAGGGTTCCGTATCCGATGGGCTCAGGCACAAAAGGGACAACGATTTAGCCCTGGCCCAACTCTACTGTCAGGTTTTCCTACACCGGAAATACACTTGAAGAGAGAAAGGGTTCAGTACATGATGGGCTCAGGCGCTATTGGGACAAGGACGCTCAGCTCGAGAGCGCCTTGCTCTCAAACAAGTGGTGTGGGACTCAAACTTGGACACGGGGTACACGATGTCGGTGAATGACACCTCGGCTAAGAGGGCGAAAGAGCCAGGGTCCAACTCCTCTGTTGAATTCTTCCCCTTAAGGAACCAGGCTCACGGATGAGAAACGGTTCAGTACCCAATGGGCACAGGCACAGCACGTCCAATTACACGAGGCAAGTTCATAGAAAGTGGAACACCTCGTGCGAGTCAGACGAGAGCAAAAATCGTCTGGGCGAAGAGTCGCCACTACGCGTGCTTGGAGACAGATATAGAGGCTGTCACAGACTAAGGGTAGCCCACCCGAATTGTCAAGGCATGCCGAACTCGGATGTGCTAGGCCTACAAGGCGCAAAACGTGGCACAACGTAATCACGCTCCCGGCGGAAATCGCACGGATATCCGTGATGGTTACAATAGAGCGAACGCAAAACAAACAAGGTACCACTGCATCCTAAGATTGATAATGCGTTCCATTGTTTTACATAGACAGCTTGTGAGGCTGATGGGCCTGTAGTTGGAGACTGTGTTGCCATCTTTTCCTGATTTCAGCTTCTCTCCACGCCTGTGGTACATCAACTTCCCAGATTATTGCTTCTCTCCACGCCTGTGGTACATTACCTGTGGACCAGCTTGTGTTAAAGATCTGCAGTAGCTTTGCTCTTGCTGCAATTCCCAGGTTTCTAATCATTTCATTGGACACTCCATCAGCTCCAGGGGACTTTTTCATTTTCAATTTGGATATTGCATGCTCCAGTTCTCTCATTGTGATTGGTGCCTCCATGACTTCAGGTATAGGTTCACCTTGTCCAATGTGTTGCTGGTTCTCTCGAACCTCCTGTTGTTTGTCTGGGCTGACTTTGATGTTATTGTCTTCTGCAAAGTAATCAGCTGCATGTTTACCTGTTAAAATGTTTCTATCTTTATAAAGTGTGATCCTGGTATTTCTCCCTGTACCTTCATCATTTAGTTGTTTTACAAGTTTCCATAATTTCCTAGTATCTCTTTCTAGGTTCAGCGACTCTATTTTTTCTTTCCAGCTGCTCCGTCTGGCTTGTAACTTGGCTCTTTGAAATTTAGCCTTTGTTTGCTGATATTTGTTGTGATGTTCTTGGCTAGGTCTGTTCTCAGTCTGCTGTCTAGATGTTTCCATCTCATTTTGCAGCTTTTCCAGTTCATCATTCCAGTAGGGTTTGTAGTTTTTGCGTGCCCCCCTGGGTATGGTTTTACTAGCAGCATGTAGTATACATCTATTAAATTCACTCACTGCTCTATTGATGTCTTTGTCCAAGTTCATGTCCTTAGCTAGAACACTGGTTAAATGCTGGTACATTTTCCAGTCTGCCCTTTTATAGTTCCACCTAGTGAGCGTGCTGCTGTCCTTGGTAAATTCATTGTGGATTTCCAGAAATACTGGTCTGTGGTCACTACCTCCAAGCTGCTTTCCAACAACACGTGTGATGTTCCATTCCAAGCCTGGTGAGTGGAATGTCAGGTCTGGTGTAGAGGCGGTGTGCGATGCTCTCGAGTAGAAGGTTGGCGTATCTGCTGGCTGGTTTATAAGGATGAGATTATTTTCATCCTGCCAGCTCTCAAGTTCCTCACCTCTCTCGTCGATATGATCGTAGCCCCAGCTCTGAGAGTGGCTGTTGAAGTCAGCACACACCATAAGTCTCTCTTTGTCTGGAATTGTGTCTAGTGCCAATGGTTTATCATTTGGGCAGTAGTAGTTCAGGAGATGGAATTCTGCACTGTCTGTTTTTAGGTGGAGCATCTGGTATTCTGCCCCTTCCATATATACTTCCAGCTGACATGCACTGATATTGTTTTTAACAAGTGTCAGAATTCCACCCTTTCGCCTGTCCTTTCTGTCAGACCGGTAGCACTGGTAGCCTCTGATTTTGAAGGCTTATGTTGCTGCTGAGGTGTGTTTCTTGGATACAGCATATACTAACTTGTTCTTCACTGAGGACATTTTCAAGTTCCAATTTTTTTCTGTATCCATCTCTTTTACTGTTGACACCCTCAGCATTCCAGTGCATTATTTTTATTGGTCGTTTAAAGTTTGTTTGGCCAGTAGCTCTATTCCCTTGCCTCCTGGCTCCTCTGGGCAATTGAGAAGGACTTCCAGTAACTGAGGTTGGGCTCTTACGAGGTATAGGGCCCGGCACAGTCCCTGCCTGAACGTCCGCCACAGGGCAGGCACCATAACTATTTATAGATGTAGACATGTTTCCATTGTGTTTTGTGCGTGGCATCCTGATTATCTGTGCGCCTTTTGGCTCCATCTTCAGCACTCTGCTTACTTGGGCAGGACTATGGTCCTGCTCGAGTGGGACTGCCCGACCAGTCTTAGTTTCCAGCCCCTGATGGCTGAACTAAGCCCCATCACCTCTGCACGATGCTGGTCTCGATGGGGATCAGTAGTATATAGTCTTTGAAGAAAAGAGTGCATTGTGTAATGGTTTATAGCATAGCTGTGATATCTGCATATTTTGACCTGAAACACCTGACTTAGCATAGCTTCTGACTCACTTTAACAATACATGGGATGGGTCAGCTAACTTATCCCAAAACCTCCTTAGCCACCTTTTATGATGTGCATGCAAGTAACAGTGTCACTATTCCCTGCACCTCTTTAGAACAATGACAATGCACGGGTGACCAAATTACATATCATGTGCCACAAATAATTTATTATTCTTGTTAAAAAAACACTCTTTTATACAATAATCCTATTCTTCATGTCTCCCTTTCTTTATGACTCCCTCTTTGCTAACAGTCTTTCTACATTTAGAATGTTTTTATCTCATCTCCGTTCATGTTAATCAAATTGACCTCTATAATTATAGCATGTTATGTCAAAGTACAATTCTGACAACAGATAGAGAAAGCAATAAAACTGTGTACCAATAATTACAAAAAACAAAAAAAACATTATTTAATTTTATAATTCACAAAAAAAATGGAACAGGCAATTGTATTGACAAAGAGTAAATTTGTCAGTTTTCTGTAAACTTGGCTTTTTTTATTTTTTTCCTATCAAAAGTATTGAACAATTTATATCAAACAACAAAAACATTTAAAGAACTGTAATCTGATACATTTAAATTAAACATTGCAATTTACATACAATATAAAAACATATCTACCTCCAACAATGTCTCATAAGCATCTTGTAATCGCTTCTTTCTTTCCACTGACATGTGCCAGACTGTACGCCACTTATTTTGTAAAGCAACAACTCTTGAACTTAAACCATCAAACTCATTTAGCTTGACATTACTGGAAGTAAAACATTATTAAATCAGAGATAAATTACCATAAAAGGGATAATAATAATGAGTTCTTGCTGGGCTGAAAGATGTTGCATGTTTGCTAAAAACTAACAACACGTCGTACTTCTATTCAAAATGCAAAAATAAATATAAATGTTTATACAAGAACCAGCAACAACAAAATATTTATGACAATGAAAATTATGGATATAGTAAAAGCTACAAATTGCACATAAAATAATCTGACATCACCAAATTCAATTATGTTTCCATTATTTTAAATGAATGTTGATGTCTTTTTTATTCTTACTGATGTGTGATCGCCTTCACATGCTTTCATCGTAATCATTATTTTTTTTAATGCAATTACCTTTATTCTGTTTACTTAGAAATTTTCATATCGAACAAATCTATTTACACAAAAAACTTTTACCAATATTTTCTTCATCCTAACGTTACATTATCACAAAATTAAATACTATCAAATATGACAAAAATATAGAAAGAAATATGACTACTTTGTAACAATGTTCTGCTTTATGTTTCATTATTTTACCTAAAATATTATATGAAGCCAATTCTAACATGTGAATTCAAGTCTTGGACAAAAACTAAAAAAAAATTAAAATTATAGACAACATAGGTGAGAGGACCATCTACAGCTTTAAAAACTTAACATAGAGGTGCTGAAAGAGTTAAATGCAAGACAGGGGTTACTTCATAATATCAGAAATAGAATCTTAATTTTATTGGTCACATGGAGGTAAAGAGACAAGGACATAGCTAAAATTGGCAAGAATGAGGGGAAAAGAGATTAAGGATAACAACGAGAGAAAATATTAGGCAGTCAGACAACTTGCCATAGCAATGAGTCAACAAAAATCCTAAATACTGAAATAGAGAGTTATGAAGATCTATTATCATCTATGACAGTCGGCATATCAAATGATGATGATTATATGGAGAACTTAAGAAAAAATTTAATTGTATTGATTAAAAAATGATGGATGGATGAGAAATCAATAGCTAGATTTATAATTAAAATGTAAATTTAAAAACAGTAATACAGTAAAATTTAATAATGGATACTTTTCTGATGTGTTCATTATAAAGCATCTTAGTCAATTCTTTTTTAGATGTTCAGTTGAAGAATAAAGACTATTCTATTGTTGCATAGCATGTAGGTTGTTTTTATTATGTCCAATAAGAAAATAATATATAATTTAATAACTCAGTTCTGCATCCATTCGATTCAGATACATGTTTCAACCTACATGCTACTCCCTCTCTGTGAGTAATATTTTGATAGCATATCCTATTCAGCATGTATATATTTCGGTAGCATATCCTATTCAGCACGTATATTTTTTCGTAGCATATCCTATTTAGCACATATATTTTTTGGTAGAATATCCTATTCAGCACGTATATTTTTGGTAGCATATCCTATTTAGCACATATATTTTTTGGTAGCATATCCTATTAAGCATGTATATTTTTTGGTAGCATATCCTATTCAGCATGTATATTTTTTGGTAGCATATCCTATTCAGCACGTATTAACCCAGCATTTTTGGCTGTGGTGATTTTTTTTTAGTAATGTAAACAAACAGTAAGATAATATTTATTAAAAAAAGTTTTAAAATATATTTGTCAACTTCTACAAAGTGATGATTTTGTGAGTAATATAAACATTAAATGTAATATTCTCAATGAATAAATAATAAATATGGAAAATGAATAATTTATGAAAGGATGAACAAGATAAATAAAATGAAGTGAGCATCATTGCCTGTGATGATAGAGACACACAACAGTGACAAAAGGTCAAGCATCCGAGACCATGGTTTTGCTGTAAGTGTGGTGACCAGCAGGTAGGTACAGGAACCAGTTCTCTTGTATGACTGGCTGACAATACTATTGATATGGATACAGACATTCACCATTCAGCAGAAGTGGTAAAAGCACTGAATGTATTAGTTCCAATGCCGAAGTAAGATGTGTTGAGCTATTGCTACAAATAAAACTACACCACAATGTATTTCCATTTTCTGGACTATCTGCTGGAAATCTCAGAATACCATTATCCAGCTATAAAAGAGATTCTGTGGGAGTTTGAGAATGAACATACACCAAAAATTAATGGATTTTACTGATCAATGACAAGGATGAAAAAGGTTAAGAATTTATGTGACGTGTATCTATGTATCTTTGCAGAACATTGTCATCATGTTCTATTCTGTAAGCATCACAACTCTGTACTTGTTGTCCTGCCTTTAAGCATCACAACTCTGTACTTGTTGTCCTGCTTTTTCTAGTGGTGTATTCAGAAAGTCTTCGATATCTTATGTCCATCTAATCTTGGTATTTCTCTTTTTGTTCTCTTTCCTCGAACCTTTTCCTCCATGATTAACCTATCTAAACCATTGTGCTTTTTATGTCAAAAATATACTAGCTTGTGTTTTTTTAAGTGGTTTTTAGGAAACAATGTTCTTCTATGTTCAGGTCTTTAAGTATGTCTGTGGTGGATTGTCTTTCTGTTTATGATATGCTTAGGACATTTCTTTAGCATTTCATTTCAAATTCTATTTTCTTTTCTATTGTGGATGTTATTGCCCAAGTCTCACAACCATATGTTGTTGCTGGAAAAATATAGCTTCTGTAGTAAATATGTTATGTTTGCCCATTTCATAGATAATTCATATGTGATGTTTTTTGTAGGACCATTGCTAAACTCTTTCTGATATCTGCTGAACAATCTCCTGTGATCCTAATGTCTGACCTGGGATATTCAAAGTAGTTGACATTGTCTAGCTACTCTGTCAGTGACTATTGTATTTGTGATTCTATATCTGCTAATGTATATTATGTGTATCTTGGTGAAGAATAAATTATAAAATAAATTGGTGAAAGAATAATTCAAGAATAATAGACCCACATTACCTTCCATATCCTTTGCTTTGAGCAGCCAGTTTAGATGCTGATGAAACAAGCTTTGACAGCCTTTCAGCATCATTGTTCTTACTAGCTACTTCATCATGGAAGTCCTGTTCATTAAAAAAATGTTTACATTTACACATAAATGGTTATATAGTTTTAATATTTTCTGATAAAATACTGTTATACAATGCTCATGAAATAATGCCAAACACTGTGCTTGAATTATAGCAAACAGTCATTCTATCCTAACAGAAGATGTAATATGCAAAAGTATAGATTAACAATTAGAACAAAGAAATCAAATCTATCTTCATATACAGAAGTGTGCATCACATTTATCTGTCACAACAATAATTAAATAGAGAAGTACTTGAAAGATTATTAGAAAGACAAAAACATTGAAAAGAAATAAAACAAGAGATAAATGTAATATTTTGACCACATAATTTTAAAAAACCTGGCTTTAAAGGAATTTCTGAAGGTGGACTGGCAAGAGAAAGACAGAAATACATTTGTGAGAGGATAGCATCAATAATGTTTAGTCTTCATTCATAGAATAAAACACTGACAAAAGTCAACAATGTTGTTGACCCACCATGGATGTAGATATGACTTTGGTAAGGGTAGTGGAGGGGAGGAGGTTGTTTTTAAGAGAAAAACCAATCACTTCATTTTCATGTGATTTGTACGTTGTTTTTTGAAAAATTCTTGTGAAAAGGAGTCTTTTAACCCTTTTTTGTACTTGATTCTAAGTACTAAATATCATACACTATTATCCTTCAGGGAGGAAGGGTTTCAATACTACAAAGCCATCTTACCAAACGGTTTAAAACCATTTATTGAAATCTCTCAATACAGAATTGGCACACTTTATCTAATCTATACAAATACCGATATATGTTTTTTTTTAAATTAAACCTATTACATTTGATAATGAGAGGAAATAAACAGAAACACCTAACTAACCAAATTTGATAACAATGAGAGGAAACCAAAAAAAACACACAACTTACCAAATGTTCTTTATACAGTGTTTCTACTACTTTCAGATCATCCGGAATAGGGTCAGACTCTTTTGTTGCTAAGAGTGCTTGTGCATCTGTAAGCCAAGCAAGAAGTTCCTCCAATAAAGCAGCATTGCCTTGGATGCTTCTAAGTGCTTCCTGCAACCTTTGACCTCTGCTTGCAGCTCTTTGTAGAAGCTTAAAAATATATTTTAAAAATTTTTTTCATAAACATTATCTTTCTTACTGTGTTTAACAAAAATGTTACTTTTTTTTCAAATAATCATTTATTTATAAATAAAAATGCATGAATCTTTCTATACAATACTAATCAATTATATAGTTTTAAAAAAACACTATCAAAATAGTTTTCTATTTTCTCCAATGTTCATATATCCTTTCCATCATTCTTGACTCCTGGTGTGGTTTTACATGGTAAATGCAGACTAATGTTATTGAAGGTTGTTAATACATACAGGTCACCGAAGATTTCAATTTTGCAGAAGCCAACTGCCAAAGGTATGACTAAAATTGATTAAAGTTGGATATAGGCCTCCATGTCCCTATGCCTATTTTTACAGTTAAGGTTTTTCATGTTTTGCAATTTGGCATTCCTGAACTCTGCTGATGTATTTCTAGTATCTGCACAATATTATTATAGATGGGATTCCCAGAACAGGATGTCAGTGTTAAAACTTGCTAGAATTAACAAGACTTCACTTGCTAAATTCAAAGTTAATCTGTAGAGAATTATGATGAGCCATAATCATATAAGAGCCCATGGCAATTAAAAAGCCAACACATTGACTTCTAAAGCACCAACAATAGGGAAATTAATTATGGACAAGAATAACATATTAAGATCAATACATAAACACTTTCTAAATAGAGACACTAGAATTAACCCCTGTCCGAGCAGAACAGGGTGATTGAGGGGGTATTTAAGATGTGTGTGTGTGACTAGCAAGCTATCTGAACCCTCAGCGTGCATACACTTTATTATGTGCTGGGTGCGGCAGAGAGCCTTATGGATTTGCCCAAAATGCATCAGCATCGATTCAGAAAACTAAATTAAACTGGCTAAGTTTTTAATTTCTTGTTCATCTCTCAAAATATACCAATTATCTGATCAACACCTTAACCTTCATTTAATTATCTTCAAATAAAGGTAATCCATCAAACTCCTTAAACGTTTAAGTATCACTGTCTATATAGCTGTTGCATGCTATTATAATGATCCTCCTGTGCAAGTGAAGATGAGCATGCCACCGCAAATGGTCATTTTTAATTTATTTGCTTGCATGTCATCAGATTGCTGATGAGATCAATCCAGGCTCATCCATCATGTTGCAGTATGAGCAAGAATGTGGTAGGTCTTGAGATGAGGGGAAAAACCTGATCTCTCCTTTTGTTTTTGAATCTTTTGAACCATTTGCAGTATTCTACTGCAAATACCCTCACTGATCTGACCAATCTAGGTTGGACAGTCAAGAACTGTGCTTTCCCAAGAGATTGTGTCAATCCTGCAGTGCTTGAAGTCTTAAAGTAGTTTTTTGAAGTCTTTTGGAAGGTGCTCATCTTGCATGCGAACAATACTATGTCTAACAACATTGAGACCTGATTAACAAAGCATAGATGCTTTCCATCTTAGACTTTTCAATGATCTCCAAGTCAGGGATGTGACACTGCCAAAATATAGACATATATATATGGTATGCTATATTGTCCTACAGATCTGTTATACATGAAGGTTGTGCACTGCGGTTTCACAATTACTGGTCTCAGATAACAAATGCGTCAATGTGTGTGTTGGACTCAAAACTTGAGCAAAGAATAGCAACATTGTGACAAGTGAATGCATATCATAAGATACAAATAAGTCATAAGATACAAATAAGAAGTTTTTGTGGAGAGAGATTGAATATCCCATCCTATAGAAGGTCAAAGTGCAACAAAAGCTATGTTGAAGTTGCTTGTATCTGGCTGAGAAGTGCAATGCATTACATTCTAGGAACTCTGCTGATTTCCAGGAATTTGAACAACAAATACAAGAGAAAACAAATGTGTGTCTTAATTTTAAATTTTCTTAACACAATAACAAGCAAAAGTTCCACCCAAGATGATGCTGAACAACAAATCATTACAGGATTTTTGAAAATGTATATGGCTGTCGCATGTAAACTACCCAGACAGAATTATGAGCAATTCAAAACATCCAAAAAGATGAGTATTGTCTGGAAATAATATGCTGTCTGATTGGATAAATGTATAAGACTTCTCAGTTTTTGTGTTCTGTTCAGGAACTGAAGATAATTGTCTATTCTTTATATGATATTAGATGATCTTAGTCCACACAATAAATCTTCTTCTGGTGTTTCTTTAAGAATATATATGACAAAGCACATGTATAAAATGCATGCATGTTCAACTCTTGTGGTAAGTTATTTTATCATGATGAACTGGTTAACAAGACAAAGAGGATGTAAAGTAACTTTGTCATAATAATACCAAGGTATGTGTATCTGGAGTATTTTAGGGAGTGTTGATCTTGACACAGTGTCAGAGTACAAGTAGAGAATCAGTTTAACTCTTTATCTCTGTTAAGCTGATTAACCTTTAGGCCCCTATGGTCGCAACAATGCACCTTGCGTGTGCATCCCGTATTGTCTGTGGTCACAATCACACGCCATACGATATCGCTCCATTCCCAAGTACGGAACTTCACGAAGTTAAAGCTTATATGACGTAGAATTCCCGCAACACGAAGCTAGGAATACGTTACAGTTTAAAGGTCAAATTCCTTTACTCATTACGATTGTAAGAGAGAGAAAGCCGGTTGAATTTGTCAACGCATTTCTAGAGCGACTTTAGCCATTTTCGGCCGTATTTTACTATCAAATTGAGTACCGCATGGCATGGGTAAGTGATCGTGACTACATGTTCTAATTGTTGTTTTTTGTGTTTAATATGTTGTTATTTGATAAGAATGTTTGTGTATTCATTAAAACGCACAAAAATAATATGTATCAGGGGTGACACGTGTGTGCATGGACAATAATTACGCTGCGTATCGGCATAGACCTAGTGTTGAACGGATGGACGTTATATGCAATTTCTTCATGTTTTATTAGTTTTTTAGTTCATATTATATTAGTTTTGATATAAAACAATATATATATATACAATAAGTATAGGTATTTATAAGGATTTTATCAATGTTGTCACACATTTCTCATGTATTTGGGTCGTCACGAAGATATATTTGCGATTTTGAAAATGACGTTTTGCGTTTTTCGCCAGAATTTTCAACTTCAAAACTTGCTCACAACTGACATATCACACATACAAAAACAACAAAAACACGATAATATTCACTATTCACTCCTTTATTTAGATGTGCAAAAATTATTTTGATATCTTTTAAAACAAAAAAGTTATGACGTTTTCAAAACACCCACCATCAATAATGCAAATTTTCCAAAAAATAAGTCAGGCCCTGGGGGAAGTTTTGTAATTTTAAGCCAGGGCTCTAACGGTTAATATACCATTTGTTACAGTGATTTTCTATAGGCATGTCAGACCAATTAGTATGCAACAGTAAACTCTCAGATGACATGTCAATATAGACTTTCCTCTTGTAGAAGACCCACAGTATTTCATATGTACAATTGTTTCCCACTGTGGCTAAACATGGAGAAAACAGCACTGCATATCAAACTTGTGAAACAAGATCACCTGGAAACCTGACCATGTCCTAACTGCGAACATTTACATGATGTCTCAGTTATAAACATCTGGCAAATAGGGTGTAGTAAAAAGTAACTGCAGAATGTGACAACTCTCTGATAGAGCGCAGAATCAGGTAAACATGTTAACCATGCACAATAACAGTCCCTGTGGATAGCAGGGAATTCATAGCTGGCTGCACATTTATCCTAGTGACCATGGTCCAGAGCTGGGTTGCTATTGGAACTTCTGGCAGGAAAATTGCTTGGCAGGAAATTGAAACTCTTGACTGCACATTACAGAAAGGTAGAAAAGTCACACAACTCCTAAAATTTACCAGTCTCTGAGTAGATTTCTTTTTAGAGCACTGCACACCATTGAGAGTTCATTCCTCTGGGTATGAAATAAGGCTCTGGAGAACATTCCTATTGCACATATGAAGTAAAAGCTAAGCACTAATAATTCCTGAGGATCAAAACAACAAAACTAAATATAACAGAAAAACCTTCATGCAGAAAAAGAGTTTGACTGCCAATCTTGGTAAGACGGTATTAGTATACACCAGCATTGAAAATATTCCAGCTAAAATCAATACACACATGAGATAAACACCTAACATTTATTTTTACACTCTTGTACACAAATCCATGAACATAAATCTACATTCTCTAACCTGATCCCATCTGGTCTGGGTTATTGTGAGGTAGTATTTAACAAATCTAACAGCATTTGGATGACAGCTCAACAAAATTTCCTCTGCTAAATTTTTTATTTTGTCCACGCTACCCTGATGTTTCCGAAGATCTTCTTGGAATTTCTGTCAGATAAAAAGAAAAAAAACTTAGCGTCACAAAAAACATAAAGGAAATAAACATTCTGGGAAAACTAGTAACAAAATTCCAATCCCTAAGAATTATTATGAAAAATTAAAGGATAAAAATATAATAGTTGATGGGTACAAGTAAACAAACTTCAACAAAAGTTATGTTAAACTTACTTCATGTTTCTCTATCATGTGTAGTATTACCATCTCATCTTCTGGCAGAGCTCGAGTCTTCAGCTGAGCTTCTGCTTGTGGAAGAAACTCCCTCATCTCTGTAACCACATCCTGAAACTCTTCAGCCTAGTTCAAAGTATTTTTGAATAAAGTAAAATTAGTTAAATGTGAGAAATCATGTTTAAGACATCATTTTATATTTACATTTGGATGTCATTCTTACAATGATAGCCAGCTGCACAGGGTCTCTTCCCATCATGGCACATCCTGTGAAACTATCCTTTTTAAATGTTTTCCTCAAAACTATAATAGATGCTTGCATTTTGCTGCAAAGCCTTTACAACTCTGTAAATAATAGGCAGATAGTCTTCCAATCCCTGTGATCTATTGTTAAATTTCCAGATGAGTTGAAAGTATTGTAGACTACATACTGTTCAAATGTTGACCCACAGTCTCAAGAAATAGGCAATAGAACAAATATTTTGAAACAAAATGCTGCCCGTGTGTTGCCAGGGCCTGAAAGGGGAGCAAAGATTAGCAACACTGTTTACCTTCCACGCATGTTGTAAAAGGCGACTAAGGAGGTTATGGGATGGAGTTGACTGTCCTATCCCATATAGGGTCAGTGACCCAAAACCATGCTGAAGTCGGATGTATCAGGCCGAAAGGTGCAGATATCACAGCAATGCTGTAAACCATGACATAATGCATTTCGTTCTCCGGACTGCATCCTGCTAATCTGCAGGAGTTTGAGAACGAACGCAGAAGAAGAAAATAGAATGCATCTGCATGATGTTGTCGATATCACACCTCATTGGTCCATAAATATATGGGTCCAAGGATATGAAAATACTAT
Organism: Meghimatium bilineatum; assembly: GCA_034231615.1. Taxonomy (NCBI): domain Eukaryota; kingdom Metazoa; phylum Mollusca; class Gastropoda; order Stylommatophora; family Philomycidae; genus Meghimatium; species Meghimatium bilineatum. Next base: position 52,779,377 of record CM067305.1, read on the forward strand.
ACCATATGCCTCAATCTGCATAACAAGTGACTTTTCTTCCTTTCACTTCTTTTTGTTACAACCTTTCCCTCAAATGTGATTTTCTAATCTCATATGACCAAAATATGTTGCATATTATTTTCACAACTTTCACAATCCCCATTATTTTTTAAGAGCTTCATTCATCCCCCAATTCAATATTTCATATTTATTCTTCTTTCTTTTCACTTTATACCCCTTTATGCCTTGCAGCATTAGGGGTACATGAGTTCTCTGGAGATGGCTTTTTTTGTGTGCTTCATATATGTTTATTTTCAATTACTCTTATTTCTGTAACCCATAGTTTGCAAGTTCTGCCCCTGACTTTGTATCCAGTGTGTCTGTATAGTAATGCTTTTTGATTGGCTCTATCTGATAGTAGTCAGGAAACGTAAAAACCACATAATCTGTTTTCTGATGTAATCCAGGATTAGCATTGTGTGTCAATCTTCTGCTGTTTTCGTTTATGATTCTGTCTCTTATTGTTACTCCGAGGATTCTATATTTCAATTTCTAACAATTTATAATAACTAGAATTAAAGTCTATCCTAAATGTTACACTGCTACCTGTTACTCTACTATTATTGAATTTGTATACACTGCTACTAATATGAAGTATATCACAAACAAAATGATGATTGGCTTTCAAACCATGTGCTCATTTAGAGGCATTGGATTTATGAGATCATGTCTCTAGCCACTCTCATACCACATTGACATTAGTTATAGGAGAGCAATATCTGCAGAATATTTTCATGGACTCTGATGGATGTACTAGACTCCCTGTGAACTTTTCCTGTCATATGCTTACATAATTTATTTCTAATAATTGTTTGTTGGATAGCTTTCATTCTCAAACTTCTGTTGAAACTCTCTGGTAGAAGGACAATGGTCATACTGTATTTCAAACAGGTTTAGTACAGAGAATGGAGATATAGTGTGCCATCATTTTATTTGTCTCACTGGTCTCCCATATCCAACTTCTGTGAATTTCTAAAAATTAAATAGATTGATCAGATATACATTTCATGCTCTTTGCAAAAAATATTACCAGCTTAAGAGCTTCCCGAAGCTTGATTTCTCTGATATCACAATAGTGATTGACTCTGTTCCACAGATTGGATAACTCTTCAGCTTGAGAGGCAGGAATATTTCCTGGGGCTTTCATTGTTAAGACAGCTGGTTCCCTTGCCTGCAATTCTTGTTGAATGTTCTATAAGAAATATGACAATTTACTTATTGCATTACACATTTTTTGGTAATTGCAATATCTTACAAAAATAATATTTGTTGTATTAGCAATTACAGTTATAGTAACAGCAGCAGCAATTAATGTTCTAATAATACTAACAATATGGCTGCAATAGCACTAATATCAAATAATTAAACATTAACAACCAATGTTGTACAGGCTTCTGTTAAAGAGAAGTTATTAAAATTAGCAATTCTGCAACACCAATGGATATAACAATTGATAACACCAAAGTGAAACAAGCCAAAGAATTTAAATATCTAGGCAGCATTTATTCCAAAAATGGAAGACTAGACAGAGAAACAGAAAATAGGTACCAGAAAGCAAACACAGTGACATACCAATTTTTACCATTACTTCTTCACGCAAACATCAAGATGGAAATCAAAAAACAGATAATATCTAACATTTTTATACCAACACTCTGCTAACAATGTCAAACATGGTCCTTAACAGCCTCGCAGCATAGGTAAATCATTGCATGTGAAATGAAGTGTCTGAGAAAAGCTGCAATGGTTACTAAACTAAATAAAATAATAAAAGAAAAAATTAAGAAAAAATTTGGTGTAATATCGAAAGACAGCAAGTAAAATGGTTACTTGCCTTTATTAAAATGGTTAATCACCTCATGAGAATGAACCCAAACCAAATACCAACAAGAGTATATAACAAAAGATTATCTGGACATAAAGCCAAAGGTAGACCAAGAAAACTGGTTAGAAAACATAAAGATAGCCTTGAACAAACATGGACAATGCAACCAGGCTGACACATCTGGCCTTGGAATGACAGTTGAAGCTCCCTCTCCTATGCTTAGCAGCAAGTGTGCATACGATCAACCATCATTCACTTGGAGATAGACATTAGACAATAATAATACATTTTGCAATAACAACCAGCAATTCTGAAATTAAAAATTGTCCTTGTGTGACAATTTCATTATTATTTTGTATTGCACAAAATACAGAGGGATATCCTTACCAAGCCACACAGGACAAAATTTTAGAACAATGATTACGATCATACATTGAACCACAACTTTTTAAAAAGATTGTCCAATAAGTTCTAAATTCAATCAGGAGTTTGCCAAGGGTGTGTCCTTTCCCCTATATTTTTATAACATATCGACCACATCTGTAAACTAACAAGTACCAGCTAAGAAGATAACATGAAAGACAAATTGAACGAATTACTCTTAGCAGATGACCAAGTACTAATAGCAACATCAGAAGAACAATTGCAAGAACATATTAACAGACCCCACACAACATGTCAAAAATTCAACATCAAGATTAATATTGAAAAGACCAAAAAGGAGTTTACTTACTTAGGAAGCATTATAAAGAGTGAAAGGAAAAACAGTAAAGAGATACAAAATTGATGCAACAAAACATACCTGATGCTAGGACATGACATATTTTTAAGAACAAAAATGTAAACATAGACGCTAAAGTTGCATTATACAAGACTATTATTATCCCATCATTGTGCTACAAAGAATACTTAAGAGTGTCATTAAGAGATAGAATTAGAAACGATAACATCAGACAGATAACCAAAACAATACTAGTTTGAAACACATCAAAAGACAACAGATCAAGTAGTTTTCACGTGCTACTAGACTAACGGATGCCGTATATGGCCATGACATATAGACATAACGGCTATAAAGCCAGAGGCAGACCATGTAAAAGATGGATCACAGAAATCAAAGGAGCCACAGAAACAAGCTTACAAACATCCTACAAGACCATCTTTAGAGAACTCTTCTACCACTGACACCGCAAGACAAACAAGGGATACAGAGTATAGATGGAATAGATATAATTCTGCAATAGCAAACAACCATTAGAGTGACAGGGGCTGTAGATACAACATTGCTGGGAATGTCGGGGGCGAGGATCCTGAGATTTGGGAGCTTTATTTGGGAAAGACACTGTATTTCTTTGTGATACAATTATAAGTAAAGCCAGCAGAGTTGAATGTATATACCTTACTTTGTATATATTTTTATTCACTTAATTAAAGAGATGAGGTTAATTTCCTCACATCTCTCCCCTCAATCTATGGGCTTTATAACATAAATTACTATTACAGTTATTATTTTAATATTGGGAAAGGAAAAACATTTAGGTGATTGAGGTGTTACTTTTAGATTCAATAATAATGGAATTATTAACATATCTATTTTGTTACATTGTTACAATTTTTTAACTTACAGACGAATATTTCTTTGTTTTCAAAGAGAAATATCTAATTTGCAATTGTGCACTAATATATATCTGATGATGTTGAGAAATGACTAGCGCTGAAGTTGGTTTATAGTGTGGAAGAGTTGCGCTAATCGTCAACCACACTCTCTCTCTCCTGAGTTTTATCTTGGTCCAGTGGCAAGACAAAGTCGAGACAACTGGGAGAAAATCAGGTGCAGTGGATGGCCAGAGCGTACTATGTGTCTAACTGTGCCCTATGCTGTCCACACAGCTCTGCTGTTAGCGCCTATGTACCCGTTGAGTTACCTGCCAACTTCTTCCGAGTATTTCGCCGCAAACAGACTTTTTAAGCCTAGGTAATATATATCTACTCACTGATAGTCATATGATAAAAATATGTTCTCACAGAAATGTTCTCACAAAAATGTCACGTAGATAGATAATGTTCTCACAAAAATACATTCTTACAAGATAAGACATTCTCACTGATGAGGTGTATTCAAATGAATTCCGCCCTTGCTGAACCGAGCGTACAGATAAAAATATGTTATAAAAAAACTTATATGTAGATAAAAATATGTTCTCACAGAAATGTTCTCACAAAAATGTCACGTAGATAGATAGATGTTCTCACAAAAATATATTCTTACAAGATAGACATTCTCACTGATGAGGTGTATTCAAATGAATTCCGCCCTTGCTGAACCGCCCATGCAAGCAAATGAGGAGCATGAAGGTTTTATCACTGATGTAATAAGTACACATCTCTTCCTAAGCTTTTTGTTCTGTGAAGGCAGTCCACAACATAGCCAGTGTGATGTAGATGTCACAACAATATGATCTCAGATTGTTTTAACTAAAATATGTTCTCAGAAGATAGGTATTCTCATAAAAAATATCTCACAGATATTCTCAAAATATAGATATCTTAACATAAATATATTCTTACAGATACATGTATGGATACGACTCTAACTAAAATATAGATATTGCTGTCTTCCTTTTTTTTTAATGCTGGTAAGAAACATTTTGAAACATACCCTCTGCTGTTCAATCAACATATGGATTGTATCCAGGTCACCCAGGACTGGGGTCTCTGCATCCAATGCCTTCTCTGCTTTTTGCAGCCATTCTAGCAATGACTGGAGAGCGTCAGACACTCGACCAGAAGAAAGTGATGCTTCGTCCAGCTTGCTTTGACTAGAAAGAAAAACATGAATGTGTTTAAAAAAACATTCCAAAACACAATAAGGCATATATTTCAAACATAACAAACTTTTGAACTCTTGTCCAACTTCTGATGATTTTTCCGACTATTAGCAGTGTTGATATGTAGCCTATTCATTCCTCCTCTTGAATTACTGTAAGCATATTTTTTTTTAAATGGTAGCATATTCTATTTAATTACAGTTCGCATTGCATTAGCTTCAAATGCCTTTGACAGACTGTCTAATATCTGCAGGTCAAAGTCATATCAGCACAAGCACAAAAATACACAATTTAATTCCTGCATTATTCCGGTGCTATCATATGGATGTGAGAGCTGGAAAAGTTCTTTATCTTCAGAAAAGAAACTACTGAGTTTCAAGAACAAATGTCTTCATAGGATAACTAACATCCATTGGAGTGAATTCAAATCAAATGATAAAATCAAAGAGACGAATCAAAACTTCATCACAGATGTTATCAGAAAACGCTGTTGGTCCTGCATCGGGCATGTACTACGCGCAGACATTAACATAATACACCACAAATCTCTTGAATGAATACCTACAGACAAAAGAGCCAGTGGTAGACCAAATAAACACTCAGAAGAACAATACTTAGAGAAAGTAAAAAAATCAATATACACACTATTCAAGAACTGCACAGAATAGCTTTGAACAGATAGAATTGGAGAGATCTGACCTCCGCCCCAAGCGCTAACTTCAGCGCAAAAGGAAAATGAATGAATTAATTAATGTAAATCATTCAATTAATGTTACTGACCCAGAGCACAGACTTATAGATGCACATGGTCTTAGCACATGTGTCACAGAAAGAGGTGACATTTGCTACAAACTAATCTGGAATTCACTATCAGCATTTAACAAGTATTCAGGAATAGTTCATTCGTGATTATCGTTTCTTGCTTTGTATATGCTATGTATATAATTTGTCATCAGCCAATGAAAAAAAATGGAAAATATAATATATACAAAGATAAGTGACTGCATGAGATCAGTTACAGAACTATAGATACACACAGACTTAGGAACAAGTCACAGGAAAGAAAAACTGTTTTAAAAAATGAATCAAGTACCATGCCTCATGGTATAGGCAATCATGTTTTTCCATGACTGTATCTTGTGTTGTCAATAAGCTCGGTTGGTGACCTTCTCCTGCGCTATAATACTAGCTCATCCAGCAACTTCTCTTTTTGTCATCCCCTGTCTCTTCTCCCCTTGATCTTTCCAGTGGTTATTAAGTGTTTAAGCTGTGTTCTCAGCACATGCCCTAGAAACCTTGACTGTCTGCCCCTAATATTTTTTTCCTTCTTTTTACACCAGTATCACTGAGAACATCTGCATTAATTTTCTTAGCTGTCCGTAGTATTTTCATCATTCTTCTCAGAAACCTCTGACGCCTCCAGTTCCTTTTGAATTTTTTTGTTTACAGAACATGCTTCACATCCATAAAAAAAGAATTGGTTCAATATAACATCCCAACACTTGAATTCAAAATACAAAAATTTGAATTTAAAAAAATAGCAGAAATGTTTCCATGTGAATCTAAAAGTCAAAAAAAAAAAATTCCTCTAGTATAGTTTGTGCATTAAAAACTTGATCTCTATGGGATGGGATAACCAACTCCACTCTGAAACCTCCTTAGCCGCCTATTATGATATGTGTAGCGATTTCGTCCCTTATATCTGCATCACTTTTGAAAACTAATTTTGTGTGCATCATGTGATGTATTCTTTCCAGAACGTTGTCTTCCTATCTCTGTCTTGGATGATGTGGCTTGCATTTTCCAATGACGTATTCATGCTATCTTTAATGTCATCAGTCCATCGTCTTCTTGGTCTGCCTTTCCTCCGCCGCCCAGGTGCCCTGTCCTCCATTATTTGTCTTTCTAAACAATTGTGTCTCTTTATATGACCAAACTAATGTTACATATGAATACTGTGCATCCATTAAAAAGGGTTCAAAGTCGTAGAGAATTGGCTTCACTGTACTCAGTATTCCATATGTACTCCATCACTAAACGAAGCAGCACACAGCCTGTACCATTCATAACATGTAACTCCACAGCTTCAAATGATAATCCACAGGGATTGCCAAAATAATCAACCCTGTAAGCAAGACAACACAAGCTGGATTTGAATCCATAACCTCTTAAACACAAGGCAAACAACTTAACCACTACACTAGGGAGATCCCTGTCTATTATAATATATCCATTATAAAGAACATAAAAACAATATATAGATGAGAAACAAAATAAATACTCTTGCAGGTTAACAAGAGCATCTCATGGCAGTAGTGAAACATCACAAACTTGTGTAGTTTGGTCATGTGATGAGGCTTGATTTCCTTTCCAAATTATCCTGCAAGGAACAGTTAAGGGTAGAAGAGGAGGGTGGAAGAAAATATGGATTGATAATTTTAAATACTGGATAGGATTACAATTATCCACACTTAAACAAGAAACTGAGATCAGAAGAAACATTGTGATGTTTTGCTACCACCCTGAAGACTTATGGGTCTGATGATGACGATGCGCAATTCTACCACATGTTTGAAGGCAAACGTCCCTCAATCATAACAAAGAGCAATCATAATCCTATGAAGATCATAGATGAGACAGCGTAGGAGAAAACTGATTATCAACTATCTCCTTGCCCACTATATAGATGAGGTTTTCACAAAGTGGGTGATACCACCCCAGATTTATTTCTTTATTTTTTAAATAGCACACACATTGAATCAACAAAACATCCTTTATCAGATATAAATATACAGAAAAGCATAATTACATAGTGCATTGAAGCTTTTTACGCTGTGACCTGATAACTAACTGAAGAAGATGTAAAACATAAGTTACAATAAATGGTAACACAATGGAGCTCTTGAAAATTAATTTACTCGAAAGAAAAGTTGAGCAATGTATCTTATTTCACCTTTTAGTATGTAATTTTACTGCAGCGTTATCACTTAGCAAACTATCCTTATAATTGCTAGATAATAAATAGAAAAAGAACACAATAACCCATGAAATAAGACTTTCAATATCAAGACAGAGGTTAAAAATTTGAATAATTGAGATACTAATCATGAAGGCAGAGAGCAAACAGAAAGACAGTGATAACAGCACAAATTCGCCTCGTATAAGTAGTATATATTGTAACTAGGTGAAAGTAAGCTTAGCTTTGCACCAGTCATAGTATAAGATTTCCTAAAAGTGTTCAGTTGCCTTGTTAGTGGGTGACCATAAACCACATGACTAGCGTTGACTACCACGATTGATCAGTAGTTATTCCTCGATATTACCAGCGCATGAGTTGTGGTACCCTACTGTTGGGTGGATCCAGACCATCGACAGTATAGAAATCCTCTGTACTAAATTAATTAGGACTTCATTTGTTATGTTATTGATTAATATCATGATTTTCATTGGTCGGTATTTATATACTTGGGAGTGCATGCTAAAAATAGCCAAGAACAACCAATGAAATTCCCTGAAATAATCATAATGGGCCTTTCACGTCATGTTTACAATTTCTATGCCTATGTCATTTAGTACTGTCGACAGTGAACATCTGGATGAAACACTGGAGTATTTTTATTCAAACTGCACATAATGAGTGAACTCAAAACCCAGTGTTTGCTGGTTGGTGGGGGGTGTGACTTTACTACTGGGTCTCCCAGAGATAGTATGTAATGTAATGATATACCACAACGTAACGTAAAATATCCTAGTCGCTTCAAGAAGGGCTCAAATATTGCACAGAACTGATTTATTGTTTTCCATATGTCCTCGGTCCCTCTTCATAGAATCAGTCAGCTGTCTGGAAGTATCACTAGGAGAACTTAGCTGTATTGCAAGCGATAATCCATATGGGCTTTCAATCAATGAGCTTATCAACAATACATCCCATTCCAAATTGAAACACGCAGTCTCATATAGACAAGATCAATATAATGATATCCAAGCAAAAAAATATTATTCCATGTTATTAGATATCGTATTTTCCAAGCAATCACATACTAGGGCAAGAAGACTCTCATCAAAGCTATTAGGAAAGTTGAGCACCCAAAACACAGCTACCACTAACTATCTTGACAGAGCGGGGTAAGTTATCATCTTTCGCATGAGGACAGAACAACTGTGGAGCACATGGCTGTGTGGTTAAAACGCCGCTCTCAGACCCTTGAAGTCCCAGGTTTAATCCACGGAGGTACAATCAAAATCATTCCTGTACATGTCACAGCATCTGCTATGGCAAAGTGGCCCTTATTTCCACAGCCCATAGAAAGCCTCCCTGCACTCCTTCACAGGAAAACATGCAGTAGCGAAAGGTTTTTTTTAAATTTTACAAGGCACTACAGACAAAACAGCCACTTAAAGGCAGCATGACAATGGAGCACATCATGCAAGACGGCATTACACTAAACCAATTAAAGGATGAGCACTGGCCCACAGAGACATCCACAGAAATCTGTATGGGAACACTGAGGAGCTGACAATACAGTATCATTTATCAAACAAAAAAAACCTCCCTCCAGGGCCAGATAAATGGAACACATTATATGGAACAAAACAACAACTCACAAACACATGCATATATCACACAATGGCATTGGCTCAAAGGGCATGAGCCCATGGACCGCTGGATCAGCAACCATAAAAAAAACCCAAACTTGCTATGTAGGCATGTTAAACTGAGAAAGAGAAGAAGATAGCATGTTTGGATGCTAAAATACCACATATGGATAGGGGGAACACTACCACAATAATGTATCTCACAAGAAAAGAAAAATTGTGCTTAGATAGTAAATCATATCACATGCAACCTACAGCACTAAAAGCATACAAATGTTTTAAATGCTTACTACACACGCTCAAATGGCGGTAGAGAATTGACTTCATTGTACTACGGTTTATCCATATGTATTCAGTTCCTCTTGTAGTGGTACTTTCCTTGCCGAGAGTACTGCTCATGGCACCTAAGTAGCTTCAACCTATCATCATTATCACGTTCTTTCTATGCATAGAAGGTGTGTTACAATGAATCTCCAACATCATCTGTCTCTTGGGTTGGTAGAGTACTCTGCTAGAATGTATCCAACCCACCACACTATATCCGTTCTGTGTATCTCTGCCTACCTCTTGTCCCACCTCTCGACTCTACCCTCAAATAGGTCTTCAAGAAGGTGTCATATATTTTAATGTTCAAAATATTTATTTTATTTTTATTTCCTTTAATAGTTATTTTTTCATAAACATTATTGCGACCTCTGTGCTTGTTTTCTTCTTTTTCCATGAAGTTCTCCATATTCTTCTATATACCAAGATCTCAAAGCAGAAATTGTTTTCTAGCTGTAATCTCCAGAGATTGATTATAAAATTGTTGTCTAGCTGTTTTTCAAGCGATAATCTCCAGGGATGGATTATAGAATTTTTGTCTAGCTGTTTTTCAAGCGATAATCTCCAGGGATGGATTATAAAATTCACTTTGTAAACAACACATCACAAGCAGGAATAGAATACGCGACCTCTTGAGCACAAGGCAAAAGCTTGTGTCTAATACGCCACGGAGTTCCTCTACAGTTATTTATCACCACCGGGTTTTCTAAAGTTATTGCCATACAATACATTAAAAATATAAAGGTCATCAATGATTTGCTTATTTAATGCATAGGCCTACTTCATGTCAACAATAAGTGTGCATATTTTAAAACGTAATCCACTGAGCGACAAGATGCAGTAGAAATGTACCTTACATCAGTCAGCTTACAATTCGGCAAGACAGGTAGAACATTCATAACTAACGGGACATAATCACTATATTTGTGCATGATTACGAAATCTGGCGGGAAAGTATGGCATATCATGTGAGAGGAGTGGGCGTGTTCGTAGCATGTCACGTCGGTATATGTTCACATTTTCAAAATGTTAGTTTAATATTAAATATATCACTATACAAAATAAACGAATACCATGCACATTGATGAATCACAAAACTCGATTAACTAGAATAACAGAAAAGATTCAACAATATAGCAGTTTCATACGGTTGGCCATCCGTGTGTTGTCGGGACCCGAAAGGCGACCAAAGAATAGCAATACTATTTACCTTCCATGCATTTTACATGTGAACCATGTTACAGCGCATTTCGTTCACTGACCACATTATGCAAATGTGCAGGAACTTGAGCATTAGCGCAGACGAATAATAATATACAGTTGATGACTCCCACGTCATATATAGTTTTCTTTATATACTTTGCTATTATTTGTATTTGTTTATAAAGATTTTAAAAAATTAGTGGCTGTATGGATAGAACGCCGGTCTTTTTTTAAAAAGGATATTTGTCTTTCGGATCTGCAATTTTTAAAAAAGGCCTCCTTAACAGAAAACAGGCAGTAATGAAATTTAAGTTTTATAAAGATTCTTCTTCAGCGTTCATTCTCAAACTCCCACTGGATTTCTCTTGTAACAGGACAATGATCCTACAAGATTTCCTGTTGAATGTAGTCCAGAGAATGGAAATGCGGTGTGTTGCCGTTTTATTTGCGTTATGGCCCAACACATCCGTCTTCAGTGATTTATAAAGATTAAAATACCGAAATGCAGAATTAAAACAAAAATACAAAAGCAGAAGAATAACCATCTACGTTTCTTAAAATTAGAAGAAACTAAACGGGTACGCTGATGAAGAGAAGAACGAGAAACAACTGTAAAAAAATGTTAATCAACTGTTTGCTAACAATAAAGGTGTGCTGCAGTGGATCCCTCACACTGTGGAATTGCAAGAAATGAGGCAGCTGACAAACTGAACTGGCAAAAGCTGGTGAAAAAAACAAAAAACATTCCAGCACAGAGTATCATCGACTGAAGCAAAAACTCTCATCAAGAGAATACAAACATACATGGAGTCAGAGAATACAAACATACATGGAGTCAGAGAATACAAACATACATGGAGTCAGAGAATACAAACATACATGGAGTCAGAGAACAGGCAGCAACTTTCCACAGGACCCCATTCTAAAACTAAGCAGATCACAACACACCACAATTTTTAGGCTCCGCACAGGACACTGTACACTACAAGTACATCTCCACAAAAATAAGGCTATCCAAACTGACCAATGTCTATGTCAAAACAATCCAGAGACTCCAGAACACACTCTTCGATGACGTGAGAACTAAAATATGGCCCCAAGAGACAGATATAAATGTGCAGCTGCGGGGCAACCGTGAGGACCTCCCTACTGATGACTGAATTCATGGAGGCGGCCCACTTTCACTTCTGAGCATAGGAAACTGATCGCAGAAGAAGTATTAACATAAAAAGTGCGATTTCTTAAAAGTACGACTTTTTACACATCATTAAATACAATACAAATTAAATTCGTAGAAAATAGTATTCACAATAAACTTACACAGGTGTGAGGTAACTTGACAGCGGAACAAAACGGTCTCCAAAATCGTGGTCGTAGTATTCATCAAATGGGTCCATGATGCTGGCAACAAATCCTCACGAGTACCAATCATCGGCATGTCGTGAACCGAACAATCATAAAAACGTATCGAGTTAGAACGGGCCGAATATGCGTATGTTCTTACATTCTATCCTTTAATCAAGAAATCGAGTGAGAACGACTTGAACTGAAGCGCTAACAAATCGATAATACGAAGTCACATGACCTAACGTTGTGTATAAAATACTAGTATTGATGACACGTGCATAAATGTGTTCGTGCGAGCACACCTTTGCAAACTTCATCCAGCAAGTAATGAAATGAATGAGCGTCCTGAATTGATAGAATACCACAACTCCAACATAATCAAATAACTGGCACTGATGTATCAATACGTAACACGCACTTCGCAGAATAAATGCAATATTGTGCCCGTAATACAAGAAATAATCACGTCATAATAACACATTGTGACTTAGTTACCTGACAGTTAAAGCTGTCTACAACACATGCACATAAATCGATGTTACCTTCACACGATGTGTTGAAAACGCACAGTGGTACAGTGTCACTCAACTATTCTTTAGTACACAATGTAATCAATATTAAGTGCCGTATCGACTGCCTTGGAATCATGACTTAACTAAATAAAATTTGTGATGGAATGTCACGCGAAAATCATTCCATTACACATGTAATCAACAATAGGTTCCGTATCGACTGGAATCATGGCTTTGTGCCCCCCTCCCACTTTCTTTCTACGTGTCATTAAATACATATTTCATGATCAAAAGTAATTTCCCTTAGGTCTGTACTTTGTTGGTATTCTCCTTCGTCCTTAATTGAACACGATTTCTACTAATTGTTTTCTTTTTAAAACACATATTTGTAACGTGCACCAAAATAATCTTCGTGTAAGTTTCAAATGTCTGCTCGAATTGTTAACTGTATAAAATGTTAGATCTATGAGACACTGAATAAATATTTTTCTTCAAGCATTTACACGCAGGCTTGCAAAAATGTAAACATGACCGTAGCCACGAAAACAAAGAACGACAAATGCAACTTGCCACAATTATTAACAACGCGTGAAAATAGACAGGGGGAGTAGTGGAAGAGGGACGGCTTCAAGAAATAGGGACCAAACATTCATGCCAGTACTTCGTGTTGCACCAGGCATCACATCTCTAGTACGTTAGGTTATTCCCTATCACTGAAGGATTTATCAATTATTGCCATAATATGTTTCTAAATACGGCTAAGTTTCCGGGTTTTAATCCCACCACAGGATATTGTGCATATAGATCGTTCAGAAATCAATGACAAATTACTGAACGCATTCATATTGCATAGAAAATCACTAAGCTACAAAATGTTGAGTTGATGGCTAGGCCATGAATAGGATATGATACATTTTTTATAAATACAAAAACTATGTGAATCGATTTTAAACGAAAGATACAAGTAACATATAATAGAGAGAAAAAGCACATATATCTGCAATATTGCTAACATACACCAGATCACAAAGGATAGTCTCAGCTTTGATGTTCAAAGAACGGAAATCTATTCCACAGAATATTTGCACAACAAGTGGGGAACCTACAACAATTTAAAACACCGGATTCAATGCATAGAAGTCTGAAGAAAACATACTTGTATGGTTGACTGTAAACTACCATCTCGGTGGGTAGCGCAAAAATTAATTAAACAGTAAGTAAAAGTAAAGTAACCCATAGCATTTATTAATACTGTAGGGGTGTGAGATGTTAGCGATCTCCCATTTCAGAAGCTCTGCAAATGAGGGCGGTAGACATCTCCTCTCCCTCGCAGTCTTTACTTCCCGGATTAATCCGGTACCCATTTAAGGCTGGGTCGACCCGGGAGCCGTTGAGATCTGAAAAACATTTCTGCCTCAACTGGGGAATGCACCCAGGACCAGCCACTCATATGCGAAGCGGGTGCGCTAACTACTGCGCTACGTGGCTCCCTAATTAAACAGTATGCGCACATAATCTAGAAATGCGGACCTAAGAAAAACCCCATGTACTACCAGAAGTATTTGCGCATGCGATTAAATAGTTGTACTAAACGCCATCTAATCCACTCACACAAGAAAATTGTTAAAAAGAACCTGACCTAGACGATGCGACCACTTAGTACACTTACAATGGTTAAAATATGTCTCAATTATGTGGTAATATTAGAGAGCTGCAGTATAGTGTTGTTCGTCCATCACAAGTGATGATGACCATTTGTTACATCCACTTTTGAAAATTCAATTTTAGTTATGTCCTTGATTATGAGTTCGTAGATGGCTAATGAGCCCTATTCGAGCTGTAAATGTCCTTGGACAGTTTGGACATGCACAATTTATGAAAGTTTAGTTCTATTGTGACTTTTTTTTAAAAAGAAATCACATAGATTAGCATAGAGATAAGTATAGTTGGATTTTTTTCCCCACGATTCACGGCGTTGTGTTGCTGGTAACGCAATATATTCCTTACCAATGGTCAGTAAAAACCTGAGTACAGAAAATAAACATGATCGTACCCCAGTAAAAACCCGTGTACAGAAAATAAACATGACCGGGCTCCAGTAAAAACCTGAGTACAGAAAGTAAGAATGACCTGAAATGCTGATTTGTAAAATTATTTTGTGAATTTTGATGGTCGACTTTGGTTGGGGTTTTTTGCGGGGGAAGGAGGGGCATGCGACTCCATGGTTATGAATAGTGACCAACGAAATAATGACAATAATTAAAAACGTGACATATGAAGGCTTATTTACTTTCTTTACTTCCGACTGTCGCGCTTAAGTAAAGCATTTTGTCACATTTACTTGTTTAAGAATGTGACGTCAATTCCCAGTCTCGGTTGCACCCAACGAGCATCTGGAAATTCAAAGACATAGGAAGAAACACCAAATTAAAACTATTCAACTCCTGTGATATTCCATCATTGACTGATGATGGTGAAAGTTGGATATCAACACAGGCAACGGACCAAAAGTTAAACAACTTTAATAACGAATGTCCCCGAATTTCGTTGAACATAAAATGGAGCGTTATCGTCACAAATAGCGACCCAAGATATAAACTACACCAAGAATATGTTTCAAATGTTATAAGAAAACGCAGATGGAAATACCTGGTACACGTTCCTAGACTAGGTGAAAACAGACTGAACCAGCAAGCTCTTATTTGGAGATCTGGGGGTGGGGGAAAGGGGAGGATAGGAAGACTCAAAATTACCCCAAAAAACCATCTCACTTAATGAGAAATAATAGGTTGCAAGTCCATACAAGAACTAAAAGTACAGGCAGCGGACCACAAGGCATGGAGAATCAAAACATCTGCTCTATGTTCCGCCAATGGCACAAAAGAAACTAAATACCTAATGCATGACAGGTTTAGTGGTTACTGTTATTTATTCATATTCACGATTCAGCAACACACAAGCGGCAATTTGATCGGAAAATGTCAGTACTTTAATTGACAATGAATTTAACAAATGCGTGTTATTTATACGTGTTAATCTTAGAAAGATGCCGAACCTTTCATGTAGAAATACATACTTCCAGAACTCAACTATCACCATATAAAACACACATAATTGTTATAGTAAGAAGCATATCCACTGGAAGCTTATACATATAGTGGGATATGGCTTTCAATGTATTAATACGCATCGCTTCCCTATATGTATGTGTGTTCGCCCATACACACACGATGCACACATACGCCACATGAATACGATGTATCACTAGAAATGCCCCACAAACACCGTGACATATTTCCGGGGGAAAAATAGATCCCATTTCTGTTAATACCATTTGAAATAAAACAAAATTAATAACACGCCTACATAGGAAATTAACTCCAGGTTCAACAAACCAGGCCGGTAGCAAAAAGTTTACTGAATGCAGGTAAGTAAAAATCAAGCGTAATACACCAACGTGCCATGAATGGCGTAAAATGTGGACTTGATATATTGAACATATTTAAGAACAGCATGCAACATCTGTTGCAGTCTTGCAAACGGAGAGAGTTTTGGTCAATACACTCATATCTCGTGAAGAAGGGCGTTTGTTAGCTCAATCGAAGCACCATACTTCGACTTTGTTGTATTCAAACATATAGCAGGCACGTGTATATTGTATGTACAAGATGTGTATAATATATATTCTTATGCCGCTATATCGCTATATAATTACGAGGTAGTTTCAAATGTGTTTACAAAACGCGAAGGTGACCAGATCATTATGGTGCCCATAATTAAATAAATATATGGGTTCGTCGTAATGTCCCCCGCATACCCCTTCTTAGATACTGTGAAATTGTGTCTTTTCATCTTTTACTGGTAGATTGTTGGTGACTGAGTGCAAGGTTGAAACGTGGCTTTCTACAATATACGACTTACTGGTTAATGGGAAAATCCAGCATTTTAAAATTACCCATTTGACTATTGCTTTGTTTTTATTGGCTGCCACACAAAGTATAACCATATTGCTCAATGAAATATTAAAATGAATCACTAAGACGGCTCCATTTCCAATTATCAAAGTAGGTATTTTATTATAGAGAATCTTGGTTGAACTTAAAACTGTTAAACCGACGAACCTACAGGTAATAATCGTGACCCTCACGCGTTAAAAAGACGGATCAGCAGCTTTTCTTTCGAATATAAAATTAAACATCCATCGCTTACACGTCAAGACAAATGATATGATAAATGGGCACTTTACTGGACAATGTATTTTAATGATACATTATTTAACGAAATGCAATTTTCAAACGGCGCATACAGCGCAGCATCCATAGATCTGCACGAAACGCACTGAGATGCCCCCTTCCCCGAAGAACCTAGTGGATTGGGGGGGGGGGGGTGACCCTCCTCAGTGAGTCTGCGCTGATATAATTATTGGTAGTTGTTGCAATCCCCTCCTGCAACTCCTTACCGCGAAAAATGCAGTATTTAGTATTTTTTATATAGATGCTACGTGTCTTTTATCTCCGCGTGACAGAAGCTATATGAAATAAAGCCTAATATTAAAATGTTGGAATTTGTTGAATTATTCAGTAATGAACAGATAGATAAATGTCTTCATTGTGAGTATATAAAATCTTCTTAATATTACTTAACAGGAATTCTTGATTCATGATTAGAAACTGGTCTCACGGCACGTGGGGCATTCTCATAAGTGCTCCGCCCTCTGTTCCAGCAGCCATCCAACTCGATGGTGTTTAGAGTCTAATGTCGCTAAAAACAGACGTCAATATCAAGGAACAGCTCTGGCCCTTGCGACAGGTTTCTTTGTTGTTCCGCCCACCCACGCGGTACCAGTAACTAGTTCAAGCACAACGTCGGCCTGTTGGAACAACAAGGTAACTGTTATCGAAGGTTACGACTACGGGATTGTATAGATGACGTGCCATGAAGCTTCAATAAGAAGATAACCTCAATATAAAGGCATGTCATCTACTAAGGTTTTCTGTTGCATGATTGGTTTGTCTAGTGAGCCATTGGTGAGACACACAGTAAACACAGTAAAATTGGTGAGACACCTCAGGCGCACAGTAAACCATGAAGTAATAGAAGTTAAAAATCAAATCCAAAGTACAAAATTATAAAAAACGACATCTCTTGAGGCAGTGTGACACAAACCGTTTTTACTGGCTTATTCTGCAGGACCTTATAAAAGATGTCACTTGTACAAAGTAATCAAAATCAATTGGTCCAACATCACACTAGAACATTGATCGAGTAGGAAACACGTGCACAAGTTACGCAGATATGTAGATGTATGGTGATGGTCGTCAATTTAATTTTATTTGTTGAAATTATATAAGACATAAAATATGTTTGCGGACATCGTGTTCACCAGTTCTTAACTGAAACATCTATGGTTCTTTAGTGTGTGCATTTTACACAGGGAATCTCCAAGTGTAGTGTCCATCCTAATACAACTAGATATCAATAAAGCTCCTTACTTCGGTCAGGGGTTACAAAGTTCCAGTGTTGCTTCCTTCGCTAGTGTTTGAAAGTCATGACCTTCCGGAAGAGTCAAATCTCCACACCAGCTACAAACACTCTTTTTTTCACACAAAAACAGTATAGTTTCCCTGGAGTTTTTACATCCGAAAAGCTGTCTGACTTAACCAATAACTGGTCAATAGTCTGTTCCAGGCGTGAACTTTGGTCCGCACTTACAACCGCTAACCCATGATGAAGATGAAAAGGCTTATTGCATCCCTGTAGTCCAGACATGCGTTTCCAGCAGACTGCATATCAACGGAGATTATATAAATCCTTGATTCGTTAACCAGTGAAATCTTATTCTAATTATAACTCACCAGGAGGTCAAGTAAATTCTTGCTGACTGCATTTACAGTCTTGAAGGAAACATGTCCGTTTTTTTCAGAATTCTGCAGCAGATATCATGTTCCGACACATGTGAAACGATCTGTTAAGACAGTGTCATATAGTATCACTGTATATTACCCATTATACAGACTTATTGGTTGAATACGCGTAGCATCATATAAGAAATATTTCATCAATTTGTACTAAAACAGGCCTCCATTCATAATGTTAACAAATGAACCTATTCTCCCCCCCCCCCCCCACCCAAATGTCGACGCAGTTTATTGGTAGCTTCCAACCCCACTTTGACCTTTGTGTCATCTTACCCTTGTACAATATTTAGTGTATTTGAATAGTCTGTGTGTAAAATTACCATCATTGGCGTGAGGCTTTCAATTGGTCTGATTTGATGACTTTCATGACTCCTCTTATGAAATTCCTCTTACTTCGTTCTATTTGTATCTATTGATAGTGCGTAAATTCTCGCGATCACCGATGTAGCCAGTTATTAAACATGATTGTGTAGTTTTTGTCGTTTGTAATGCATTGCGATGGATTCGTGAAACTAGTTCGTTCCATTCATAATTTAATAAGTGTGTGTTTATTTTCTGTTTGTATCTTGATAAAGGCCTTATTTGCAGTTACGTTGAAAAAGTCATTGTTCCATTATTGTCATTTCTCTTATATTAGTTCAACTATTATTTATATTAATTACTAGTAACAATAAACCAAATATAATTTATTTGTAAAAAATTTTCGATTCAAGAATTTTTATCTATCGATTGTGCTGTTTTTGGCGCGCATCGATTTTACCAACCATTCAACATATATCATTACACCTTTTCATTTCTGATTTACGGAGATTGTGTGAGACCATCTAGTTTCATTTTTAATAATTAAATAATTTGTGTTTCCTGTTTCTATTTGTTTCTTGATAAAGGTCCCTCTTGGACTGTAACGAAGACATAGTCCGTGCTCCTTTGTTTATTATTTTTATCGTACATTAGACGCATGCAGTTGCGTCTGTGGGTCTCACCAATGGCCCACTAAAAAAACCACCGATGCAACAGAAAACCTAAGTATATGACATGCCGTTATATTGATGTTCTCTTATAGAAACTTTGTAGCATGTCATTGATACAATTATAGATCCTCTCTGAGTAGAATGCTCTTTCAATAGGCATTGCACTAAACCGAAAACTGAAGTCTCCTGGGTATGATAGAAAGCTCATAAAAACCACAAAAATGCACATAGGAAGAAAGAGTTAATCTCGCAAACCCTGGGGTTCTCAAACAAACAATAAACATCTTACATTAGATTTACTATTTGGTAGTTATATTATCTAGTAATAATATTATATATATACTATTTTATATGAAATATAATATTACATTAATATAGTATTTATCGCTTCTATTTAAAACACTTTTTTGAAAATCCTCAATTAATTTATTCTGTACTGTAGAGCGAACTTTGCTATTACATAAATATTTCATTGATACGGACCATTTTGTTAGAGACTCCAATGTATTAATTTTATATATTTTAATTTCATTAACGATAATTACTATTTTATTTTTCTTCATTTTTTATTTAAATATATGGCACCGTCTTTAAATTCTGATCGCTCAACTATGTCCGTATAAATCACTGCTGCAGAAGTATGAAAAGCATACGATCCAACAATGGCTGTAACTGTAGTCACCTAAAATTTACTCACCTCCTGCAGAGTTCGAATTAGAAACAGATGGGTGTCTAACCCCCTAAACTAATCAAGCATCCATTTATGAAGTTCTGTAGTTTTCTGGTTATATCTTGTTACTGAGCCGAACAGAATTAATGCTTGTTTATTTTAACATTCTTATTTGAAGTAGTTGATTCAATTTCGCTTCCTTGAACAAATCAATGAATACTGCAGTAAAACTATGTAACATATGGTAAATAAATAGAAGTAAAGAAAAATGGATTAAAAAGCAGATTTACATTGAGCAAATACTCCAAATCTACGTTTCACGGAAAAGTTCTGGACAAACACAAGAAAGCGAAAAATATTAGACTGCCACTTAGATTTATGTGAAAGACATTGACATATATCGGAATAAAAGTGTATCTAAAATAATAACAATATATTTCTGATACAACAAATTTCCGTGCTGACCCCAATGTTCTAAATAATAGAATATGAAAGAAAAACTGTAGCAAACTCGTCTACAAATTGGTAAATGAGCATTTATAAAATTTAAAAAAAAGCTTAAATATCAGTTTTACAAATAGGACGAAGCACAGATTCAACGTTCCCACCACAAATCCTTTGTCAATATAATGGCAAAAAAACAACTTGAGAATTATAATTAGACCAAAAAAACTATTCATACCATAGCACTCTTCAACCATATGGTATTAATATGTCCCATACATTTATCTAGCATTTCTCTTCAACCCTCTCCTGTGATCATACCCTCTGACTAGAATATTTAGAACCACTGGAGTTTCAGTCTCTTCCTTACTTCCCTTCATGTAATTTGTTCTAGTGGGATGAGGCACTATCAGACTTCACAGATCAGGAAAATGATTTTAATTTTACTTTGGCTTGTTAATCCTACTTCTCATACCTGCATCCTTTTTTACAATAGATACTTATCTCATCGTGTAGCTTATATTTAGGTTTTACTCTAATTTACTTCCACCTATTTGTCCTATGGTAACAAAGATGCCTACATACTTTCCTCCAATGTAGTTTCTTTAATTGAAATCCAGTTTTTATATCTGTTCTTGTCATGGCAAAGACCTGTTAGTTGAAACGTTGAATTTTTGTATTCGTTGAACTGATATTTAACAATTTTTTTTATTTTACAGGAGCAACAAAGTCCACACTTTTACCATCAACAAAGACTTGCAAGAAATTAGTTGAGTTAACCAAGTCCCCTCCCTTCTTTCGCATTATAAAAATTAAGATTTACTTCTAAAAAATTTCAAATGTTTCTGCTGACTGATAAGACAGTGGGGACCGCGTTACCTCATCTGTTAGTGCTCTCGATTCCTAGTCCGGTAGTTTAGATCCATTTTATTCTAAAAAAATATTTAGACCATTAAAGCTCGAAAATCGACACAGCATAATGCAAATGGGTACCAGATATCAGAAAAGTTAAGTCAGTAGTCGTGAAGCCGAAAAGCAAGAACTTCATTACAATTCCAGGAATCAAACAACACATAAAGAATGACTTCAAGGTTCATATCTTTGTCAGTTATCACTATAACATAAATTACTTCTCTCTGCAGCCTCAGTATCATACCCCAATGATATATTCTCCTTCACTATGAACATTCCTTTCAAATACCCCAATGATATATTCTCCTTCACTATAAACATTCCTTTCAAATACCCCAATGATATATTCTCTTTCACTATGAACATTCCTTTCAAATACCCCAATGATATATTCTCCTTCACTATAAACATTCCTTTCAAATACCCCAATGATATATTCTCCTTCACTATGAACATTCCTTTCAAATACCCCAATGATATATTCTCCATCACTATGAACATTCCTTTCAAATACCCCAATGATATATTCTCCATCACTATGAACATTCCTTTCCAAATATGAACCACCGTAATGCAACATCCTCTAACATGTATTAATTACATTTTGTAATAATTATCTGCAGTTTCAGTGTGTACTAATCCTTCCATTTACTACCCATAGGATCACCATTAAAAAATGTTACATAACAACCAGGTCAGTGATAGTGTCACTCAGCAAGAAACTAGGTTTCGTGTCGACAAAATTTCAGCTCAAGTATCACAAAGCTACTTTCACAAAATATGTAAGTAATCTGGATCAAACAAAGCTGCTACATACATCAAGGAATATACAATAGAAACTATTCAGAACTCATAAACATGTTTACGGTTTTAACACAACGACAGCGGAAACAAGTATTTCATTAACAAAAATTACCAACGTTCCCTCTAAACTGCGCGACCGCAAAACTCTTATGAGATTGAAACGTGAATAATTCTCTGCATACATAATTCTTAACTGTGGAACTAAAATAAGTGTCTCCGTTGACACTTTAAGAATGATTTGCGCATACGGTTAAGTAAATGCTCAAACATAGGCAGGATTTGCGCAGACAAGAACACTTAGAGGGAACATAGATGAATACTAGTGGGAATATAAGAAAAAATAAATCTCACTGGCACGTCATTTGCCTTATATTCACGAGGCTGCGTCATCGAGACTAATCGCAACGCCTGGTTTGCATGTGCTTTTGTTAGAAGGGGTCCAGATATTACCGCTTGAGCTACGGAGCAATATTATCAGAGATATATTCTGAGAAAGGGGATTGATGCTATGTTGAGAGGAAGCTCAATAATTTCAACTATCTGCTGTGCTTTAGTCATTAATTTGAGATAGTCTAGCATATACGGAAAGATGATGATAAACCTCCGACGCTGTACGAAGTTGTTACTCTTGTTTCGTATGTCAAGTGAATAAGTTTTAATTTCAACTGCAAAATTTTTTTTTTAATTTTGTAATTCTTTTTCGTGTTAGATTTTCTTTCAGCTCAAGAATGTTGCTTCTTTGCCATTATTTGTTAAGAAGATGTTTTCTATATCATTTGTTGTAGGATAGTTTTGCTCACTGTGGCTATATGGTGCAAAAGTCTCTAGCTGGATAGACTTCTAATCTGGAGTGGACTGCTGTGACATCCCCACAATACCGAAGGCTGCTGCAGATAAATGGGCAGAGTTCCTCCAACATGCAGTTTTCGTTTTCAGCAGACTTTAACACAGCTGAGAGAATGTTGTATGGTAGTTAACCCGAACTAATGTCCATAAAAAGGATGTTATTTTATAAGATATATTTTAATACATCAAGTTTACTTAGTGTGGCTACCAAAAGAAAAGTCGTGAAATGATTTCTGCATTTTTAACCTTTGTTGCGCTATTTATTGCGCTATAGTATATAAACATTTAAGATTTGTAAGACAACTGATCAGAAATAGATTCGATGGACTTTGTTTTTCATATAGTTATTTTCATGTGGCGTGTAGTTTCTTTATGCTAGCGCAGATTTAAAATAAAGTACCAACAACAGCACAATTCAGGATAAAAGGTGAGTGTATGGTTAATAACTGCGTACCACCCTCTCTAAATAAAATATCATGTCCCATATATATATTAGGGCTGGTACTAATTACAATTTTCTTGTTCGATTAATCGGAAAATTTTTTTAGCGATTAATTGTAACGCATATATAGATCTATATATGTCGTCTACTTTGCCATCAGCAGTTAGCTTAAAAATAAATGCTTACTCAACTTTCCGCATAAATGCTTAACTTTCAACGGTGCTTTAATTAGTCGCCATTTTTTGTGTGCTTAAGTCTGCACGTCTAAATAAATGATAATCGGGGGGGGGGGGGGGGGAGTAAGTAACAAATAATAAAAATTAATAAACTGAAAAAAAATATTAACAATATTTTCGTAAATTTTAATCGATTAAACTTTGTAACGATTAATTAATCATTAATTTCGGCAGCCCTAATATATATATATATATATATATATAATGTTTGTTTTGCGTTCGCTCCATTGTATTCACCATCACGGGTGTCCGTGCGATTTCCGCCGGGAGCGTGATTAAGTTGTGCCACCGTTATGCGCCTTGTAGGCCTAGCACATCCGATATCGGCATTCCTTGACAATTCGGGTGGGCTACCCTTAGCCTGTGACAGCCTCTATATCTGTCTCCAGGCACGCGTAGTGGCGACTCTTCGCCCAGACGATTTTGCTCTCGTCTGACTCGCACGAGGTGTTCCACTGTCTATGAACTTGCCTCGTGTAATTGGACGTGCTGTGCCTATTGGGTACTGAACCGTTTCTCATCCGTGAGCCTGGTTCCTTAAGGGGAAGAACTCAACAGAGGAGTTGGGCCCTGGCTCTTTCGCCCTCTTAGCCGAGGTGTCATTCACCGACATCGTGTACCCCTTGTCCAAGTTCGAGTCTCACACCACGCGTTTGAGAGCAAGGCGTTCTCGAGCTAATCGTCCTTGTCCCAATAGCGCCTGAGCCCATCAGGTACTGAACCCTTTCTCTCTTCAAGTGTATTTTCGGTGTAGGAAAACCTGACAGTAGAGTTGAGCCATGGCTAAATCGCTGTCCCTTTTGTGCCTGCGCCCATCGGGTACGGAACCCTTTCTCTCTGCAAGTGTACTTCCGGTATAGGAAACCTTGACAGTAGAGTTGGACCAGGACTACCATCGTTGTCCCTTTCTTGCCTAAGCCCATCGGGTACAGAACCCTTTCTCTTCGCGAGCATATTTCCGGTTTAGGAAGGCTCGACATTAGAGTTGGATTAGGTCTTCTTGCTTTACCAAACGCCAATGAATGGGTCTGGGTCTCTGCCTGTAAGGAACACAGGTAACTAGATGCTCGTCTCAAGCTGACTGAGCTTGTAGTTCCCCTTTCCTAGAGACTTTTCACTTTCTATTTGCAGTCTGCGCTGCCCTGCCCTTTCATTGTACTCGGTATGAAATCTATTTGTCTCTCGCCATGCATCTACCTTTACGTGCATTTTACATTGGCCGCCCCTCCAATGTTCGGACTGGACTGACTAGCTTCACTGTATGTCGACAGTGTCGCTATATGTGGTGATGGTGGTGTCGGAGATATTGTCTGTCTCTTGTGCAGACAAATCTCTTTCCATCTTCTACCTCCACATTCTCGGACACGATCCCCAAATGATTTGGCCAGAATCAGCTCGAGCTGCTGTATTTCTGTTTCCAGGGTGCACCGCGTGGAGGTATCTTGGTTATCTGCTAACCCTGGGTCCGCCTAGAGCAATGCGTTCCCTTTGCACATATATATATATGCTTAACACTTGCAGTTAAGTGTAGAGTGGAATATTTATTTTACATTCTTAGACTGGATTGTTTGTCTCTGTTGTACTACATCCATATCTGTTCAGAATGACTTTTATCACAAGAATAAAACTCGATCAGGTTACAGAACCAATTAAACCAAGAAAAAAGATTATCATAAAAGTCATTCTGAACAGATATGGATGTAGTACAACAGAGACAAACAATCCAGTCTAAGAATGAAAAATAAATATTCCACTCTCCACTTAACTGCAAGTGTGGACCAGTAGACAAGTTTTCATCAGCATAGATTTTTTATTTTTTTTTAAACGTTCGTTACTGCATGTTTTCCTGTGAACGAGTTCAGGGAGGCTTTCTATTGGTATATCTGTATAGATACGGAACGGAAATTCCATGTAGAACTTGGCAGATCTAAAAACATAAGCATAATAAAGGACACAATACTAAAATAGTGCACACAAAAATGGGATACCAGTACAAAAGGGGGACAAACACATGTTCTGTGTAAAAGACCACTCAAATTAAGGAAGAAATAATAATCCTTGTCAAGAGGAAACTATTACGACTAAGACTGATAGCCTCATTAGATAAAATATAAAATGCATTTTAAAAAACAATATATGTAGACAGCGAAGAGGAAAATACAATTCAGCATTTCCTACTCCATTGCCAGTCATAGATTCCAGCATCACAGAGAAGATCTAAAAGATTACTATCTAAATAATAAAATCTCTTATAAGCTAGAAAATATGCTTGACGTTGTGTCAAAAGATGACTCGAATTAAACAATGTATCACTAGAACTAAAGTTTTAATCTGTTGTTCGTCCGTGACCAACATCATCCATCGTAGTCGACGATGACCATTCGGCTCATTTAGGACGATGATGAAGATGTCTGTAGGGTGTCCTACTGTGACTAATGTGTCCTATGAGTGCCTGGAATTTTCCACCAACTCAGAGCACGTGTAGGAGTAGTCTGTGGGACATTCAACTCTTGTCATTCTTTCAGCGAATTGTTGTTGTGCAACATGATGTCCGGGACTCTCAGCAGTTGTTGCAACACTCTGCGGAGCCAGTCGGATCTATCTTCTGCAAGACTCTTCCATGAACTTGTGTCTATTTTAAAGTGAGTCAGTGTCTTTAAACCGCTTCTTCTGTCACCGGTCTTGCGGGAACTAGTCTGAAGTTCTCCTAACAATTCTTTGGTAGACGATGATCTTTCATGCAAGCCGTGTGTCTGTACCTTTATCTACATTGTGTGTGCTTACATATTTAGATTGTATCCGTACTTCACTATCTGGTATGTTATCCCACCAATGGATGTTAAGCATCTACCTAGGGCAGCTTAGGTGGATAGCATGTCTAGCATATACTGTCCATGTTTCTCAGGCATACAGAAGTGATGATATTACTGCTGCCTTGAAAATTATGAGTTTGGTGGTAGTTTTTATTCTTATAAAGTTATAATATATAAATTTAGTAGACAGTCACATACAACAAAATAATAATAAATAAGTGGTTTCTTGTTATAGTATTCTGTTATGTCTGTAGTAGATGAATAGGGCACGTTTATCGCCTTTTTTTGGTTGTTGCTTATTTAGTAGTCTTCTCTTTAAACAATACTGTAAAACAAGTATCCTTTCCGGAGCCCTCCCGAACCTTTACAGAGATTCTAATCGCCTAGACTTCAACTGGTGCTAATTAGTCAATATACGGACTACCACCTATTCCTTTCAAGACTTTTAGTCCTCAGGATTCCACGTGTTCAGGATTTATCTAGTTTTCCAAGCCACTTGAACAGAGGAATGCGCACTACAGAAGAGGCCAGGCACTATTCATTTTCTTTGGAAACAATTGCTCGCACGGTTTTTCAATTGTCCCAGACCATAGGATAACAAAGATAAAAGACAACATGGACCGATATAACTAACATAGACTTCAGTCTTAGGTTGAAAGGGTCATGCCTCGGCAAGAAGCTTAAATTTCCCATAGAACAAACAAACAACAATCATATACTTATTCTGAACGCATAGTACTATAATAGAACTTTTGACAATGTGTGTTTACAGACAACTTTAATTGGCCCTTGAAAAATCCCAGTGCGTCTCGAGTTATGTGCTTGAAGTAACAGAAAAATCCCATTACTCAGCACATGAAGGAGAAAGTCGCAAACTATGCCCTAGCAACAAAAGACGCCGATTAACATCAAGAAACTAGCTACTTAACCAGGTCAACCAGACATCTCTCTTCAATGTTTGGAATGAATTGATTCTAAATAATGAATGTGTATTTCTGAGATTACGTCAAGGACAAGTAGAACAACGATGTGCTGTCTTCCTACAGAGAAGGCACTGTCTGATACCATTTGAGGATTTGGGATGGGAAAGATATGAGAATTGTATCTTTACAAATTATCATATACTCGCAATGATTTCCGGTGTTCGCAGAATTTCAGACAAACAATTGAAATTTACAAAAGAACATTTTATCTGTATCTATACGCTGTGGCCCTTGTTTGCTTTGCGACGTCAGGGGTAGAAGAGTTCTGGAGATGGCCTTTTGTGTGCTGTTTGTAAGTTTGTTCCTGTGGCTTCTTTAATTTCTGTGGTCTCCCTCTGGCTTTATAGCCGTGATGTCTATGTGCCACTCATGGTCATGCAAAATTCTGTCTGTTGAAAGTCTGTGAAAACCACTTATGTTGTCTATTGATGTGTTCCATTACTGGTGTTGTTTTGGTTATCTGTCTGATGTTATAGTTTCTAATTCTATCTTTTCATGACACTCTAAATTTCCGCTCATTAGTTCCGTTATTTTTCTACAGTAGGCTTTATTACTTTATCAGGAAATAAATTGTATCTATGAAATGATGTGTGGTTAACCCACACACAATTCGCCTTCTACTACATAAATAACACATATTTTGTATTGTAGAAATAAGAGTTCACAAGGTTTGATATCTTTGTAACATTTATTAGCAGTCGTGTGTAAAAATGTCCTTTATGTACATGTTTTTATGTGTGTAAAAATGTACATACACGGCTAAAAATCCAGAGGAAGACCATATAAAAGATGGACCACAGAAGCCACAACAACAAGATTACAAACAGAAGAAGGAGGTCATCTGCAGAGAACTCTTCTACCCCTGACGCCCCACGACAATACAGCATATAGATAGACATAGATAAAATGTTTTGTCAATTTCAGTCATGTGATATAATGAGTTCCAGCATTTTTGAAGCCTAATATACGGTATGAATCTTCTTCTTCTGCGTTCAGCATGTGGTCATGCTATACCGTCAGACCTGTCATCAAGACGAAGTCCACTGTCTTCTCCAGGTCAGAGCGGCTGCCCCATAGCTTTTGCCTCAAGTCTGTGTCCTCTGGCCAGGTCTGCTGTCTTTGCTCTTTGCATGTTGGGAAGTCCTGTAGTATGTGTTCTGGGTTCCGGATTCACATGGACATTCATCTGTGTATGAGATCCTTAATCGATAAAGGTGACCCAACAGTCTGCAGTATGAATCAATATGGATAATGAATTATTACTCAATTTTCGAACCTGTTTCGGGATACAACCAGTCGGAGACAATGAATTTAGGATGAATCTGTTGTCTTTTCTTGAAGACCCAGGCAGTCAACGTTAGGGTGAGCAATCGTCTTCGGGAGTGCGATATGTCCGTTTTCAAGCCAATGGGATGGCTTAGTGAATAATTTGTGAACACTACGTTATCAGTCGCACTTCTTGTTAAATTGTATAAATGCACTAGCCAATGGATGCGCTAAGTTTATGAACAGTGAATATTACGTTATCAATGTCATCACCAACTTTATTTTCGGTATCCGGAACAGTGAATACTAAGTTATCAATGTCATCACCAACTTTATTTTCGGTAGCCGGACCAATCATATAGGTAACCTCGACAACTGCGAACTATTGACTTGATGGATAGGTTTATAATAACAATCAAACTTCTTTGGTGTTCATTCTTAAACGCCCATGGAATCTATCTTGTAGCAGGTCAACGGTCCAGCTAGATGTAGTCCAGAAAATGGAAATGCGTCGTATAGCTGTTTTATTTGAGTCAATGGCCCGACACATCCGTCCTCGGCGTTTAACTGCCAATCAATTTTTGAACTATTTTTGGTGATAATTAGTTGGGTTGGATAGTTGGGGAAAACCCCTGATTTTATGTTAGAAACAATAGGCAGCCATCCTTAACCAGGTAATCAATTGCCTCCTTTATTCTGAGTATAAAGACTGAACGAATGTGTTATGTGTCATAACATAGATTGTCCTCACGTAATTTATGTTCATGAGAGAAAGTTGTTATTAAAGATATAAATGTGTGATACAGCTTCATTTCTTTTAGAAGTTAAGGTTTCAGATGGGACCGACCTCTTTTAGTTCACAGTCGCACAACGAACATCAGAAAAAGTACTTATAACATCAACAGAAATTCTAGATTTGGAAATACTATACGAATATGGAAGAACGTGAAACACAATATCAACAAATGAAACAACAACTAAAGAAGATAAATACTATGGAAGAGTTGAGTTATAAAGTAATTTAAATAATAAAGTATAAAGTAAGTTATAAAGAAAGCGGTGGATAGAAAACATCAATATATCCTTCAACAAACATTCAACGTTCACCTGGGTACAGATAATATCGTACTGAACGTTTAGTAGGCCTAATTGATTGCAGAAGGATAATGTACTCGGTAAGATTGCTTTAAAATAAGTGCGTTTAATAGGTGATGAATATTCTCAAAGTAAAACAGACAACTTGCAAGTTTCAAATGAAGACACATTATTTATCAAAGGTAAAGAAGTTAGATAAGTAATTATATTGTCATCATCTACATACCTCTCGTTGTCTCCAGACGAAAATATATATGTGCAAGTATCCCCCATATTGAACAATAATACTTGCATAAACGTTTAACACTACCAGTGGGTGATGAAGTTCAAATTGCAGTTAGAGGTACTGACCACTTACTGACTGACTATCCGTCCGTAGTTACACAAAAAAAAACCTTTCCTTACTGACTTTTACACCATTGTACACATGACACGTGATCTCAACGACTACCCAACTTCTACAATAGAAATAATTTTACTACCCTAGGTCGATACGTAATCCATTGAATGTTGGAATCCTTTGAGCGGCGGTAATTTTGTGTTAGCCAGCCTGCGGCTTCTATTCTTTCATGCCCATCAGGGACAGTAAACAAATCGTCTGCCGCATTGGGCAAAGGTTTTTCTACTAATGACTGAGGGTTTATATTTTGATAACTCAAGAGATCCAACAATAAAACATTGGCAACCACCTTTTGTTTACGTTGTCTATTGACACTTGGCTGCCACAATGTGTGTCAACTCAACAAGGGGCAGGAAGGGGGTCTGAAAAAATTGTCAGGTGTTGACCTTGGGGGGGGGGGGCAATTATTGATAAAAGTTGCAATAAACAATACTGTTTTTAACTTACCAATTAAATTGTTTAAAATATAGATTATATACACTTTAATATTATGTTGTTGTTTTTTAAAGCTAATCCCATCACACGTATGTCATGAATTATATTGTTTTTACACTTGGCTGTACATTATCAATGGTATTGTCATAACTACCAGATCTGATTTTAGCATTCTTCACGCAAAGTTAATATATTTTGCTGTATACTCTTGGTATCTTGTCTTGTCTTATCCAAGTGTGGCGCTAGGCGTCGTGGGGAGCCGAAGACTTCTTCTTTCTTAGCTTTGATGCCGCTGTCATAGTGCAGCCTTGGTGGTATAGTGTTTCTCAGATGTCATCTATCAATCTTAGTCTGGGTCTTCCCTTGTTACTTTTTTCAGATGATCTTTTACCTAAGATTATCGATGGAATGCGATCTGGTTTCATTTTGATTAGTTGGTCGAACCATTTGATCTTTTGTGCATCTATGTATTCTTTGAACGATATTGTTTTCATCAGATGTCTTATAGTGTAAATGTTTATTCTATGTCTTGAATTTCCCATGTAACTTAGCTCCAAGTATGGCAATATCAGCTGATTATTTAATCTATTGGTATATATAGTCCATTCAATTCTAAATAAATGTTTCGTCCGTCAAGAGCAAGTTGTTCTAATGGGATTTTACTGCATAAGGAAAAGAAGCTTAAATTCAGATACCATCCTGGCATCAAGCAAGTATTTATAATCGTAGGCTTACGCTCAGATGCTGAGATATTAAAGACAACTAGAATTGTATACTATCCCAAATACGCCGATGACGGATGAGTCGGGCCTTTCACGCAAATAAAACGACGACGCAATGCATTTCTGAGCTACATCCTGCTAGGAATCTTGTAGGAGCCTTGATACAGTGACATTTGATAGGGATTTGAGAACGCTAAAAATTTCAGACTGGCTTTTGTGTAATTTTGACCAATATCATGGACATCCAACTTCACCCCAACCCTCCTTAAGTCGCTTCTTGCGACATTCGTGTTGCGTTACAGTGCTGCAACGCTAGAACAGAAAAAAATATATCCCAAAAATCTATTACTATGCCAAAGGATAATGACAAGAAGATGGTGAAACCTATACCTAATTGTTATATGGAAAGTAAGTGTACTGTATGAAAGTCGTGTTTATCAAAAAGTTAGTGATGTGTTCATCGATCATTATTTTCAGCCAGGTCCGTAGATAAGGGATGAGTTTTAAGTGTTGAAATCCCGCCGAAGACGGATGTGTTGGGCCATTGGCGCAAATAAAACGGCAACACAACGCATTTCCATTCTCTGGACTACATCCAACTGGAAATCTTGTAGGATCATTGTCCTGTTACAAGAGAAATCCAGTGGGAATTTGAGAATGAACGCTGAAGAAGAAGAAGTGTTGAAATTCCCCTTCTTAGCAAATCTGAACATGACATTTAGTACTAGGAACTTAACCAAAAGATTTTACAACCCCCACCCTTGGCGATTTTTCACAGAAAGGTCTTCAAATACCCCGTCATATAGTGAAATTTACCCACGAATGGCTATTTCTTTAGATAAACCCTCTCAATACCGTAAACATATATATGGCCCTGTTTTCAGCACAACTTTCATTCTTTACTCATTGCAACAAAAAAATACACGTGACAAAAATAAATTTACTCTGTTTCTATTCGTTTTTGAGTTGTCAAGTAAACCGTATACACAAAAATTAAGATTATTTTCCGACCAAAAAAAAATCACATTTTCAGTTCATTGCCAGAAAGATATGTTGAATTATACATTCGCATATTCAGCATACATATTAAAATTGACCAGTATATATATTAAAATTGACCAGCATACATATTAAAGTTGACCAGCATACAATTGTGTAACTTTTGTCTCATTGTAGGCAAGAACTCTATTGTAGCATAAGTAACCAGAATGTGTAGCTAGATCTCAGACATAGGTGTGTGACAAGGATGTTGTTTTGTAGAAACGTCGAATTATACAGAGAGCACTTCCTCTGCCTATATCTATTAATAGTAGTTATTGCACCAAAAGAAGTAGAGGATTGAGTTCATGTATTCTGGTTTCCCCATAAGTATTCCGCCACTAGCAATGAAACAGCAAGCCTCCTGTCAAGAGTTAACTTATATCACCTAACTTTGTATCTACTTCAAGTGATAATTCCAGGAATATCTGAAAAAAATGTCCTTGTGAACAAGATGCCACCATCTGGGATGAAACGGGTGACCTCTTAAGCTGAGGACAAACGTCTTAACAACTACGCCAGAAACATCACCTACTGTTTGATCATTAGGCAGATAAAAAGCGTGGTAAGCGGACACTTCCTATTATAGGATTTTCCAAGGACAAAGTTAATAGTTGTTACAGTGTGCGCCGCGACGAATTGGCGGTAGAAGACCTGTTCTATAAATTAATTACGTAATTTTCTGCATTAATTCGCATTCTGCATTTATTTCTGCTTTAATTCGTTCATTTTCTTGATTATTCCCGTGATTACCATTGGTCAATATTTATATACGTGTAATCGCATGCCAAAGATAGCCAAGGCTATATAAATAGTAACCCATGGAAAGCGTGCCAATAATTAAAAAAACGTAATAAATAAAGGCATGTTTGCTTTATGCAGTTAGGTCTTACAGAGTTATACTAAAAAATGTGTTAGGACGAAGTCACTAACACCCATTTATTGAAGAGAACAGGCAATACAACAGTTGTTTCTATACTTACTCTGCGCTGATTCAGACGGCTGAGACACATTAGGAGGATGAAAGATGGTAGAATACCGAAGGATCTATTTTACGGAGAATTACAGTCAGGAAAACGATCTCAGGTTCGATCTGTACTTCGATATAAAGACATATGCACACGCGATATGCATGATAAATGTATTGATTAGGAATCATGGGAACAGGATGACATGGATCGTGTTACATGAAGGGGAAAAGATCAGGAATGGTATAAAGACAATGGAGAAAGTTGTGGCAGTCAGTTCAAGGGGTGCACGTCTAAAAAAGACACACAACAATACACGATGGTACTAATGGGTCTATGAATCCGTGTAGATACTGTGGAAGACTCTCGCACAGATTGGTCTTGGGAGTCAAATACACCATCGATAGGGTGTATATCGATAGATTATATTTCTTAAAGTACAACAATAATAATAATAATATCGTCTGGAAAGACGTATACTAAAGAAGTCCTGAAAACAATTGTAATGTAAAGAAAAGCTACTAAGCACATAAAAACAAAATAACAAAACTATTTATGTGCGTAAAAATGCAAGACACCTTATTGACGACGATACTAAGGAAGAAAGATTTAGGATACTCAGCAATGGGCAGAAAGATACAAATGGGTGCTAACATCAAGAGATAGAAGAAAAACATTCAGTGTATGCTAGCACGGCAAGAAAAAGTGTTGATCGTTCATTGCTTCCAATTTAAGCTGTGGTTACAACAATCAAATCTGAATTTTGGCGTTTCTTTGAATTTGTTAGTTTTTGCAGTCGCGGTACATAGCGCGTCTGTGACGGCCAAGGTACCGGGTTCGAATCTCCACGGGCCATTGCGCATCCGGACCGTTCAGAAGGCAATGACAAACTACTGAACGTTTTTATACTGCCTAGAGAATCACGTTAGCCACAAAATGCTGGGTTGATTGCTGCGTCCTGAAAAGAATATGCCACCAATGTTCCAATAGAGTAGTTAACGCCCAACACTAACCGCCTTTTATTTCATGAAATTCGGGTTACTTGTTCTTGTTTTGTCTTTCTAAAACTCCTGCAGATTAGCAGAATGGCATCAGGAGAACGGAATACTTTTGTACCATGGTTTACAGCTCTGTTGTGATGTCTTTGGGCCTGATACATCCGATTTCATCATATCAAATATATCCGCATTAAGTACCCACAGTTCATGATGGTTCTATGTAGAACTGAAGGAACCAGTTCTCACTTCTGGTGATAGTCTTGTTGCATAATATACTGTTCATCTTAAGAAAGGTGGCTTTCCCAAAATCCACGCTGTGTTTAATTTTTGAAGAGCATCTTCCATCCAATGTTATCATAGAACCTCAGTACCGACATTTATTTATCTGCTTCATTCTCCTTTTTTCAAATGCGTTATGCTTCTATTGCCATACTAGATTATCAATCCATTCGCCGGGGCGAAGTCCACTGTCTGTTCCAGCTCTGAGCGGTTGCCCCATAACTTCATAGCCTAAAATCGATATCCACTGGCCTTATTTGTTCTTTCTATGTTGGACAGTCTTGAAGTATGTGTTATGGGGTTTTTATTCCAGATCCACATGGACATTCGTCCGCGTATGAGATCCTTAGAGGTGGATCAGCAGTCTGCAGTGACCTATCCTAAGGTTAAATAGTACGTTCTGTTGATTCTTTGGGGGTGATGTATTGCATCTGATTTTTATTGCGTTCTATCTCAAACGAACGCCGTATCTCTAATAGAACAATTGTCCTACACGATTTTCAGCAGGATGCAGTACAAAGTACAGAGATGCCTCTTGTCGCCTTTTTTATTTGCTCTAATGGCCGTACACAGCGCTGATAACTAATACATTCAGTGTTTTACCTCGCTCACTGAACGATGGCGACAGCTATGGTAAAGCGGCCTTTATTTCCACAGCCTAAAAAGCTTCCCTGCATTTCTTAACAGGAAAACACGCAGTAATGAAAATGTTAACTGAAAGATGGACGCCTGTAACCATATACATGGTATTATCGACCATCGGTACAGGAGAACTCGCTTGTCGTCGTCAAGCTTAAAGCTAACCACCATCTCGGATGCTTAAACCTTCTGTCGCTGCCTTACGTCTCTATAGTTATGGGAGACCGTTGGCAGTATAGAAGACTTGTTGGCAGAATTAATTAGGCCTTCACTCGTTCCTTTTCTTGATTATTGTCATGTTTTCCGGTGGTCACTATTTCTATACCTGAAATCGCATGCCAAGTACATAAATAATTACCAACCAAAATCACAGATGAAAGCCTAATTAATTCTGCTGAAAGGTCTTTATTGAAGACGGGCATGCGTTAATTAAGCCAAGCCAACACATCGGGTCTGTATTCCACTTCTATTTGCTTCTGCCACGCTGAAATGAATCGGTTGTACATTATATATAGTCTTTATTTCTCTGTAAGACAGTATTTGTTTCAAATTGAGAAACTCATATATATTTGTGTTTTGAAACAGCAACCTACTTCGCAGCATAATTCCCATTGTTTCAAATTGAGAAATTCATATATATTTGTGTTTTGAAACAGCAACCTACTTCGCAGCATAATTCCCATTGTAATATTTAGTCTTACATATCATAGATATATTTGAGAATACGAATATCAGTTTCCATATCTAATTTGATGAAATTTGTACCAAATCCTATTCATGTCGTAGCAATAAATCCAACATTTTTCGACTGTATTGATTTAATAGGCAATATAAATACATTCAGCAATTTGCCATCGCTTTCTGAACGGTCCGGATGTACAATTGCTTGTGGTGGGATTCGAACCTGGTACTATGGCGGTCACAGACACGCTATGTATCTCGACGCCACAAACATATATGATACAGTCACACATTCAGCGTATACTACCGCATATCATCTATTAGTAAAACTGTCAAATAATGCATTATTCCCGTTAAGGAGATACAATCGTTTGGTCATCTGGAAAGAATGCTGCGTGACTCATTAGATTATAAAGCATATACGAAGAGAGGAGAAGCAGAAAGACGAGCCAAGGGTAGACCTAGAGTACGCTGGATCGACAACAAAGACACATTACACGAACACCAAATAACATTATCTAAAGCTACCAGAAAAGAGATAACAAGAACATTGTATCTCCCTCGACACCCGTAACGAGTAAAAGAGGAAGGAAAGAAGAAGAAGTTGAAGGGAGGAATTTTGTAGCAGTGTGATAAAGGCCGCATGCTCTTATGTCGCCACGCTCTAACTTCTCAGCCATACTATCTACTAGTAATTCTTCAGAATACACATTAACTACATTTCTAACCAGTACACAGCGTAGAGTAGCCTAGAAACTGTTTACACGGTTGGTAGAAACTGAATGGTAAAGAACCTTTCCTGAGACCAATGCAACAGCAGAGACCAATGTAATAGCAGCGACCCGAAGTTTCATATTTTATCCTTTCCACTGAATAAAACTAGAAATGTCACACAACATTATCAATGCTGACTCAGTCGACCGTATCTATCATTATTATTCATGGGGGCACTCAAAGTCAATGAAGATCTTTGCCGTCGTTTTTCATGCCTATCAATTGTGCTTGGAGCTGATCTCTCATGCTTTCTCCTACATTCTGACAGCGTCAAGTTTACCCCTTGTTGAGCACCTACATTTTAAAGATTCTTTTTGTTGAACACTGATCTTTCAGTCATGAAATCGTCCATCTTGTTTATATACATATGACATGAATTGGAGAGGTCTATATTCAGGTAATCTGTTACATCGAACTTAGGTTTCACTAACACTTCAAAACGAATAAACCTGATCTATATGCTTTTCAGAAAACAGAAGTAAAGGAAGATATACTTAACACTTACAAACAATCATCGGGTCCGGTCAAGATTACAAAAGAAGAATTAGAAGCCCTGTGAGATTATTATGACGAAGTTATCATCAAAATGTTACATGACATCTACAACAATGGCTATATTCCATCGGATTTACTATAATCAATTTTCGTAGCCCTACCAAAGAAACCTGGTGCAGTAGATTGCAAAGACCACAGAACAATCAGTATTATGAGTCAGATGACTAAGATTCTACTGCGCATAATAATGAGGTGTATAGGAGAAAAAATTAAACCAGATATAAAAGATGAACTATGCGGATTCGTAGATAGAAAAGGCACAAGATATGCCCTATATATAGTAAGAACATGAATGGAGAGAGCCATAGTACAACAAGACCTTTATCTGTGCTGCATAGATTACAGCAAAGCATTTGACAAGGTAAAGCATTCCGAGATTATAAAACTGCTAGAAAATCATAACGTTGATAGGAAAGATCTAAGAATAGTAAAAATAAATATGTATTGGAAACAAAAGGCTGCGATGAGAGTTATCAACACTATAGGTAGATTTCAAAAGATAGAAATGGGTTTCTAACAATTCAGATAGTAATGCCACCAGACCTTTTCTCCCTGTATACAGAATACATTATGTGCAATATAGAAGATATGTCAGGAATAAAAGTGGGAGGATGCAATATAAATAACTTGAGATTTGCTGATGATACAGTATTGATTGAAGGAAGCGAACATGAACTACTAGCCCTATTAGATAAAGTAGTGACAGAAAGTGAAAACAAAGGCCTCAGTTTAAACAAGAAAACAGAAATAATGGTTTTATCGAAGAGACATACAAAATAATGCAACCAAGATGCAACATAATAATTAATAACACAAAATTAGCACAAGTTGAAAAAGTGAAATATCTTGGCACCCTATTAACATCAGACGGTAGATGTTCAAGTGAGATAAAGAGCCGAACAGCACAAGCCAAATTAGCATTCCAAAAAATTAGAACCATTTTGTGTAATGGAAGACTATCAATGCAGATGTTATATCGAACCAATTATTTTTTATGGACTGTAAACAAAACAAATTCAAAGCGAATTAGAGGCTACAGAAATGTGGTTTCTGAGAAGAATGATGAAAATGCCATGGACAGCAACGAAAACTAATGCAGAGGTTCTCATTGATGCTGGCGTAAAAAGATTAATTATATCAAACATTAGGGACAGACAATCAAGTATTCTAGGGCATGTGATGAGAATAACACAGCTTCAACGCGTAATAACCACTGGAAAGATCAAGAGGAGAAGAGATAGGGGACGACAAAGAGAAAAGTTACTAGAGGGACGTGTATTGTCGCACGGTAAAGTAAAAAGTAAAGTAACCCATACCATTTATTAATGCCGTAGGAGTGTGAGATGTTAGCGATGAAGGCGGTAGCCATCTTCTCTCCCTCGCAGTCTTTACTTCCCGGATTAATCCAGTACCCTTTAAGGTCGGGTCGACCTGGGAGCCGTTGCGATCTGAAAACATTTCCGCCTCAGCTGGGGAATGAACCCAGGACCACTCATATGCGAAGCCAGTGCGCTAACCACTGCACTAACGCGGCTCCCTGTCGCACGGTAGAAGCTCACCAACCGAGCTTATTGACAACACAATAAATGTAGAGTCGTGGAGAAACATGATCGCCTACGTTATTCGGCATGGCACTTGATATAATCTTTTACAAAAATAATGAGCAGTAAGTAATGCTTCGTTTTATCTCTGAGATCAAGTATGAAAGGACAATTTAAATTCAATTTTCATCTCGCAAATCATGACATCATAGCTGCCAGGAAAAGTAGAGAGAGAGAAAAACCAAAGAAATCTTGACTTTTGTCTCAAGACTTTCTTTATACTGTAATAGGTTTTTCCGAGCTCGGATTTAATTTCTCCCACATCGTAAAACTTATGGAAATTCATCTGCGCCAGCTCGTGAATGAGGAACATCATCATATTAATATTAAATGTAGTACTTGTCTAGTTTTCTAAATCGACGTTCATATCTGCTTCGAGCCTACAGTCATCATTTAGAAAATGTTCATGTTCTTGATAAAACATTCTTGTCGATAATTAATGCCCTAGCTAGTAATGGTGCCATCGTGTCGGGTCTGTCATTACCGTGAACTTCCGCATTTTCAGGACAATAAATCCACATAATTCTTCGCAGATTAGAATCCACAATTTACTCAACCCACCCTTGTCCAATCTGTTAAAGCGTGAACTGTGAATCTGTTACTACTACAGCCAGTGGCGTATACTAAGCATAAGCAAGGCAAGCATTGCATGCCTTCAAGAGTTGCGAAAATGATAAACCAGTCAGTGATCTATCCCCCATCCAAACTTAGCCCTTGCAGCATTGCTCAAAAATATATTTTAAAATATTTTTCTCACAAATCTGAATTTTTCAGAAAATTAGTGCTGGCAACACATATGAAA
Source organism: Meghimatium bilineatum (assembly GCA_034231615.1). Taxonomy (NCBI): domain Eukaryota; kingdom Metazoa; phylum Mollusca; class Gastropoda; order Stylommatophora; family Philomycidae; genus Meghimatium; species Meghimatium bilineatum. The sequence continues at coordinate 52,819,343 of CM067305.1, forward strand.
GTTGAAGTGGCCGCACTGAAGCAATTTTGAAGTTGCTTTCGTTAAAATAGTCCCTTTACATATAAGCGCAGTGATATACTGTGTGTTTTTTAAAAATCCTTGTCTCCAGAGTAAGCTAAATTAATACATTTTATGATTCAATCACTATTATAACAATTTAGCACTGGCAAATAATAAATTGATTGATGAACATTTATTTACTGGCGTGAAACAGTGCAATTTCTATGTTCTAGTACTTTTATTTGAATGTTAAACTAATGATAACAATGCAAGCAATTATAATCTTGATTGCATACACACACACTTGTTTAGTAAGCCATTTCTGGTCACTTTTGGTACACGTCACGTGATCTTACTCAACACACACGCACATTTACACAGCGATGTGATTTCGATTTCAAACCTTAAGAATTCAAAACTTCAAACGTGATTTTAATCAGCTGATATTTAATATTTTGTGTTTGTACAGAAACATGTGTATTGCTATTGTTAATTACTAAACTTAGTATATTTGTTTACTGTGGTGGTTATTATGGCTGATTCTATTAATGATGTTGTTGTAGATTTATTTGAGCGACCGTTTCAATCGCGAACATTTAATGAAAAATTGGACTTGGTAAAAATGGGCAGACCGATTCCTGCGTTAAGCAGTTTGAAACGAGAAGGAACAAAATGTGTCCGTTCATTTAACAATGATTTATATAAGAAATTCGTTTGGCTTTGTGGTTCGGAATCATTATGTAAGTTATTTTGCTGGCCATGTATATTGTTTGTAAATGACACTTAAAACGCATTAAAAATGTCATAAAGAACTCGCAGGGGCAATGTCGTCTTTCTGCTCTATCAATGATGTCAATTGAAAAAGACCTTCTTGTAGAGATGAAAGGCAATGATGACTTTTATAACAAAGTAACAGAGGACTTTAGCAGAAAGAGCCGCAGAATAGAACTGAACTTCAAATAATTGGGTGAGTAGAAAATTATCATTTTTTAAAAGTTGCATGCTCTCTTTCAGACCCCAGGATACGCCACTGACTACAGCTTCCAATGTTGTTTGTGTTTTGAGATCCATTTTAGTGTTGCCGTAAATGTATCCGTTCTATTCTCATGCTGCATATATGTTCCACTTTTCTCTACTACAGTTCTACCTCCCCAGTCCTTACTGTATCATCATCATCAAGTGCCGTCTCCGCAACGAAGGTTGGCTGCAACGTATCTCCAACATCTCCTGTCTCTTGTCTTGGTGGTGCACTCTGCTAGACTGTAACCTGTCCATCGTGTAATGTTACTCTCCCACTTGTATCTCTGCCTACCTCTTGCTCGCTTCCCTTTGACTTTACCCTCAAGTAAGGTCTTCAATAGGGTGTCATGTCTTTTAATATGTCCAAAGTATTTTATTTGCCTGATCTTTATTTCTCTTAGTAGTTCTTTCTTCATATTAAGTGCTTTAGCACCTCTTTATTTGTTTTCTTCTCTTTCCATGATGTTCTCCCTATTCTTCTATATACCCACATCTCAAAGGCATCAATTTTGTCTTCTAATTGTTTATTTAGTGTCCATGTTTCTGAGCCATACATTAATATGGAATAGATGTAGCATTTTATAATTCTCATTTTTAACTTGTTTGTAATTTGTTTAGATATTAATAATTTCCTCATGTCATTGAAGGTACTTTTAGCCATTCCTATTCTCCTTTTAACTTCTGTTTCACATCTGCCATCATTTGTGACTATGTGTCCAAGATATTGATACTGTTTTACTTGTTGTAGTTTCTCTCCCTGTATGTTTATGTTTACCTCCTGTTCTTCTGTGTCTTTGCTGATTTTCATGGTTTTTGTTTTTTCAATGTTTATATCCAGTCCATATTCATTACTTGATTTATTGACTTGATCTATTAGTCTTTGTAGTTCATGTTCACTTTCTGATAAAAGAACAGTGTCATATCTAATGTTGTTTATTATTTTCCCATTGATCTTGAGTCCTGGTATTTCTTCTATATTTTTAAAGATATTCTCTGTGTAGATATTAAATAGGCTTGGTGATAAAATGCATCCTTGTCTTACCCCTCTTCTTATTTCTATGTACCCCTCTTCTTATTTCCTTACTGTAAACCCCCACATTGTTAATTGGTAATCACAGAACCATTAGTATTTTTATTTTATTTTTATACAATTAATTCTGTTGAACGGTCTTTAATGGAGAAGAGTAGGTGTTATCACAGAGCAACTGGTGTACTTTATGTTCCAACTTTATGTGGAAAGTACAATGGGTTCCAATTTCCCATTGTGAAAAGTACAATGGGAACATCTAGGGATACTTTAGACAGTACATACAATTTCCCTAATCTATACATGTGGATTGCTACACACGGAAGCTCATTTTGGATGTGCGAACAGAAAACAAAACTGCTGGTAGTTGGGCTATGGAACCGATCAAAAATTAAATGCAACACAATAATTTTAAAATTTAGTTTACATATTATGTCAATCACGGTGGCCTGATTTACATCCTGAAGAAGTCACTTATCTTAGCTGATTCTACTCCTGCCCATGCCCCTCATTTACAAAGTGACAATGATCAGCCACCACCTTCTTCAACAGATGACCTCTCAACAGAATTCCATTCATGACATTTTCCATTATTCTCGTGATTCCCGTTGATCATTATTTATATGCTTGGAGTCGCATGCCAAAAATAGCTAAGACCTACCAATATATTGAACATAAAACGGCCTCCTAGGTCATGTTTACATTTGAATTGAGATGTATTCTATTGAAGAAGGTGGTGTAATAGCATATATAGAACGTTATTTAGGATCAGCGCGCAGAACTATTCCTATGAAGTGATGAGTTGATGACCTCAAATAGAATAGCAATCAATACACTTTAAAAATGTACAGATAATACAGTAACGTCATGGGCACTATTGAATGGACTATTTTTAAATATGAATCCATAGTAACAAGCATAGTGAGAATTGTTACTGTGTAATGGCACAATCGCAGTTTTGTATTTCTTAATGCATCTCTTATTTCCATTAGCAATATACGGTTGTGAGGCATGGACATTAAATAAAACAACAGCAAAGAGAATCACAGCTTTTGAAATGAGATGCTACAGAAGAATTTCAAGAAGTGTTACGATCAATATACGTCGAAGAGGGCTGGCTCCTTAACAACACCATAAAAAAAGTTGTTTTTTAAAGAGAATGCATCTCTTGTCTAGAAATGTGGATGTGATTAGTTTTTGTATTGTGTAATTTATATTGTCACACGTTCCAATCTTTTCATTGACGTGCTTTTGAGAATAACATTTTAAATCTTCTCTACTGCTACTGCCATCACCACTACTACTGCTACTACTGTACTAATACTATTACCACTCATGCTTTTACTTCTACAACTACTGTTGCGACTATTACTACAACTATTGTTTCTACTACTACTACCATTACTGATGTTTCATCAACTACAACTACCACCACCACTACTACTACTACTACTCTAATACCAACACTTCGATAATTCGTGTGAGTCACTAAAAAGTGTACACAAAAAAAAAACAAGAAATAAGCTCGTAATTTTCTCTATGACACTAAGCACATGTTGATATATGGCTCGAGAAACTGCTCAATCAACATAAATGTAGAGGGCAGAATCAAACATTTGAAATGTGGAAGCACAGAAAAAGAATTCGATAGAAAGTGGAAAGACAAACAAACAAGCACAGAGGTCTTGGAAAAATTCGGAATAAGAGAAATGAGAAAGGAAATTTATAAAATAATTGTGGTAATATAAAGAGACATTGCCACATTGGTAGAATACATAATGGAGATGGACAGCGAGAAAGACACATACAAAGATATCAGTGGGAGGAAAACAAGAGACGGACAAATGATAATTTGTCACAGATTGCACCATCAAGGCAAGAGACAGAAAGTGTTGGAGACCTATGATATGTCACATAACCTGATCCTACTAAGCACTAACTTTATGCATGTACATTACAATATGAAGGAACGAACGTTGCAGAAAACGAACAATGATGTTCTAACAACACTACCTATACAAGAAGAAATGTTAAATGAAATAAAGATCAAACAAACTAAGTATTTTAGACATTAAAAGACATGTAAACGGCTAGTCAAAGCGTGTTGTAAATATACTGGTGTCAGGGCCGAGGATACAGTGCAAGAGCGCGCCCAGTTACACTTGAAGCCACATAACATAATTATATATACAAGTGACTCAGTCAATAGAAATACAAATAAATATGGTTTGGGGTTCGTTGCCTACAGAAACAGCTTGAAGTTGGTTGAGAGATCATATACTCTACAATCACATCAAGCATGAGGATGGAGACAAAGTTACAGCAGCACTGAGTTTGTTGATAACTGATACATCAAACCACTCAGTAATACCCAGACTCTCAAAGCATGCTGTGCAAGATAGAAAAATAAACGGAAATAGGTATAGATGTTACCGATATGTCAATAAAGCGATACAGTGGCAAGCGACGTCTTGGATAAAAAGTCTTCATCGGGACAAAAACACGTAACAAGAGGTGAATATTACAAACAAAGAATCATAATGTCAGAGAAGAGCAAATGAAGTAAAAGAGATCAGATGAGAAAGAAAGAGGGGGAAAGGAGGCAAATAAGGCAAGAACAAGAGTAAAAGGAAAAGCAACAGAGCAGATATAGTCAAACAGTAGGAGCAAACAATAGAAATGTGAAAAGAAGCATGTCATAGGATAGAATAAGATGGGGCTGGAGGGTCTCCTGCCATTCTAGTGACTGCCAACGTTTCTCTTTAGAGAATAGACTGATTTTTAATCTCGGCACTCTTTGTGAACACACTCCAGAAACACAAGCTGGTTCCATGCCATCAATGAGAAGCTATACTTCCACTAACCTCTTACCACCTTTCTTCGCCCTCTCTGTGCTGTTCCCTACACTCTCACTGCCATTCCCCTCTCCTCTTCATCTTTCCATCTTCCTCCACTTGGTCTCCCACTTACGAGCTCATCTTACATTCAATCAATGATTACCGTCTTGCCCGCCCGATACAAGGTTGTGTTCATACATTGGCCTCCAACAATTCTTGTTTCTTAGGAGCATTTGTTAACTTCCATTCGTTTGCAGTATCTTATTTGGACAAGACAGATTGAGCTACGTTGCTCGATTTATTACTTATTTTGTTAGTACTATTTTTTAGTTTATCCAACCTGCCAATATCATCACTATATCTTTTTCTTTGCTAGATGGAAATCCCCCTTCCTGAAATTGTTTTACCCTATGATGCACTTCTCTCCACTATTCTATCTTTTCCTCCTACTGTTTGATTATATCTGCTCTGTTGTTTTTCCTTTTTCTTTTGTTCTTGATTTACTTGCCTCCATTCCCCTCTTTCTTTCTCATCTGATCTCTCTTACCATCTTCATTTGCTCTTCTCCTACATTACGATTCTATGTTTGCAATATTTACTTCTTGTTGCTCGTTTTTGTCCTGATGAATACTTTTTAGCCGAAATGTCGCTTGTCCCTTTCTCGTCGTTATTTCGCTTTATTGTCTTACATTTGTAACACCTGCACCTATTTCCGTTTATTTTGATATAGACCTATAGCCTGTTTTGTTCCAGCCACATTATTTCAAGTTTCCAGTTACCGGACTCTGAAGCTATATCTTGTAAGACAGAAAGGAGCATGCTGAGAAAGGAATGGGTTGTGTTATTGAACAACTCAATTGTCCAGAGCATTTCATGGATATATTGTGATGGTCACGCTGGTGTCAGTGCAAACGAAAGAGCTGTCTCTTTGACAGACAAAGTTGCGATAGACGGCACAGTAGTTAGAGGCGATAAAACTGACTTGATTAAAGCAATCATAAATTCATTGCAAAAAGATAATGACACTGAAAACGTACGCATACAAAGAGTGACAGAAATGGAAGTGATTAGAGGTCAGAGAGAAAATGTACTATTTTTGGAAAGAACTAAAGATTAGTTCAAACCTGCCTTGGACATTGAATCTACATACGCTTGAATGGCTGCTGGAACGGAGCACTTGTGTGGGTGTGGTGCTACTTTATAATGAAGAATCATGAGAGAAAATGCTTGACAACCTAGCATTGTGGCATGGGATAACATTGGTATTGGAAAAAATTGACAGCACATGAAATAGAAAGGTGTAGAAAGACACGATAACTAACGCCACACAGCATGGAGCATAAGAAAAAGAAGAATATACATATTTCGTCAGTCCAGACCAAGTTGATATAATGGGATGGTCTACTTCCAGGTGGTGGTGTCGTAGCTTCCACACTTGCTGCTAAGCGTAGGAGTTTGTGAAGGAGATGTAGTCTGCATTCCAGAGCCAGGTGTGATGTTCTGGTTGAGGTGTATTCATGTTTATTCAGGATGGTCTTGATGTTGTTTATTCATCTTTTCCTAAGTCTGCCCTTGGCTCTGTATGCTGATTCCATCTTGTTATAAGCTTTTATGGGAAGTTGATCGTTCATCCTCATAAGATGTCAAATCCATTGTATCTGTTGTTTCTCTATATGTTCGATGCATGATGTGATACCTATTATCTTTCTGATGTCCGCACTGTGCATTTTATCGAGTCTGGTGACTCCAATAGCCTTTCTTAGACGTTTAATTTCGCACAAGTTTCGATCTTTCTCTTATATGCAGATGTCAGATGCCAAGTCTGGCATTGGTAGCATAGTGCTGGTATAAACATGCTCTTAATCATAATCGATTTGACTGTATTAAAATGTTGAACTGTTTATGTGAAATTTGCCGAGTGTCCAGTAACGCTAATGCATTTTCAATTTCTTGTCTTAAACCGCCATTGTGGTTGGGTTTTCTGCTATATACGACCTCCTTTTTCATACGACGCAAAAATCTGCAGGTATTAATTTAGAAAAACATGTGTGAGCACTATTGCACCTCCTTGTCCGTGATAATGTTCATGTTCGTACACATTATCATGCAGATATATCGTAGTTGGTAGTGCATACATTTTATCGTCTGGCTCTACTCTATATGCCTGTGTGTATCTGCACACAACTCCATGCTATTATTGTCTCAAGTTCTTATACATCTCCTGGCTAGCAAACCAGATGTTTATTTACAAAGCTACTTCCCCCAATACCTGTCATGTTCCTGTAACGGACAAGTTTTATGTGGTGTATATTTGCGTTCGTGACTATTGATTCACAGCGATTTTACATCGACAGGTAAAAACATAGTTATCATAAACTCTTTATGTAAAACACGACATCGGGCCTAAGACGTACATGCCGCAACTTTAAGCCGATAAAATCTCACTTGTATAATGATAAATGTGATTACGGCAGAATATGAGAACAATTACAAAGATACAGAGTCAAGTGTGGTTTATACATTTTGTGAAAAAACATTTCTATTTTTGAAGTTTGCACATACGATCATTCAATTTTTCTTATCTATTAGATACATCAAAAATTTTTATATTTGTGAAGTTTGCCCATACGATCATTCATCTATATTTATTTATTCTTACCTATTAGATACCGCAAAGCCAAGAATGTTCCATTTAATGTGTTCTACTCCTTCAACAAAACACTAGGACATATCTGCATTGACCTGATCGACTATAGCTGTTCCGTTCATCCAAATATGTGAAGAGGTAGAGAAATATATTCGCCGTTATATCCTTATACAGTGCAAGCTATGTCGACGATGAAAAGCGTACTAAGGAGAGATCATAAATTAAAAACAATTTAGTGAAATATGTTTTATTACATCGAGCTATACATTAATGTTATAAGTATGTATGTAAATATGAATTTTTTTTAGACATAGTAAAATTACAAATGTAAATACAGTTATCAATGTAATAAAGTTGTAAAGGTGAATACAAGAGAAAATGTCAGTTAAGTTGTCAATGTAAGTGCAATCAATCCTTTCTCATAGAATTATTATGTATAAAAATTAAGCATGCTGGAGAGCATACTAGAGGGTATATGGTCAGTGACACACTGGTCGCCATTAATTTTCAAAGATTTGTTCTATTACATATTTCCTGATGCTGGTTTAACCCTGGAGTTTTTCGCTGAGAAAATATTAAAGTGAGAACAATGTGAAAGATCCCCAAAATATGTGGATCGATGAAGTGACTGTCATATAGGACTCGAGAATATCAGAGTTTATCAAGTAGGGATGCGTCAACTTAGTTATTTGCAGGCTTAATCTAGTAGGTTTTTCAAGCAGCTAGCAAAGAAAGTCATAAACCAACATTTAGAATACAGCCGATGTTTAAAAAATACGAACCATAAATGTATAATTTTACGGCTAGCGTATCCCAGCTGGGCCAGATAAATGAAATACCATATATGGAACAATACAGCAGCTTACAAACACATGTATATATCACACAATATCAATGGCAGAAGGCCATGAACCAATTTACCACTGAATCAGCAACCAACCAAAGGATAGCTTGAATGTGGATGTTTACAGAACCACGATGTATATTTAGTATTAATAAAACTGCCTTTGTAATATACTATACATATCTTTTCTTTGGCCATATGTTTAGCTGAAACCAGTAAATTATACCTGGTATTTCTAAGGTAGCTTTTGCTAATTAGTAGGCTAGAATTGCAGCAAAGATATGGCAATGAAATTATGCTAATCATAGGAAATAGAAAAATGCATACAAATCGACGTTTCTACTAAAAGAACTTTATACTGTACAATTCGAACTGGTGGGCCTTAAAAATAACGAATTAATCGGTCTTCCCTAAACAGGATAATCTGCCAAAAATATAAAGTAGATGCTGTAGCATCTAACTGTACTCAACAAATTCATCAATGGAATGTCAATACATTACGTCAACAATCAGGGGCCCCTCAATTCTTAATTACAACAAATGAACCCCACCCCATTTTCCTCACTTAAAACAACATTATGCAGAAACAGTACGAACAAAAACGATTTTCCAGATTTGTGGAAGAGCCATTTAGTCATATATTTAAATAGTTTTGTTGATGTCAACTTGTGTTCAACTACACCCTTCCAAACCCAAATTTTTGATGTAATGCATATGGACATTCCCAAATTAAAAAACCGGGCAAAATGGTGTAGAGCAGATGTGTTTTCTTTTTCTGCTTGCCGATAACTCAAGATTGGGAGAGGATTTGAGTACCACCGAGTAAAATTCTGCTCATAGAAATTATAGACACTAATATCAACACAAATGAATAATATTTTGTTGCAGGTTACGCAAATATGGCCTCACCACGTGATAAGTCCAAATGTTAATGTTACGCATAGCATCATTCAGATTTCGTGACCCAACTGAGATTGGATTAAAAAGTGGCTAAGTATGCTTCAAATTGCACACTATACACTGAGAGTCCCCCCCCCCCCCGTCCCCCATGGTCATTCAAAGGGAGAGTCCCTCAGTGTGTAGCGTGCAGATCAATGGATCCGCAAGTAGACTTCTGTGAAATGTGTTTTTATCGATATTTTGTTTTGTTAAATAATGGACGTATTTGTTTGCTAAAAAGGTCACATTTGCGTAACTTGCATCAATATTTTATATTGTTTAGAACCAACTGTATTATCGGAACGTGGAATGCAAGTACTTTGCATGCGTGAGGCAAGACCAAAGAGCTACCATGACATCGATAGATATTTGGATGCCCTAAGCCTAGCAGAAATAAGATGGACGGGGTTGGTGAAATGTTAACTGATGACGGGCATAAGATATGATTTAGCGGGGCTTATAATATACATCAGCATGGAGTTGGTTTTAGTTCATAATAACAGAGTGAACTCAGTCATTAGCTGCACCACCATAAGTAGTAGAATTATAGCATTGCCAACTGCTGCTCAGGAGTAAGAAGCTATTGACAATTTTATGCAAACTTGTTTGATTTGGGCATGTGGCGAGACACGACTAGCTTTCTAAAATTATTTTGCAAGGAAGAGTTGATGGTGGAAGGAGTAGAGGATTAACAGAGAAAATCTTGGATTGATAACATCAAGGAAAGATATGTTGTGATGTTTCTACACTCCTCCGAATGACTGAGTATAGAGTTGTGTTGATGTATCTTAGCAGATGTATATAATGTGGCACCACTACGAAACTGAATGGTTATGGATCTTATTTCTATTGCTATAATTTAAAAACAATCATAAATGATAAAACCACTTACATTATTATTTCAATTGCAAGATTATTCCTTTCAAGTTTTACCACATTCACGAAACCATTACAAATTTTATATAAACATATTAAAACTAATTAGGAACGCTTGACTTCTGTGAAACAGTTCATTGAATAAAAGGGTAGATACAATTCGCGAGTAATGTGATAAAGATCAAATAAGATAGAGAATACCAACTGCGCCAGAATGATACATGTTCAACAAATACACAAAATGCATCACGCACAATTTAAACAAACAAACAAGATATTTAAACGAAATTATATTTAGTTCGCAGAATTTTGGAGATGATCTTTGAGGCGCTTTTTTCTGCTCCCCCCCCCCCCCCCTGAACGTTTACTATCGCACAGCTCCCTATAGAATAATCCCTTTGGAATGCGCTTGTCTGGCATACAGGCGATGTGGCCAGTTCAGCGGAATTGGGACATAGTCAGCGGGGCATGGCTGCTTTTCATAAAGGACTTCTGAAGGATTTCCGTGTTTGGTACTCGAAAATTAAAATAGGAGAATATGATATGTGCTTTTGTCAGAAGGCTATGCGCTGTCACGAGCTACTTGCTCACACAAGGATTACTTCATCATCATGTTTTCTCACAAATACGTTTTACATACGTGAATATGTAATGTACAATAAAACATGAGCAATATGAGATAATTTCCACACAAAAATGAGTTTGATAATCACTACAATATAAAGTAGTTAGGTATGACATTGTACTTGCGACAACGTACTTGTACTTGATACATTCCGACAACGCCCTTTTCCGATTATCTTCATTGTGATGAGTTTCATTAATCTTTTCTTGGGGGGGGGGGGGGACGGGGTTGTACTTCTGATACTGGAGTGGGTGACAAACACAGTGATGATGAATAATTACATAAGGAATGAGAGACAGAGGACGAAGAGAAAATAGTGGACAGTTTCAAATCGTGGCATCATAGAGTTAACACTGATCATGTTTCAAGACACTAAAGATGGAAAATTACAAAAATCAATGATTGCCTACACTATTTGATGATTGAAGAATATGTTTACTTTTCTCTCTCTATTATTTTACGCTCTGTAATGTATTAGAGTAATATGCTTAGACTAACCAGCAGACACTTGAATTAAAAACATGTAAATCTCGCCTTTATGCATCATGACTTGAAATCTAACTAGTCAATATTGCGCTTCCCAGCTGCTCATTGCGTCCTATCAACAGACATGCACAGATAACTAAACACGGATTGATAAATCTTGACTGTAATGAAGCCTGCTTGACCGTCAGTGCTATAAGAGAATTGTGGGAACTCCCAGATAATTGAGTAGAAGACTGTTCAGTTCGAGGTATTGCATTTGTGCTCATCGCCACTCATGTCTTTTAAATTTGAAAATATTTCTCATTACGAAGAGTACGAAATAAACACCAATCTGGAGTCTAAACTCACATGGCACAAGCAACGTGAGTTCACACACTTGTACTTCCTCTGGATTAGTTGTGAAGACATGATTTCTAGTCATGTTGCGTGATACCATGGTTGCTGGTACGCCTGGTATCTCCGACTTCAGCACCAGTGATTGCTGGGCAGATCTGTAGTCATGCTCGATATCAGGGATGGCCCCCACAAATCTTAGTTTTCATCCCATGTTGGCCCCATCTCCACTTTGATGAATTGGCCTCGATGGGGTCTGGATTACTAAAAAAAAATGGACACACCCTGTAATCAAGGCCGTAGATACGTCTTTAGTAAGAGGGGAGGAATTGGCTACCTAATAAGGGCTATTCACCCATTTTCATTTGTATTACACTATTTCTTCATGAGAAATTTGATAACTCTTTGTAAAATATTGTGGGTGGGGAAGAGGGTTGTTACCCAACCTTTGGCTAAATGCCTAGTATTACAAGTAATGCACTGATTTATGAGGTGGGGAAGTGGAGTGTGAACACCGCAGGCGCCAGGGTGGGGTTCCCAACCTTCCGGTTTGCCTGTGACACCGGAACTCAGATTTCCTAAGTGGAATAATAATTCCGAGCTGACATTAGAGCTCCCTACTGTTGACACTTTCTGATACATATTTCAGATCAACATGTTGGCACCATTAATGTTGAGATGCCCATTCTAACCATTATTTTTCCAAGAACAACAATATGCCAAAGAATGTCAAGTTTTGTAAATATTACTTCTTCTGTGCTCATGCAGATTTGCAGGATGTACTCCATTGAATGGAATGTGCTATATCATGGTATACAGCTTGGCTGCAATATCTGCGCCTTTCGGCCTGACAGATATCACTTGCGTTGTGTGATACATGGCCGAGAGGTTAGAACGCTGGTCTCACATCCGTGAGGTCCAGAGTTCGATCCGAAGTAATTCACCTTCCTACCACTGCCAACGCTCTTTGCATCGATCAAAGCTATTTAGGCAGACCTGTTTTCTATATGCTGCATAAAATTCATAAAGCATCGAATCCGGGTAGATCTATTGTCTCTGCTTGCTCTTGTCCCACTGAGCGCATTTCCGACTTCCTTGACAGTATTTTCAAGCTCTGAGTCGAACAACTGCCTCCATTTTTGAAAGACACCAAGCTTGCTCTAACCATTTTTTCTTCCATCCAGTTGTCTTCTGACCGTACCTACCGTCTGTTCTTGCTTGATGCCTGTTCTTTGTACACTTCTATACCCCATGCAGATGGTCTCATGGCTCTACAGTTCTTTCTTGACAAGAGTCATCATCCCTCTGTATTCACTTCTACTCTTATTCGTCTTGCTGAGCTGGTGCTTACACTCAACTCATTTAAATTTGATGGGCACTTTTTCGATCAGAGCGGTGGCGTTGCCATGGCCACCAAAATGGGACCTAGCTATGCTTGTCTGTTCATGGGACATCTTGAACATCTAGTTTGGTCGACCTATGATGGCCCGTTCCCATCTGTTTTCCACAGATACATTGGCGATGGGATAGGTATCACCGACATCTCCGAAGTGGAATTGTTTTGCTTCATCGGCAGTTCCAACCCTGCTATTCAAGTTACATCTGATATCTCCACAACATCTGTCAACTTCCTTGACATCATTGATCCCCCTTACCGTAGCACATCTGTTTACTATAAACCTACTGATGCATATGATTTTATGCTTTACACTTCTCATCCTCCCGAGTGTCGCAACTCTCTGCCGTACTACCAACTTCTTCGCTTATATAGCGATTTTCTCAAGTCCTCTGAGATGATTGAGTTTTTCCTTAGACATTCGTTCCCTGACAGCATTCTTTCATCCGCTTAGCACCGTGTGCGCGAGTTGTCTCGCCTCGATTAACTCTCAGGGTTCTTTCTCCTCCTCTGATAGGGTTAAACTTGTTCTTACCTTTCATCCCCATAACTCTTATGTCCCACGCGTCATGCTTAAACATTATTCCCTTCTCCAGTCTGATCCTGACACCCGTGCCGCTTTCCACGACTTACCTCTGGTGGCGTATGGGCGTGACAAAAATATGAAGGACATCTTGGTCCATAGCCACCTTAAGTCGTATGTTGCCGACCATTTTGGCACTGTTCGTTGCTCACATGGCCGTTGGTATACATGTTCTTATGTGGTTCAGATGCTCCAATTTATTTCCCAAGGGCACTTTCTCCATCAATGAGGCCTTTACATGTGAATCCCGTAATGTTATTTACGTGATCATATGAAACCGCTCATTTACGTCATCTTTTTGTTCGTTTTGCATCCACATTTATTTACGTTTTTCCTGTCCTTCCGGCATCTCATTTCCATATTTCCGTTGGATACCTTTGTGTGTTGTGATAATTTCCATTTGTCGTCTGTTGATGTTGTGTGCGTATCTTGATAAAGACATTTTGGTTTAAATGTTGAATATGTTTTGTGTAATGTAATTTCTATGTTTTCTTGTGTGCACATCATTACCCACCAGTTTTAGTGATAGTCCGTCGTTTCTGAGTGAAACTATTATTAAAAAACATGTGTTTTACGTAAGTACAATTAAAAGCAAAGACACCTTTCAAAATTGATATGTATACTACCTAATATTTATTAATACATTTTGATTACTAGAACAGCAACTTGTATATTTCTTTACAATAGAATAAGGTAGACTAATGATAAGGACAATTGCCCTCTCTCAATTAAAAACCCGAAACAAAAGTTACAAATTGGTTGAAACCTTGTGAAAACTAATCCAAAAGTAAACTTTGTGCAGCAGGAGAGTTCACACATTCCATTGTAAACAAACGTTACTGCTAGAATGTTTGAAATGTTTGTCAGCTCAAGCCAAACTCTTAGTTCCCTAACCAGGAAAACACGGTTGAGGGGACTCACACAAACCTCGGACTACGAACTAAATGCCAAACTTGTCTCACAGTATGCCCTTTGTAAACTTTTGTTTCAATTATTAAACTGGTGTACGTTGAAATGAAATAAAATTCAAGTATCATAAATAAAAGGCTTAATTAATCAAACTTGGATACACATAAATGATTATATTATATAATATTTGCAATCAAAAAGTGAATTAAAAAGGGTATTAGCTGTTGAGGACTCCATAAGCACGGGTTATTGACCCAATTTGTAATCTGTCCCCTTAAACGAAGCTATTTCTGCCTTTTTTTTTAACCCAATGATGCCAGTTTTCGCTCTCCGGCATCCCTTTTTATACTATTTGTATATAATATATACAAAATCCCCAATTATATTTAACTTTATACTGTACATAGCGAAGTTATGTTATTACATACATATTCTGTCTGCCCGGACCAAGTTATTAAAGCGGGACTCCACTGTATTTGAAACAGATGAGTATGGTGGGAAGAGTATTTGTCTAACATGATGCCGCCTGCGCCACATAAATTCAAACAAGCCATGCCTTATTGTTGGTAATATGTTTTAGCTGGTATGCGATATAGGTTAGTTGTGACATGTTCATTCAAAAGAAAATATAAGACAGATCTACTGCTCATGTGTATGTAACTATCCAAAAATTAGGTAGAGAATAAGGTGCTGCTGCTACTTGTCTGGATTGGTGGAGGCAGGTTCATTGTACCACATTGTATCCACACAATTCTTATGGACCATGTCGTGTGGCGTTGGTTCTCATATCCCCCCCCCCAAACCTCGCTGATGTGTAAGACAATTGTCGCAAATAAAACGGCGACACAACGCATTTCCATTCTCTGGACTAAATCCTGCAGGGAATCTAGTAGCACAATTGTCCTGCTACAAGAGAGATCCACCGGGAGTTTGAGAATGAACACTGAAGAAGAAGATATCTTTCTACAGCTTTCTATTTCGTATGCTGTCAATAATTTCCGATACCGATGTTCTCCCATGCCATAATGCTAGGTTGTCAAGCATCTTCTCTCCACATAATAGAAGCACAATGTATTCATTGAGTATGATTCTTTGCTACATTCTCTATGTATGTAGTGCGTGGCGTGTTCCATCATGTGCCGAGGTGCTTTCGCGAGATTTCACGTTTCATCCCTTTCCCTCATCGCACTACATTCACTGTGACAATAAGGTATAGCGTGTAAGCTGTGTGATCTTTCTGACTCAGTACAACACCAGGTCTTCTCTCACAGTCTCTTGTCACAACTGGCAAATCTTTAATCCACTTTGGACTAGACATAACATGCTAAGAAAAACACGGATTTGCTCAGATGTTAATCTTACCGCATCAGTTTTCAGTTACTAGTTGCATTTTTATGCTCCACTCCATATACTAGCCTTGATGGTAGCAAAAATGTACGTTCGTTCTATATTATGGTATTATCTAATGTTTCTTCTCTTTCGTCCTCCTGTGGAATGGAACCCATGCTCTGAACACAAACCTTTAACCTGTACTGATCATTAGCTAGTCCGTGTCTCACCAATCTTAAATTTATCTATAAATCTATTCTCTTAGTGTTCTCATTTTCCATTTGTCTCTCTGCAGGTTCCAAAATAATAAAAGCAGTCCATCACAGGCAATTATGACAGTTTCAGATGTATGCTGTTGCATCTCTCTGTTGTGTGCAGAGTGTGTTGGACTGAAAAGTCCAATCCTCGCTCAGAATCCCCTGCCATATTTGGGATATGTATGACTTGAATTTGAATTTTGTTATTCTGTCCTTTCAGGCAGATTTCTATGTGTCTCTGAGATTTGATTCTTCTCTCCATTGACAATTCAAGCACCCATGTTGGTGTTGCTATGCCACACTGGGCAATTCTGACCAACAGACTCCCAAGATGTAGCATCAAAGTTGAAGCTCTTTAGAGATTTGAGAGAGTTCTTGAAGAATTTCTTCTGTCCACCAGCCAGAGGTTTTCCATTGAAGAACTCACCACAAATCTGCTGTTTGAGGATGCGTTTGTCAGGCATGAGCACAAATGTCTGGCCCATCTCAGCTGCATCTTCTTTAGCATTGAACGAATGCTTAAAATGTTTGCTGTAGTGAGGACTTCAGCATCAGGTACTTTATCTTCTGACATTTGCAGATACAAAATGTGTGAAAGTAATTTAACACTAGCATGTCCGCTGGATCCAGAATCATGTCTATCATAGAACACTTTCTGCAGGGCTTCCAAATGTATGTTATATTTTTCATCACAATTTCCTGAACTCTCCACTATATCTGTTTAGCTATTTCCATGACTTAATTGTATGTGATTTTCTCATAGTATCTCAATCCTCAATTATTTTTTTTAACACTGTAAATGCTACATTTTCCCCCATAAAGGAGTTTCAATGTGGTTTGTGTGATAAAGGCTGCATGTTTATTCCATGTCATATATAGAGTTCGCTTTTTAATTAACTTTCCGTCAAAAAAGTGCTTAACAGCCATCAATCCCTGGACCTCACGATTGTAAGAGAAACTCTAACCTCAGCCATAATTTTCTTTGTCCTATGCTTCTTCTACGAGTATTCTATGTAGTATCATTTTTTGTTTTACAAGGAATCATGTTAGCACACATATCCAAACAATTCAAATTGGCATCTCTCTACTAACAGTAATGATTCTTATATACACATTTCTCTTATTCTCGCTCTAGTAGATGCACAACAAGTAAAACAGTATCATTATCTTGGACACATAGTCACAAATGATGGCAGATGTGAAACAGAAGTTAAAAGGAGAATAGGAATGGCTAAAAGTACCTTCAATGACATGAGGAAATTATTAATATATAAACAAATTACAAACAAGTTAAAAATGAGAATTATAAAATGCTACATCTATTCCATATTAATGTATGGCTCAGAAACATGGACACTAAATAAACAATTAGAAGACAAAATTGATGCCTTTGAGATGTGGGTATATAGAAGAATAGGGAGAACATCATGGAAAGAGAAGAAAATAAATAAAGAGGTGCTAAAGACACTTAATATGAAGAAAGAACTACTAAGAGAAATAAAGATCAGGCAAATAAAATACTTTGGACACATTAAAAGACATGACACCCTATTGAAGACCTTACTTGAGGGTAAAGTCAAAGGGAAGCGAGCAAGAGGTAGGCAGAGATACAAGTGGGAGAGTAACATTACACGATGGACAGGTTACAGTCTAGCAGAGTGCACCACCAAGACAAGAGACAGGAGATGTTGGAGATACGTTGCAGCCAACCTTCGTTGCGGAGACGGCACTTGATGATGATGATGAGTAGATGCACGTAATTCATCTCTAACATTTGTATTTGAAGGTCTCTCCACGTCTGCAGTGAGTGTCCACTTTTCACAACCATACAACACAATAGAGAACTCTAATGAGTAATAAAGTTTGATTGTCATTCTAACAATCATGTCACTTTTCCAAATTACATTTGGCCTTGAAGTAGCAGCTAGAAACATTTCCAGCCTTATCTTTAATTATGTTTTGCCTTTTTTTCATTATTGCATATGCAGGATCTGAGGTATTCTTGAGCTTCTGCCCATTCATCAAGATGTTGGTCTGTACTTATGTGTCTTGGCTGTTAACCAGGATTTTACACTTTTCTGTGTTGATTTCCATTCTGTACTTGCTGGTAGTTTTTTCCAGATTTAATATTACCGGTAACTCTTGTAGTTTGTTTTCCAGATTTGCTATTAACTCTTGTAGTTTGTTTTCCAGATTTGCTATTAACTCTTGTAGTTTGTTTTCCAGATTTACTAATACCGGTAACTCTTGTAGTTTGTTTTCTGGTCCAGCTATATGATAAACTGATTCTTGATTAGGAACCAGCATTACTGAACAAGAGACATTCCCATAAATACTCAGCTTGCCATTCTTTCAGCTATCTAAAAGTATATAAGCTCAGTGACATTCAGTTGTTGGTTGTGTCAGACATCTAAACGTATATTGTGAGTTCGTCCATTACAGGAGATGTTGACCATATTTACATCGACTGTTGAAAATTCAGTTAGAATTATGACCATGCATAATAGTTTGTAGATGGCTAATGTACCGTATTCGAGTTGTAAATGCTCTTGGACAGTTTGGACATGGAATGACCACTCTAGGCAAATTTTTGGTCTATCCGTGACTTTCTAGCTACTCTCCGCTGTTGGGCTGCAGCTTTTCTCCTCTTTTCACAAGATGATGTGCTCTTTTATGTGAAAATGACTTGCACTGGGGATTTTGATTATAATGTGAGGAGGAGTTGCGCAAAGCGTTGACCTACTCTCTTGTCGGACCTCATTTGAAACCAGTGACAAGACAAATGAAAGTGAAGTACGATGCAGTGGATAACTATGGTTTTCTACATGTCTCACCATGCCTGATGAAGTTCACTTACATTACCCAGTGGGCCGATAAACTATCGCAGCGTCATACCCGTAAATTCGCAGAATATCAGACTTTACGTGTCAATGGTTAGACAAGACCAGTGTGCTTTTTGAGACAATCTCAGCATGACAACACCTATTTTATGACTGCCTAACAGGTTGTCAGTCAAGCATGGAGCCAGAACATCCCCCAGGCAGTACACTAGTCCTGTGTTCACACGACACGTTAGCCTACTGTAGCTACATAGCGACCGATTCAATGTGTTGTTGAGAGTGAAGTAAATTAGCACATCACATAAACTTCAAAATTATTATATAGAACGACACTTTTCTAATTGAATAGATATATCCCTTGGACAATCACAACCAGTATGTACTAGACAGCATACTTGATGTTATCCAGCGACTATGATAATAACACAAACTTTGATAACAGTAGCACAAATGACACTAGGAAAAAATATATCGACATATTGACATGACGTATAAAAGCTCAGTGACACAGTCAGTTGTTGGCTCTTCTGGTATTTCCAGTGAAGATACACTTTCTCCCTCCTTCCCTAGTCACTCCATGAATGATGGGTCAGCACAGAATGCTGTGAGGAATGGAGGTGCAGGTGTATATATAGAATATCCACACAAGTCTAGAGATACAATCAGAACACCAACAGGGAAATTAAGCAATAATTATGATGCAGAAATCCAGGCAATTAGTGTGGCAGCTAAAAAAACTGCTGAACTCCATCTCTGACCTACAGCCTGTGGTTTTCCTGACAGATGCAAGGTCAGTGCTTCAAGCTCTCCAGTCTGGAAAACTAACAGACTTAAAAAACTACTTAGCGAATTGTCTTACCAGTATAGTGGAATACCAGTAAATGAAAAAGCAGACCAACTGGCTAAGGAAGGTGCTGCCGAAGACCAACCAGATATACCAATCACCTACCATCAGAAAAAACAGATGATCAAGTCAATAAGAAAGCCACAAACACCAACACAAGATGATTATCACATTATGAACAGATCAGAACAAGTTATAATTCTACGTCTCAGGACACAACCGACTACACAGTCACATGTATATAAAGTTCAAGATTGGCAACACGGCCCTGTGTACATGTGGATAGGCAGCACAGAGTGCCGAACATATACTTCAAGAGTGTTCTGAGCATGAAACGCTGAGGCAGACATATTGGCCAGAGGAAACAACACTGGAATCAAAGCTCTATGGGACACTGTATGAACTACAAAAGACAGTGAGTTTTATTAAGGAGACAATTAAAGATATAGACATGTTTCAAGTGAACGAAAGAAGAAATGTTTTATAAGTTCTTGTATCATTTCCTCTGATTATTTACAGCCTAATCGTGGCACCTCTTCCAAGCTGTATTATAGCATTTGTCAATGACCTTCTCTTTTTATTAAATGTCATCCACTCATAGTCTCTTGAGTAGGGTATCTTCTGCTTCTGCCATCCAAACCTCATTTGATATGACTACCTCTTGCGTTATCTAGGTTAAAATAAAGGATGATGGTCATTGTTGATACCTGTAAAATATTCTTTCACTTGCACTACCTTACTTTGAAGCTAAGTAGGTCTATATGAAATCTCATTACAGTGATTGGTGCATCTCTGGTGTATCTTAGAACTGCCCTCATTTTGGCTCTCTCCACTCTATCAACCCATGTTTGCGACAATGCAAGTAATCTTGGACTATGTAAGATCAAAATCAACAAAGCGAAATTGCAGATATACTTCCGAAAATATACACATGTTGTAATCCTGAAGAGCCTCCTGTTTTATGTTGAAAAGTTCTGGAGACATCCCTGCTGAACTTCCACATGTGTTTTAAAGACTTGCAAATTGTATTATTTGATAAGACTGCACTACTTGTGTTCCTGTAACGTGATTCAACAATGTCTATGACTGGTATCAAATTAAATTGTTTTAGTATATGTGAGAGACCATCATGCCAGAAATAGTTAAGGACCTTCATAAAATGGATGAATCTGTTGTAAATATGAGTGGGGCTGAATATGTTTGTTTTTTGAAAACTTAAATTTATTTACATCAAATCTTATTCCTGTGCATTTATTTTTCTTTTCTTTTGAATTTCATTTTGTTTTGTTTGTGCTGGACTTTTTTTTATGAATTAGTCTATTTCTGCTTTTGGAGTATGCCATTCTATTTTCTTCTGGAAAGTTTGTGTGGAAATTATGTACTTGCAAGAGTTCCTTTATATTTGATAGCAAATTCCAATAAGCCTAGTCTTGCTCGTTTCTGCATTCTAAATTTCCTTACACTGCTTTTCCAAAATGTGTATAATCTGTATATTGATTAAATAATATATCTAGGGGCCTATATATCATATAATATATGCGTCAGGTCCTACATTGTGCTTATGGCTTTACTATAGACTATAGTTATAGTAATAAAACGAGGTCAAGAGATTGAAATATTATGAAACTAAATTATACTTAAATAGGGCATATACAGGTACCTAAATCTAGGAAGTAATTTTCTGGTGTTGTTTTTATTTGATCTATGACTTTTCATGTGTGGAAGAGAGGACTCAATAACAAACGTTACTGACTAGTCTAGTATCATACTCTAAGTATCCATCAATATCATAATCCTATGATACTCAACGCAGTCCCATAAGACAGCAATTCATTTGAATGTATACACCTGATCTACACAACCTATATATTCATATCTTCTGAGTATGAAGTAGTAAATTATAGTTAGGTTAGGCCCCACTCAGAGTCAAACTGTTATCTCATACGATGATGCACTAAGCCAGAAAAAATCAGACAAATTTAAAATCCAGACTGGCTGCTAGTATTAGAATTCATAATCTCCTGCGGTTATTTTGATGAATAAATATAGCAATTTTCATTGACGCGAATATTATCAATTATGCCTACACATTGTGGAAATATAGTAACAGGAATCAATACTTACAAACTTTGTAACAAAGTCACAGTTGCATCTTTTCACTTGAAATAGTGCGTCACTTTTCAGTGTTAATGTAACCCGTAGTAATCTTAACCCTACTAGGCTATTGGGGTTCTCATCTTACCTTTCTCAGACGACAGGTAAGTGGCCTACTTTCTGACGTGTTAGTGTGTTGACTGTGCCTGGGATGTCCGCGTGCTGCGACTGTGTCCGCAACATACAATATCGATACCCAATATGGATATTGAACTTTACATCGTTAAACCCACAAAAAGTTATTACTATATACTTCTTTCTTAAACTAACACGTTGTATGTATTTTATATATAATTATATGCAATTTACAATATTTTGAATTCATAACAGAAGTGTAAGAATCGTGTGTGCAATTCAGATCGCATGCAATAATGTGAGTGTTATTCGAATATAATCGATACCAGTCTTAAAATTACATCTGCCTGGCCCGATAAATCTGGTAAAAATACACGCACGGTGACATGCACGTTGAAAGATGGCGACTATATAGAGATGGATTTAAAACCAAATATTTATAATAAAGAAAATAATATACAAGTTGCATCGCAGGTGCCATATGTTTGTTAATGCACCCTTATATAATAATTAATATTTTTACATACGGAAACAGATTTTGTTCCGTTGTATATATCAGATATCATCATTAAGTGCCGTCTCCGCAACGAAGGTTGGCTGCAACGTATCTCCAACATCTCCTGTCTCTTGTCTTGGTGGTGCACTCTGCTAGACTGTAACCTGTCCATCGTGTAATGTTACTCTCCCACTTGTATCTCTGCCTACCTCTTGCTCGCTTCCCTGTGACTGTACCCTCACGTAAGGTCTTCAATAGGGTGTCATGTCTTTTAATGTGTCCAAAGTATTTTATTTGCCTGATCTTTATTTCTCTTAGTAGTTCTTTCTTCATATTAAGTGTCTTTAGCACCTCTTTATTTGTTTTCTTCTCTTTCCATGATGTTCTCCCTATTCTTCTATATACCCACATCTCAAAGGCATCAATTTTGTCTTCTAATTGTTTATTTAGTGTCCATGTTTCTGAGCCATACATTAATATGGAATAGATGTAGCATTTTATAATTCTCATTTTTAACTTGTTTGTAATTTGTTTAGATATTAATTATTTCCTCATGCCATTGAAGGTACTTTTAGCCATTCCTATTCTCCTTTTAACTTCTGTTTCACATCTGCCATCATCATTTGTGACTATGTGTGTTGTATATATAGGCTTATATATATATATATATATATATATGCCTAACCTTATTCGTCTTGAAAGACGGTCTGAACAGGTATGCATGAGTAGGAGTCGAGGTAGTAAGTGGTACGAGCAGGACAGGACGTCTTATGATTGAATCTGGCAACCATGAGCGACCATCTCTTTCATAGAATACGCATGGGAATGTTACGTCGCTGGGTTGTTTCTCTTTACGTCTTCGTTCTTCTAACCGTTACTGAATCGAGACCTACGTCGAGGTCAGATGTGTCGGGCCATTGTTGCAAATAAAACGGGGACATAACTCATTTCCATTCGCTAGACTACATTTTGCTGGAAATCTAGCAGTTCCATTGTTACAAGAGAGATGCAGTAGGAGTTTGAGAATAAACGCTGAAGAAGAAGAACCGAGACCTGGGTCACGATTGAACTATATCCTAGCACCATTATGCAAACTAGTCCTCCATGCACTGCGATCTTCCGTTAGGTTTCCCCAGTTTTCTGGCGTGATTACAAAGACATTCATAGATGATTTGCATACTTCTTTGTATCACATCTTTGGTTTTTTTTCCCTCTTGTTTCATTGCTACAATGTGGGATCTCCCATATAGAAGTTGTTTCATTGCACCATGTGGGATCTCCCATATAGAAGTTGTTTCATTGCACCATGTGAGAACTCCCATATAAAAGTTGTTTCATTGCACCATGTGAGAACTCCCATATAAAAGTTGTTTCATTGCACCATGTGAGAACTCCCATATAAAAGTTGTTTCATTGCACCATGTGAGAACTCCCATATAAAAGTTGTTTCATTGCACCATGTGAGAACTCCCATATAGAAATGTTTTGGAATGCTGCTGTTATCCATCGTCTTAATGTGGGCTTGCCAAAAATTGTCTTTTATGACCAATTTTGGACATTTTTGTTGCATTTGTGGCCCTTTGGAGAGTCTCGGTGTTGGTAATTTTGTCCTGACACTTGATATTCACAATTTTACGAAGCCAACGTAAGTGAAAATTATTCCATTATATTTTCTTGCCATAATGTAGAGAATGGGGGAATTGTGGTGTATTAACCCCCACCTCCCAGCCACAATATTTATGCTGCGAGCAACACATGTATAACTTAACTAGAATGTGATGGACATAGTTGCTGATCCAGTGGTCTATGGGCTCATCTCCCTTGACCCAGTGCCATTATATGAAATATACAATAGTTTGTGAGTTGTTTTTTGTTTGTTCCATTTTTCTGGCCTTGGAAGGAGAAACATTTTCCTGGCGTAATTCAGCGCTGGACATTCAATAAGATGGCGGTCAACGGTGTCATAGAGATACGGGCACAGCCGAAGCCCTGGAGTGTGTTGTGGTTGTGTTCTGTTCAGGTAATTGTTAAGCTGTACATGTTGTGTGCAAAGTCTGAACATGATACATGTGTTCTATCATCTGATCGTGCGGACTCAGGAAGAGCAATGAGTTTGTCTGCTCGGTTCATAGGCTAACCATCTGTTGTGGTGGCTACGCTAGCTAATTGGTCTGCCATCCGTTTCTATCCACACGCCTGTGTCTGGGTACAAAAATAAGAGTAGGTTTTCGCAATTAGGTCCGCATTTTGGCTCTCTCTAATGACTCCACCCATCCCCTACGTACATCACCTGTTTTGACTTTCTGAATAATATTTATTTCGTCACTTAGTATGCACGCATGGGAATAGGCTTGGTATTCCAGCCAGTTAAGTGCCTGCGTTTCGGCAAATACTTCCATTGTTAGACTGCTTGTTGTTGCGGTAATGATTCTACTGGCTTCGTATATTGTTCTTCCTTGTGATCTGGCAGTAAAGGTCCATGCGCTTCGCTGGTGGCGGATGATCGACCCGTCCGTGTAAATCACAACATCTGTGCCGTCGGCTTGTTCACAGATGAGTGCCTTGACCTCATCACCCACGTTCACAGGGCTGTGTTCCATGCACGCTCAATTTGGTGTAATGACAGTCTTGGCTGCCTCTTGAAAGACCATATGAATAGATATCCATTCCTCGCCAGGAGTCATGACTTCTGGGCGGAAATATGTTTAAAGCTATCCTCGGCACAACCAATTCATGATTTGCCTCTCTCAAGCCTGCTTCCCTTCACACGAGGGAGCTCAGTGGTATATTTTAGAGCTTCAAAGACACGCTCAAGTCATCACTGAAACATCTTAACATTGACGTAGGTGCTTGGGAGAGCCTCGCTCAGGATAGAACAGCATGGCGTTACAGCATTAGAACGGGAGTACTAGCGGCGGAAGAGTCCAGACAAGATACTGCAAGACAGAAGCGGCACGTAGAAAAGAAAAAAAATATCTCAACCTCACATAGATACCCTCTATTGGTGTCAATTCTGTAAAAGTAAATTTTGTGCGCCATTGGATTTGTTAGTCATTTAAAAACGCACTATTAACTTTATTATTTGTATTACTTATTGTTGTTATTATTATGGTTGAGTTTTTGGTCATCGTCGATTACGACGGACGAACATCATCATCATCATATGTCAGAGCTCTCCCTCAGGTATGCACGAGCATGCCACACATCCATTATAGAAATGCTCGGAAAATCAAGGAGAAACCGTATAGCCACACAGGGTGTCCCTTGTGCAACAAAGGATGTTCCGTATCGCTTCATTTTCAATTCTCTCCAGTCTTATGAAAGTCAATATGTGTGTGACTAGTGGTGATAGTGGCGCCTGCATATTCAATATTACTGATGGCAAGAGAATTATATACGATTACAATATGTGATTGTTTAGTATATTGTTATTCTTTTGCGATCAGTTTCCTATGTTCATAAGTCCATACCGGGAGGTGGGCTGCCCCTCTATGAATTCAGTCGTCAGCTAGAGGTCTTACGATTTTCCTTTAGCTTTAATTTCAGAGATTGTTAGTATCAGCCGCTTCCATCACTCTTGGAGCTGGAAACCTTTGTTGGCCTGTTCGATAACAAGATCAACGAGTTCCCAAAAGTATAGACAACGATCAAATCGTACACCCAGCTATTGTAAGGATGAGGGCCTGATTACATTGTACCCACTCATTTTCACCGACTTTCGGATGTGATTGTTAAGATAGAAACATGGCACTGCAGCCTTCTTTTGTTTGATGAGTGCCCGAAATCATCACACCGTGAGGCGATACGGTCTAGCTCATTCTGCAGTGATCCAACAGTTTCTGTCAAAATTTTCAAATACATTAGACCACGTTAGTTTATAAATTTCTAGGCCAAATATTAACTGTTTTACACTCTGTATTACACTCTTGCCACTCATTCCAGAGAATTTCCACACACAAAAAGTCAGTAATATTTTATAATTTTTACTGGTTTTGTTTTTGTTATAGTGTGTTTATTTTTTGTGTGAAAAAAAGTCTTTACTACATTCTCACTCGTCTCGTATCACACACACACACACACACACAGACAGACACAATTCACACCAATATATGCAGATTTCAATTCTTTATTTATATGTACAAATATTATTTAAATATCTTATAAACAAAAAAAAATTATCACGTTTTCAAAACAGCCACCAACAAATACGCAACATTTTCAAAACGAATACGGCTTCAGGAGCGAAATTAAGTAATTGTAATGCATAGAGTGCTAAAGTAACAAATCTCTTTTTTGTCATCCTCATGTTTTATTATTACATAATCCTTGTTTGTACCACAAACTATGTTATTATTATAATTATTTTATTTAAGCTTCCCTTATGGTGAGGTGTGCTTCTTTCAAACGCGGATATGGTCCAATTTCTCTCTTTTTCTTCTGCGTTCTTTCTGTCTTTCTTACTTCTGAAGATCAGTATTATGTAGTTCAGAGAACGAAGTGCATTGTGTCCTAGTTTGCATCTTAACTGCGATATCTGCGTTTTTCGGTCTGACACATCCTACTATAACATAGCTTCTGTATCCCTTTGACCCTTTTGGAGATGAAACAACAAACTCGAGCCATAGACCTGCTTAGTTGTCTCTTACAACATGATTGGCAGGCAATAGTGTCGCCAGGAATACAATTAGTTTGCTGCCTGGCTAAGTACTGAAGATGTGATACTGAGAAATCTTGGATCAATGTAGCAAACCACAAAGATGTGGGTGCTGTTCGCGATAAATGAATTGGGCCATTTTTGCGCAATCTCTTCTTTTACTGAGCGAGTGATTCACAAATGAACATAATTAAGAACAAGCAACGCAGTCACATAAAGCAAGATTGTCGCGTAAAGCAAGACATATGGAAGTTTTGTTTGATGTTAGATCAATCTTATAACGTATATCTACTATACTATTTTACAACATTCAGCTGTTGTCTCGAAAGCGATCTGCCAAATTAGTAAAACAATATTTCATGTACACTAATTTGGTTACTGTTTGGGCGACCTTTGGAAAGTCGATCCACTTGTTTGAGCTACTATTGGGCGTTCACTCCGCGGAGTGGCACATGTTTGCAGAACACAAAGCTAGCTCTAGTAGATGTTATCCACTTTGTTTTTTTATTGGGCTATGGAAACCAGCCCAATAAAGTGGTGTGTCCGAGAGATGTACATTAACAAAAACACCGCTGTGGAATGGAATGCTTTTCTATGCTTATATATATATATATACACACACATATATGTACAATATAGATTTGTACTATTTAAATAATTTGTATGTCACTGTTTAACCACTTTCTAGGTTTCTTGACGGAGCGCGGTAGCCTAATTGATAGTGAGCTTGCTTTCTATTACCGGGTTACAACGTGACAGGTTCGAAACCACAAAAAAAAATTCGGTTGTGATTTCTCGCTTGTGACCACTCCTCAAGTCGACTCAGCTGTAAATAAGTATATGACGCATGAGTTAGGGGAGGTAAAAATAGCAAGGGAGGGAACTGGCCACCCCACCTAATAGTTGCTGCGGCTTAGTACATGAAGAGTTATCTTCATCCCCGACGGCAGTTGCTGCCATGGGACATACCCTTTACCTTTTAGGTTTCTTAATCCAGCCTGGCCACGGATTTCAGATAAGACGATGAAGCGGAATGAGAATAGACAAGATGGCAATCAACTGAGACAACAGCAGTATGACAACAGACGTATGTCTAAAATCACTGGATTTCTAGTTCAGAGTGCAACAAATCACTGTCTTATTTTCAGTCATGTTGTAGGAGACGACTAAGGAAAGCTGGAGATGGGTTGACAACATGCCACAAAAATAAATCATTATTGTTATTGCATCTCTTTCGCACTTATGTCTTTTACCAAATAATCCCTTGGACGAAGATGATATGCAGGCCAGCGGACTCTGCATATTTGTCCATTTGTAGTGAACTCCTAAGTGGTGGGGAGTGCTAAATATACAATAACTGAACATGTGTCAACAGTTTTGACAGAATATTGATGAGCTAGTTGGCCTGCGATGTGTGATGTATTCCTGGTAGGGGGTGATATTTGGCCTTTCATGTGTGATACATTCCTGGTATGGGTGATATTTGGCCTGTGATGTATGATACATTCCTGGTAGGGGTGATATTTGGCTTGTGATGTGTGATACATTCCTGGTAGAGGGTGATATTTGGCCTGCGATGTGTGATACATTCCTGGTAGGGGGTGATATGTGGCCTGTGATGTGTGATACATTCCTGGTAGGGGGTGATATTTGGCCTGCGATGTGTGATACATTCCTGGTAGGGGGTGATATTTGGCCTGTGATGTGTGATACATTCCTGTTAGATGGTGATATTTGGCCTGCGATGTGTGATACATTCCTGGTAGGGGGGTGATATTTGGCTTGCGATGTGTGATACATTCCTGGTAGGGGGGTGATATTTGGCTTCTGATGTGTGATACATTCCTGGTAGGGGGTAATATTTGGCTTGCGATGTGTGATACATTCCTGGTAGGGGGGTGATATTTGGCCTGCGATGTGTGATACATTCCTGGTAGGGGGTGATATTTGGCCTGCGATGTGTGATACATTCCTGGTAGGGGGGTGATATTTGGCTTCTGATGTGTGATACATTCCTGGTAGGGGGTGATATTTGCCCTGTGATGTGTGATACATTCCTGGTAGTGGGTGATATTTGGCCTGTGATGTGTGATACATTCCTGGTAGGGGGGTGATATTTGGCTTGCGATGTGTGATACATTCCTGGTAGGGGGGTGATATTTGGCTTCTGATGTGTGATACATTCCTGGTAGGGGGTAATATTTGGCTTGCGATGTGTGATACATTCCTGGTAGGGGGGTGATATTTGGCCTGCGATGTGTGATACATTCCTGGTAGGGGGTGATATTTGGCTTGCGATGTGTGATACATTCCTGGTAGGGGGGTGATATTTGGCTTCTGATGTGTGATACATTCCTGGTAGGGGGTGATATTTTCCCTGTGATGTGTGATACATTCCTGGTAGTGGGTGATATTTGTCCTGTGATGTGTGATACATTCCTGGTAGGGGGTGATATTTGGCCTTTCATGTGTGATACATTCCTGGTAGGGGTGATATTTGGCCTGTGATGTGTGATACATTCCTGGTAGGGGTGATATTTGGCTTGTGATGTGTGATACATTCCTGGTAGAGGGTGATATTTGGCCTGCGATGTGTGATACATTCCTGGTAGGGGGTGATATGTGGCCTGTGATGTGTGATACATTCCTGGTAGGGGGTGATATTTGGCCTGCGATGTGTGATACATTCCTGGTAGGGGGTGATATTTGGCCTGTGATGTGTGATACATTCCTGTTAGATGGTGATATTTGGCCTGCGATGTGTGATACATTCCTGGTAGGGGGGTGATATTTGGCTTGCGATGTGTGATACATTCCTGGTAGGGGGGTGATATTTGGCTTCTGATGTGTGATACATTCCTGGTAGGGGGTAATATTTGGCTTGCGATGTGTGATACATTCCTGGTAGGGGGGTGATATTTGGCCTGCGATGTGTGATACATTCCTGGTAGGGGGTGATATTTGGCTTGCGATGTGTGATACATTCCTGGTAGGGGGGTGATATTTGGCTTCTGATGTGTGATACATTCCTGGTAGGGGGTGATATTTGCCCTGTGATGTGTGATACATTCCTGGTAGTGGGTGATATTTGGCCTGTGATGTGTGATACATTCCTGGTAGGGGGTGATATTTGGCCTTTCATGTGTGATACATTCCTGGTAGGGGTGATATTTGGCCTGTGATGTGTGATACATTCCTGGTAGGGGTGATATTTGGCTTGTGATGTGTGATACATTCCTGGTAGAGGGTGATATTTGGCCTGCGATGTGTGATACATTCCTGGTAGGGGGGTGATATTTGGCTTGCGATGTGTGATACATTCCTGGTAGGGGGGTGATATTTGGCTTCTGATGTGTGATACATTCCTGGTAGGGGGTAATATTTGGCTTGCGATGTGTGATACATTCCTGGTAGGGGGGTGATATTTGGCCTGCGATGTGTGATACATTCCTGGTAGGGGGTGATATTTGGCTTGCTATGTGTGATACATTCCTGGTAGGGGGGTGATATTTGGCTTCTGATGTGTGATACATTCCTGGTAGGGGGTGATATTTGCCCTGTGATGTGTGATACATTCCTGGTAGTGGGTGATATTTGGCCTGTGATGTGTGATACATTCCTGGTAGGGGTGATATTTGGCCTTTCATGTGTGATACATTCCTGGTAGGGGTGATATTTGGCCTGTGATGTGTGATACATTCCTGGTAGGGGTGATATTTGGCTTGTGATGTGTGATACATTCCTGGTAGGGGGTGATATGTGGCCTGCGATGTGTGATACATTCCTGGTAGGGGGTGATATTTGGCCTGTGATGTGTGATACATTCCTGGTAGGGGGTGATATTTGGCCTGTGATGTGTGATACATTCCTGGTAGGGGGTGATATGTGGCCTGTGATGTGTGATACATTCCTGGTAGGGGGTGATATGTGGCCTGTGATGTGTGATACATTCCTGGTAGGGGGTGATGATCCTTGGATACTGCCTCCTCACATAACATGCCTTTGAGACAACCATATATGTCGAGTGTCACCATAGTTACTCAAATGTAGAAGATAGGTCCTTTTGTCAGAAAAGCTATAGGATTTCCATAACTAACTGCTCATAGTTAATGGAATTATTATTTCATTATTCTTCTTCTTCTTTCGTTCACTTAAAAAATGTCTATATCTGTAATTCTGTCTCCTTAATAAAACTCACTGTCTTTTGTAGTTCATACTATTTCATTATAATCATCAGTAAAATTTTGTGTCGCCAATCAGTTGAGATTTTTGTGAATTTTTTTCACTCCATGATGTCAGACTGTCCAGAATGTTTCCTCTCTATTGTCCACTGTCTAGTCACTCATTAATTTTGCCAGCTGTCGGGATGTGCTAAAGCTGATTGATTAGTATGGCCGTTAGCCATAGATAAATCTTCTGTGATGTAACATTATCTGAGCATTCCTCTACATTCCTACTCGCCTCAAATACTGGCACCAGTTGGACTGATTCATCACTAGGTGATCAGAAGGGAAATATGCTCTATTAACAAAAACATTCCATAGTTCAGATTGTATAATTTACCATTCATTCATTGTGCTACAGTAATATAAGACCCTAGCCATCATACATGTGTTTCCAAGGACCACAAAGGGAGCAAATAGTAGCTAAATTGTTAGCTGCAATTCATTTTGTAAGAAATCAACTAAGAAAGTTTTGGGATAGAGTTAGCTGTCCCTTTGCATAAAGGGTCAAAGTGACCCAGAAGCCATGATAAAATTGGATGTGTCAGTCCAAAGAGTGCAGATATCACAGCAAGAATGAATCTATGGCACAACAGAATACATTTTTTTGGATACATACAGCTAATCTGCAGGCGTTTAATAATAAACCCAGAAGAAGAAGGTGACTCTAGTCAAAGAGGAACCACCAAACAATATTGAAGGTAAAATATCAAATTTATGTAAACCAGTCAACACACCAATCATCATCAGGTGTCATGCCGGCTGATTTAGGTGGTCATGGCTCTCCACAGCATGCAGTCCACAGTATTATGTAATCAAGGTCGTTGTTGTTTCCTTGCCGTGCCAGGCTGTCAAACCGTCTAATATTTTCTCACGTTGTCGCCCTCTGTCTCTGTTGCCTTAAATTTTGCCTGTTGTGACTATGTTCTCTAAACCTGCCTGTCTCATGAAGTGGTCAAAAAAAGAAGATTGCCTTTTTCTTATATTGTTGATTAAGGTCTGTTTTGCATTTGACTCTTTCAACACCCCTACATTAGTTTTTCTGGCAGTCCATGGTATTATCAGCATTCTTCTGTAGAACCACATCTCTGTTGCCTCTAATTTCCCACTTTCCATTTTGTTTATTGTCCAAGACTCACACCCATATGTTAGTATAGGGGTTATATAGCACTGCAGAACTCTCTTTCTCCCATCTAATGACAAGGTCATATTACACAGTATATTTTTCATTTTTCTGAATGTTGTTTTTGCCTGTTCTATTCTGCATCTTATTTCTGTTGAACTTCTTCCATCTGCTGTAATCATTGCACTAAATATTTGAATTGTTGGACCTGTTTTAATACTATATCATTCACTTTGATCTTGCAAGGTGTATTATTTTGTTTATTTGAAATAACCATTACTTCTGTTTTCTTGATATTTAGGAAGAAACCTTTTTCTTTACTTTCTGTGACTACTAAATTAATTAAATCTTGAAGTTCTTCCTCACAATTTGCATTCAGAACAGTGTCATCTGCATATCTCAAATTATTTATGTTATGTCCTCCCACTGATATTCCTGGGATATCTACAATTGCACGCAATATGTTTTCACTGTATAAAGAGAACAGGTCAGGTGAAAGCACATCACACATTCCTGTCTGACTCCTTGTTTTATTTGTTGAAAAGGGCCAAATTGATGTCCTACTCTTATTGCTGCTGTTTGTTGCCAGTACATGTTCTTGATTATTCTTAAATCCTTGCTGTCAATGTTCAAATTCTCTAGCATGTGTATAATTTCGCTATGTTTAACTTTATCAAATGCTTTCGTGTAGTCTATAAAACAGAGGTACAGATCTGTTTTTACCTCTATAGACCTCTCTATTAGTTTTCTGAATATATAAATAGCATTGTTGGTACCTTTGCCTTCTACAAAGCCACTTTATTTTGTTTCTCACTCTCTTCATTATGATTCTGAGAAGTATTTTGGTTATTTGGCTCATGAGGCTGATTGTATGGTGTTCTTCACATTCGGTGTTCCTTGGTTTCTTAGGTAGGGCTATAAATATGGACCTAATTAAGTCATCGGGTATGTTTCCATTGTTATATATGTCATTCAGCAATTTTGTGATTATTTCAACTCCAAAGTCATCTAAAGCTGCTAAGATAAGGTAAAATAAAATTGACCAAATCTCTTAAGGACTATTTTTACATGATTTGAAAACAACACATATGTGTAAATATAAGCCTGCACAAAGCTTGTCAAACAGTATTCACATTTTTATTTCATTCCTATACTTTGTAATTCAAACAGCTGTAAATATGACAGAAAAATACAACTCAATTTATCATTTTATTATGACTAACATTGCATCAAATTAATTTCAAAACAGTTGCTGAGTTGTTTAACACAGTTTTTGCAGTTCGTGAACAAAATTTCAAACTTTTGAATTTTGATCATATGTTACAATAAAATGTTAAATCATGTTGAAAAAAACAACACTGTTATTTAACTAATATAGCGAGTTCTGTCTACAACAGGCAGCATCCAATATCACAGCACCTAAGTACTAAATGAGTTATGCTAACTACTCTCAAAACTTGATACAAGTCTCTCCTGTTTCACTAACTGCATCGCATTGTGTAAACAGGAGACTAGAGTTCCTCAATAGAAAGAAATGTGAAAATAAAACAGTTGTTCTAACTTTCAGTATTGATAATAGGCCTATGTACTAAATCTACAGGTAGGCTAAACATTTTTCCGTAATAAACCTGCACTAAGAGACATACAAACATTGAGGTTAGAAAATATAAACATAAATTCAACATTTGTCTTGGGTGGGAGGTTATGAAATGATTGCTGATCATTATTGCTGAATAAACAGAAGAAATTCAGAATTGTTCAAAATGAAACTTAAAAATACTACAGGGTATCTTGATTTCACAAAGTCCTTTTTTATATATATACCACAAATTTGTCAGACCTGTGTCACAGCTAGTTCTGTTATTGAGGGAAATCAACTATTTCCAGTACATGGGGTAGTAGTTGCTAGCCAAAAGCTTTCTTATTGAGATGAATTTTCTTTTTCCACTAGAAAAAAATGATACTGCTGATTGTGTCACAGGCTTGTCTCTAGTGGATAATGTCCTTTTGTCCCTTATCTTTCTGAATAAGCTATTAATGTTCTCAGTGGAAGATAGTGTTGTAACTGTCCTAAAGATTTATATTTTAGGATACAATTCTTAAGCTTTCGCCATGAGATTTTGTATTTATCTTACCTTCTCTCAAACAAATTTGAAATTCTTTGACAGTGCAAGAAGAACTAACACTCAACAAACAAGTTAACTAAAGAGATACTCTTGCTACTACACAGCAAAATCTGATACCCAGAATATGACCAAGAAAAAAAGGTTAAATCTCAGATGAAACACTCAAATAATTGAGTGAATGAAAAAGAGAAAACACATGATATGAACAAAGCACACTATAAATGACAATAAATAGGCCTATACAGAAATTATCAGGGAAATTAGA
Organism: Meghimatium bilineatum; assembly: GCA_034231615.1. Taxonomy (NCBI): domain Eukaryota; kingdom Metazoa; phylum Mollusca; class Gastropoda; order Stylommatophora; family Philomycidae; genus Meghimatium; species Meghimatium bilineatum. Next base: position 52,854,251 of record CM067305.1, read on the forward strand.
AAAAAACACAGGACAAGGCAAGAACACAAATATACTTGGGATATGCAGCAGGACAGAGTATATAAACAGGCAAGGAAAAAGTGGCAGTATGTTAAGAGAGATGAGACCTTTAATGGTCAACTTCAAACCAGCACTAAGCTTCAAAAAGGATAAACAAGAAAACTCAGTGACAGAATATACAGACAAACCAGAAAGAATACTGTAAGAAAATGTATAAAGAAAGCAACAAACAACCCTGATGACACTTACAATATCAGCAAAACAGAATCCAGCTTAGATGATGTGAAATGGACCATGATAAATCTGAAGAGGGTGTAAATACCCAGTATGTGACAATATACCTGTTGAATTGATCTAAACAGGAGAAACTACCACTCTCATCTTCCATGTACTCTGTACAAAGATATGCAAGAGTGGAGTGCAGTATGACCCAAGGAATGGACTGGATCAGTCTAAATACCACTACCAAAGAAAGAAAAATGAACATTAGGCCTATGCACCAACTACAGAACCAGTTTACTTATCAGCCATGTCAGCGAGACAATACTCAGCATCATTATAAAAAATATTACAACATAAACTTGAAGAAGAATGATCTGTAGCAAAGACAGACTTTAGACATAGTAGAGGCATCAGAAATCACACTTTTTACATCCAAAACATCTTAGAGAAATGTAGATAGTTTAACATTAATATCTACATGTTTCATTGATTATAGTAAGGCCTTCAATTGTGTACAACGTCAGAAACTTTGGAACATCATGAGAAATATGGATTTTCCTCTACACTTAAAATTTCCCGTTGATGATATGGCACAAAGGGTTTTAGTGAATAGATAGATAGATAGATAGATAGATAGATAGATAGATAGATAGATAGATAGATAAATAGATAGATAGATAGATTGGCATTTTATCTTTAAACATCTGTCTCCCTTTTGATCTTAGTCACCCTTTTTTCCCATTTTCACCTCTGGTGAAAGCAAAAGATTGTACTTACAGACCGTTCTCTCTACAATAATCAATACAAGGTAACTGCGTGAAACGTAACAACAATTGTATTTACGTAAAACACAGTTTATATAATATCTTCACTCAGACACGACATACTATAACTAAAACTAGTGGGTAATGACACTATCTATCTATCTATCTATTTATCTAATGATGTGCTTGTAAATAAATATTACAAGCACATCATTACCCACTAGTTTTAGTTATAGTCCATCGTGTCTGAGTGAAGCGATTATATAAACTGTGTTTTACGTAAGTACAATTGTTCTCTCTACAAAATTTCCTGCATGAGCAGTTTGGATGAGAGTTCAGGAAGTTACATAACACCATATGCACATCATTTCTTGGTACTTATATTTTTTTTGGGTCCACATCTATAGTGTTAAATTTCATGTGTGGATAATTCTGATGAGTGTACACTGGCACAGCTTAGAAGAAATGTTGCTTGTAATCATATCAGAATTCTATATGAAATGGAGATTCATTTTTGACAAATATCATGTCAGTTTTACTTTCATGATGCCCATACATGAATGTATCACTGATATAAGTAGAATGGTTCTATATTCTATACTTGAATGTATCACTGATATAAGTAGAATGGTTCTAAATCCCACATTTGAATGTATCACTGATATAAGTAGAATGGTTCTAAATCCCACATTTGAATGTATCACTGATATAAGTAGAATGGTTCTAAATCCCACATTTGAATGTATCACTGATATAAGTAGAATGGTTCTAAATCCCACATTTGAATGTATCACTAATATAAATAGAATGGTTCTATATTCTATACTTGAATGTATCACCTATATAAGTAGAATAGTTCAAATTATTATTTCTGTGATATAGGTTAAATATTTCTAAATGATAATTTCTGTGATATACCGGAAAGTAGAATGGTTCTCAATTGTTTTTTCTGTGATATAAGTAGAATGGTTATAAATTATAGTTTCTGTGATATAAGTAGAATGGTTATAAATCCCATATTTGAATTTATCACCAATATAAGTATAAAGGTTCTAAATTTCATACTTGAATGTATCACCAGTATAGGCCTAAGCAGAGTGATTCTAAATGATAATTTATGTGATATACCCGGTAAGTAGAATGGTTCTAAATTATGATTTATGTGATATAGGTTAAACGTTTCTAAATGATAATTTCTGTGATATAAATTGAATTGTTCTAAATGATAATTTCTGCGATATAAAATGAATGGTTCTAAATGATAATTTCTGTGATATAAATTGAATGGTTCTAAATGATAATTTCTGTGATATAAATAGAATGGATCTAAATGATAGTTTATGTGATATAAGTAGAATGGCTCTAAATGATAATTTCTGTGATTAAGTAGATTGATTCTAAATGATAATTTCTGTGAATTTATTATTGATAATTTAAATGATTATTCTTTCATTTGATAATATTTTAAATAATGAGCTGGATTTACTGGGAGATGAACCTCAACTTAATGGGATTTGAGCCTCAAATTTTTGGGAGATTCTTCTTCTTTCATTCACTTGAAACATGTCTATATCTGTAATTCTGTCTCCTGAATAAAACTCACTGTCTTTTGTAGTTCATACAGTGTCCCATAGAGCTTTGATTCCAGTGTTGTTTCCTCTGTTACAAATGTTCTGTTCATTTATGTCAGATGACCTCCATCATAATGATATACCAGTTCAGTGCAAACCTTTCTAGCCAAATTGATATGTACACAATCACACAATCTGTAATTCACAGTTCAGTTTATCAGCACACTTTAGAAAGAGTTGAAAATGGATAATGGATTTGATGGATAATATAAAGATAAAATCCACAATATAAACAATTGGGTGGACACTGCTCACAGATCTTTACTATACTAGTATATACATACATACAATTGAATTCAAATAGGGCCTTTATACATACACACAGAGTCCTATGCATATAGGCCTATAGGCATGTGATTTTTAAGTATATCTGCCTAAAAGTTGCAAGCTGGGTCTTTCTTTCAGATCTGCATTATCATATAATAAATAATAACTAATTAAGGTCACTACTACTACTATGTACACAATATACATACTGTTTGAATATGGTGCTGAAAAAAATAAATTACAAAATAAAAGACTGCCATTTGTACACAAACAAAATCTTGACTATTTATTCTCAAAACAGAAAAGCTAAATAACTGATTGAAAACTAAAATAATTGACAGTGAAATTATATTGCAAATGTTCATATTATGCTACAATAATGATACAAATGAATTATTCATTTATAACTGGTATTGATAATTTTATCAGGGTAAATAGAAATTGTCACAGCAATATTACAATTTTATTTCAGATTGATGCTCACATAATGGCTATTATTCTTTACATAAATTATCAAGATTAGTACATAAAGTAAAATTACTTTTACACTGTATGTGTTTTTCTTACCTTGCATACACTTAAGAGATCAGATTGAACAGGCTCAAAGCAAGCAATCATCTCTTATCTATTAGCACTTTAAAATAGCTCATCTCCCAAATGGTAGGGATATATTTTCTATGCTACTCATATCTTTACTCGAACCAGTGTATTCAATCAATATCAATAAACCCGTAACACTTCAGAGTCGTAGGGGTACCACATTGGATGCTTCAGCACACAGTCTTCCAGCAATTTCTATCCTCAGTGATGCGGATGAGTGAGGAAAAATCTTGTCTTGTTCCTTCCTTGATGTTGTCTGTCCATGCCTTTATTTTCCCTCCTCTGTTTCTTCCCCCATCAACAGTCCCTGCAGTATTGTATTTGACCATTGGTAAACTAGTATTCTTGTCTGGTTATCTGGGATTTCATTTCAAATTTCAGAGAAAATTATTGACAACAGTTGTGATACAGATGGGAAGAGAGTGCTGCAACTGGGTTGCCAACAGAACAGAGGAAATGATCCAAGAACTTATACTGCAGCACTCGAAGTCACACGATACAATAATTTACACATATGGCTCAGCAACGCAGGAAACAAACAGGTGTGGTTGGGGTTTCGTGGCCTACCAAAAGGGCAAGAAATTAGCTGAGAAGTCAGCTGCCTACCCCAGTACAACATTGAGTATGAGAATGGAAATAGAAGCGGTGACAGCAGCTCTCACTTGGCTGGCGACACAACCACCAACAGACTCAGTGATTCTATCAGACTCTCAAAGTATGCTGCGCAAGATAGTAAAGTGTATGATCAGAACTGAATGGGTCACTCTTCTCGATAATGCACAGAGCATTACATGGATTTACTATCCTGGTCATGCTGGGGTCAGGGGAAACGAAAGAGCAGATAGGGCTTTGGTGAACGGCACAGAGATAAGAAGAGACATGATTGAATTGATTAGATCAGTCATGGATAACCTACGAGAAGATGAGGAGGAAGTCAAAAATGACAATGTACATATTCAGAGAATGGTAGAAATGGCAGTGACTAGAGGTAATGGTAGAAAGTGCTCCCTCTCAGGAAAGATCAGAAGAACACGTAATCAGCAATTGACTGGGATACTGAGCTTATACACTTTTAGATGGCTGATGGAACGGCAAGCAGAGCATATATGGGAATGCCTCCAGTGCTGTGACGCTTGTTCCTAATCAAGAATCAAGAATCATTTCAAATAAAGGAGGAATTCTTTTATTAAAAGTGACTAGCATCAATACAAGCTCAAGAAATGGCCACTAGATTATACATGACAAAATAAATGTGGTTGTGTGATGATAACAACTTTAATATGCTGATATTTGTCAAAGAAACATAAGGAATTAAAACTATTTTTCAAACATCCAAACAGTGTGACAGTGATTTTGTTTAGTTACAGAAATATGGCTTACAATCAAACTACAAACAAATGTAGACCTACATCATAACATGTAAATACAAGCTAAGTATAAACTTAGCTTATCAATCAGTATTCATATTTCTATTTTATTTTGATAAGTATATTTTATATATTTAATACTGCCCAGAACATAGACCTACTTATATCTCATTACGAAGGATGATAGAAAATTTTAGAAAAAAATGTCATCATTGTTTTGAAAATTATTAAATTCAAGTAGAAAACAAGAGGATAAATAAAAAAATTCTTGAGACTAACAGGAATTTTGAAAATTAATAATCATTAAAATAGTGACGTGATAATGAAAGTTTTAGTGTCATAATGAATTATTGTATTGTCGTCAATCACTTTTAAGCCTCAAATTTGTTCTAAGTCTGAATCATATTTGTAATAGTCCTGATAGGAAGATCATTAGTACACAGAGATGGATATCCACATAAAGCTGTATGGGAGCACATAGGAACTTTTAAATACAGCAGCATTTATTAAGAAAACCAGCCTTGCTGTTTAGACATGTCAAACTGCAAACAAGAAGAAGAAGAAGAAGATAGTCCTGACTTTTATTACCCATTATTTTAAACATATCAAATGAGTCCACATGTCAATAATTTTTCATTATATAGAAGACATCAAAGTGGGAAATTAGAAGCAATAGAGATGTGGTTCTATAGAAGAATACTGAGAATACCATGGACTGCCAGAAAAACTAATGTGGAGGTGTTGAAAGAGTCAAATGTGAAACAGACCTTAATTAATAATATAAGAAAAAGACAATCTGTATTTTTTGGTCACTTCATGAGACAGGGAGGTTTTGAGAACATAGCCACAACAGGCAAGATTGAAGGCAACAGAGACATACAGAGAAAATATTATACAGTTTGACAACCTGTCATGGTATCGAAATAATAGTGAGCTTGATACATAATAATGGAGACAGAGAGCTGTGGCGAGCCATGATTGCCTACTCCAGCCGGCATGCCACCTAATGATGATGATAGAAGACATCACACTCATCTTCTGTTATTAATATTTTATATTAGCATTGGAATTTCGATAAAATGTACCTATGAGAAATATTTTTTTAATACTATTTCTAGTCATCATATTACATCTGCATTATTATTGCTGTGTGTCCATCACAGGTGATGATGAACATTTGTTACATCCACTTTTGTAATTCAGTTAGAGTTATGTTCTTGACTATGAGTTCTATCTATCTATATAAGCTGTGGCCCTTGTTTGCCTTGCAGCGTCAGGGGTAGAAGAAATCTCTGGAGATGTCCTTTCTGTGTGCTGTTTGTAAATGACACTATGACTGGCGTAGCAACTCGACAGTGTAAAAAAAGCTATAAGTTCATAGATGCCTAACAAGCCCTATTCTTGCCACAAATGTCCTTGGACAGTTCAGGTATGGGATGACCACTAGTGATGATTTTGGTCTACCCGTGACACTGTTGAGCTGCTGCATTTATCCTCTTTTCACAAGATACTTCGCCTTTTTTTGGCTGTAGAGCATTATATAGCTCTATTTTATACAAGTTCTTCCCATGTATCTTGGTCCCATATATATATATATATATACACACACACACACACATCTGCATCATAAAAAAACTTGGCAATGACTGAAGTTGGTCATCAAGGGCAAATAAAAGAAAATTTGATCAAATTTTATCAGCAAAGTTAACTCTTAGCGAGGGCAGGTCAAACATTTTTTGCACACCAGCTTCTCAAAGAATGGAAATGGTCCTGTGAAGTAGTGATCATTCTTCATGGAAGGCAAATGGTGCCATAAAGTGCCACTGCATTTATGTATATTTAGGGCTCATAATATTACAAGAGATGATCGGCCATTTTGTCTGCTACTATCTTTAATTTATTAAACAGTTCACATCTGAGGATGCTATGCCTGAAAAACTAGATTTGACCTTAGACTTATATAATAAAATAAACCTGACACATTAGTTAGGGATGGTAAACACAGCAAGGAAGAAAACTGGCCTGAAAAACTAGACTTGATCTTAGATCTATATAATAAAATGAACCTGACACATGAGTTAGGGATGGTAAACACAGCAAGGAAGAAAACTAGCCACCCCACCTAATAGTTGCTGCAGCTAAGTACATGAATATTCATACTCCTATGGCAAGTGCTGCCAATGTGAATTACCTTTTATAGTAAAATTAATATGTATATAAAATATCTGTTCTCATCTTCTTCCCTACACCTTCACCTAGATTTTCACATGGAAGATGTTTATATTCCGTCCAGTAGATACTGGTTTCTTTTGATATAGTCTACAACAAAGAAAAGTGTTGCATAACATGTGTTACTCATTTTTATAGAATTAAATGTGCATATGTTGCTTGTAATGCTGAACACTTTAAATCAAAGGACAGTTGAATAACAGTTGAAATATATGCATATGAAGTTGATTCTTTGTACTGTACATTTGTATATATCTCATATATAACAATTAATAAAATAGCCTACATTTAAAAATGGATTTTTCTCATATCAGAAGTTTCTTTTATGTTTTTTTGTTTGTACATAAAATATGTCTTTATGGAAGTTAACATGAAGTGAATATTTCAAATATTAATATATTCAATGACTACCGGATACTATTAGTGATTTTAGTCTGGCCTATACTGGACAGGTCCACCAATTCAAATATCTAGGTACAATTATAACAGCAGATGGAAGAAGTTCAACAGAAATAAGATGCAGAATAGGACAGGCAAAAACAACATTCAGAAAAATGAAAAATATACTGTGTAATATGACCTTGTCATTAGAGGTGAGAAAGAGAGTTCTGCAGTGCTATATAACCCCTATACTAACATATGGGTGCGAGTCTTGGACAATAAACAAACTGGAAAGTGGGAGATTGGAGGCAACAGAGATGTGGTTCTACAGAAGAATGCTGAGAATACCAAGGACTGCCAGAAAAACTAATGTAGAGGTATTAAAAGAGTTAAATGCGAAACGGACCGTAATCAACAATATAAGAAAAAGGCAATCTTCTTTTTTTGGCCACTTCATGAGACAGGCAGGTTTAGAGAACATAATCACAACAGGCAAGATTGAAGGCACCAGAGACAGAGGGCGACAACGTGAGAAAATATTAGACAGTTTGACAACCTGGCACGGCAAAGAAACAACAACGACTTTGATACATAATACTGTGGACAGAGAGCTGTGGAGAGCCATGACCGCCTACGCCACCCGGCATGGCACCTGATGATGATGATGATGATACTGGATGTGTTAATTCAATGACAGTAAATGCATTTCTTGATTAAGAGCCAGCATCATGATATATCACAGATTTAAGTATTCCCATAAGTGATTTGCTTGCCTTCCACCAGCCATCTAAAAGTATATAAGCTCAGTGTTCCAGTTAGTTAATGGTTGTGGGTTCTATATATCTTTACAGAGAATGCACTTTCTTCTCATTCCTCTGGTCACTCCCATTTCTATCATTCACTGAACATGAACATTGTTCTTTTCAGATACCTCTTCATCTATTTGTAATAGGGTCCTCACCTCACTGCTATTTTTTCAGCCACCTCTTCATCATTTTGTAATACGGACTATATCCATGACTTCGCTTATTAACTCAGTCCTGTCTCATTTCTGTGCTATCCACAATAGCTTTACCCAACAATACATTAACACTTTCATTGCCTCTACTCCTGCCTGACCTGGAAGTAGATCCATGTGATACTTTGGACGTGATTGAGAAGAGTGACCTACTACTTCCTTATCATGCATGTTTCTATCTTATGAAGCATACTCTTGGAAACTGATAAAGTCACTGTTGGTGTTGATGGATGTGTCATCAACCAGTAACTTGAGCAGTGATGAGGTTGTAGATACAAAGAGTTGCATTACGAAGAGAAACTTGGTTGGTTTATGCCAAGTTACACATTTTGTAGAGTAAAAAAGTTTAAAAAGCTTAGAGATTTGATTAATTGTACTTAGGTGACCTCTTATGTACTCCATCCCTCTCATTGAAATGGAACACCACCTGCCAATTGTATTATTCATACCATATAACTCCATAACTTCAAGCAACAATTGCCAGTGTTTTGAAACTACATAAAATTTGTAAACAAGACATCACAATTGGGATTTAAACCCTGCCTTGAGCACACTGCTAAACCACTATGCCAAGGAAATCCCTGGTAAAGTCATTGCTATGTAGGAACTATAAAATGGCAACTACTTCCAGTATGAGAATAGGGGTTGAAGTCATTTCTTTAAATCTATAATAGTTCAACAATCATGTCTAATTCTTGGTATTCTTATGCATGAAATTTTCCAAAGTAGTCAGTCTGGTATCAGTGAATATCATCTAAGTATGCCTTCAGGCATTACAGATTCAGTGGATTGACTGCACAAATAGAATTAGCCATATCAGGGAAAATGATATAGCAGACAAGATTGCAAAAACATTGTGATTTTTATAGAGTCTATGCCCACTCTTTCAGATCTTGTCCGGATCTTTGTCTGGATCTTGAGGCAGATGTCTCCTATTTTCCATAACAAATATGTAAGTATGAACACCAAATCTGCACTATATAAAACAATCATCATTCCATCATTATGCTAACAATTTCAAACGTGGACACTAACAACAGAATAAAAAATAAAAAAAACTTGTTACAACTGAAATGACTTATCTACATTGAATACTCAGAGTAATAATAAGAGACAGAATCAGAATTGAAAACATCAGAAGACTAACAAACACAATGCCAATTCTGGATTACATCAGAAGACAACAGATTAAGTGGCTTTTGCATGCTTCCAGACTACCATCAGACAGTGACCCTAAAAAACAGTACTATACAGACACAATGGATACAAAGCCAGGGACAGAACTTGCAATTGATGGATTACAGAAATAAAAGAGTCAACGAAAGCAAACATATATGAAGCACACAAAAAGACATCTCCATATATCTTTTTTACCCCTGACACTGCAAGGTATAAAGTATAAAGCAAAAAGAAAGAATAAGTCCACTCTTCAAACACTTGAATGTGATGGACATTGTAAACCTGAGCTAGTTGAAATATATTACTATGTCAACCAGCTGCTTACATCTTATGAAGTCAGCATTGTTATGCAGTGGACTCCTGATCACTCAAACACACCTGGCAATGACCAGACAGGCAGATTAGCAAAGGAGGGAGGACAATAAAAACAGCATATACACAAACAACCATGCACACAGTAAAAAAATTATGTTGAAATCTGTGAATAAAAAAAATTAGATGAAGAGATGGGTGATGGAAAATTCTGGGAGGGAAATCTAAAAATATATGACTAGCACAAATCCTAAAGACAGCATCAACCTCCTGGAAAGAAAAGACCAGAGTATCATTTTCTGACTTCACACACAACATGTAGGCCTACAGCTTAACAATCACTTGAACAGAATACAACCACAACACACTCTAAGGTGTCAGTTGTGCACTCATCCCTATGAAACTGTTGACCACCACTTTTTGAATGTCCAGTGCTGGATGATGTCAGGAAAATACTTCTTCCTCCAAGGCCAGATAACACATGGAACATTTTATATGAAACAAAAAATAGCTCACAAACTCATGCATATATCACACAATGGCATGAGGTCAAAGAGTTTGAGCACAATGACTGCTGGATCAGAAACCAACCAACCAGCAAATAAAAACTGGAAGTAATTGCAAACAATGAATAACAGTTTCAGTATAATGTCCAGAAATGAAATCCATCATCAAAAGCTTCATTTACATGGAATGGAACTCAACTCACCCATGCAGCAAAAAAGACGATGCTATCTACAGACTTTGAAGAAAGAAACAAACAATCATTTTTCACTTGAGAACAGGCCAGAAAAAACTCAAACAACACATGTAATGGAAGTTTGGAAGTGGTAACACTGATAGGTGCCCATGTGGACACTCCCCAAAAAACACAGAAAATATTTTACAGAACTGCCTACTGTATGACACCACAAGGAGAAAACTATAGCCATCTGAACCAGCTCTAACAGACAAGCTCTATGACCCTGTCTCAAGGCTGATGATGACAGTCCACAGAACACTTCATTGATGAAAGCCATATCAGCATCGGACTTCAGCTGGAGAATGAGGAAGAGGAAGGACTAAACATCTTCTTCTTGTTCTCCTGTGTGTATTCTTAAATTGCTACAGATTAACAGGATAGGGCCTATAGACCTACTCTGGAATACAGAATCAATTGTGTGAGTTTTATTTAAAATTTAACTATGATATCTGTACTTTAATCTGACACATCCAACATTAGCATGACTTCTGGGTCACATTGACCTTCTATAGGATGTAACAGTTAACCCTACTCCTTAACTTCCTTAGTTTCTTCTTGCAGCAGGTAACAACTATTCTTTGCTCACCTTTGAACTCAGCTAGCATACAGATGCAACTGTATGTCAACATATGGTGTCTGAAGTTTCAAACAAGAATATAATTTAACCAGTAACAGTAAACATCTATAAACATGCCTTGAGGGCTAAGAAATCAGTTTGATAAAATCAATGGATGCACACATATTTTTACAGATGAAATATATACGTAGTATTCACTCTAATAATGGTGTCTTTTAGTTATACGTTTTCTATTTTATTCATCATGGTACACGCTCATAAATACACACGTTATATATAAAAATATGGTACCGGGTAAATATAAGTAGTTGATTCAACTATAAGTCAAACTCAGGCTGGATCTATTGATAAAGATGAAATATCAGTAATCCCTTTAGCTGTGAGTAAGTAGTTCTTTACAGTCCATAGCCTTTCTGACTAAAGTTTCAATTGGGCAACCAAGATGACACTCAGACTTCTATAAGGTTTTCTGTCTCAAAAGCACGGCTGTGTTAGAGAGCTTATAGATGCATGATTAGTCCTCGAAGAGACACATTCCAGTGTGGTGTATGTACTTAATATGTTAATATGGTCTAGTTTTTATAAGTACTACAAATGACTGTACATGCAAAATTGTGGGAACAGTTTACTTGACTACAATATTCTTAACCATCTGAGTATAAGCCTACTAATTGAATGCATGGAAAATACAGCAATAATCAGAAAAATAAATATTTAGTTTTGAAATATTATATCTTAATCCATAGGCCTATGTAATAGATCAAAATGGATATAGAGATGAAACAATAAGACATATTATGATATCTGAATTGAAAAATAAAAAAATTATATGGAAAAAAACAACAGCTCACAAACACATGCATATATCACACAATGGCATTGGGTCACAGTGCATGAGCCCATTGGCCGCTGGATCAGTAACCAACCAACCAACTGAAAATTAAAGCAAAGAAATTAAGGAAACAAAGCAAAAATTAAATATTTGTATCAATTTCAATAATATAATTCACATAAACAAATATGACATTAAGTATTGTAAAATTGATTTTATATGGAGGATGCGGTGAAAATAGGGAAGGGGGTGAGAAGGAATAAAATGAAGATGATAAACACACTTATTAGGTCAATGAAATGACATCTTTCTGGTAATTATTTTACAGGATAAGACAAAATTTTAAAAATAGCATCAGATCCTGTGATGTCAAACAATTGCATCAAGGATGTGATGTCATAAACATAACATTATATGTTGTCAAAAATGATATGGAGTCTTATGATATTAGAAATAGAATACCGGTATTAAGTCTTGTGGTGTTAGCTATAGGTCTATGACATAAAGTCCTGTGATGTCAGAAATATGACATCAATTCATGTCATCAATTCCTGTGATGTCAAAAGATTTATATCAGGTCTTGTGATATAGTAATGTCAGAAAAATGACAATAGTTCATAAGTTTTATAAATGAATATGACAAGATATTGCTGGACAAATTTCATGTAATACACACACATTTTGTACACATTTGCTACTAAGAAATATAGGTCTTCATTCAAGCAGCACAAACTCCTGCAGAAAAGTCTATACAAATAATACACTTTCATATGGGCATGCAACTTCATGTAATGCATAACTTCATGTAACGCATAGACTGATGGGATCTGTACACTTACTTCAGTGACATATATCTATATTGATCTCAAAGGTGAAGGAAAAAGGACATTTGGAGAACAGAAAAATATGCTTTTATCTTAAACGAAAGTTTCTAAAATGCTTCAAGATTGTCATATCCTCTGAATTGCTACCTAAAGATCATTCAATATAGTGTGGTAGCATCACTCATTGTGATAATGTCAAAGGGTAATTGCACAAAATTAAAGATTTTACTTAGCGCCTTATTAATTCTGCCAAAACTAGTTAAGCAGACCCTTCTACTGATAGTCCTTATGAAGATACAGAGTTAAGCATATAATAAGCTTGATGTCTGATGTAATGAAGCATAAAGCATGAAAGAATGGCTGAGGTGGAAAATAAAAAAGATGCCTGGAAGAATTTCTGAGACAAAAATGAAGCATAGGTCTATTCTTCTTCTTTTATATTCATTTTCAAACATCATATTAGCAGGATATGGTCTAGGAAGCAGAATGTTAGCATGGTGTACAGCATGACTGCAATATCTGAATCTTTCTACTTGACACATCCAACTTCAACATGACTTCTGGTCACTTTGATACTATGTGATGGGACAGCCAATCCCCACTACCATAACCTCCTAGTCATCTCTTACAACTCGAATGGCAAGTAACAGTGTCAATATTCTTTACTCCCATTTATGGCATGACAACACATGGGCATGAATTATATTATGAGAAAGGATAAAGGAATAAACCTTGTTTTCAGCTCAACATTGTAGGTCAACATGTCTTGGCTCAATCATCTCCAAAAAGTCAAAGTAAAATAAGCAGGTATAGTCAACTTGAAATACCCCTGAAATTGTTTCAACATGTAGGCCTAACTGAAACTATTCTTAAATATTGAAGATGTGAGGGGGTATGTATGTCCATAAAATAACGAAATAAATCATTTTCTCAAATACTTAGTTTACACAAAAAATGTATCAATAAACAATATTTAAAGAAAATAATAAGTACAAGATCAAGAGAAAATGCAACATCAAAAAAGGAAAGTATATGAATTGCTTTGGAATAAATGAAAAGAGATTTGCCAGTCATTTCTGATGAAACTCAAAGCCTTGATGAAACATGGAATCAAACATCTAGAGGAAAGCAAAGTGAAAGAAATTGTTGATTAACATAGACAATTTACTTGTCAAAATTTTACTTTTGTCATGAATAATTATCTTCGACATGTTTGTATATAATAAACATGAAGTTACAATAAATACAATTTGTAGAAATTATTTATAAGTGACAGTAATATGTCAAATTTGCATATAATTTGGGTGAACACATTAAAATATTCAGAATTAAGATATATAGGTAAATAAAATATGAAAATATTGAACTGTTTGAAAGATGTATAATACTGCAGCTAACAAACATGCTATTCTATGGAACCAATACATCATTTATGTTTACACCCAAAAATTATCATGCAGGATTCTATAATAGGACAAGATATATCTGTTGGCTATTCCCATTATTGCTAATGATAGATTGCTATTACAGGGTGTTTATGAAGTCACTGTGCATTCATTTACATTGCTGGTGACAGTGTTGTCACTATGTCACATGAATTGTGGGCATTTAGTGTGGAGGTGTGTGATGCCATTAACACTACAACATTTATAAAAATACACTACTGCTCATATAATTTGTATCTTGGGTAAAGTGGCTTGTTGCACTATGAAGTTATTTCTACAACAGATATTGGAACATGTGCATCAGGAAACTTCTGCATGTGTTTTTTTTTCATAGCAATTTTCCTATATTTACTTCTATTACAATATACTTGTTCCACTAAAAATACTCTTTGTTGAATGGTTAACACAATTCTTGGTCAGCTAAAATAATAAAAGTTAACTCTGCTGCTAACAGAAATCTGCTGAGTAAAGCTGTACACTGGACCATGTAAATACACCATTTTCAATAACATCATATTGAAAATATATATTTCTTTTCAAAATCAGTGCACAGAAACTTTAGACATCCTGTACTTTTACTATTATTACATGTCTACATTAGAACATTTTCTTTAAAATCTCTCTGGATGTGCAACTTATCCAGAATCAAGAAAGTAATTCACAATAACTTTACAAATTTTTGATATATGTCAGGCATGTGCATCTGATGACTGACTGATCAACCAATCAACATATTTTCCGGCCTAATAACCAACCAATCAATTAAACAACTACCGGGTAGTTGGATATATCATATTAGGCTATAACTCAAAATTAGACTATAAATATGTCAGACACCATTCCTTCATGCATTCAAATACAATTTAATAGCATCATCATGGAAATCTACAGGTAATATCAATGCTGAAAATTGTAGCAATGACATGAAAATAGAAAGACATACTTTGAACCATGACATGAATGAGTACATATTATCAATAACAAAAATATAATTTTAAAAATATATTTAACTAGTAATCAACATCATAGCACTGCAGACATTCCTGTAGATGCTCAGCTCACCAGACGTCAGAAATCTAATTGTATGTATTGGCGGCAAGACGTGACCTTCTCAGATCAGTTTCTTAACCAATAAATTATAAAAGGGACTAAATTTCACACATTTTAAGAAATCTGCAGTGATATGAAATGTTTCGTATTTTGTGGCATCACACTGCCATGGCATTTCTAGTTACAAAATGACTATGCTGAACTTGCCTTCGACAAATAAAGATGCAGTATTCTTGTTACAGTTGCGAGGAATGCTCTTGGATGCAAAGTTTTGCATGTAGAGACATGGTATGATCTAAATCTACTAGACTGTAGGAAGGATTCCTGGAAGTGAAAATCCTGGCTGAGTTCATGTGGCAATCTAGGCTACAAACTAAATTAACCCGTTCTATACCATAGTGGAGAAAATGAGCAGATACTGACCACCTGCCTAACTCCAGTGTTCCCACCCATACAACCTTCCTAAATAATAAACCTAATCTGTTCCCACCCTTACAACCCTTCTAAATAAATATCCCCCAATTTCTTATCTTCAAATAATTAAAAATAAACATGTAGCTGTTGCTTGATAATATAGCCAAGGGAAATAATCTGAAAAAAGACAAACACAGTGTTGTCTCCCTCTCTATTCCATATTTCATTTCACTCTCCATAAATAATGAATGTCCTTTAGGTGGGAAATACTAATGTCCATTTTATTCACAACTATACATATATATATCTATAGACTTATTTTATATATATATATGTGTGTGTGTGTGTGTGTGTGTCTTTGATTTATCATATCATGTTATATTTACTTACAATATGCCTATGTAAAACTGTATAGACACTCTCTCCTCCCCCCCCTCCCCCCCACACACACACAAAAAGAAAACAATCACAAAGAAATCAGCCCTGCTCCTAACAACAAGAGTCAATACTGGACATTTCAGTTCAAAGGTCGCTATCTAGCCTTATGGTCAAGAAACTCTGTTATTCTAACATTAAATTTTAGCTAGTTAATGGATATGTTACCTCAATTTATCTGTGACAGTCTTTCAAATTGAAAGAAGATTGCCCATAGTAAGCAAGTTGAGACTTGCTTTCAAGTGATTGTATGTACCAGAATGTAAAACTCTCCTGCATAAAGAAACCTCAAAAGCATTAACTGTATTACTAGTGAAAGCTATAAGCAACAGAAGATCTGTTTACAAAATACAATACCCTGTAATAGAAAGAAACACATTTTTTTCAATACAGGCTGTCAAGTTATTACAAAAATATTAATATTGACAAGATTTATACACTTTTAAAATGACTGGAGACTGATTTAATTTTATACTACCTTTTGCTACACTAAGATATATAGGTCATAAAGAAATGTTAATGTGCAAGCAATGTAGAGCAGAGTAAGTGCAGCAGTGAAGATAGATCTATAGAAATCTCTAACAATACATATTTTTTTGTACGGATGTGAGAGCTGGACAATTACAACAGAAATGAAGAGGAGAATACAGGCTCTTAAAAACAAATGTTACAGACGAACATTGTGCAGCCATTATAAAGCACATAAAACCAACATATATGTGAGAAACAAAATAAATATTCTTGAAGGTCAACAAGAACATCTCATGGTAGTGAAGCATCACAAACTTGTGTGCTCTGGCCACATGATGAGACATGATTCCCTTTCCAAATCTATCCTACAGGTAACAGTTGTGTGTGGAAGAAGACAAGGGGGACAAAAGAAAGTATGGATTGATACTATTAAAGAATCAACAGGACTAAGATTCTCTACACTTAAATAAGGAACTGAGAATGGAGAGATATTGCAGAACTTTTGTAGTGATATTTCAAGAGTGGCACACCTACAACCTGAAGGGTCATGGGTTTCTTCATGATGTTGATGTTTACTTCACACTAGTGTGTATCAGCATTCCACACCTCACTACTAGTGTGTATCAGCCTTCCACACCTCACTACTAGTGTGTATCAGCCTTCCACACCTCACTACTAGTGCGTATGCTTAGTGTTCCAATCAGTTAATGTAAAACAAGTTATTTCACTAATCCAGTTATTCCTCACAAATGAAATATTGAGAGAAAAACTGAAGTTTGGTATCAAGATAAGACATGTCAATTATATACAATATTTCCATAAAGGACAACAATGTTAATGTAATGACATACATGACTATCTTCATCTTCCTATCATTCTCAAAGTCCTGTTGTTACCAGAATATAGTACAGAGATTGCTATGTGCTATGTAATGGTTTACAGCTTCATTATAATATCTTCACTGTTCAGCCTGACACATCCAACTTCAGCATGTAGTTTTGGTAACTGATCCATTAGATGGGACATCCAATTGCATCCACAAAAAACTCCTCAGTTGTCTTTTATGACATACCTGGCAGGTCATAGTGTTGCTACTCTTTGCTCCATTTTGAACCCCTGGAACACTCAGTCAATAAGACTAAATAATATACAAGTTATGTAAACAGTCTAAATAATATGCAAGTTATGTAGAAACAGAAATTTGTCAAATACAGCAAACATATAACGAACATGTCAAACAGAATATAATGTTAAGAACAAGATTTCAGTAAACAAAGTACTGAAACAAATATTAAGTTTAACAATACGTGTAGGACACACACTCAAAGAGAATAAAACAGTTTCTACCTGTAAAGCAAAATCTCTAAAAAGATTAATGTGAAATATACCACTCATTAGTTTGAAGTTATGACTGATGATTATATTATTTTTAAGGTATACAGTTGACATGATGACTTTTTGCTGTGTATCTAATATGACCACAACACATTATTCTTGAGGATAAAACCTGAAACAACCCACAAATATAAGCAAATACCGGTACTTAGAAATGTTTCATATTGAATCTTGTTTATATACTGATTAATAATCACAGGATTTTTGGGAAATGACATCAATAGTCAAGACAAATGAGACAATTCAACAGCATATAATACAACTACAATAAAACCAATGAAATTTTAACAAATCTGTCAATAATTATGCAAGCAATGAATTTATATAATGTTGGTAATATTATTATTTAAATCAGAAAAGATAATTATGATTTATATATATATATTTAAAATTAAAATAGTGAAAAGACAATAGAACACAAAAACCAAATTAATATTGTTTTTTTCAAAATCAGGAGAAAGCTTTTGACCTAGTAAATAGAGAACTACTCTGGGATATTCTAGAAAAGTATGGAATAAAAGCTATGCAAGAGCCATATACAGAGATAGTGAAGTGAACGTGTTATTAGAAGAAATGCAGGACTTACACAGTGGTTTTCAGTAACATCAGGAGTTAGACAGGGGTCTGTCTTATCACCATTATTGTTTATCAATTATATGGATAATATTACCAACAGACAGCATGCCACAGATGGCCATGACACACAAACATCACGACTATAAAAACCAAAGGCAGACCATGTAAAAGATACCACAGGGACAAGTTTAAAAACAGCACACAAGCAGGCAATCTCCAGAGAACTCTTCTACCCCTGATGCTGCAAGGCAAACAAGGGCCACTGCGCATAGATAGAGATAGATAGATAGATAGATAGATAGATAGGAAGATATTACAGAAGCAGTAGAAATACCACAAGAAGCTTACCATTCAAATGACATAACTGACCTACTCTTTGCTAACAATCAGTGCCTACTCCCTAGTTCAAGTGAAGCAGATTGTCACGATCACATAACCCTACTCAATGAAAGCTGCCTCAATCATAACATAAAGATCAACACAGAATAAACAGAAGTAATATCTATAGGCAGGAAACTCAATACATTCAATATAAAAATAAATTATCAATTACTGAAACAAGTGCAGGAACTTAAATATTTAGAAATCATTTTTACAGCAGATGGAATAATGAAGAGAGAGCTTGAGATAAGAATTTAAAAAGCCAGCTGCATAAATTATAAACTGAAACAAATTTTTAAACACACATCTCTCCTGATTGATACCAAAAGGCAAATCATAAATTCAATATTCATCTCAACATTATGTTTTCAATGGCAGATATGGACACTAACTAAAGAACAAGAGTGAAAGCTTATTTCGTGTGAAATGAGATTTCTAAGAATGCAGCAAACAGAACAAGAAGAGATCATGTGAGAAATGAGGAGATTGCAAGAACTGTTGGAACAACATCAGTGGTCAAATATATTGAATTTTTATATATACAATATTTGTTCTTTTGTTTTTTCCAGTTACAGTTATTTTTCATTTATTATTCAATATTATTTATTAGCATTTTAATATAGGTATAAGTAATACTGTATTATTTAAATCTTAGTGTTATCATTTATCTTCTTTATAGTAGTCTGTTGTAGGTTTTTTGTTTCTTTATCAGACTAAATGGCAGGAGCCAACACTTCTGTCCACGTCTTGTTTGTTGTGGGGAACCACTACCACCTAAAACAAACTGATCTACATATGACCAATATTAGACTGGATGCATAGTAATTGATCACAGAAGAAGAAGATGTGAAAGAGGATTTGTATAAACTGATTGATAATTATGAAAAATAGAATGTCTGAAGGGGCAAAAAAGGGGAAATTCAACAGACATATTCGACAATATAAAATCCAGCAACTGCACTATATATTGTAACATAGATATATAGAAGCAGTGATAGGAACAAGTCCATATAGCAAACACACAACAAACTGGCATGCAACAGAAAGCAAGAATTAAATAGCAAAAATGATATATAAATAATACACTTTTGATAGTTTATATGTTTGTATTCATGTTTCATTGTCTGGCTCTATGGTGGCATGGCACATAGCATGTCTGTGATGGCCAAGGTATTGAGTTAAAATCCTGCCACAGAAAATTGTACATCTGGACTGCTCAGAAAGCAATGGAAACATACTGATTATATTTATATTTCTACAACATAACTACAGTCATAATATGCTGGGTTAATGGCTACCTCCTGAATAGGATATGCTACCAATATTTTTTCATATGCGAGTTCAATCAAGTTTAAATTACCTTAAGACCATCTAGATATAGTAATCTCCACATCCTGTTATAAAAAATTTCCTTATTAAACAACACTAATAAAATCCCCAATTTGTTTTTTGTTTTATATAACAGTAGGCCTACATAGCAAATTTTGGTGTTTTTTTTTTCATGTATATTTCATTTATTACAAATAAATTCTTTATATTGTGAGTTCTTTGATGCCAACAACAGTAGTAGACAATTTCCAGATGATAGTATTGTTGTGCTTAGATTATATAACCTATCTACAATCTATGGCGATGATGACTGGGACTCACAAGACCAAACTGAGCCACAAAGAGTCTTCCATGGTATGCACAAGGAAACACAAGCCCACTTGATAGGCCACTTGTACCATCATGTGCTAATGTGTGTATTCTTAGATGTGCAGCCCTTGAACTATCTGTTATCATTTTGTCTTTATACTTTTCATGATTTTCTCCCTTCAAGCACAAGTAGCAACAAATAATCAAATGTTATTGTAAGGATATCCTTCATGTATTTTTTAACTTACCAGTATCTTTTACAATGTCAGTCACAAAAGGAATTTTTTAATTCTTTATCTTTGATATGCCACTCCAAATATCACTTTTGCAACTTAATTGTGACACTGTTTAACTTCCATTGAGGACAACCTCTTAAAGAGAAAATTTGGCTTAGTTCAGCTAACAGATGCTAAAAACAAAAGACTGGCTGGGCCCTCCAATATTCAAGAATGACCATAGTTCGACCTTGCAAGTAAGAGTGCTGAAAACAGAGGCAACCAGCCAATAAATAGTTTGCAACAATCAGAATAGCACACATACATTCAATAAAAATATGTCTGTTTGTTCATTACAAATATAGACACATATCAAGTGAATGAAAGAAGGTCAGCTATTAAATCCTCCATTTTCACATTAAATAGATTTTGACAGGATTTACCTAACATCTGATTGTTTAGGAACAAGAATGATGGCAATTTTTTTTCAGTACATACTTTGCCATCGATTCCAGTCACTGATGGTACAGATAACCCGAAAAATGCATCTTTCAAAGTATATTAATAGAATAAATCAGAAAAGAAATGTGTAGCACTTTCCAGCCATATCATTTCCTTGGTTACTGCCATCATCTCCATTGTCATATTAATAATGGTTGTGCAGAAATGGAATTCAAAAATTTTTTTTTTTGCAATAGTGGTGAAATCTTCCACCATGCTTTCTGTTTACCTCTATAGGCAAATATCCTAATATTTTTCTCCTACTATTTATTTCACAACAGATATGGATGCCATGATGTAGTATGAAAGATATCACAATAAATGTTGTATTGCATATGTGAATATATGGTTCAAACAAGTTAAAATTCTCACAATATACAAATCAGTGTACCACTAATATCAATGAGCTACTTTCTGGATAGAATGCTTTTCAAAATGCATGTTAGCATCTTTCATTATGATTTATTTGCTGTGTCATCTGATTTGCTGTAATTTTTTCTTTTTTGCACTTAAATGTGTTCCCTTTTAGTGAAAATTTGATGGTGTGCTTTGAATAATTTTGCATTAAGCAATTGTATAAGTCATACGGCTACCAGAACAGATGAAACATTTGCACAACTGAAGAACTATAAGAACTACCAGCATTCATTGTTGTTGCTATCATCAGCACCAAGTGCCATCTTCACAGCAAAGGTTGGCTGCAACGGACTTCCAACATCCTTAACATGTTGTTAAAAAGTAAAGAATTAGTCTTTTTCTGGTGAAACACACACATCCCTTTCAATAATGGGTATGATTCAACTTTGGTTATATCATGGCGTAAAACTATTATCAATATATGAGGTCAAAGTTAAGATCGTCCTATCAAAATGACCTACTTGCTATTAGTAAAAAGTAAAGTAAAGTAACCCATAGCATTTATTAATGCCATAGAGGTGTGAGATGTTAGCGATCTCACATTTCAGAGACTCTGCAAATGAGGGCGGTAGCCATCTCCTCTACCTCGCAGTCTTTACTTCCCAGATTAATCCGGTACCCATTTAAGGCTGGGTCGACCTGGGAGCCGTTGTGATCTGAAAAACATTTCCGCCTTAACTGGAGAATGAACCCAGCACTACTCATATGCACAGCCAGTGTGCTAACCACTGCGCTACGAGGGTACTTATTGCTATAATTTAACTCTCAACATTCATAGACCTAACTTATAGCATCTACTGAAAGAGAATGAACATTTATTGGTCTGTCTAGGGTTAAATAACATCAGTTCTGGTAATCAACTAAGTCATGATAATAATGAGATTTCTATTCCTATTCTGCTCATTATCCAGCTTCACTGCTCAAAACTCAATATTACATTTTCCATAATCTCAACACTATCATCATTACAAATGAGTCTCAGTATTGCGCATACATTTTAACAAAATTCCCTTTTTACCAACACTTTTCAAAACCCCAGAATAGTTTTTTTCTTTATTGTTGTAATTGTTGTATATGGTGAATTGCATATTCTGTTATTAAATACATATTTCATTGATTTAGACCAATTTTTTATATTGAAACTACACTGTATTATTATTATGCAAAACGGAAATATGATTTTACATGACAACAATATCAATTTTAGTCAAGAATATTCTGCAACCTGTACAAACATATGCACAATTCAATAAATAAGAGCTCAAGCAATATACTGATCAGTCACCAACAGCCAAAGTTGTATACAAGTGACTGTTTCCATGAAAGACGTCCTTTCAGATTAATGATGAATAAAACCATTTGATATTAATACTCATCCATTAAAGTAAAAAAATAGGATAAAATCTTGTTATCATCACTGAAACAAATATAAAATCTCTTTATCATTACTAAAACAAATATTATAAAATCTCTTTATCAACTGAGAAAGAGAAAATATGGCATTCTGAGACAGAGCTACTTAACAAAACGGAGGGTCCCTTGAATGACCTGAAGCAAATTACACAGTAAAGTTCTCTGTTATTTGCATTGTAACTTGATAACTGACTGAAGAACGATGAAGAACAAATGCTATCATCACTGAAAAAAAACCCAGAGTGCTTACAAAATCACTGTGCATTTATTTACATCGGTGGTAACACTATGTTATATGAACTGTGAGTATTTAGTGCAGATTTGTTTGATGTCAGAGTACAGTGATTTTATAGACACCCTATACCAATTTCTCTATGGTGAGCTAGAGAAGGGTATACGATCTCAAGGTGGCCACAGAAGCGCTACAAGGACTCGTTAAAGGACTCACTGAAAGCCTTTGAAATAGACCACGATACATGGGAAGAACTTGCACAAAATAGATCTACATGGCGTTCTAAAATAAAAAAGAGCGCATCATCTTGTGAAAAGAAGAGAAATGCAGCAGCTCAACAGCGGAGAGCAGCTAGAAAGTCACGGATAGACCAAGATCCGTCTACAGTCGTCATTCCATGTCCAAACTGTCCAAGGGCATTTACAGCTCGAATAGGGCTCATTAGCTATCTACGAACTCATAATCAAGGACATAACTAATATTGAATTTTCAAAAGTGGATGTAAAAAATGGTCATCATCACTTGTGATGGACAAACAACACATACCATATAAATGAAGAGGTAAAAAGATTGTTGCTGTTTTAGATATTGATCATCATAAGTAAATATCTAATAGTCAACTATCATTTTTCAGAAGTTGAAGAGCTTTTAATGCTGATATAAATAGAAAATAAGGAACACAATATACCCCGGTATGCTAATGTGTTACCGGAGTCTGAACAAAGAGAATAGAATATTAACAAACACTGTGTTCTGCCATGCATATTGTAAGAGGCAACTAAAGAGGTTGGAGAGGGTTGGCTTTCTGCCCCATCCTGTAGAAGTAAGTTCAAGATGACCCAAAAGCTATGCTGATTTGGATATGTTGGACCAAAAAGTTCAGATATCCCAGACAAGTTGTAAGCCATGATGCAACTCAACACTTTCCATTCTCCAGAAAGCACTCAGCTAATTTTCAGAATATTGAGAACAGGTGCAGTAGAAGCAATATAACAAATTCATGCTGATCTGAATTATGTTTGGGTATTCTACAAGACTGATTATATTTAGGCATTCTAAAGGACTATTGATTATAATTGGGGATCTACATAGTGTAGTTGTTAAGCTGTTTGTCTTGTGTTCAAGAGGTCGTGAGTTAGAATCTTGCTCATGTCGTCTAGTTTACAAATTGCTCATGTCATCTTGTTTACAAGGTGGATTTTTTTCAGAAAGCCCTGTGGATTATCACTTGAAACTACAGAGTTACATGCTATGAGTAGTACTCTCGGCAGGTGGCGTGCCTCTTCATTATGAGTGACGAGTACATTTGGGAAACTGAGTACAGTGAAGTCAATCCTCTTCAAGACTTTTGAACTAATTTTTTTTTGGGGGGGGGGGCATTATACAAGACCATTGATTATATTATCATCAATGTAGAAGAGAAAGGCTGAAGTTATTTTCTTGTATATTTTCATAGTCAATTCAATAATAATGCACAGTATTAAAACTTGGCTTTTCTCATATAGTCATTCTTTCCTCCAATATGGACTAAGATAATTTAATCGGATGTATTCTACTTGATGGAGAGTGACATCCATGTGTTGCCAGGGCCTGAAAAGAGAGTAAGGAATAGCAATACTGTTTGTCTTCCATGCATGTTGTAGGAGCTGACTAAGGAGGTTCTGGGGCGGAGTTGGCTATTCCATCTCATATATGATCAAAGTGATCTAGAAACTATGCTCTATACCAAAAGGCTCAGATATTGCAACTAAGTTGTAAACCATGACACAACACATTCTATTCTCTGGACTACATCCTGCATCCTGCTAATATGCATGGGTTTGAGAATGAACAAATAAACACAAGAAGATGGTGGATGAGAGATCCCTAATTATATCTTATAAGGAGAATTGTATTCCAACAAAGAACTATGGTTTCTAAAAGATATCTGTAGATGAAGCTTGAATGTGTGGGGCACCTAGGCTATACACCAAACTGGAAGATACGGTCAAAGAGAGGTTCAGATAGAACAAGCTCTCAACACTGAGATCTAATGAAGACAGATTTAAAGCATGCCATGAGAGAGCAGTACCATAGTCTGTATTTGTACTAGAATAAATTCAAGACTGCTTTTGTTATCTGAGTGTGATCTCTCTTCACCCACCCTCCCCCACCCCACGTGCAGATAGGTAGTAAGTAAGAGCAGGTTGTTCATAATACTAACACACAAACAAACAAATGGTTCTTTCCCAGATCAATTATATCAGAACAAATAAGTCAGATATTGTGCACAGGTTCATTCCCAGTGTGTTATAGTGCACACAGTTGTGTCATCAATGAAATTATGTCATTAGCAGACCATGTGGCTAGAATAAATCAAATGGCTAATTTTAGTGAATATTCAATTATGAGGGAGTGGATGTTAGGGGTAGGGTTAGACCTAATTCTAGCCCTAGAACCTACTCCCCTCCCTACTAAACTCTATACATATGTGTTTCAAGGGAAGCAGAAGGTGTGTTGCTTTCTTATCAGTTAAAGGCATTGATATGGCAACCATTACACTAATAAAAATTAACCGTCAGAGTGAAAAAAATATTATGATCGGACAATTATTTAAAAACTATCAGCTCTGGTAGGCTTGCGATCTGGGAAAGAACCAAACAAACAAATCTGACTGACTATATAATGCTGCAAATATACAACAAATCTTCAATATTTTTACCTTTTTGCCAACACATCAGTTTTAGTTTTGTTCCTCTTCAGCATTAGTTCTCAAACTCCTGCTAGTTCTCAGGATGTAGTCCAGAGACCAGAATGAGATAAACCATTTACTCCCATGAAAGTAACATCACATTTGTTGAGACAAACAATAAACCATAATCTTACTTATGGCCCAATATAACCAACATAGACTCTGGTTTTAGGTTGAATGGATCAAGCCTCAGCCAGATGCTTTAATTCCCCCATTTAATAAACAAACAAACCATTACACAATATGTAATCTTTACACAATAGTTGTATACTGAAGATAAATACACATTTTTTGTGTGTTCAATTTTTCACACAGAAAGTGAAAAGACAATGAATGGTATACTCAAATTGTTATACATGAGATATAGTGAAACAAACAAATAATACTATCACTCTAACAGTGCAAATGTGATATGTATGAGTCATCTTATTTGAGCATAACAAACCAATCAATTACACAAGCAACAAATTCATGGATTAATCAGTCATTCAGTGAAAGATTATGCATTCAAAGACAATATCTATATAGTTCTAACAAATCTGAGTATTGAACCAAAGACATATCATTGTTTCTACTGTACTAGCCAACAAGGGAGCAGATACTTTAGTCATTATGGAACCTTATGACCTGCCAAAGACAGATGTGTCAGGCCATTGGTGCAAATAAAATGGTAACATAATGCATTTCTGTGCATTCTCTGGACTACATCCTGCTGGAAATCTAGTAGGACCATTGTTCTGCTATAAGAGAGATCCATTAGGAGTTTGAGAATGAATGCTGAAGAAGAAGAAATGCAAGAAACATGATTCAATAAATCTATATTTTTAATTCTGTTACTTCAATAATAGAGTTGAAAGACGATGAAGATAACATTCAAATAAATGATACCATAGTCAAAAACAGCACTGTAAATGAATTGCTATTTGCAGAAGATCAAAGTTTAATGTATGAGGATGAAACACAATTACAAAGACATGTAAACACACTAAACTCAGCTTGTGGAAAAATACAACATGAAAATTAACACATCAAAGACAGAAACTATGAAAATCTATAGACTACCTGGCCCATTGAAAATACATATTAATGAAAACAACCTCAGACAAGTACAAGAATTTAAATACCTGGGAAGAATTTTCACTGAAGACAGCAAACTGGACAGAGAAATTGAAACATGATACTAAAAAGCAAGCGCAGCCTCATACCAATTGATACCAATGCTCAAATATCTGTAAAAGAATTTGGCTGATAAACAAATATTGATAAATGGTATATTTATACTAATTTGTGTTATCAATGTCAGTCTTGGTCACTGTCCAAGACACAGGAGAAAAAGATTGCAACTTGTGAGATGAGATGTCTATGGAAGATCCTTGGGGTCAAAAGAACAGACCGCATCAGAAACAATGACATCAGAAATTTTATAGGAACTGTACCAACCAAGCATCAAATATATAGAAAGACAATAGATTATGTGGTTTGATCATCTTATTATAATGGAATCAGATCGCATTCTAGCTGTAGCCTATAACAGAAGAATATCTGGGTACAAAGTGAGAGGAAGACCTAGAGACACATGGATTGATAACATCAGCGACAAACTACAACATGGTATTACAACAACAAATGCAACACATTTGGTATTAAAAAGAAGACCAAATCTTATTAGATTGTATTAGATTGTAGGCTCCCCACGACACTTTACGGAATTTGTGGCTAGGACAAGACAAGACAAAGCTATGATATCTTCAGTTACAGAGAAGTATTCTGAAGATAACTGTCATTAAAATATCTGTAGTAATATAAAAGCACATTGCATTTAGTAGAGATAGTATCTGTCCTCGCCTCCAGTACAATGCATTTAACAGAGATAGTATCTGTCCTCACTTCAATATGCACCACTAATTTAAGTACACAGCACAAAAAAAAACAATGCACTTTTGTCTCAGATGCTGTGCAAAAGTGAATAATTATAATCAAACGCTGATATGATAACAATGATGCATCACTGCTCAGTTCTGTATCAGCAATGCTAATATATAAAATTATTTTACAGTATATTGTATTAAAAGTGATATCAATTTACTCCACACTATCAACATCTGAACAAAGATATTTCAAAAAATTTCCAAGAAATATAATCTATATCAATAGATAAATATGTTGAGAAGTCAAATGTGCATGTGCTCCTCAGTCCACTAGTTATATTGAACTTACATATATGTTGAGATCAACACCTAGAGTTCACATCAAATTCTCTGTCTGGAGTTCTGGCATGCACATCACTAGGTGGGTCTACAATAATTTCTGGTGCTTTTATTAAATTCTCTTTCTCTTCATGGTCATCATGATCATCAATGTAGAATTTAACAGGAGCCTTGTTCTTGCCTGGAGAAACCACATGATCTGCATCATCTGTCTCCTCTTCGACACCACCAAGTTGAGGCTTGCCTCCATTTCTCTTAGAACTATGCTTCTTCTGTTTTCTGTGTGAGCAAATAACAGATTACTGATTATTGAACAGGATGCATGCTATTGAGAAAAGTTAATCATAACAACTTGTGGCACAAGGAACAAAAGAATATTACTTGGTACATGTCAACCACTGTATGAGGATCATTGGCATAGTCACATGAACACATCAATCATAGATTAATTTACTCAACCAATGAAAATTATTAAATACTGTAACATCTTATGCCAGGTACCCAATTTTATTAAAACATAATAGGTTTTGTTCACTGTTTGATTTGTATTCCTTTATTCGTAAATACATTTTAGTAAAAACATATATTTAGTCTGAATTGTGAACTGTTAAATAACTTACATTGTATTTTTTGTCAATTATTGGTATAAAGAACATAATGTTGTCTAATACAAATAAATAATTTTGGTTATACAGCAAAACAAATGCATGAATATGCTACATGTAGTTCACCTTGATATAATTAGTAAACATCAAGGATAAATAGAAAAAAAAATCAAAAGGCAGCTGACAGATATAACACTTTATGTTATTTTGTGTTTTTAGTAAAGGCTTTTTGGTCCAAATGTTGATTTGTTTTTCAATCAAATGACCTTTATCAAGAACAACATAATGCACAACATGTTATCTTGTGTTTTTAATAAAGACATTTTGGTCAAAACATCGATCTACCGTATATGTGTTTTCTGTCTGTTTCCAGTGATTAGAATTCATTACTATATTTCCAAGTTTCACATGTCAGATTACACTCTAGCTAAAGTTGTTCCATATTATTGGTAATTTCCATTTTTTTTTAGTTTTCCTAATATTTATCTTCATGTCAAATATCTTTTTTAATGTTATACAATGGGTTTGTCTTCTAAAGATGTGTGTTCAATTCATATTTATATTTCCCTTGTTTTTTTCTCAAACTATGTAAGTTCTTACACTACGCATACACATATGGGATTGGCAGGCACACATCACCATATTGGACAATTTTCCCTCATGAATTTATATAGGTTTCACATCTTCACAGATAAAAAAAATATATACGAATTCTGCTCCTATTTGTTGCATGTCAATAGTGCAACAGCAATCTTTAACATGTCATTATGAAGTCACATAGTTTATCTGCACTGTGATGGCACGGGCAAGATACTCCCAAGATACTCCACATATCCCTAACAACATGAACAGGTTACAAGATAATACTGTTGTTAGAAGCACTCTCATAGCTAATGACTTTTATTTAAGGTTATTTTATTCATAGTTACTTGTTATTTATGTCTTATTTTGTATCTACTGTAATGTGTCAGAAAGAACTATATGTTGTACCTATAGGTTTATGTGATCCTGTAGAACACCATTAAAGCTCTTTCCTGAAATTGTATTTAAAATGTCTTTCATCTTTTCGTTGCTACATTGTTCACATTAATCAATCCCAACTGTGCTAAATTCTTTCCCCAATGGCTTCCCCTCTGTCTACTAATTCCTTTTCTTGTCCTAAAAACAAAAGAGCTTCCAGAGAACTGACATTTTATTGACACCAGAAATTATAAGTCGAATGGATGGGATGTTTGATGCATACTGGTGCTTGAAGATTTCAAAGTGAAATTATTCTTAGCAATGAGGGATAGAAAAAACAAAAAGAAAACAAGCTAACCTGTTTTTAGCAATAAGAGGGAGGAACAAACAAATAAACTCATGTGTGGAAGTTAAAGGGTTAAAAGTAAAGGTAACAGTATGTGTTTTTGTATTTTGTGTGTGTAAATGGGTTGGGGAAGAGGTGCTACTGAACAACAAGCTAAAACAGACAGAGACTACACCAGTTTGGCTTTGTTTTGTCATAGGAAAAGCTATTACAAAACAATGAAATAAAGATTATTATAAGAGGGAAAGGAGGGAACAAGAAAGAAAAATACAACTAAAGACTGCATACAACTGTAGCCATGCAAATAAAGTCAAAATTACTAAATATGTGACTAGAAAAATTGAGTGACTTGCTGTGACTTGTATTTACTAATCTTGAAAATAAAAATAGCTAGTTATAATTATATATTAGAACTATATAAATATATTATTAATATTAAAAATATAAATATATTACATAAATTTATATAATTATGTAAATATCATTTACTTCTTCTTTGTCTAATTTATTTGTAAACTATAACCAAGCCAATAGGAAGGGGGGGGCAGGGGTTGCAGGGAATGGGTGATTAAAATTTCTACTTAGGAGATCAGAACAAAACAATTAGTACTAGGATGCAAATCACAAGTTGTATATACCCCTCCAATTAGTACTTTTCCTAATAATGTTTTCAACAAATATTATGAAAGCAGAGAATTTACACAAGACAAATGAGGAAATCAGCTTATTGTTCTAGGTAAACTGTCCCTCTTCTTACAAAGATGTATCTATGGCCCTGTCATGGACATACTTTTCAGAAGGATCATTCTGTGTTTCAGTCTAAAATGCATCTAAATTTTGTATATAGTGTGCTTAACAAAAGGTAGGTATAAATATTAAAGATCACATAGGATGAAGGTCCACCTCAATACATTCACTACCTTTTGTACAAATACAGAAATGTGTACTAGTTGACACTCTATGGGATTATACATATATTGTATACATATATTCACATGTATGCAATATCTATAT
Source organism: Meghimatium bilineatum (assembly GCA_034231615.1). NCBI lineage: Eukaryota > Metazoa > Mollusca > Gastropoda > Stylommatophora > Philomycidae > Meghimatium > Meghimatium bilineatum. The sequence continues at coordinate 52,885,642 of CM067305.1, forward strand.
ATATAAATTGATAATTATGTAACTCTATCTCTTTCGTGTTCCCTATATAGGCTACTTTTCACGTACATCATATAGAATAATGAATTTTGGCTCCGTTATAGATTGGCTCAAACAGAAATGGTTGGCGCTCATCAAAAATTTTAAAAGTTTTCCTGTGCTTTGGCAAAGCTGACCATCGATATTATTAGTTAACCTTTTACCTCTGACCAAAGCACAAAGTTCAACAACATGTAAATATGTGTTGATAAAGGCTAGATCTAATGAGCCCTGAAAATTTGTATTATTTCATTTATTGGTGTTTAATCTGTTTTGATCCATGTTTATGATGTGTTAACTATGGTTTCTACCACATACGACTGTTTATATATATGTGCATTTCTGTTGTATTCTTAAATTCGAATCAATCAGATGTTGAATTCACTGGTAAACATTGTTGTCATTACGTTCTGGAAAGAACACGTCTCATGACACTCATGAGAGTCCGTAACTTTTATAAAGCTAAAATTTTACGCTGTCTTTCATGTGTCTTCTGAAATAGCTAAATTTATACAAGTGTGAAGTATATTATGGAAGGCACTATGAATATGGGTGTTTGAACCATGTTTTAAAAAAACAAAACATTTTTGTGATTAATATGTAGAAATTGAAACATAGAAACATTGCTACATTATGAGAAAAATATTTGCATCTTTTCTATTTTGTTTGTTTGGTTTATTCTTGCCCAGGCATTTCTTCTAATAAATATCTAAATAAAAAGTTAAAGATGTAGACCTATAGGGTATACAATTTTCTTATTAAAATTTGGCCCTATAATTGGTTGATAAAAAAATTATCTGCTAAATTGTACGAAATATTTATCTGTTATAACCAACTTCAACACATTCTGGTAGAACAAAGGGTGATCACTCAGTTTCTCAATACTGTTATGAAAGATATACATGATTGCTAAAATATATCTACTCAGGAATGTATAAAGACTAGAGAAGTCTGTAGTCACACTGGAGACTATCATGCATTAGGGAATGTAAAGTTAAATTGCCAGCCAAAATTAGGTGTGCTGTACTGAAATTTACAAATAGTACAGCTTTGAGGTAAACCAGCTGCAATGTGTAAAGGATAGAAACCACAATGAGAAATCCAAGATGTTGTTCTGTAGCAAACAAAGAAGAGTCATGATGAAGTATGATAATGTAATCATAAGCACAGAAACTACAATAAAAATCTAAATTGCTGTTCTGTAGTAAACAGAGCAGTCATGATGAAGTATGATAATGTAATCACTCTGGGCTGTAGAAATGTTTTCCTCAAGGGGGAGGAGAGTTTATCTACATTTAAAAAAAAATAAGGTCATTCATATGTTTTCACGTGTTAGATATTCTCTTTATATGTAACATTTGATGACGTATTTTGTGGAAAATCGCTAGGAAAGTGGGTTTGCTTTTGGCCAAGTTCCTATTACTAAAAGTCATGTTCTGATTCGCTAAAGGGGGGGGGGAGATTTTAAAAACCCCCTCCCCCAATTCCCCTTATTTGCAATCCACTAATCATGATTATTATGTATCACAAATATAATCACTAGTGGATTAAATGTCCTTTTTTAACTATATCTTCTTCTTCAGCGTTCATTCTCAAACTCCTGCTGGATCACTATTGCAGTAGGACAATGGCCATATTAGATTTCCAGCAGGATATAGTCCAGAGAATGGAAATGCATTGTGTCACCGTTTTATTTGCACCAATGGCCCGACATATCCGTCTTCGGTGGGTTTAACTATATTATTATAGTTTAATGGAGTACATGCAATATTAGCATCACATCACTTGAACTGAAGAGCCTGGTTTCTGTCCTATGCACATATTCGATGCTGAAGGAACATAGATAGATATAGTTAATTATATTACTATCTTTATTACACTTGAAAAGTTAGCAACACTTTAGTATCTTTCTTGTCAAACACAAAATCTTAGTGACACTTTAGAATCTTTCTTGTCAGACTAAAAAATTTACTGACACTTTAGTATCTTTCATATTACCCTAAATAAGTTGGTGGCACTTTAGTATCTATGTTGTTACACATGAAAAACTAGTGAATCTTTAGTATCTTTATTTAGTAACTTTACCATCTCTAGAAAAGTTGGTGACACTTTAGTTGTTAACATTTTGACCTACCAATATTTTCATTTATACCCACATTTACCCTATACTGCCATAGCCCCAGGCTGGGTTATTTTCTGACACTGATAATTTATCTCTATAGTGCCAGTTTACCAAGCTAACGCTTTCTTTGTTTTAATCTGCTTGAGCAAGCAAATAATTGTTATATACCTGTACTTTTATACTCTTAATTCTCATAACAATTGCTTATAATTATGCTATTAAATGTAAATACAATTTAGACACAAGCAACAATAATCAGGAAATGTGGCAATATCAATTGTAAAGTTTCCCATTTTCACACCATTGAAGTGTATTGGGGAATAGTGTTAGGCCTGAATTTTTTTATTGACCAATCACATACCTATGGATCACATGATCAACATCATGCCCATCACCTTTACCTTCCCAGAAGATCTGGTACCCATTTCCTTAGGCTCGGTTGACCAAAATCACTTTTGTTATTTTAAAAATATTTCCAGTTGAACTGGAAGTTGAGCTAGGATCATTAAACTAGGAAGCCAGTTCATTAACAACTGAGCTACCACATCAACAGAAAGTGATTAAATAAGCTTTAAATACAGTCAATGCCAATCATAGCACAGCAATTGGTTATTTAAAAAGTAGAGTGTCATGACTTTTGGTAATCAATTATAGACTTTTACTATCTCCAGTCAATCAACTCAAGTGAAAAGCAAATAAAACAATAAGTCTGTAATTTCTTATCAAATAGTCTGAATGTAGGGCTAATGGTAATAATTTGCTTTCATATATTACATCAACATATTAAACATAAAAAATAAAAAATGACAACACAATATACAAATATGACACTACATGTGTGTTACATTTATTTATGTAGCACATGCTCAAAGTTCAATATACCCCAGTAATAATACTTCATAGTTCATGAATATTAAAGTGAACATTGTGGACGTCTGTTGGTATGTTGATAATGATACAGACATTGACAAAAAGATATTATCAGCAAATTTTATTGCTGTTAGCTTTGAGATTGGTGACTAGCATGTAATACAGTAACCAGCTCTCTCATATTTTCCTCATGTCATTGAAAGTACTTTTAGCCATTCCTATTCTCTTTTTTAACTTCTGTTTCACATCTGCCATCATTTGTTATTATGTGTCTGAGATATTGGTAATGTTCTACTTGTTGTAGTATCTATCCATGTATTTTTATGTTTAGCACCTGTTATTCTGTGATTTTGCTGATTATCATAGTTTTCATCTTTTAGATATTTATAACTGGTCCATATTCTTTACTTGATTTATCGACGTGATCTTTTATTGGTAGTCTTTGTCATTCCTGTCCACTTCCTGCTAATAAGAGAGTATCATCTGCATATCTCAGGTTGTTTTAATAATACTTAAATAATACTTAGACTTGTGATAAATTACATCCTTGTCTTATGCCTCTTCTTATTTCTATGTATGGTGAGTAGCTATTTTGTTTAAGTCTTTCTAGATCATATTACATACTGTAATATTTTTCCTAGCACTAAAAATAGAGTTAATCTCAGCCTATCACACCCTACAAACAAGATTACAAAAGTTTCATGTTTCTTTTAGGACTGACATTTAACATGCAAAGATGAAGAAAAGTTATTATAAGGATGATAGTAAATGGCAAATTGCTACGTCTTGAAATAATATTATGCACAGAAAAAAACATATTCTGAGCATAAAAAAAAGACTAATATGTCCTATAGTTAGTAAACTAGTTATGACAAACTCTTCTAAATATGTGTATGTATTTTTCTCGTTTATTACTTTAAAAGTGTTATTAGCATTAGAGTTAATCATCTTGTAAGAAATCATCTTGTCAGAAGTGTGCCATCGATCAAGCACAAAAGGGAAGAAAGAATAGCAAAACTGTTGTCTACAATGCATTTCATAGGAGAAAACTAAGGAGGTTTTGGAGTGAAGTTGGCTGTCCTATCCAATATAATGTCAAAGTGACCCAGAAACCATGCTGAAGTTAGATGTATCAGACTGAAAGGCTCAGATATCCCAGCTGTTACAACCATGCTTAACTCCATTATTCATCTACATTGAAACTATGATAATCCTTTGCCAAATCTATTAGCCAAGGAAGATGTGAAATAACCAGATGACAGAAGAATAGCGGTAAAGTTGGATAATATCAGCTGTTACTTTGTAATCTGTCCTTTCAGCTTTTCTTAATGAATTGTTCTTTTCTCATGTGATGTGCTTTTGTGTGAATCTCATAGTATCAGCATTAAAAAGCACAGGAGACATGGGTGAGCTCCGTGGAAGATCTGGAAGTATTAAAATAGGTTATAAAGTCAAGCTACAAGATCTAAACACCACCCCATTCTTTAATAAAGTAGTACAGAGCGAGCTCAAATTCACATGGAAATTATATGGAGTTGAAGAACAGTCTGCAAGATACTATATTGTAAGTGTCTTTAAGTTAATTGTACAAACACGTCTTAACAACACAATGAAAGTCCTCATATACAATGAAGGTAAATATCACATCATTTCTCAATGCTGATCTTGTAGGATGGCATCCTCCAAGAGTAAGTGAAAGAAACATGAAATTAAGTGTAAATCAAAGCAATATTTAAAAAAAATATTTTTCAAGATATGAGAAGCAACTCCTCATATATGTAAAAATAATTGCTTAAGATATGATAAGACTATTGTACCAATAAAGTAATGTAAACTATATGTTATTTCTCCTGTAGACAATCACAAACACAAATGCAGTACAAGGAAGCATTGCTCAGCCACAAGCAGACTAAATAGATTTGGTAGATACAACACTGGGAACCTCTTAGAATTACAAGGAACACTTTCCATTTCAAATAAAGAAATAACAGCGAAGAAGACTATAAACTTGCACAAGGATGCAATATCCAAGACCATGCAAGTAGAATAACACTGGACTTGTGCGTTGGACTAAATGGATCTAAGCCATTGGATGCAGTGACTTACCACCTCAAAGTTGATATGTTCATCAATTTCAACATCTGTCACTTCATGAAACTCTTCATCATCATCAATAAGAGGCTCAGATAGCTTTTTTTGTGGACCAAAACACACACGATTGGTAGTGTGTATTCGCCTGGGTATGCAACATGCAGTCATACAACATTTTAGAAAGCATCACTCCACACGCATAAATGTGAACTGTCATGGCACTCATTAGTGAAGCATACACATGCATACTGTTATAAAATTTAGTTGGTCTTAGACTTAGTATTAACTAAAATGATTGGATACTCCAGGTTTCTATGTATAATATACAAATCAGCAAGCCACTCAGTTTTTTTATAACAGTTAAATATATGCAATAAATTCCTAAATATATTGAACAGTAAGTAAGTTACATAGATATAATAAATTAGGATATCTCAGGAAAAAAAAGGATTCAAAACAAAAAAGCACTTATAAATTGTAATGAACTTGTTAATAAATTAAAAATAACTCCATCTTGGTTGTGTATGTGATAGAGTTATATCCATATAAAGTCCAAAGCCCTACAAGTATAGTTATATGTCATAATTGGAAGTCAAGACAAATATATTATATCACTGTATGCTACTCGTATGAAAAACAAAACACATATTTATAGATTTTGTAATGCCCAGATTTAGGTGCTCTTCTCACAGGAGTTAAGCCAATATATAGAATTGTAAGTTATTGCCTCAGTTGTTGAAATTTATAAATTATAGTAACTTAATAGATGAATGTATGACAAAAACATAAATGAATAATAAAAGAGATTGATTGAAAGACTTTTATAAAAATTATAAAGAAAATACAAGGCAAAAAAAAATAACCAAATAAAATATCCTACAAAGGATAACTAGAATAATATGTTCACAAATTTTATCAAAAATGTTATACCAGTCATAGGACTATATATATATATATATCCATAAAAAAGAGTGAGAGAATATGGAATCAGTTAGACTTCAGTTTTCCAATCAATGATATCTAACGAACTCTGTATACACTACAGATACTACAATACTGTATAATGATTGCCATTTTAAATAGTTCCAGGATATATGAACACCATACTTAAAGAAGGGGAAATAACAGGCTGCAAGACCATACAAGAACTAAAACTGCAGGCAGCGAACTGTAACACATGGAGAATCAAAACCTCTGCCCTATGTGTTACCTGTGGCATGAAAGGAACAAACTAACTAACTAATATGAAAATATTAGTTAGAAGAACTAGAAAATATGAATTATTGATAGTAGGTGATTCTGCTGCAAAACTAAATGACAACAGATAGAAATAGATAATATAAGTTTTACAATTAACAAAACAATTTGAATAATACAGAGTAATATTAAATCATGAGACAACAAATTCTGTTCTCAAGACTGTATCCTGCTGATCTGCAAATGTTTGAGAATGAAAAGAACAAGAAGAAAAGATGACAAAGTAATATAGTTTGTAGTATTCAAATATGTTTAATAAATCTTTTGACCAAAGGCCTTAATTTAAAACAAAAATATAAGATGAATGTAGAACAGTAGCTAGTTTGTGAACTGTAAACTATATATTGCTTTGTGTTCTGTTTCTACCTGACCCCAAAATTATGTAGCCTAATAAGCTGGTAAAGCTAAATTAAATGGTCACTGTAGGTGAAAGATGCCAAAGAAGTACAGCCCTCAGAAAACATGCATCAATAGCTACAGAAGAATATCAAGGAAGCATTGCAGCATTTATTTGATTGTCCAAATAGTGCATACACACCCAGTGCTGAAGAATGAAGAAGTGCACAATGTGCTCAAACATATATGTATGTCTTCTCCATTTGACAATAAGCACTAGAAAAGTACTTTCTATTCAAAATTTAAACAAAACAAGTAGTTATATGAGATACAACATGAATGTCAGTAACATATACCCCGGTAAGTGAGAACAACAACACAACAGACTATGTGAAAGTGGATAAATGATCCAATTATCATGAGTTACCCTATGATAACAGGTGGTAAAACCTGTTTCTGCGAACACTGTAAGTTGGCTGGAATCTACCTATCCTGATAACCCATATAGTGCCAACATATTCAAGTAGAGGATCATATGTGGGAGGATACAAGCCTTATCCTAAGATGAGGAAAAACAACCTAAAACCAAATGGTGTGATAGAGCAGATAAGGCCATTAGCCTTGGTTGGCAGCTGGTTTAGATTGGGAGCATCAATTAGCAGACAAATAGAGCACAGCCTCCTTTAATCCGACAGTTCCTGCAGCTTTCCTTGTTCCAAATATATTGGTATAACTTGTCCTTTTGAGTTAACAAGGCAAGAAGGGAGAGAGATCATGCTGTAATGGCAACACATGGTTTACTTATTTCAGCCCTGGTATTGCACTATGGAGAAGTATACTTCATCCCTAGTAATAACAGTTTTGGAATTATTCTTCTTCTTCTTCTTCAGTGTTCATTCTGAAACTCCTGCCGGATCTCTCTTGTTGTAGGACCATGATCCTACTATATTTCCAGCAGGATGTAGTTCAGAAAATGGAAATGCGTTGTGTTCATGTTTTATTTGCGCCAATGGCCCAACACACCCGTCTTCGCCTGGGTTTTTGGAATTAAACTTGGAGATAGCATTTATGGGTTATAAGTCCTTATCAATTGTCATAGACAAAGTGCTGAAATGAAGTGCTACAGAAAGATCCTACGAATACCATGGACAGAGAAAAAGAACATTGAATATGTTGAAACTAAATGAAGACTGACTTCTAAATACCATCATAAGAAAGAAGTTACAGTAATTTGGACACTTAAAACAGCATGATGGTATCGAAAGGCTGATTCTGGAGGACAGAGTTCCAGATGAGAAGAGAAAGACAAAGAAGACAATGGATCAGCAACATCGAAGAATGTTGATGAAGAATGAAGAATGTACACCAGCTGCCTGGGACAGAGAGGCATTCAGAGTATCCACAATGAAGACAACATTCTGGAAAGAATATGGCACTTGATACATTTATCACCAGTAAAGTCTTCATCAAAGTATAAGACTCTAAACATAACACAGAAAGTAGTATGTTTATAATTAACATATATGGAGGGAAATGAAAAGAGAGTGTAATGTAACTATTGTAGTTAAATGTATATACAGTAAGGATTAAGTCAATTTCAGCAGCATATATATATATATATACATTCATACATACACACACATTTATTTTTCTAGAAAAAAGTGGACATACAGTGCTCACCAAAAAATTAGCCTATACTTTTATCTAATAAACACATCCTCACACCAACCATACACATTCACAATTTGTTTATTACTTCATAAAGATTTCTAAACATATTCAAATGTGAGTCATACTGTAAAACATTTATTTCCACAGTGCAACTGTGTGGACACATACATCTAAATTGTATGATCAAGTTGAATGTTTAATCAAAGTCTCAGCAGAGCTATCTCTGCATCAAAAATGCTTTCTATGATAGCATTAAAGGAAGCCCAGAATTCATGCTCTGTACAAGTCAAGGCTTTCTCTAGAATAGTCCTGCATGCTGATCTCACATAGTATCACTTATCTTGGCTGATGTCACTAATCATTGACCTTTTTATGTATACTGCTTTACCAGCCAATGAATAGCACAGTAAAATAAGATCAGCAATGATAATTGATATTGTTTGAGAACAGACACAGGATTATACTGGAGAATGACTTTGGAGAAAGTTTGGTACAAGTAACTGATTTTAAGGAGAAACTACATACTTTTTTTGGTTTGAAAATAATATAAATAATATAAAAATAATATAATATAAATAATAAATAATAATATAAATAATATAAATTATATTATATAAATATAATATAAATTTGTTATACATTCTATGGGAATCAGTCAACATGAGATCATTACACCTGATAACTATTTATGAATTTCCCATAAATATTTTGGACTGTATTTAACAGACAAGGTCATTTATTCCCAATGATCTTGTCTGTTGAAAATTATAATCGAAACGGGAAAACATAGAACCCATCACATTGACTGTTGTATGCTTCGGGTAATATTTTCATTGACAAGAAAGTTCCTTGTCTATTAGAAACTGATAAAAAGAATTTAAACAAAAAATTCCAGAAGGAAAAAAACTGGGCATAAGTCATATATATATAGATATCAATCAAGTGCCATGCCGGCTGGCATAGGTGATCATGTTTCTCCACGACTCTCTGTCTCTTGTGTTGTCAATAAGCTCGGTTGGTGAGCTTCTACCGTGCAATGATACAAGCCCATCTAGTAACTTTTCTCTTTGTCGACCCCTATCTCTTCTCCCCTTGATCTTTCCAGTGGTTATTAAGTATTCAAGCTGTGTTCTTCTCAGCACATGCCCTAGAAACCTTGACTGTCTGCCTCTAATGTTTGATATGATTGATCTTTTTACGCCAGCATCAATGAGTACCTCTGCATTAGTTTTCTTGGTTGTCCATGGTATTTTCATCATTCTTCTCAGAAACCACATTTCTGTAGCCTCAAATTCACTTTGAATTTTATATATATTAAATGTATAAATATATATATGGTGGAGAACACCATAAATAACCCAGTAGAAAGCCAGGGGAAACTATTACTGTAAATATCCCTAGATTATGTTATGTTTCGACACGACTTAGATATATGGTAGCCGGGTACAAGATGGAAAAGCCTATTGGTTTTTTAAGTAGCAAAAATGACTAGGTCAAACGCCAACATTCTAATCTTTGACACAATACAGTTTGATAGGCCAAGGGCGAGCCAATTTTCAGCAATACAGAATAATATTTTTTTCTATGTTTGATCTATTTTTTTTAACTTCTGGCACTCTGCCTGCTGTTATCTTTAATATCATGATTTTTGAAATGTTTAAACTGAAATATATGTTGTGATGTTAAGTTCTTAAGCACATTACCTTGTCAGGCTACTTTTTTTTAAAATCAGAATTTATGATAGTTGATAAAAAATGTGATTTGGGGTAAAATGGTGCACCTCTATTGGGGCAAGATGGTGCATTAAAAATGTATGAATAAAACGTTGATGTCATGAGAAAGTTGCCAATGCCAATCTAAAGTTGGGGAGATCAATATATATATATAGTTATAATGATCATCCAAAATTATAAAGACCTTATTAGCTTTAAAATGGAACTTACAAATTTTCTTTTTATTTGAATTTTTTTTTCAGATTAAAGTTATGAAACTAGGTCAGTCTATTTATTTTATCTATTCTTAGCACACATTTACACAATGCCAGTTTACTAGACCTGCTGCAGTGGCGATCTCCCTCAATTTTATAATGGTTTGTATCACCTTTTTGCTTGCTCAATCTTGCCCTAAAAATGTGGCAAGATGGTTCTTTTTTACATAAGTTAAAAAAATCTATTTCTACTGATTAAATGCAGCTGAATGTTTTCAATACTCTCACTAATGTTAGATGGATCGATAAACTATACACTGATGGCAGTTTGATCCTTCATAGTTAAGTTAGTCTAGTTGTCAGAATACACTATAACGTAAAAATTGAAAATTGTGCAGTCTTATATCTTTATTATTAAATGGAGTAGTAAATATGTCAAAAACAGATATAGGCCTAATTGTTGAGCAACATAATAGAGCTTCTGGGTATAAAATATTAAATTAATTATTTATTTTAAAATGTATAAAATACAAAATAATTGAAATGATGTGAAGAGTGCAAATAGGTGTTAGAATAATAAAAAGTATTAGATATGTACGCTTATATCACATAGAAGTGTCAACTAAAATTGAATAAGAATTGGTGAATAAAGAAACTACACAGCTTTGATTTACTTTATAATCATAGATTTTGATTATTTTATAACAATGCAGAAAGAGATTTACTTTATAATGCAGTAGAAGTTTTTAAAGTTTTAACTTTATAGCAGAGGAGAGTTTTAGATGATTGTATAAAATATCTTTATAAAGGAGGAATGTGGAGGTGAATTTATAGCAGAGCAACAATTGGAGTGGCTTCATGCACTGGCCAATTTATGACACTTCTTAACCAACATTGCATAAGTATCAGGATGTTTGCATGATAATTTGTCTAGAGATATTAATTCTACAGCATTATTATTACACAAAATTCATTATTGTGTTAGTGTTCACAAAGACTGTGTGCACATTAATGAAAAATATCAGTCAATACACATATGCTATGAAATCAATGTTTCTAAAGTGAATGTTACACATTTAATATATTGTTATACTATGACATCAAAATGTACTTACCGATGCCTGATTAGTTAGAAATGAAAATAGTATGTCAAGAATTAAAAATGCAATTCAAAATCTTATAAAATCTTAATATATTTTAAAATAATTTTAGTTTAACAGAAAAATTTAACTTCTTTGCATGATGGGTGTTCAATAAATTCCTGAACTGATTTAGACAAACTAGGTCACCTTCACTTATAGGATCCCAAACAGTACATTCACATAGTTATATACTTCCAGTTTTATACATACATTGGCACATGGTCATCACATGTACTGGTTAAATAACAATCTACATATTAGTTATCTTAGAAAAATCAATATAGGAACTTATTGAACAACCTTTGTGGTTGGTGTAAATAGAAAACATAGGAACTAGTATTGGTAAGGAAGTGTTTCTTTATTCACCCTGACAGGATCTTTGTTGTGTTCTGCAAAAATTCATAAAAAAGCTGAAATTGTCTGTACCTTTTCATCTATCTTTTTTTCAGCATATCTATTTTTTTAATTGAGCACAGCATGCATTCTCTCTCCATTCACTACCCTATCATAACTACAAGAGTTAAGCTAGTTACAGAGACACAACACCTGAAGGAGTATTATGATTTTAGTCAACTTTGGTTTATAACCTAAGTCTGATAGTATCTTAGACTAATAACTTAAGTCTAACAGCATCTTAGACTATTAACCTAAGTCTGACAGTGCCTTAGACTATTAACCTAAGTATGATAGTGTCTTAGACTAGTAATCTGTCTGTCAGTGTTTTAGACTAATAACCTAAGTCTGACAGTATCTTAGACTGATTACTAAGTTTGACAGTAAATTAGTAAATTTGACACTGAATATTCCAGAGTGTTGGTTACTAAACACAATAACAAAAAGAAAACTACGCCGGTTTGGTCATATAAAGAGACATAACTGTTTAGAAAGACAAATATTGGAGGGAAGAGTACCTGGGAAGAGGAGAAGGGGCAGACCAAGAAGATGATGGACTGACAACATTAAAGATAACATGAATACATCGCTAGAAAATGCAAGCCACATCGCCCAAGACAGAGAGAGGTTCAGAGAGTTCATTGGGAAGACAACGTTCTGGAAGGAATACATCACATGACACCTTCATCTTACAGTGTCTTAGATTAATGACTAAATCTGACTAATAATCTACTGAACTTCTATTGCATATATTTTCCAACATTATCAGTATCAATGAATGTATCAATTGTATACAGTGATTTTGTCAGAGCCATTACAATTTTACACAAGAAGTTGCAGCCGACATTGCCCTATATAAATTTTGGAAATTACACAAGGCAATGAATCAGAAAACAAACACAAACACTTCTTCTTCGGCGATCATACACAAACACTTGAATCATGCTCAAAAGATGTTTATATTGACATTATTGGTCATAACTTAACTACTCAAAAAGGAACATGTCTAAGTGTTGAAATAAAATATTTGGTAAGCTTGTTCAAACAACAAGAATAGGCCCTATAAGATTTAAAACTACACAAGAGCTCATTCTCTTCAAACAAATTCATAGAAGTCAAACCAAATATAAACTGACAATCATTCCATCAAGTTTCTTAATTATCAATCCAATGTTCTGATCTTTCAACCAAGCTTATCAATTTTTCATTCAAATTTGTCAATTATTAATTAACACTTGCAAGTATTTTAAAAAAATTTGCCCTGACCATACTGAAGTCATGCAATAATAGAGAGTATATAGATAAAAGTGGTCAACATTGATGCCACCAAATGATTGTAGACTTTTATTTGATTGGATGTCTATTCTTTGCACCCTGGACTAGAATTCAAGGCCCTGATTACTACATTGGCGGTCTTCTAAATATAACAATATAACTAGAAAGCTTCTTCTAAAAATATTGCATATTGCTAATAGTTGGAGTCGTCTTGGTGCAAAAAGAAAAACGAAAGCTCTGGAGACAATTCATCAATTGCCAATAGGGAACAGAGCTTCACTGCTCATAATTCCTGGGAAAAAATTTAAAAAAAGCAAAACAAGTTTATAAATATGTTACTTAAGTTTTCTAATTTGTGAATCAAGTATGTTAATTTTGAAATCAATTTCACCAGCCGGAGGTAAGACAGGGCACACAGGGTAAGATGGCACAGTGGGTATTTCCAGAGCCTATAGGATTTTCTAGTAGCACACATGACTTTGTCAGATGTCAACATTCCAATCTTTAACACAACCTAATTTGATAGGTCAAAGACAAGTCAACTTTCAACAATGCAGAATAATATTTTATTCACTGTTTGATTTTTTTTATAACTTCTAGCAAACTGCCTGCTGTTATCATTAATACCATAATTTTTTTAATGTTTAAACTTAAATATATGTTGTGTTCTTAAGTTCTCAAGCACATTATCTTATCATGCTACTTTGTTTTTTCATCAGAATTTATTATTGTTGCTAAAAATGTGATTTAGAGAAAGATGGCACACATGTATTAGGGTAAGATGGCGCATTTAAAATGTATGAATAAATGCTGATCTCATTAGAAAGTTAATGATGCTGAACTAAAGCTGGGAGAGACTAATATATATAATTATAACAATAATTCAACGTTACAAAGGTGTTATTAGCTTTAAAACATAACTTTCAAACTATTTTTTATTTGAACTTTATTTTTCAGATTAAAATTATGATACTAGGTCTATCTGTTTATTCTGTCTATTCTTAGCACACATTTACACACTGCTGGTTTGCCAGACCTGCTGCAGTGGCAATCTCCGTAAATTTTATAATGGTTGGTATCAACATTTTGCCTGTGCCATCTTGCCCCCAAAAATGGGGCAAGATGGTTTTTTATAAATGTTCAAAAATTCTCATTCTGCTGTCCACATATAGCTGTATGTTTTCAATACCCTGACTAATGTAAGATAGATGGATAAGCTATAAACTAATGGCAGTTTGGTCTCTCATTGTCAAGTCTAGTTGTCAAATATGTAAGAAAGTGAAAAGTTCATCGTCTCCCCCCCATTACTATAAGTTTTGTGTCAGAAAATATAGTCAATATGATATTCAGAAATGTCAACCAAGTTTGTCAGTCTGTCAACATAGAGTTTCCCATCAGTTCATAAAAACAAGTTTATGATATGTCAAGTCAAATTTTACAAAGCTTCAATAAAGTTTTTCAATCAGATATTTAAGGTACAATCTGTCAATGAAGTTTTCATCTGATAACCTTTTTCAATTCTCAAATATATCACACCACAATAATATCCACAACAACTACCAGGTACACAAATTATCATGTAACATGCTCCCTCAGGATAGAACTGGTAACTAAAGCTACTTTCAACACACACACAATAAATGCTACTTTCCTTCTCTCATGCTCAAATATCATATCTTATAATCAATAATCAGCACAGCAAATTATTATATTACAGTTCTCGATACTAAGGAGCAATTCAGATAGTTCAATTTCTTTGCATTATTTTTTCATTGAAAGTTTAATAGAATATTGAGAGATTCTTCTATCTTATTATAAATGTTCATTCCCAATTAAATCTATTTTATATTACTTCATATTCTTCTGTATTTGTTCTCAAACCACTGTTGTTTATCAGGAAGTAGTCTGACATGCAAAGAGCACTGCACTGTTCTCAGTGGACCCAGGGTTAGCAGATAATCAAGATCACAAAAGTACCTCCTCGTGATGCACCCTGGAAACAGAAATACAGCTGCTCATGCTGATTCTGGCTAAACCTTTTGGGGATCATGTCCGTGAATGTGGAGACAGCAGATGGAAAGAGAAGTGACTGCAAAAGAGACAGTCTATATCTCAGACAACACTACACCAACACATGCAGTGCCACTGTTGACATACAGTGATGCTAGTCAGTCCAGTCTGAGCAATGGAGGGGCGGCAAATGAAAACGACACAAGAAAAGTAGATGCATAGTGAGAGACAAAAATATAACATACTGAGTACAATGAGAGGGCAGCACAGTGCCAGAGGGCAGTACAGTGCCAGAGGGCAGCAGCAAGTGCAAATAGGGAAAAACGTTCCAAGGAAATTGGAATTACAAGCTGTTAGCTTGAGACACGCTTCTAGTTACCAGTGCCCCTTATGGGTGGTGATCAAGGCTGCCCGGCAAAGAAAGCAGCCCTGATCCAACTCTACTGTTGAGCTTTCCTATATCAGATACAAGCTCGCAGAGAGAAAGGGTTCAGTACTCGATGGACTCAAGCAAAAATTGGACACAGTAATTTCAGCTCAAGAACAACTTTGCTCCGAAATGCGTGGTGAAACTCAGACATGAAAGAAGAATTCACAATATTGGTGAACGACACTTCGGCTAAGGAGACGAAAGAGCCCTGGTCCAAATCTTCTGTTGAGTTCTTCTTAAGCCTGAATCAGGCTTGTGGATCTTTACAGCCGTTAGTACTGCTACTGGATCCATCAATCTGCACAATATACACTGAGAGCCTCACCTGGCCCCTCTTGTATGCCCCTGGGAGCATGGAGGGGGCTGGGGCTTTCAGTGTGTAGCACACAGATTGATGCATCTGGCAGCAGATCAAGCAACTTTTAAAACTTTTTAAGATGAATGAATAATATTAAAAAGTTGGAATGTCAGCATTTCTCTACTGAAACTCACTGGTACTATATAAGAATCAATGGACAGGGTCACAATATTTAAAAGTTATGTGCAGACACCATTTGTGTATCTCATCAAATTTTTTAATGTGTGTTATGCACAAGACACCATGTATGCGCATCTATCGTGTCGACTCGTCAACAAAACAAAATGGCTAATGCAATCGATGTCTATCTACTCAGCTTGCCAGCTACTGAGAAAGACGTTGTACACTTATTACAAACATGAGGAGTGCTACAACACAACAAGATATGTGGTTAGGGTCATCCAATGATCTTATTGTACAACAATGTTGGACGGATTCAATGGTATTGCAATGTAAGGCGACACCACCACCGCCAAAATGCAAAGGTCGGCATGTGCTTGCAATGCACAATTTATGTAAAAATATGCCATTTCATTTATGGATGGACTTTCAAGATGACAACTGCCGACTGGTGCAAGAAGATTAGCAAGACAACAGTTATTGAATGGAAAGCATTTATGCTTGAAATATGTGTCTACAGTGTGACACAGCTGCCACGAAGACTCTTTAGAGGAGAAGGAATGATTGTCAAGGTAGACGAAAGCCTATCTAATAAAAGAAAGACAATCTCTGGCAGAGTGTTACCTCAACAATGGGTATTTAGTAGCCTATGTCGTGAGACAATGGGCGTTTTATTGCTGCAAATGGAAGATAGAAGTTCTGCTACATTAAGGAAAGCGATTGTTAACAATATTGAGTCTTGATCAATTATATATTCTGATTGTTGGAAAGGATATAAAACTATCAAAATTTGGAGAGTATGCTTCAACCATCTAACAGTGAACCACAGATACAACTTCATGGATCAGGTAACTGGAGCCCATACCCAAATAGTGGAGCGAATGTTTGGAAGTGCGAAGTGGCAAAATAAGAAACACAGTGGAACAACACAGCATCACTTAAACAGCTACAATCCTTTCTATGCCATATTGGAAGAAATGAGCAGATACTGGCCACCCATGTAGCCACCCATCCCTATCAACGCACCAACACCCACACCCATCCATAATATGTCCCCATTAACATCCATCTCTACCCATTGGCTACACTGTTTCACATCCTAAACCCAACACTGAAAGCAGTCCCTGCCCAAATTCTAAACATCTAACCAACCCCTAACAATAAATCCCCCCCCCCCAACACTAAATACGAAGCCTCCCTTCCCAGCAGTAGTAGTGAGGTTCACACTAACAAAGGGACTTAATAAATGTAAATGTTAATGGTAACACTGGTTAGTTACCCCTAACTACACTGATCAGTTCTGTTGAAATGAAATATCCGAATGAAAGTTTGTTCTGGTAAATATGTGTCCACTGATTCTTGTATAGTACCAAAATATATAGCACAAACAATATAGAATAAATATAACTGAGGGTTTCTAAAAGTGTTATATAGGAAAATTTGTTATTAAAAAATGTTTTATAAAGGGATTCCACTGTATTTCTTGCTGGAAAAAGTAGACCAGCCAATCTTGAATTGTCTCTAGATATCTATTAAACCTTAATAAGCGTTAAGTAATTACTTACTTTTTGGAGCTGTTTCTATGAGTGTTGTCTTCCTCTACTGATTGATGTTGGAGACTAGATGATGATTCGTTGGACATTATAGACTTCCACATGGCTGTTTTAGACATCTCTTCAGAAATGTTCAATGTGTCAACATCCGCTTTTACAGTCCAGCTTTCACCAGTAATATTAAAACCAAGAGCTGCCATGGGTATTGAGGTTGTATCCTCAATAAGTGATCTTCGTTGCTGAAGAGTAGAAGTTAAGCATTCAGTAAAAAGAAGTCTTGCTTAAACTTACTATCTTTTTGAAAATTGTACTTACGTATTACACAGGTTTATATAATCGCTTCAATCAGACATGACAGACTATATCTAAAACTAGAGGAAAATGATGTGCACACAAGAAAACATATAAATTACAATATACAAATCATATTCAATGTTTCAACCAAAAGGTCTTTATCAAGATACACACAAAACATCAAAAGACGACAAGTGGAAAAATTATCACAACAAACAAACGTATCCAACGGAAATATGGAAATGAGATGCCAGAAGGTCAGGAAGTACATAAAAAACGTAAATATTTGTGGGAACAAAACAAACAAAAAGATGAGTAAATGACGGAACTAAAAGAATAAAGACAAAGACCACACCAACTCAGTACTAGACAATGTTTAACGCAGTTACCTTGTATTGATTGTCGTATCATTTTGAACAACTAAGATCCATTACAACTTTCCTTTTTTCAATACATGCTCTTTTGCTTGCACTCTCTCTGTTTCTCTCTCTTTCACACACAGATATCTACCATTCCTCATGTCCACAAAATTGCAAAACATGAGTAATTACTTTTGATGATTCATAATATAAATCTTCATCTAAAAATGGTGGTAAAGGGTTTCCTAAAAAATCCTGTTTCTTTATTGGTAGAAAATTGGTATAAAAGAATATTTTTTCTCATTGTTTTTCAGTATACTGTACTTTTTGAGTGCATTTCTGTGAATTTTGCTATTAATTTAGAACTTCTGCATGATATTCTCACTAAAGAACAGTCAGATACACATCTATAGTGTTATTTAATTAATAAATTTGGGGGTTACTGGTATTACAAGTTGTTATAATTTTGAGATGAATAGAAATTTCGGTGAGCAATGTGGTCACTTCTTTGGCTGTCTTTTTATTCACTCTTCTCCTATACATAACTTATAATACAATATTTTGTCATATTAACAATTTAATCATATTATACAATTATTTTGCTTTCATTTGATATATTATGTAGTAGGTTTCCTTGAAAAGTACAAAGCTACTTAGCTTTAACTTGTTGACATTTAGTAGTTTAAAATTCAAAGAAAGAATTATGTTCAAATGAGGAAAATAATTAGGAGGGAAATAGTAAAATCGTAATTTTTTTATTTGTTTAAATAAAAATTTGGATCTCTTATAATGAGGAACAATGCACCTTAGTCAATATGGTTCAGAGCACAAGATGACCAAAATTAATGGAGATTGCGGTTTCTAAAACTGGACTTCTGGGATAAGTAGTGACATCAAATCCATCATTTGTTATTGTAATATCAATATGCATATCATCAGCCTCCCACCCATGTGACAACAAAGCAAAGAATAGGCCCATTGTCATCTTTCCAAGCAAACTGGGGGATGGACTGACAAAATGCCACCTGTGAAAAAAGTCATTGTCATTACATGTTTTGCCTCAGTTTCTTATTTTTGTCTTCTGTCACATGATCCCCATTGATGATGGAGAAATGCAATGCAGTGTGCCTTTTTCTTTTGTGGCAGACTCCTAGATGGTGAGGAATGCTAGGTGTGCATCACCATAGATGGGTTAACAGATCTGACAGAAGAATGATGAACTTTTTGTCCCAGACGCATAGCCTATATTCCACTCCTGCCAGAACATGTTGATCTTGAGATACTGCCACAGTGGAATGCCGCCCTTTGGGGACTAAACATGAATCCATAAACCCCCTTAACAAAACCATGTTTTTGAGACAGCAAACCTTACGCATTTGAGTATCACCTCGGTTACTCAACTGAGGACTTAAGCTTTTGTCAGAAACACTATGAGCTGTTAAGGGCTACCTGCTCACAGCCAAAGGGATTATTTCATCATTAGCATCATCATTATCACCATCATCCTCCACTTGACTCTTAACATCATTGTCACTATATTACTCAATATTACTCACTATATTACATTGTCCTCACTTCTGTACATTGCATTACTGACCAAGCAGTCTTTGAAAGATTAGACAATACTTTCTGATTCTGATTACCGGTAGCTATGCTTCTCACAGTGATGTCAACTTTCTTCAAGTTTTTGTCATCGTTCCATCAGAAGACACCATCACCTCAATAAATTTTACCCTAAATCTGTGCATAAACAGTTTGCTATGACAGACACTGAATGGCTACACCAGTAAGGTAAAGCCCCAGCAAATTAGAGTCAACAAATTATTGTTGATACAATTCAGCTATTATGGGAGTTTAGCTTACTTTGGTCAATTTTGTTAGAGAAAAGTTACACAAACGTATTTGGATTATAATAAGAAATATACAAGTCTATACACCAGGAAAAAATAAAATCCTGCCATTTTCTCATACTCTTAAAAACTAGATTTTAACTTTAAGCATGAAATATTGAAATCGGTGGTCCTTTCCCTGAATGCATGCCTACCACATATTTTGCCTATTTACGGATGTGGGTGAAGTTAGATAGTATGCACACGTTCATTCCCAGTGTGTTATTGCATGCACAGTTGAAATGCTGTCAATGAAATTGCATCATTTGCAGACTATGTAGCCAGAAAAAACAAAATAGCTAATGTAAAAGAAAATTAAATTATGCCACGATTTAATACCATGAATGGATTGTGCATGGGAGGAGAGGTGGTATCCTAGAATTTAGAAGGGTGTAGGTGTAGGGTTAGATCTAATTCTAACCCTAGCATCCCCTCCCCCCCCCCCCAAACTTTAAACATTTTTATTTCAAGGGAGACAGAAGCTGTTTCTTCCTTATCATTTTAAGGTATCGATACGGCAGCCATTTCATTAATAGAAAAGGAAGCGGCAGAGTGATGTCACAAACTACAAAAAAATTAGACAATTATTTAACAATTTGAGTGCTCATGGCATGCATTCAGGAAAAGGACCAAATAAGTTTATACCTCCTCTTGCTTCTTCTCCTCATCTTCCTTCTCTCTTCTGTGAATCTCAGGCATAATGTCATCTAACCACTTTAGCTCTTGCTGAGTGAAGATCTTATCCATTCCCTTTCTGACAAAGCACATGGCAAGCACCTGAAGTAAGCATTAATAATTAATCATATTAGATAAATAATTTGTATATGCTAAATGAAGATGACTAAAAATCCAATCTTGTCATAGAATCTCCTGCTACATTTGGGACATGTATGATCAGAATTGGGCATCTGTGTGTTTGTTGTTCTGTTTTTACAGGCAGCGTGTTCTTCTATGTGCCTCTAAGATTTGGTGTTTCTCTATGATGTTACTTTTGCTGGAATTATGATGTTATTTTTTCTGTGCCACTTTGTGCCACTGTACTGACAGTGTCCTTTGATAGAGTCCTTGAAGCATTTCTTATATCCAATGGCCAGCTATTTTGCTTTAAGGAGTTCACCATACTTCAGATGTTTTGTGATGCATTTTTCAGGCATACATACAACATGTATGGCACATCTTCAACCTTCTTCTGCATTGTATGAATGCTTTAAACACTGCTATAGTGAGGAATTCAGTATCAGGTACTTTACCTTGCCACTTTACCCTGAGAAATATTTTCAAGAATGGTGAAACTTAGTGAACAACTCAATTGTCCAGAGCATTACATGGATTTAGTGCCCTTGTCATGCTGGGGTCAGAGGAAATGAGAGAGCCGACTTATTGGCAAGCAATGCAGTGATAGACGGCACAATGCTGAGAAGAGATAAAGCAGACGTGATCAAGCAGTAATAAACTCATTTCAAGATGAAGATGATGTCACAAAGACTGAGAAAGTACACATACAGAGAATGTTAGAAATGGGAGTATCTAGAGGGGAGAGGAGGGTAGGAAAAGTAAATCTTTTGGAAGGCCCCGAAGATCACGCAACCAATACCGGACTGGGACTCTGTGTCTGCATACATTGAGATGGCTGCTGGAATGGAGAGCAGAGCACTTATAGGAATGTCTCACATGCTGTGAAGCTAGTTTCTAATCAAGAATCGAGAAGTTTTTTAATATTTACTCCATCTCTTTTATCGGAGAAGTATGCTGTCTGCTAAGAGTACCAATAATAGCATATAATTCAATAGACTCAAATAATATTCCATAGATGCGTCTAAAAATGCACATTTAAATAAGTCACAATGGCCAATATTGAATCATCAACTGTGAGAATACAAGACAAATCTGTGTAACCACTATAACAATCAATACAAGGTAACTGCGTGAAACGTAACAACAATTAGACTTATGTATAACACAGGTTTATATATCGCTTCAACTATAACCTACTAGTTTTAGCTATAGTCTGTCGTGTCTCATTGAAGCGATATATAAATCTGTGTTTTACGTAAGTCTAATTGTAACCACTATACCACACAGGTCCTCACTTGCATTTTAAGCATGGAAAATGAACAGTTAAATAGGAACAAATTAGTATATTTCTTGTAAATCAGATATAATTGGCTATGGTTAGCTTGCTGATGTTCTACAAAACTTCATAAAATATTATGATAATTAATTGCTTGTTTTATTTGTGTTCAAAGATGAAAAAAAAAGAAGCACATATTTGTTTAATTTGTTAGAAATGCCTGATTAAAACTGCTCACCATGACAGGAAAGGCAATGGAGATAGCCTTGACTGACTTTATAACCCACAGCACTGACAGGCACAACACCTGTATAGCTGTAAACATGTGTACTCTGTTAGTTCTGACATGTCGAAGGTACATAAAATCTGGTTGATACTTCGGGGGCATCAGTAATATCATGATGCGATCAATCAGCTGCATGCCTCTCAGTGAGGAGATACCCATGTATAGAAAAACACCAAACAGCACTGGCATAGGAATAAACTGCAAAGAAAATCAACAATATTATAAAACATTATCAACTAATATTATAAAATATTATCAACAATAAAATTCATAATAATAAGAAATACTACAATAAAAATTATTACCAAATTGTTAAAGATAATTAAATCATAAAATTAAGTATTTGGATGAACAAAGTACTTGGGAAAGTACATGTGCAAGTATATGGGAAGTACTTGCACAAAATAGAGTTATATATTACTCTACAGTCAAAAAGGTGAAGCATCTTGTGAAAAAAGAAGTGCAGCAAGCTCAACACTGGAAAGTAACGCGTAGACCATAAAAACCAACTAAAGTGGTCATCCCATGCCCGAACTGTCCACAGACATTTGTGGACAGAATAGGTCTTATTAGCCATCTATGAACTCATAGTCATAGACAGATCTCTAACTAAATTTTTAAAAGCGAATGTAACAAATGGTCATCATCACTTGTGATGGACGAACAACAAAGAATTAATTTGACCCAGAAGCCATTCTAAAGTCAGATGTGTCAGGCCAAAAGGTGCAGATATAGCAGCACAGTTGTAAGCCATGACAAAACATATCCTATTCTTTGGACTTCATCCGGCTAATCTGCAGGAGTTTAAGAATGATCGTAGAAGAAGAAGTCTTTGGTACACAAAAATCAATAATATTTACCTTAAGGATGGAGGTCAACAAAACTGATATACCAATAAATAGGAATATCAGTGTACCTGTTACTCTCTGCTCTCTGGAGGTAAGAAAAGAAAATGTACATTAGTATGCAATATTCGAAATATTAATATAACTTCTCAAAAACTATTTAACGTTTTTATTGTATGTGCATGAACTGATAACTCATTGCTTCAGTTAGAACCCTAGGTGATCAATGCACTTCAGAATATGTAATAGTATGCATGCTGATGCTTCTACATCATGATCACTGTGTCCTGTCATACTTGTGTCATAATTAACATTTAGTTCCCTCATTCACAGCAGATATGCAACATAAATGACAGTGTTCACATACAACATGGGATTACTGAGCAATTTCAGTATATCAGTATCCATCTCTAATTCTCGGACTATAAATGCCTTAACGTAAGACTTTTTGGCCTACCAAAGTCAACCAAGGCTGGATTAAATTATCAATAAATCTATAGCTGTATTCCATAGTATCATAAATATATATTACGTAAATCATAATAGTAAAGTATATACAAGCCTCACCAAAGAGAAGCTGTTTCATCCACCATATTAGAGGTGAGTTATTTAAATGTTTAAGTAAATATTGCACATAATTTTTATGGCCCGCAAATGATATTATAAATTTACAAATGACACACAAATGATATTCTGGTTCATGTTAAGCAGATGTGGCCTATATTTTTATGGAACTAAATATAACCTCATAAAAATGTAACCAGAATTACTGTATGAAACTCATTAGGAGATAAGCAGTGTTAATAAAAACATTACGTTTATTGTGTCCTTTTATTCGAGCACAGTTGAGGGATGTAACTTGGAGGGGAGACAGCGCATTTTAGTTTTTTGGGAATGGGGAGGGTTAGTTTATTGTTGGGGGGAGGTGGTGGTGTCATGGCCCGGGAGGAGGAGAAAGTTAGATTTTTAGTTCTTGAGGGGGGATGGTTAGTTGTTGGGAGAGGGGCTTACATGCGTGTGCTGGTGGGGTCGACTTCTATTGCATTTCCACTGTATACGTCCATCATAATAGTAATATAAGATCAATAGGTGACTGTAAGTGTATATCTTTCTCAATGTAGCAGTCCTCAAGTCTGTAACAAATGTACAGCATCTTTTTCTGCAACTAGCAAGCTCAATAAACAGAACTTTGTGAAAGCATTAGCCATGTTGGTTTAGCATTGTGTCAACTGCTAATGATGTGAGATTTCTTTGACAACATGAAAGATGCACAAACTATAACGAAATTGAATGGTTGTGCGCATAACATAACAAAAGTTGGAATGTTATCATGTGATTAGGCCACATTTGCCTAACATGTACCAATATTATACATTTACAAATGACCTAGGAATGATATTATAAATTTACAAATGGCCCATGAATGATATTATAAATTTACAAATGACCCACGAATGATATGATATCACTATTCCTGGCTATTTCTCTATCAAGTGATCTCAGTGGTCTGTATATTGCCACTTCTCTGACATATCTGATATCATCTCTTCAAAGTGGTTTTTTTCCCCCCATCTGTGTTAGCTACAAAAAACGCTCATAAATGTACACAACACTATCATGTAGTACCCATATAGAAACTGCTCTATTTGATGCAACCTACCTGACTCCCAGAAACTTGGGTCTCTCACCAGGGGCTGAACACTGGGACTCAATTTTCAAGCTGTTCACATGGTTTATGGATAGAACTGTTGCAGCAACAAACCAGGGCAAGCCCAGAAAAGAGCAAGTGACTATTAGAACAGCTACAATAAATAGATCCAAGTGATAGCCTGATCCTTTCTGAAATAACATGTGCAGACAAGTTAATAATTTGATTCACAAATTATGGATGTGTCAGCAACAATATCATGCATGTGGTTGCGTCTGTGAGACTAAAAAATGGCCCACTAGACAAACCACCCATGCAACAGAAAACCTTAGTAGATGGCATGCAGTTATATTGAGGTTATCTTCTTAGAGAAGCTTCATGGCGCGTCATCTATACAATTATGCATCTCATGCTTTTATTTTGCTGTTGAAATGTGTTTTATGCATTGTTATTTTTATTTATGTATTTATGTATGCACCCTCTGTAGTTGGGAGGGAGCCAGAGATGTACTATGCAGCACTGGGGAGGAGGAAACTGACAGCACTGTTTTTTCCTATGGCTGATGCCCATCATAGAGGCACAGTGGCTCAGTATGTGACAATCCTTTTGACTTGAACATTTGGTTGCATGTCTGGAGCAATAGAGAAGTTTGGCATAACCAGTAGTCAATTGGTGGTGGGGAATGGACACAGTGAACCCTACATTGGCTACAGTGGCTAGGAGCAGTGCATAGGTTGAAACCTACCTTCTTGGTAGTGTGATAGTTATTCTCTGACTCTGGCACGGGTGGGCCAAAAATCCACAGACTTCCCAGCAATATGCCATTTTAATGGCATTGGGTCAAAGGGCATGAGCCTATGGACCACTGGAACAGCAACCAACTAGCAATAACATCTTAACAAATATAATATTAACAAAGACAAATCACCAAAAAAATTATATTGGTTAATCATTACTGAATATTTAGCACAAAATTAACAGATTAAAAAAAAAGTGATTTACTGAAGGAATAAGCAAATCAAAACATCATGGCAACTTTTATAAGAAGACATAATTACATCAGCTTTGTACTTAAAATATATGATAACAGACTTCCTAGACATATGCATGATATGATAACACACTCCCTAGACAAACCTTCATATACAAGACAGAGGGTAAAACAAAAGTAATGTGACCAAAGGAAACTTTTTGCAGAACAAGAAACAGTTGATAATAATCAAGATCTTATGATTGAAACATTGAAAATTTCTAGTATATTGTTATTTGTATGGTTTCATACCTATACCACAAAGTGCTAAAGTCTGTTAGTCATTGTGAGAATACAATAACTTGTGTTCTTCGTAAACAAAAAAACAGAGACAGCTCAATATAGGATGTAATACAGAAGAACAGCAATTTGCAATGAGGTGCTCAACATGGAGAAAAATTACTACTGCCCTATGTGTTATATTTGGCCTAAAAGGAATTAATTATCTCATCAAAAGTGAATGCAAACAAAGAACAGCAAACACAAAAGTAGACATGGTTGTATGAAAGAAGGTTTCAGCAATAAACAGGATGAAATATTGTCACAATTAGATGAAAGTGTTTCATTTTGTATGTGCAAAATAGGAAAACATTCAGAAAATGTCATAAATGAGTTTGTATCAAGTGAGCCCCTAACAAATTCTTAAGTCAGACCCCAATTTATATTTGATATTGTACGCAACAGAGAGGAGTAAACCTAGGAAATAGATATGATTTTTAAGTATAAATAATCAAACTGTCAGAGAATATCTGGCAAGGTGGAGAGTGTCACAGTAACAAAACTAAAAAGCAGTAACAACTATGAAAATGTGTAACAACTATAACAATGTACTATTCCTATTGGTAACTAACATAACTAAAAGCAGTAAACTAATGTCAATGAGAAATAATAAAATAAAAGAGAAATGACAATTTTTCACATATACAAGAAATACAAGACCTGACACTTGTATATGCCATATAGGCCTATAATTTTTTTTACAATCTCCACTATCACTGCAGTCCTTCACCTGTGTGTTACTAGGGTCAAAAAGGAAATCAAAGATTAGTAATATTGCCACTTGTCATATATGTACTAAGAGGTGGCTAGTTTTGGTGTGTTTTTCCACTCAAGCATTTTTGCTGTGATAAAGCTTTCTGATTACACATGGACTGCTGAGAGCAAATTCATTCTTTTATCTGCAACTTGTCTGAAACTGAAAATCATAGAATTTTGCTTTCTGAAGTAGAAGACTGTCCGGCTTGTGGTATTCCACCAAACAGCCACACCAAATAAAGCAGTCATCTGGGACAATCAAGTTCTCATGAAAACTTTCTCCCCAAAAATTGCCAGAGAAAATTAATATAAAGCTGAAAGTAAAATATTCCTACCTGGTAAAGTGGAACAGTAGTCACAATTCTTCCCTTTTTTAGTAGTTCTATCCTCATTATCTGTACAGTTTGCACGTATTCTCTAGATTTATCAAATATGTTTGAAAGTGAATGGAAAAAATTGATGTTGCTTACCTTTAGTTTATTTTCTTTTCTGTTGACAATGACAGCTGTAATCTGCTGATCCATAAAGATCAATATAGTACAGAGAAGTGCAGGAATTAGGGCAGCGATCGTTGTCCACCATGGATTATAGCCAAAGGGAATGATCAACCAATTACGATTTGGGTTGGTTGGCTACAATGTAAAATAATAGAAAGGCTGTATTGAGAAACAAAAATTTAGAAATTCTTTTATATCACTTTGTTTGCTTGACAGAAGATTAATTAATTCATCCTATACTTACCAAGGAGACAAATAATTGTTGATAAAGTTAGGTTCGTGCATCTAATTTTAGATAGAGCAAAGCTTAAGTCAGATACCTTATCAACAATAGTCATATATAGAACGGGAGCACTAGCGGCGGAAGAATTCAGACAAGATACTGCAAGACAGAAGCGGACACGTAGAAAAGAAAAAACATCTCAACCTCACACAGATACCTTCTATTGTTGTCAATTCTGTAAAATGACATTTTGTGCATGCATTGGACTTGCTAGTCATTTAAAAACGCACTATTAACTTTATTGTTTTATTATTTATTGTTATTATTATTCTGGTTGAGTTTTTGGTCATCGTCGATCACGACGGACGAACATCATCATCATCATATAGTAAAATATTGTTTCCTCTTACTAAGATTGATATTACATAGTGCAGAATGGAGAGAAATGTTCTGAAGCAAAAAAAAAAACAAACAAACAAAACCAGGAAAAATAACAGTAAGAGAAGAAGGCTCAGTATTTCTGCATTAAAATAAACAGCTTTGAAGTTATAAAACAGTTGAGAAAACAAAGTCTGCCTGCAATATGAAGTAGATATTTCTTAACACTTTCATTGTTGAAATCAGATCAAATAATTGTACACCTTTAACGAAAGCATTCATCAGCTCACCAATGAAAATTAAACTGCATCCAAGGAAAAACACAAAATGTTCTCATGACCAATATTTTCTCAAGGATTATTCTTCTGTAATTAATTGCTATGTATTTAGTTCAAAATTGGTTATGAATTGTACAGATCAGTTTGTTTAGGTCATTTCTGATGGCACAAACTGATCTCGCATAACAAATATTTGGTTTCAGTGCTCAATATCCCCAAAGCTTGACTTACATAAATTTTTCTGTTTGCCAGATTGTCTAAATTTCAAAATTCCATTTACAAATTGTGCCGACTATTAAGAAAATGTAACCTAATTAGGTCTAGTATATAGGTCACATCAGGCCTATATAGCCTGTAGACCTGAAAAAGGTCCTCATCATTACTACACCTACATCCTTGCAGACTGCTCAAACTATAGGTCTAATCCAGGGTAAGACTTTAGTGATGACATGTTGCCCATGGCATACATCTCCTATGAGTGAGAGGTTTCTTCTCAAAAGATTAACTCTTTCAACACATAATTATACCCGGTGTTTGGACATAATTAATTTTAGGCTAACTTTTTGGACCGCAAAATGATTCAAGTGCAAGCTTCCTGAAGACATAGTATTACCTATGGAAAGTCATATAAGGTATCAAAAGAAAGATAATTGAATGTGAAATTCATATACAACATAAAAATATAAGAATTGTAAAAACAATAATAATTGTCATTTATGAACCAAATAAGGCCAATTTGGAGGGTATAAATGGAGTCCCATTATAACAGGCTTACGTCCTTAAAGGGTGCCTGCTCTGTCCCGTTATAACGGGCTTACATATGAATTGAGTTAAATATTACTGAGCGTGAGGATTTCTAGTATAAAATAAAGTTCTTTAGAAATCACTTTACCCTGCACATAGGAAGTGGAATATAACAGTGTGCTTTTCTTATGGATCTAAACGAAATATAAGTATTAAATCCATAAGGTAAAGGACTTTAATCTTGAGATGTGGCACTGACCACTACCACAAAGGTCCTGGGTTGGTTTCATCTCTGAGAGAAATTAAGAAAATAATTAGAAATGACTCATGTCCATAGACAATTGCATGCAAACATCTAGTCATATTGGAGACAATCTTGATGATATAATGTACATGTCACATATAGTTTTGAACAGGTTACATCATATGAGCAGGTTATAATTCAGCTTCTAGGCATATTGTGCAACAGATACAAAACCATAAATTGAGACAAATGAAACATCATTGTACAACTCACACATGCAGCCAAAAAGATG
Source organism: Meghimatium bilineatum (assembly GCA_034231615.1). NCBI lineage: Eukaryota > Metazoa > Mollusca > Gastropoda > Stylommatophora > Philomycidae > Meghimatium > Meghimatium bilineatum. Next base: position 52,915,346 of record CM067305.1, read on the forward strand.
ATGCTATCTACAGAATTGGAAGAGAGGAGCAAACAATTATTTTTAGATTGAGAACAGACCCAAGTAGCACATATATGAACAGTTTGGAGTTCCTGACACTGATATAGCCCTATGGACAATCTCCAGAAAACACAAAACATATTTTACAGAACTGCCCACTGTATAAAACCACAAGAAGAAAACTATAGCCATCTTAAACAGCTCTGATAGACAAGCTCTATGGCTCTGTCTCTGGGCTGGTGACCACAGTCCAGTTAATTGGTGATATCCATATCAGCATATGACTATGACTAGAGAATGAACAAGAAGAAGAAACATCATTATACACAAAAATACTAAATCGAAGATCTCAACTTGCAGTTATGCATAGTATTCATGATCTACTGTTGACGTGTATTTGAAAAAAAAAAAGAAACATAGTACCAGCAGTTATTGGTCAAAAGTACAGTGCTTTATCTTTCTATCTTTTATGTGTGATGACTCCACCATAATTCTGGATAAACAGTGTCATTTTCTGGAATTCCCCTTTGGTATTATACATCTTTGTTTGCAAGGCTGAACAGATGTGTCAATATTTCTCTAAATTGTGCATTCTGAGGACAGTTCTGTAGGATATGCTGAAAAGTCTGCTCATCTGTTCCACCAGAGTACAGTATTGTTTTATCTAACGTTTAAATACATTTTCTTTAAATTAATGAGTCCCCATATTTTCAAAGTGAATAAATTTCTAGAGAAAATACTATAATTAATATACAAAACGTTTGTTCACTAGCCACAAGACTTAAGGAGGCATGCACAAGTACATACTTACAGCAAAAGTTTCTGGTACATTCAGCTTGGGAGTATGAATGCCGACCAAAAAATCTAACAGCACCATACTCAGAATTGCAATGAGAACAGCAAAGTCACTCATAAGTCCTCTAACCTGTAGATAAATTACATAATAGATAATAGTTATGTTGAAAATTCTGACATTCGTGTTACAAATTGTCTTAAATATTTTACTAACCTAAAAACAGGACAGTTTATAAAGAAAATATTCTATGTTCTAATAAAGTACAATCCAAAAGTTTGGAATATTCATTAAATCTTTCATATTATTATGCAATCTACTATATTCAAGGGTGTTACCTAGTTGCACAACTAATATCTATAGTTACATAGATCAGTGGTTTTTAACCCTCTTTTGTCTGTGGCCCCCTTTGGAGTAAATATTTTTTTTTTCCATGGTCTCACTGAAACTAAATAAATTCTTGTAAACTTTCTCTGAAACAAGAAATGTTATTCAATGGTATCCAAATAGTTGCCTTTCTGTGACCCACCTCCAATAGGTCTGTGGACATCTAATTTAAAATTATGTTATTTACGTCATGGTCCTCAGCAAACATTGAAGTCAATATGGGGCCACATTGACCAGCATTGAGAACTTCTGACATAGATGATCATGTTACATGTCTGTTAACCTGTAAGGTTGTGCTTCACAATGAAATCTTTTCATACATATCTGGTAATTAACCCTTAAATCACTGATTTAACCTTGTTTCAAAACATTTGTAATGATGTCCTTTCTGGCAAAGTAGATGTAAGGCTATAGGTCTATAATAGATTTTCTGAGTTGAAATTCATCATTAGAAATATATACAGCACGCCCATATGTTGCTGCGGCCTGAAATGGAAGCAAAGAATAGCAACACTGTTTACCTTCCATGCATGTCGTAAAAGGCAACTAAGGAGGTTATGAGATGGAGTTGGCTGTCCCATCCCATATAGGGTCAGGGACCCAAAGCCATGCTGAAGCCGGATGTGTCAGGCCGAAAGGCACAGATATTGCAGCAATGCTGTAAACCATGACACAACGCATTCCATTCTCCGGACTACATCCTGCTAATTTGCAGGAGTTTGAGAACGAAAGCAGAAGAAGAAGAAGATATACAGCATATTTAATGGTTCATGTTTGCTTAACGGGACTACCATTCCAACGTTTCATACAATTTTCGCCGATCCAAAATTTTGTGATGTCACTTACTGCCCACTTAGTTCTATTTGCAAAATTAGTCCATAAGTTTCTTAAGCCTGCTGCAACAGATAGAGATGTAGTATGTTATCAGCATGATAACAGATCACATACTGGATGAACAAAAATAACATCACTTACTGGATGAACAAAAATAACATCAATTACTAGATCAGCAAAAATAACATCACTTACTGGATGAACAAAAATAACATCAATTACTAGATCAGCAAAAAAACATCACTTACTGGATGAACACAAATAACATCACTTACTGGATGAACAAAAATAACATCAATTACTGGATGAACAAAAATAACATCACTTACTGGATGAACAAAAATAACATCAATTACTAGATCAGCAAAAATAACATCACTTACTGGATGAACAAAAATAACATCAATTACTAGATCAGCAAAAAAACATCACTTACTGGATGAACACAAATAACATCACTTACTGGATGAACAAAAATAACATCAATTACTGGATGAACAAAAATAACATCAATTACTAGATCAGCAAAAAAACATCACTTACTGGATGAACAAAAATAACATCACTTACTGGATGAACACAAATAACATCACTTACTGGATGAACAAAAATAACATCAATTACTGGATGAACAAAAATAACATCAATTACTGGATGAACAAAAATAACATCAATTACTAGATCAGAAAAAATAACATCACTTACTGGATGAACAAAAATAACATCAATTACTAGATCAGCAATAATAACATCACTTACTGGATGAACAAAAATAACATCACTTACTGGATGAACAAAAATAACATCAATTACTGGATGAACAAAAATAACATCAATTACTGGATGAACAAAAATAACATCAATTACTAGATCAGAAAAAATAACATCAATTACTAGATCAGCAAAAATAACATCAATTACTGGATGAACACAAATAACATCACTTACTGGATGAACAAAAATAACATCAATTACTGGATGAACAAAAATAACATCAATTACTGGATGAACAAAAATAACATCAATTACTAGATCAGAAAAAATAACATCACTTACTGGATGAACAAAAATAACATCAATTACTAGATCAGCAAAAAAACATCACTTACTGGATGAACACAAATAACATCACTTACTGGATGAACAAAAATAACATCAATTACTGGATGAACAAAAATAACATCAATTACTGGATGAACAAAAATAACATCAATTACTAGATCAGCAAAAATAACATCAATTACTGGATGAACACAAATAACATCACTTACTGGATGAACAAAAATAACATCAATTACTGGATGAACAAAAATAACATCAATTACTGGATGAACAAAAATAACATCAATTACTAGATCAGAAAAAATAACATCACTTACTGGATGAACAAAAATAACATCACTTACTGGATGAACAAAAATAACATCACTTACTGGATGAACAAAAATAACATCAATTACTGGATGAACAAAAATAACATCACTTACTGGATGAAAACAAATAACATCACTTACTGGATGAAAACAAATAACATCACTTACTGGATGAAAACAAATAACATCACTTACTGGATGAAAACAAATAACATCACTTACTGGATGAAAACAAATAACATCACTTACTGGATGAAAACAAATAACATCACTTACTGGATGTACATAAATAACATTAGATACTTTACGAGCACAAATAACATCACTTACTGGATGAACACAAATAACATCACTTACTGGATGAACAAAAATAACATCACTTACTGGATGAAAACAAATAACATCACTTACTGGATGAAAACAAATAACATCACTTACTGGATGAAAACAAATAACATCACTTACTGGATGTACATAAATAACATTAGATACTTTACGAGCACAAATAACATCACTTACTGGACCAGCACAAATAATAGTGTCATGCTCAACTTACCACTGTTGGAAAGAATGCAGCATTTCTGGATAGCTTGAGAGACATTGCCAATGTAAACGTACCAAGAAACAACAGGCAAGAGAAAAAAAACACATCTGGAACATAGAAGGGTGTTTTACATCCAGTGCCAACAAGCTTTCCTTCTTCACTCAAGCACATTTTACGATTCTCCTTTGTAGATGCATCATACATACTGAAATTTTGGTAGGTCCCATTCTGTATGGATTCGTTGAATGGCAAGAATTTGCCATATAAGTTGGTAAAATTGCCAGTAATGAAGCAGGTACAGTTGTAGTCAAGAATATCATCAGGATGCAAGTTAGCAGGATCATCTGATGCTATTTTGGTCACCTAAATTTCAATAATAAAAGTATGTCAATAATAAATTTGTATCTATAAATAATACATGTCAAAATTCATTAAGGAAGCAGCAAACAAAAGATAGAAGTTGTCAATGTTTCACAACCTTTATTTTTACAATGCACCATCTAAGTCTTTTAAAAAATTCTATTCATCCCCCCACCCCCATGTCAGATATACATATTTTTTTATATAAAAAAAAATTTAGTTATTCCCAAAATGAAGCCTAATTCGAATTGCTTGCTGAACAATAAAATTGTCCACCTGTGGGGCGTGGAATCCACGTTGGAAAACACTGGACTATATGATATCTTAGTTGTATATACAATTTGTTTATACAGTAGGATCACTTATGAACATTCAAATATACAAGAGAGAATTACATCATACAGTATCACACAAGAAATTACTAGCAAATTATATTGACATCTCATTTACATATTTGTCTATCTATATATCCATTTAACGTATTTTCTCTGCTTTTGCTGTAAGGTATCACAGGATTAAATGGCAATCAGTTTCTGGCTATGGTACATTTGGTTGAATTCTTCTTCTTCTTCTTCTGCGTTTTCTCTCATATAACCACAATGAATATATGGTGTGATTTCCGTCACGGAGCGTGAAGTACGCTGTGTTGCAAGTTCCACAGTAGAACTGTGTTATTTGCACCTCGGTTGGTCACTCTGTGATCTGGACATCCGAGGTCCAGCACATCCGTTTTCACCATGCCTTTAATTCAGGTAGGCTTCTCTAGTCCATGACAGTCTGTCTATCTGTCGCCGGGCATGTGGGTGTGTAGTGCCTTTTCGTCGAGATGATTGTCGTTCATGTCTATCTCGCACGACGTGCTCCACTGTCTATGAACTCGCCTCGTGTAATTGGATGACCTGAGCCTGTGCCCATCAGGTACTGAACCGTTTCTCATCTGCGAGCCTGGTTCCATATGAAGAAGAACTCAACAGAAGAGTTGGACCTGACTCTTTCGCCTTCTTCTCAGATATCTGTGAACCCCTTGCCCAAGTTTGAGTCTCAGTCCACACATTTGAGAGCAAGGCATTCTTGAGCTGAGCGACCTTGTCCCAATAGCGCTGTAGCCCATTGAGTGCTGAATCCTTTCTCTCTGAAAGTGTATTTCCAGTATAGGAAAGCTTGACAATAGAGTTGGGCCAGGGCTAAAATCATTGTCTTTTTTATGCCTGAGTCTATCGGGTACGGAACCCTTTCTCTTCGCGAGCATGTTTCCAGTATAGGAAGGCTCAACATTAGAGTAGGGCCAGGTCTTCTTGCTTTGCTAGATGCTCATGAATGGGTCTGGGTCTCTGCCTATAAGGAGAACAGGTAACTAGAAGCTCATCTTGAGCTAACAGAGCTTACAGTTTCCATTTCCTTGGAACATTTTCACTTTCTATTTGCAGATGGCACTGCCCTCTGGCACTGTTCTGCCCTTTCATTGTACTCAGTATGAAATATATTCGTCTATCACCATGCATCTACGTTTTCGTGCCTTTTTTCATTGGCCACCCCTTCAATGTTGAGACTGGACTGACTAGTGTCACTGTATGTCGACAGTGCCATTGCATGTGGTGATGCTGGTGGTGTCAGAGATTTTGACTGTCTCTTGTGCAGTCAAATTTTTTTCCATCTGCTACCTCCACATTCTCAGACATGATCCCCAAATGGTTTAGCCAGAATCAGCACGAGCTGCTGTATTTCTGTTTCCAGGGTGCACCGCGAGGAGGTACATTTTGGATCATGATTATCTGCTAACCCTGGGTCCACCAAGAGCATTGCGTTCCCTTTGCACCTCATTTGGTTAAATAATATGCAGTAATATTGTGAGCAGCTCTGTGGCTGCATGGCGCAGAGTTCATCTGTGATAGCCAAGTTACCGGATTCAAATAATGCTACAGGCAATTGTTCTTCCAGATCTGTCAGAAAGCAATGGCTATGTAATGAATGTATTTATATTGCCTCAAAAATCCCTACAGTCAAAAGATGCTGGGTTTATGGCTAAATCCTGAATAGGATATGCTACTAATTCTTCTTCTTTCTTCTTCAGCGTTCATTCTCAAACTCCCACCAGATTTCTCTTGTAGCAGGACAATTGTCCTACTAGATTTTCAGCAGGATTTAGTCCAGAGAATGGAAATGTGTTGTGTCGCCGTTTTATTTGCGCCAATGGCCCGACAAATCTATTTTCGGTGGTTGCTACCAATTTACAATGTTAGAATGTTGGTAACTCCTTTAATATTCCTTTTTCTTGATCTTTCTTGCATCTTTCTGTTTCCATTCTCATGTTGTATCCTCTTACTGCTAACCAGTATAGGTTAATTCTCATTAAACGGTTGAAACATTTCATTCTCTGTTTTTTCAATATATTTGACCCACAGATTTTGTTCCAACAGTTGTTGTAATCTTTTCATTCCTCACATGTTCTCTTCTTGCTCTGTTTGCCACTTTTATTAGACATCTTATTTCACACATAGTAATCATTATTTTTTATTCTTTAGTTCATGGAGAGACAATTACAGGCTTTTGAATACAAATGTTACAGATGAATTCTACGAATTTCTATAGAGAGCATAAGACAAATGTGTAGGTACAAAATAAAATGTATGCAGGTTTACAAGAATCATTGCTTTCAATAGTGAAACAACAAAAACTAGCATGGTTTGGACATGTATGCAGACATGATTCCTTGTCAAAAAAATACTGCAGGGAACCGCTGAGGCAGGGGGGGGGGGAGAAGATGCAGAGGAAGACAAATAAAGACATGGACAGACAACATCAAGGAATGGATAGGATAAGATTTTTCTCACTTATCCACATTGTTGAAGATAGAAATCACTGGAGGACTCTGAGTACTGAAACATCCAATGTGGTTCCCCTATGACCGTGATGGGTTATGGGTTTATAGATAGACAGATAGATTCTTTAGTTAGTATCCATGTCTGACAATGATAACACAATGTTGGTATGAAGATTGAATTTAGGATTTGCTTTTTGGTTACATCATGATAGATGTGTTTTTCAAAATTGGTGTAAGTTCATAATTTGCATAGTTAGTTTTTTGAATTCTTGTCTCAATCTCTGTCCATTCTTCTGTCATCTGCAAAAATGCTCCTAAGATATTTAAATTCCTGCACTTGTTTCAGTAGTTGATCATTTATCTTTATGTTGACTGTATTGGGTTCTCTGTCGATAGACACTACTTATGTTTTTCTGTATCGATCATCTTTTTGCGATTTTTCAAATTTTCTCCATTTTTTGCATAATATCTAAAAGAGCATTATTATTTTACATATTTATGAAAGTTCATATATAACAGTAGCTTTTATTTGAGTGTTGTTGTTTACCTGAATTTTACCAATTTAATTGACATTTTAACATGGTTACTGAAGTTAATTTGTGAACAGTTAGCAAACCATGAATAACTACAATACTTCTTCTTCTGTGTTTGTTCTCAAACTCCTGCAGATTATCAGGATGTAGTCTGGAGAATGGAATGTTCTGTGCCATAATTTCTAGCTTACTGCGATATCTGCGACTTTTGGCCTGACACATTTGACTTCAGCTATCTTCTCAATAACTTTAACCCTATATGAGATGGGACAGCCAACTCCATTCAAAAACCTCCCTAGTTGCTTCTTACAGTATGCATGAAAGGTAATTAGTGTTGCTATTCTTTGCTCCCCCTTTTGGGCTCCAACAACACAAAGATGGACATTTAATACTAAATTCTACCAACTGCATCCTACAAGCATCATCTATTGCAGTGTCCAAGTCTAGCAGGCACTCACTAAGCGATTTCCTTATTTATTTTAAATTTATAGATTACAGGTGCATTTGATTCATTTTGGTGTTAAATTATTAAAATAATAATGTTGAATTTAAATATCAACAAAATTAAACCTTCTGTACAGCCTCCACAATGAATATAAGAGATATTAGGGCTGCAAAACTCTCCTCTGTGAAACGTGTAATGTACCGGACCAAAGCACTCAGATCAAAAGCCACCATAATAAACAATATAACCCCAGTCCATATACCAATCCACAGTCTCATCTCCAGGTAGTTGAGACCATTTTCCCTGAAGTGAATAAAAGTAAAATTTGATTGAATAAGAGTAAATAAATACTATAGCAAGTGGATCCCCAAAAGTTATTGGCTCAGAGAAACTATTTCATTGTGAAAAGAAACAAAGCAGGCCAATATATAATATCTCCTAAACCAGCATTTCCCAAATTTTCCCTGTTTACACCTTCCCTTTGGATTTTTTATAAAGACATTCAGCCCTCCAACCATTTTTAGACCCTAATTTAACCCTATCCCACTTTAAGCCACCTTGTAGGAAAAACCTACAAGTAATTGTTAAACGATTGACAGCCTTGTATGTCTTGATATTTTTATACAATTTCTACTTTTTTCATGAACACTATTTTCATTAAAATACAGGATTAACATATAATAAAGTAATGAAACTGTTAATTTCAATTAAGGAAATAATACACACTTGGAAAATGTTATTGTTAAGGATTGAACAATTTTAAATGTATAATTCTCTTAATGTTTGGTCTCACTATAAACAAGGCAAGCAGAGAATGCTTTCAAAGTCAAAACTCATCAATGTTTTGTTTTTTTATAGCTCTGTAAAATCCCAACTCACATAAATTTGTATTTGGAACAATCCATCATTTCTTTTATTATTACTTAAATGTAGTTTTTGAAACATGCTTATATTTTTAACCCAAACACAATCATGCCTTCAATGAACTAACTTCTCAAAGTGCACCCCTACAACTGGAGATCATCTCTAGTCTACATAGGAATACTTGCCCCAGTTTTGGAAACTCTGCATTAGAAAATAGATTTACATGAAGGAAAAACAAAAATGCACTACTTTTTAGAGTATTTCACTTAAAACTTTATTTTATAAATTACCAACAAGATATCTTGTGCAAACACTCACTAATTATTCTATTGCTGCTGAATTTATATTCATTCTAAGTATTAGAAAATGTAATGATTACAAAGTCAATCTATTTCATATCTATTAGAGCTATTATAATATCTGAATGCCTGTGTACCCAGACAGATCAGCAATAAAAGCTACAAATGGTGGCAGCGGAATTTCCCTTTTTTTCCCTGATGAAATCACATACAAACAATCCATTGCCACTGAAACAAAATATATGAAATTCAGACTAAGACAACTGCCATAATCAGAACTGATTAAATATTCAACAATCAATAGTCCATAATAGAAATATACTATTCACTGTTTCAAAATTAGTTTAGTATCACAAGGCAGTTGCACACCAGAACACCAAACAATACAATTTATTCCCATAAGACAAAACATTTTCCAAATATAAAAAAAAAACAACTACATTTGTACTTCAACGGATACCACCTCACAGTGGTATCCCTGAAAAATAAAAAGTAGATGAATTGGCAAAACTGGAAGTAACCTACTTCATGGTCCCATGTACTTCAAAGTTTCAGGGAAGCAAAGTTTCTGCTATAGAAATCTATGCAACTTGAGTGATGAGAACTAATGAAAACTATAGACCTGAACAAGACAACATCAGCAAATTAAACATAAAAGAGCAAGTCATAATTGTTTGACAGATAATAGGACATTGCCATTTAAATTCACACTTGAACAGGCATCAGCAACTCAATGGCCTGCATCTGTGTAACAATAATATAGACACTAGAACATGTGCAAGGATTGTCCCAACTTCTCTACTCACAGAGCAGAGTCTGGAGAACCCATAGCAACATAAAACAAACTACTCTATCCATAACCAATATAGGACTGGATGCATAGCAATTAATGGCAGAAGAAGAGCCAATGGATGACTTCTTCTTAGCTACATTTTTGTGATGTACACTTTTTACTGTTAATAACCAGATACGTATACTCAGATGGGCAAGAATTTTTCAAGAGCATGCATTTTCATTGAATTGTGTTTGTCAATATTTTTACACAATTTTAATTCATTTTATATACGGACTAAAGATTTCAAACAAATTGATCACAGAAAAGTACCTGTAGCTTTCATTGAGTGGCTTCTACACAATAATATATAATAGTGATTTAAGAAAAAATAAAGATAATATCATGTAAACAAGGAACATAATGCCACAGTTAAAGAATTCAATAATCTTTAGTTAATGTAATTCCAAACTATTGTCTTGAGAGTTAATGAATTTTTCATGAAGTGACAAATTAAATCAAAAGAAAATTATCTGATCTTACTTGCAAAAATGATTGAGTATTGTCTCAAAGACCAGAACAGGACCTGTGCTACCTAAGATTGTCAAAGGTTGTCCGGCAAACAGTGAGTAAATGATGCCACAAATAGCCCCAGACATAATGGACTCTAAGGCTGCCTGTGTGTGAGAACACAGTAATATCAGTACAACCAACAAGCATTTATATTGCACTCAGTTACAGTAAATTTTTCAACATATTTCACTAAATGAAAGTGTATTAGAACTTTTGTACCATTAGTTAGTACTGCCTTGTTTTGGTTTGCCTAACATTTCTCAATACTATATCTATAAACTGATTGATAGCTTTTTGTATTGCTGCAGATGCTATAGGCTGCAAATAGAATAGGCCCACTATTGGAATGAAATATGATGATCTCATCATCATCAGATAGCATATCTAGACAGGATGTAGCCAGATGTGTGAAAATCCTGCCAATCTTGAAATTCCTGCTTGTGTGAGTTTCATGTTTAGGTGTCTTTGATTTCTTGCATCTAGCTTCTTCATGGCCTATCTCTTTTTTTCATTACAATGGCATCATTCTCTCCACCTCCACGGTCTTTTCTAAGCAGTAATATCATTTGATATGGAAAAAATATTGCAATTTTCTAGAGAGAGCTTTGTTGGTATCATGTTTTCTATATATCTACATATTTGGTTATGCTGTTTATTTAAAGATATTTTATCAAGTGCCATTGTCATGCAAAAACATAACTAGTAATGGAAATAGTGAATAACTTGTTTTTTTCTACTGTCACTCACATAATATCGCACACATTTACGGTATGTCATTTAGCAGCAACCAATACTAGTCAGAATATTGTAAACAAGAATTAAAATTGGTATCCTTTCATTAGCTTTAACTCTTAGATTACAGGATCTTAAAATTCTGGGATTTGCACAAAATATAGCTTTCCTGAGATACCAATTTTTCAATATTTTGACTTTACAAAACAGTATTCCATATTATTAGTTTAATACTATTAGATATTAGTTTCTGACAAAATGGCATTGATGCACCACATAGGCTAATAAATTTTAGTTTACACCATCCACATTTTTCTCCAAACTCTACAGCCAATAAAATGTTTTATATGTGTGCTTTTAAGTGCAATAAACATGTCAGTGAATTTCCTATCATGGCATACAGGGACAGACTTTCAAAAAATAAAGTAAAGACCAAATTTTGGTGCAGTTATTGTAATAATTATCTGTTCCTAAAGGAAAGGCCTACATATGCTGGGAGGACTGGCACATAAAGCAAAACCACTGGCAGCATAATGTCAGTAAACACTAAATAACATAATTTATGTCTTATTTCTGTTAAAATAACTAAGATCTGATGGGGTATTGTTTTTTGTGTATTTTTTTCTCAGGAGCCCAGGGAAGAGACTTTTAAGGATAAGCTGGTAAGGGTTCACAAGCAATTAACCAATGACATATCCAAATAAGGAATGCCATGTGTAGTAAAGTATTTAAATATATATTTTTTTCAATATATGAGAAATAGGATCACATGAAATGCAAACATAATGACATATGACTTGAACAAGTATGTAAATTCCTTATAACAGTCAAACTGACTGATAGGCCTGGATGCTAAAAAACACAAATAAATAACAAGTACAGTAACTTCACATGCATCCTAAAAATGACAGATATTGGATCTGTAAGTCCTACATGATTCTGTTCATGTGTTTATTGAGTAGTATGTGATGGGTTCAGATTCAGAAGATGGCATTCTATGTCAACTTTCAAGATGATTCATATTTGGGTTTGTGTTAGCCACATTTCATAAAATTTCTCACAATCCATTCATTAATCCATTTTTATGCTTTGTTTGACTGTTTGGATACTTTTTCTGTACAGTACAGTTCTTTTTTTTGGGGTTTATTATGGGAATCAATGGCCACATTTTAATGAAACAAATCATATATTATTTAACAAAATGAACATATGCTAAAGATGCATAAACTGCCATATCCATTATTCTGCAAAAAATGCACTGAGAGCCCCCTCCCTATTCCTGGATGACCTTGGGGGTGGGGGCTTTCAGTACATTGCAAGCATCGCATCTCGATTCACTGGCAGCAGAAGTTTCATCTTTTTTTATCTCTGAGTCACGGAAGCTATATGAAATTGTGCTTAATATTAAAAAGTTGGAATGTGGACACATGATGTGACCACTGATTCCAATAATAAACTCTTGTTTTAATCACTGCTTTGATAATTTGTCTGCTTTATCATTTGCAGTTGTGTTTGATTTCTGGTAATCCACTGCATAACAATTTTGATGCAGTGTGATGTGATAAGCTGCTTAACATTTAGAATTAGTTGAGAAAGTTCATGTTTATATTGTCCACCATCTTCCAGAGCTTGTCTGACAGACATTGAAGGTAATAGAATTCATGAAAATGCATCAAAATGACTGTAGAAATGGTGTTATTTTTTTAAGTATTGTATTGGCTAAGCTAATTTACTGTTTTTCAAAGGGAGGTCAAGTTATCAACTGAACAGGTGAAAATCATGTTAGCTACCTTCAGATTTTCATATTAATTCTTTGAAGCCACCTACTTATATGTTCCCATTATTAATCACACTTCTATATCTGTTTTGATTAGAAGGCTTATTCAATAGGCATTGCATTAAGCTGAAAGCTGAGTTCTCCTGGGTATGAAAGAAGGCTCCAAGAATCACCCCACTGAACATAGAAAATTACAGAAAGTTGCTCACAAATCTTGGAGTTAATGACAAACAAATAATCACATTTCTAACATTTACAGAATGAAGACACAGTGTGTGAGCCGATGCTTACCATGTTCAAATCAGTGGCATCACCTAGCAAACCACCAAATGTAATGATAGGTGTCAAACAGGCAAAGTACAAGAAGACAAATGAGGCCACAGCCTGAACAGATAAGGCATCCCTGAAATCACTGAAGTACCATGGCACTTTTCGTTTGATATCTGCAATCAATCCTCCAAACAACCTTAATGAAAAATACAAGAGGAAAAGGCATTTGCAATTAGACTATTAATCAAATATAAACAGTTATATCTGAACTCATTTAATACAGAGTTAGAAGTAATTTTACCTAGGAGTCATCTGTTTAACGTATACGCATAAAAAATCATATAGAATGTATGAGAAAATCAATATTATTTACAGTTTCAACCTTGATTCTTGAGATTCAGGATGCCTTGAGATTCCAAAAATTAGGTATGCAATTAGGATAACACTGCCCTAATATCAAGAAGCTCAAAGGTCTACAAAAAAATGACTATGTCAATTAAACATCATAGGGAGGCTCAAAATCTTTTTCCCAATGTAAGGAAGACCAAAATTATACATCAACAAAAATAGATTCACACCTAAAATCACTAATGACAATGAACAATTGGGAAATGTCACCAACTTTTAATATCTTGGGTCAACATTAACAACACATGAAATTGTTGAGCAGAGATCAAAAAGATATACCGTAATAAGTTATGTCCCTACAGAAAAATCTGTGGTGAAGGGAAACAAGAAAACAAAGCTACAACTATTAAGAAGTTATATTTTTCCAGTGGTAACATGTGGTTATGAGACTAGAACAATAACATCTGTACTGGGAAAGAAAATAACACTTGAAATCAAATGTGACAGAAAGGTCCTAAAAATAACATTGACAGAAAGATGATCCCATAAAAACATCTGTAAGTAATGTGAAGAAAAAGAGTGACTTTTATTAGTGCACTGGCACTTGTTACATCCAGTTTTGATTGGATGTTACTGCAAGTTAACAGCATGGTCAGAAAGATTGATTGGTGTGAAAATATGACAACTTTACTAAATCATACAAAAATGATTAAATACATAAAGAGAACAATGAAAAAATATGTTTCTGTTGTGATCCTCAGGAATAATGAGATACAGAGCTCTTGCACTCTTTTATGCAATGCAAAGATTCTTCTCTTGAACTAATTTCATAGTCTGAAGCTCAACTCTCCATCTAGGCCAACTCCTTGAAGCAGTGATGAGGCTTAGTCCAGCCAACAGTCTGAAAACTAAGATTGATTGGGTAATTCCCTATATAGTGCAGACCCACAGTCCTGCCCAAGCAAGCACAGGTGCTGAAAGCGATGATACTAATTCAATAGATGTACCCCCAACGAAAGAATCACATGAAACATAGCATGTATACACCGTCATATAAAAATAAATTTGGTGCTCGCCCTGTGGAGTTCCCCAAGGCACGTGCAGTGCCAGGCTCTGAACCTTAACAGAGTAATTGAGAGAGGTGTACTGGTCCAATGGTGCAACCCTGCAAGCAATGATATATTTAACCAAGGAAGAGCTTCAGACAATGGTGGATTGGAGATCATCCATAAGACTTGTCTGACAACAAGTAGTGAACAAAAGAAAGAAACTCGTGGAATTGTACAGTACTTTGAGAAGAAACCTCCTACTTAAGAGGGAATAAAATAATACATTAATTTATAGATAAAGGCTGTAGGGGTTTCCAAAAGAGGAAAACATCACTATGTACATTTAATCTACTAGGGATTTACTGTTGTTTGGGGTTTGATCTTATGGGGTCCACTGATGTGACCTTCAGATCTTCTTCATGCGAATGAAAAAGATTTGGTTTTTCATATATGAAGGTGAGAATCATGATTATTTTGGACATACAACATAATGATTGGTTAGAAAACAGTGTGAAAATAGAAAAGATTGCTGAGAAAAC
The DNA here is from genome assembly GCA_034231615.1 of Meghimatium bilineatum. NCBI lineage: Eukaryota > Metazoa > Mollusca > Gastropoda > Stylommatophora > Philomycidae > Meghimatium > Meghimatium bilineatum. Next base: position 52,930,659 of record CM067305.1, read on the forward strand.
AACAGCAGGGGAAGATACTGAACAACTTGACTTGACAATTCTCTCTGATAAGCAACATGGATGTTCATGTGATTTCTACTGGGAGAGAATGAAGTATGTTGTGCTGTTGGTTTCACAGCAGAGCTGTGGTGTCTTCCAGCCCAGCACATCTGTTTTCAGTATGAAACAGAAACTAAATATATCATTAACACTGGGATAGAGAATTCTAAACAATTATGAATAATTTATGGAGCAGATAAGATACATTAATAGAAAGAAAATGGTCCACAAATAAAAAGTTAATATAAAATCATTTAAGCTGAGACATGAATTGTTTGATAATTAAACTATTTTAGAATTAAAACAAAAAGTACTAGGCTGTAAAAGTGGGATGTCAGGTCGATTGTTATTCACTTCACCAACTTGTGCAAATAACTCAACTAACATCTTCTTATGGTCAATATCGAGTGGCATTAGTGTTTGTCCACAGTTTTTAGTGTCCACAGTCTTTAGTTTGTTTGTTTGTTTTGCGTTCGCTCCATTGTAACCATCACGGGTGTCCGTGCGATTTCCGCCGGGAGCGTGATTACGTTGTGCCACCGTTATGCGCCTTGTAGACCTAGCACATCCGATTTCGGCATGCCTTGACATGTCTTTAGTCTATGTGCTGTCAATGATTTCTGATACTGATGTTCCCTCATGACACAGTATCAAGTTATCTTCTTCTCTCTCATTCTTACCATACAATTTTACTCTTCAACATGCTGGATGAGATGCTCCAAGTATCCTCTTCTCATGTGTCTAAAGAATGTGGACTGTCTTCTTCTGACAAAAGTGAACATCTCTTGCTGTGAAGTATCTTCCTTACAGATATCTTCATTATACTTTTTATCTATCCAAAATGTTCTCAAGAATCTTCTATGAAGCCACATCTCTACTGCTTGTACATAGTTGTTCACCATTCTGCTGATTGTTCAAGATTCATTTCCCTACATTAGAATTGATATTATACCGCTTCTAAGAACTCTCTTTCTAACTTTAATTGCTAAATATATGTTATGTAAGATGTTCTTCATTCTGTAAAATGTTGTGTGCGGAAATATTCATGAAAGAAATTAACCTTCCAGTTTTTACAAGAGTTGGGTCAGTATGATCATCTATCTCTTCCACCAATAATAACTTTCCATTAGGCTGTTGTGGACCAGAAAATGCAGTCTTCCTTCCTTCCTGCAGACAGATACAAAATATTTTTAGCCCCTAGTTCTATACCGCATATTAATTGATAAAAATATACCCCTACCTTTAAATTATAATGTCAGTGCCTTGTTATAGCTGATGGATTATTAGCTACTTTAGTAAACTAAACGTATTATATATCTGTCTAGATTAAAAACTATACATTGTTGAAACAGCACAGTAAACAGCTATTTTCTAATTTCAAGATACATATCAAACTAGTACATCATTAGAAGCTTATGTACAAATTGAGTATCAGTGTACGTAAGCTTTTCAAACAGTGATACATAAGGATACCTTCCATCAACAAATCTCTCTTAACTGTTACAGATTAGATGATGAACTCAACGGGTACATAGGCGCTAACAGCAGAGCTGTGTGGACAGCATAGGGCACAGTTAGACACATAGTACGCTCTGGCCATCCACTGCACCTGATTTTCTCCCAGTTGTCTTGACTTTGTCTTGCCACTGGACCAAGATAAAACTCAGGAGAGAGAGTGTGGTTGACGATTAGCGCAACTCTTCCACACTATAAACCAACTTTAGCTCTAGTCATTTCTCAACCCATTTATTTACTTATCTTTACTAATTACATATGAAGAGCATCCATTGGTGGGACAAAGTACCAGACTACGAGGTCTTGGAAAAATCAACCTCAATAAGCATCCACACAAAACTTATGAAGGCACAGGCACACTGGGCAGGCCATCTTGTGCGTATGGAGTTTGCCAAAACAAATATATTATGGAGAACTCAAGGCAGGATTTCGAAAAGCTGATGGACAGAAAAAGCGTTTCAAAGACACGTTCAAGTCATCCTTGAAACATCTTAACATTGACGTAGGCACTTGGGAGAGCATTGCTCAGGATAGAACAGCATGGCGTTACAGCATTAGAATGGGAGCACTAGTGGCGGAAGAATTCAGACAAGAAACTGCAAGACAGAATCTGACACGTATAAAATAAAAAACATCTCAACCTCACACAGATACCTTCTATTGTTGTCAATTCTGTAAAAGAACATTTTGTGTGCGCATTGGACTTGCTAGTCATTTAAAAACGCACTATTAACTTTATTATTTTATTATTTATTGTTATTATTATTATGGTTGAGTTTTTGGTCATCGTCGATCACGACGGACGAACATCATCAGATGATGAAACAAACAATGAAAGATGTCCAAAGAAAATGTAAACACTGTTTTAAGTGCTGAAAGACCTGGAATATGTAGATGGCACTGTACTATTGACAGACTCTCATGAAAAATCTAAGAAATGAAATACATTGCATAAATACAATCAATAAGTAGAACTAAATATTGACATCACCAGAATTTTGATTCCCATATTTTAATGGTAATGTGTCATGATATAACCAAAATGAATTCCCATCTGGTGATCTTGTAATGCTTACTGTATTATGTATTCCAGATACATGTTAAAAATGGAAAGTATGCAATCCTGATGCACTCCTATATCCAGTAAAAATAGGGAGTACTCCAATGTATCACTTCAAAGTGCAGAAATTTACTTGGTGATGGCCAACTCCTCTTCAAAAGATTTTCTTATTGTCAAACAAGCAGAAACAAACACAGTTGTTATTCTATGCCATTTTGTTGAAATGGTAAATAATACTTCTATTAATAAGCTCAATGTTTTTTTTCAAGTCTGTTTGTGTGTGTGTTCTATCTTGATAAAGACCTGTTGGTCCATATATTTTGTTGTAGCTTATTTTTGCTCTTTGTAAAATATTTCTTCATTTTTTTGGCCACTTCATGAGACAGGGAGGTTTGGAGAACATAGTCACAACAAGCAAGATTGAAAGGCAAAAGAGACAGAGAAAATATTAGATAGTTTCAAAACCTGGCACGACAGGGAAACAACAACGATCTTGATACATAATGCTGGAGATAGAGAGCTATGAGGGCCATGATCGCTTATGCCAGCTGACATGGCACCTGATGATGATGATATATTTACCAAATTGTACAGTTTTCCATTCATACCATGGAGGTAAAAGTTGACAGGCAATATTCTTATGAAGTGTCTTCTCAAAATTGTATAAAGTTTTTCATCAAAATCTTATGAAGTGTTTCATCAAAAGCAAAACATACACAGTTTTCAAAGTCCATTATAATGACACCTAATTTGATTACCTGTGAAGGTACAGATTGAGGTGGCTCAATTCGAATGGAAGGATCCCATTCACCAGGAGGCAGCACTGTGACCTGGTCCAAGAACTCATCAATGCCAGCAAGGAGATCTTCTCTGTCTCGAGCATGGTATGCAACATCATGGAAGATCTAAAGTAAGAAGACAAATATGATGAATTAATCATCATCTACACATCTACAGCCCTTTAATTAATCATCATCTACACATCTACAGCCCTTTATTTAATCATCATCTACACATCTACAGCCCTTTATTTGTTATGAGTAATGATTCATATTGCTTCTATTTTTCTTCCTATTGCAATGTTACAACTTCATTCAAGAATTTAGCCATTTTTCCTTTTTTACATATATATTTTTGTTCCATCATTCTCAAATTATTAAAAGTTTTCTAATCATATTTAATTTTTACAAATAGACTGCATACACCTTCATCTTCTTTTGCCATATCATCAAGAGGGATCATTCTTGTGACTAACGAGAAATGAACTAGGTCCGTTCTAGTGGCACATAATCACCCTGAAACTCAAGTAAACAGATTTTTCTATACTTCCATGTCTGTCACTTGGGGTGTTGTTAGTCAAATACAGAAAAATCCATTTACTCAAGTTGCAAGGCAATTCAGTGCTGCTAGAACGGGCCTGGTTTGATTCCCGTTAGTCTTAAGAATTTTAAAGTTATTGTCATGCTTCCCACTCGAATTTACAAGAGGGATAAATACAATTACTGTTAGGCTAATTGTGAAAAGTTGCACAATTCAATAAAATTCTCTTCTCTCCATCTCTTTCTTGTTCTTTAATGTCTTTCTGAAGTCATATGTTCTTCCATGATTACTCTTATTGTTTTCTGTTATTCTATAGTAGTGTTTTCCTACTGATACTAGTCAGAGGCAATGTTCTCTCTCAAATTTTTCCTGTGTGTTGGTCAGACATTGACTTGGGAAGTTATAAAACCAAACAAGCAAATCATTCTGAAGACAGTACTATCACCTGTGTGCTGTTGGAGCCTGAAATTAAAGCAATGAATAGCCACACTGTTTACCTTCCATGAATATCATTTGTGGTGATTACAGAGGATTTGCGGTGGAGTTTGCTGTCATATACCCTATAATGTAAAAGTATCCCAAAAGCAATGCTGAAGTTGGATATGTCTGGTACAGCTGTTGCAATTAAATTATAAACCTTGACACATTTCATTCTGCTGATTCCATCCTTCTAATCTGCATAAGTATTAGAATGAATGCAGAAGAAGAGAAACACCATTCATTTAGAATCATCAGCTGTTTTAAAAACTTATCATTTATTTAAAAGTCTTAAAATTTATATCAAAAGTCAGACCTTGTAACATTATTGTGTAAAAACAACCACAATACAATTCATAGTGTGTGTTATTGAAATTTTCCATAACTGCACACAGGAATAGTGAGTTATTTGCATGAAATTCAAGGAGCTCATCTCTATCTATTTTGAAGGTGTTTTCAACATAAGCAAACAAGTCTATAGATAAGAGTAGGGGGGGGTCTGTAAACAATTCCCTTCTCTGCCCCCACCATCCCTTAGTAAATCAAAACATGACATAGTAAATGAGAACATGACATAGTAAATCAAAACATGACATAGTAAATCAGAACATGACTTAGTAAATGAGAACACGACATAGTAAATCAGAACATGAGCCCATGAACTGCTGGATCAGCAACCATCCAGTAAATCAGAACATGACTTAGTAAATAAGAACATGACTTATCATCAGAACATAACTTAGTAAATCAGAACATAACTTAGTAAATCAGAACATGACTTAGTAAATCAGAACATGACTTAGTAAATAAGAACATGACTTATCATCAGAACATAACTTAGTAAATCAAAACATAACTTAGTAAATCAGAACATGACTTAGTAAATCAGAACATGACTTAGTAAATCAGAACATGACTTAGTAAATCAGAACATGACTTAGTAAATGAGAACATGACATAGTAAATCAGAACATGAGCCCATGAACTGCTGGATCAGCAACCATCCAGTAAATCAGAACATGACTTAGTAAATAAGAACATGACTTATCATCAGAACATAAGTAAATCAAAACATGACTTAGTAAATCAGAACATGACTTAGTAAATCAGAACATAACTTAGTAAATCAGAACATGACTTAGTAAATCAGAACATGACTTAGTAAATAAGAACATGACTTATCATCAGAACATGACTTAGTAAATCAGAACATGACTTAGTAAATAAGAACATGACTTATCATCAGAACATAACTTAGTAAATCAAAACATGACTTAATAAATCAGAACATGACTTAGTAAATCAGAACATGACATTAAATATGAAAATGACTTAGTAAATCCGAACATACCTTAGTAAATCAGAACATGACTTAGTAAATAAGAACATGACTTATGATCAGAACATGACATTAAATATGAAAATGACTTAGTAAATCCGAACATACCTTAGTAAATCAGAACATGACTTAGTAAATAAGAACATGACTTATGATCAGAACATAACTTAGTAAATCAAAAGATAACTTAGTAAATCAAAACATGACTTAGTAAATCAGAACATGACTTAGTAAATCAGAACATGACATTAAATATGAAAATGACTTAGTAAATCCGAACATACCTTAGTAAATCAGAACATGACTTAGTAAATAAGAACATGACTTATGATCAGAACATAACTTAGTAAATCAAAAGATAACTTAGTAAATCAAAACATGACTTAGTAAATCAGAACATGACTTAGTAAATCAGAACATGACATTAAATATGAAAATGACTTAGTAAATCAGAACATGACTTAGGATGAGAACATGACTTAATAGATCAGAACATGACATAGAATCAGAACATGACTTCGACTACTAAGAATTTAGCCACACTTCCTCCCCACTTAGCAAACTAATCCCCCTAAATAATTTTTTTCCAAAAACGTCATCAACTTTCTCACAAAACATAGGGAATCACACATGAAGATGAGCAAGGACCTTTCTTAAAGCTAAATCTCCCCCATTTTACTAAAGACATATCTACCACTGCGAGCAAGCAAAACATAAAGTAGATGGATAATTTTGTTAGTATTTTGTTGGATTGCATTATTCCTCCATTGTGTAGGAATGATGGGAGTGTTGCTTCAGAATCTGAATTAACATCAACAAAGAAAATTCATTCTGCAGCAACTTCTAAAGTAATATGTAATGTATACAGAAAATGTTACTCATTAGATATAAGTGTGACAGTATAAGTAAAATCATACACTCTCATACATTAGTCTGGCAACACAGAAAAATGTTCAGTTCATCTCGTTCGACTTAAGTACAACAGTATAAAGGTCTACTAATCAAATGAGTGTCATAAAGAATGTTCACCTTACCTCATCAGACATTAGTGTGGCGATGGATCGACCGATCTCATGGAATTTATTCTGATTTCCAACTGGACCTAACAGCAAAAACAGAAAACGAGTAGGAACAGGAACTTCTGTCAGATCCCCAAGAACTTGGGCTTTTGTCAAACGGACAAATGCAACAATCTGATGATTGAGGTAGTCAACTTCTCCAACAAATATATTTGCAGCTTCTGCACCAGGTGGAATTTTCTTCATGAAATGCAGGTTCTGTGAAGGTAAATATATTTTTAGCAATTATCATTCAAATTTAGCAATTATTGTTCAAAATAATTAAGAGAAACATTACATTCAGAAGAAATACCATGTCAAGAACTGTGAATCTGCAGTACAGGTCAACTTAAGATGTTATTATTGGGAGTACACATGAACTTTTCAATGAAACATCTTTCTCTACACACCTGTCAACATTAAAAGTTTCCTTATATTATTAATTCTTTATCCATGTTGTGTAATGCAACACTTTCATGAATGCTGTAACTTTTTTTCACAGCAACCAGATTTCACTTTTCTGAAATTGTACATAAAATCTTCAAAAGGATCTACATCTCTTATTGTACAGTTTTGCAATGAGGATATTAAAGTTGCATTCAATGTGATTTTAAACAACATTTCAAAGCAAGAACTTGTGTAAAGAATTTAACAAATTGCTTATATTTCATTATTAACTTGTATATTGAATTATTATAATTAACCATAAATGTACTGGTAAGAGTTTTTTCTGTTTTTGTAAGGTTATTTTCAGACTTTAAAAATTTCATCTCAGCAAGGAAATGTAGGTTGCCATTTCCAGTTGAAGATGGAGAATGTTGTGTACTTATTCTGTTGCAATGGATGATTGATTGGCAACGTAACAATTCACTATCATGAAACTATCATATACCACTGAAATTTGAGATCACCAACTTCTCATACCCCTATGGCATTATTAAATGCTATAGATTAACTTTTACTTTATCATGAAACATCCTTTGTTACAGAAAAAGTATTATTGCATTGTATGTCATGGCACATCTCTTATAGAAACTTGAGTAAAGGTGTTCAACATAGAAAAATGTTTTAGTGAAATAAAGATAAGAGATTTCAAAACTGATTTAGACAAAAATTTAATAACACTAAAACATGTCAATTGCTATTGCTCCTTATAAAGATATTTTTCTGAAACTGAGTGAAATAAAGATGAGACAGCACATTTGTTACTGAAATGTTTGAAGTTATAAAAAACTGAAATATAAATTCTACTATTATTAACATTTTCATTTATCTACTTCTGTTCATATTTGTATTATTAGCCCTCTATTACTACAACCCCATATTTCCAGCTTGTTGTGTTATCCCTGACATTGATAAATTATTGCTTTATGAAAACTCTTGAATAGGGAATAATAACAGAAGAAAAATATGATTAATAGCTAACAAATTAGCATCACTGTAATCTGTGCAGAAGGGTTGGTGATTAATCTCTCTATCAATGAATATAAATAACCAAAATATTGGAGGATGTCCGACAAAATGGAAAGTGCCGCAGTAACCAGACAAATAAGAGGTAAATACGAAGTTAATTATAAAGGTTACTGCATACAGCCTAACTATCAATAACTATCTGATAATTTATTGCTTTATGAAAACTATCAATCTAACTATCAATCTAACTATCAATCTAACTATCAATCTAACTATCAATCTAACGATCAATCTAACTATCAATCTAACTATCAATCTAACTATCAATCTAACTATCAATCTAACTATCAATCTAACTATCAATCTAACTATCAATCTAACTATCAATCTAACTATCAATCTAACTATCAATCTAACTATCAATCTAACTATCAATCTAACTATCAAAATCAACTATCTAGCAATATATCTATAATATATCTAACTATCAACCTAACTATCAATAAATGGTGAAGGTCAAGAATGACTAGTGATGTAACATGCTTGTTAACAATAGCATTGCTTTAGGTGTATCATGTAATAAAACATCACACTAAGTATTTATGTACACATGTTTGTATCTATTTGTGAATACAAATTTATTAATACTCTGTATGCTATAGGAGGCATATACATTAGTGATGTATGAGAATACAAAAATTATGTAATTGTAATGCTTAATTTGCAAAATAAATTATAATGAGCTCCCTCAAACAATACCAACATTGCATCAGAAAATATGACTCTAGATATGCATTTAAGGGAGAAACAGTAAAGACCTACAGTTAAAATTAGTTGTTTAAAAAAAAAATCTTTGGGATATAAATATAGTAGTCTTAAAGAAACTGCTACAGAAGAGTTCTGTATCCAGGAGAATTAGTCATGCAATAACTTCAGGTTTGTTACCTGAAAGGTGTACAGTCATTTCTCTGATCTAGATGACAGTCTTATAGTTTTTGTATAGTTCTACAGTCTCTAAGACTCTTTGTAGGTTATCTAAAACTGGATAGTCTTGCAGTATGTGTTTGAGTCTCTAAATTAGAGTTCTGCATGATTTTCCATTGTGCTAATAATATAGAGTGCTCTGTATTCTGTAGTGAGTATATTTCAGATGATACAAGATAGTCTGATAGTTCATAAAGACCTGGTGCTGTGAGTGAAGAACCACAGTTTGTTCATCTGTTAGTTAGTTAATTAGTTAGTTATTCCTCTAGCGCCAAAGACAGCACAAAGGGCGGATGTTATAGATTTCCATGTCCCTTGTTTCATTACAATTTGCTTCAGATCTTCATTACAGTTCATCTGTACTGTAAACATTATTTTCAAATTTGATATCTCTCTGTGGAAGAAGGGTTAATGAGTTAGTCTCACAATGCTAACTTGTCTGATCTAGCTTGAGGCTTAAGATAAAGAGAGGTTGGCCTCTTATGTTGCATTGATCAAGTTACAGGAGTATAAGTGTGACATAAAATTTAAGCCTGAAACAGTTCTGCACAAGATTTGATTTTACTATTCATTTATTATTTCTGAATGGCAGGCTAGAACTATTGCAATTATTAACATTTAATTGTAAATTAATTGGTTTGAAGCTATGGATAATGAAGCATAAAACGTCATGAGTAATTATTTATGAAATTTTATTTATACTTATATATAGGCCTACATAAATATAGTATATGTTAGGTTTAATGATGATATTAGAGAATATGATTCAAGGAACTCAATTGTTCAACTATTGCTTTTACATAGTCAAGAGAAGCATAGGAGAAGAAATGTAAGCATTGAATAAATGTATCTGTAAATAGGATTCTTCAATATCTTTGTTTGCAGCTCACTGTTAATACTACATTAGAGATAGGTGACAATTTTAGGGACTACATTTTTTACCCAATTGAGACACACATTTTCAGATGAATTTACTAGAGATACAGCCACACAAAGTGTGTTCCTGGCTCTGAAAGGGGATCAAAGAATAGCAACACTTTTATCAATATATGGTAAGTGGCGACTGATGAGGTTTTTAGAGGTGAAGATGTTCATCCCATACAGGGTAAAAATGATCCAAAGTCATGCTGAAGTGAGTTGTATCAGGCCAAAAAACACAGATTAGTGATTATCTGAACTGATGTGAGTACTCTCTGAGCATCCCCATAGGAGTTCTGTCTCTCTCTGCAGATCATAAAATGTATGTAAGCTGATAGTTGTCATGGTTTGTTGATTGTATAATTTCTCAGTTTTACCAAACAATCTACTATCCCCTCAAGTAGTAAAAAATCTCTTCAATCTCTTAATAATAGTCTCATCCACCATAGTGTCCTCGTTCAACAGATGCATATATATATATATAACCCTGCGTTATGGAGACAGGACTTGATGAAATCTAGTCATCTATTTTGTTTTTATTGTGTTGTTTTCTGTTGTTTGTCTCTTGAAAAAGGTTCAATTTGAGCCGATACGTGGAGAATTGTCCTGTTTAGTTTTATTGTATGTTTTTTTATATATACTTTTTATATATTTTTATTAATAGGCAAGGTAAGTGTTTTAGTAACCTGTTTAATTCATTTTGCTTGACTATTGGGAACTCCATAACTGCCATTATTTCTATTCTCAAACAGGAGGTTGTTGTACTATATGCTCTACACTTTTCAGCAATGTTTACTGGGATTAATCTGAGATTCTCAATCACCATACCAGCAAGAAATTTCTTGTAATGTGCCACGCATATCATCTACCATCTACCTGTCTTTTCCTACCCCGTATGTGAGGATGTCATCATGAGCTTCTAAATGCTAGCAATTAAAACCACTGTATTCAAGGAGAAAACATGCAAATAATTTTTACGGCTGACAGAAACTGAACCAGGTCTGTTCTAGTGGCACCAAATCGCCTTGCAACAAGTAAACAGGTTTTCCATACTTGATCAACAACATCCCCTAAAACGATGTGATCAAGACATTCAACCTGCGTACATATGTCATTGAGAATAGACCAATCAAGACAAGGAACTATTTTACAACAACAAAGAACATCTGCATACAAGTATTTAAGTATCCTCAGGAACACAGACATAGAACATCCATATCCTTACTATAAGGACCTATTGTCTATCCCCCCGGTAATGGTGTTGTCATAGCTTCCCCACTTGCAGTTGAGTGTAGGGGTTTGTGAAGGAGATGTAGTCTGCATTCCAGAGCCAGGTGTGTTGATCTGGTTGAGGTGTAGTCATGTTTATTCAGGATGGTCTTGATGTTGTGTTGTCTTTCCATCTTTTCCTAGGTCTGCCCTTGGCTCTGTATGCTTTCCATCTTGTTATAAGCTCTTATGGGAAGTTGATAATTCATTCTCATAAGATATCTAAACAATTTTATCTGTTGTTTTTCTATCTATTCGATGCATGATGAGATACCTATTTTCTTTCTGATGTTCTCACTACGCATTTTTCTAGTCTGGTGACTCTAATAGCCTTCCTTAGACATTTCATTGTATTAGTTTTGATCCTTCTTTCTTTACCTCTGTTCTCCTTTAGAATTTATTAGCAGTGTGCACATGAAGCCAGTTTGCTAAGCCAAATGCACTGGAGTTACGGAGTTGGTTTTCACTATAAACATCACGGAACCTATAGGAATACTTATAAACATAAATAGCAAAGAGATAGGGCAATGATGCTTCAAATAATATCTTCTACAAGTAAATTCAAGTAAGAAGAATGAGGATAAATGAAGACAATTCTTACAGCTGATGGGAATTGAACCAGGTTTGTTCTAGAGGCAAAGAATCATCTTACAACTCATGTAAACAGGTTTTCTGTACTTGACCAACCACATCCCCCCCCAATAAATGTGATGTTGTCAAGACATTCAACCTGTGTACTCATCACTGAGAATCTGAGAATTTTACAGCAATGACAAACATCCTCGTACAAGTATTGAAGTATCCTCAGAAACACAATCATAGAACATAGAGCGATTTGGTGCCACTAGAGTGGATCTGGTTCAATTCCCATCAGCCCTAAGTAATTAAAACCAGCATTACAACTACTGAGCCAATACAATTCCGAATAGAAATTATATAACTTATCTTAGTGTGAGCTAAACTTTTTGATATAGAAATATAGGGACAGATATTACTGTTTAAACATTAGGAAAGAAGAGACTTTTCCTTATCTTTACATGCATGGTCACCAAACATCCTGGTTTTGCTGGGACAGCATCGGTTTTAGATTCTTTGTCTGTGTCCCAAGAAACTGTTTCTTGGGTACACAAAAAATGTAAAAGTGTTTTTTTCTAATCTTCACATTTCTCATTAGAGTAGCTTAATTTGGTTGAATTTGTGCTGAAATTATACATGTTAAAATATTTATCACATTTATCCACAAAGGCAATGACTTCTTGATTATTAAGATTAAGATCGAGATTAAATTTTTAAATGTTTATATAAAAAAACGCATTTCAACCTAAATAAATTAGCTGTTCTAGCTTATTTTGTGGACAATTATGTATTGATAATGGGTGACCTGGTTTTTAATTTTAAAATCTGTTCACCCTGATTATAAGATAACTAATATTATACATGTCTAATCATTAGGTACTGAGAACAGTCAATATTGACACATTCTAATAATGAAGAATTCATGCAACAGAAGTATGTTTAAATGTAACAATATAGTCACTACAGGTGAGCTCTTAGAGCAGGTTCTGAGTAAATGCTACTAGATTACTCAACAAGATACAATTAAAGTTATACCCTCTCTACACACCTTGAGAGACTGACTAATATAAATGTATCAGATGGTTCAACATTAGACTTAAATCAAATTCCTCCAATTTGGAATGCAGCCAGTGGAGTCAGCAAAGTGATTTTTTGCTAACTTCTGTGAGAGACTGTAAAAGTTTCTGATTTTTTATCATAATTTCTTCCTATGCTCCATTCCTATATTGTCTTTACAGATCTAACACTGACAAATATCATAATGATTGTAATTCTTATGTGGATCATGTAATCACAATGTGTAGACTAAAGAAAATATTTCCTGAACAGGCATGCAAGAAAATAATATATAGGCCTAGGTCTAATCATGCCAACCTCCAAACACTCTCAAAGTAATAAAATATACTGGCTTAATCAAAACATAACTAGGAATGACATGCACTTAAAGTTATAGACTTAAGGTGATAATATCATTGACATCTATAGTTGACTCTATATTGCATGAAACTTCATTCCTATGGTGTAGTATTTTTATCAATTCTCCCTCAATTTTGCAATGGTTTGTATCATCTTTTTACCTGCTGATCTTTGCCCCGTCTGATAAAATCACGATTCACATTTACATAAGTTCTCAGAACTTTAATTCTATTGTCTATGTATAAATTTTATATTAAAAAAACCCTCACTAATATAAGATGTATTGATTAAATATACACTGATAACAGTTTGTTAGGTCTAGGTGTCAGAATACAATAAAGAGTGAAAATTGTGGATCTTTGCTCTTGTCTACATTATGTTATTCCTAACTTAATTTTAGTTCTTCTGTTATTTTGAGAGCTTGAGCATTCTCTAGACATGAAATCAATGTGGGTACTTGAAGGTTTTGTACATAGTAAAATTATAGGCCTACATTTTACTTTTCACTATGTAGTAAATGAATGTTCAGTTAAATTATTGTTTAAACTATTATTTAGTGCTTTTTTGTTACCATGAACATTTCTGCTCTTGATTGCTGTTTAACCCCTTAGCTGCGGAAGCATCCAATAGGATACGAAGAAAAAAGTCCGGCGAGTTGCGGTAATCGCCTTTTGGTGCGCGTGTTTAAGTATGTGTATATTTTCTCCCAGAAAGCCCCTCAATGTTATAAAATAATCTGATTGGCTAGTGCAAGCTATCTACAGGTCAATTCCAAATCGAGGTTTTGAAATTGGACATGCGTGTCAGTTTCATTTCAAATTTTGTCAGTGGACAGAGCAGTAATTTTTTTCTCTAACCACAATATCTAGACCTTCAAATATGTCGAAGTGAAAACTCAATGAATCAGAGATTTATGCGCTTTTGAAAGAAAGTTTTTCTGATAGTTATAGCATTAGTTTATCTAATGTAGAAAGTGATTTAGAAAGTGTTAATTTGATTTGTGATAGTATTAGTATTCGTGATTCAGAGGATATAGAATTAGATTCAGTTATCTGTAGACCATGTGTTTCAAATTCGTGATGCAGGGTAAGGTAAACATTTTTGTCTTCTATCAATAATAGTTTAAGATTCAAAACATTGATCATGCAAACGTTTTCAGAATCTTTGAATGTGTATGACATGATACTATTATACAAGATATTTGTGATGTGACAAATAAATATGCTGAGAAGCATATTACTGGTAGGAAAAACTTTGCGTCTGAAATAAGACGGGTTATTATGATTAGGTCTATTTGTTTTACATAATGTTTATTTTGCGAGAAGAATGTATATTAAGGTTCTCATGTCTCTTACATAATATAAAGAAACATTATTCAAAAATTCATAAGTTAGAGTATAGGCCTAGTGTATATGCCTTCAATAATAATAGGCCTACATTTCAATACTTTAACAAGAAAATGTAGTGGACAAATTGGTTAGAGGAAAAATATTTAACAGCCCTTGAAATTTCCCAGCACTGTAGATACAATATATGCTTTTTACTCAGCGCAGCTAAGAGGTTAACCAATCTCACCATCGAAACACATGCTAAAATCTGATATGCCAGGCCAAAAGGTACAGATATCGCAGCTAAAGCTGTAAATAATAACAAAAAGCATTCTGTTTCTTGACTGCATCCTGCTAATCTGCATGAGTTTGAGAATGAACACAGAAGACCTATAAAAACGAATTATTTACTTGGACTTCCTAAGAAAGGTAGGTCTCTTATCAAATACCTGTTAGAAACTTGCACTCTCTACATTTAGGCCTATATGCCCTATGTGAGTAGAATAATTTTTATAAATTAGTTAATATCCACAAAATAACCTGCCACAAAACATGTAATACTAACTTAAATAAGAAAATATGTAAAAGTAGATCTATGCTTTCAAAAAAGGCCAAAATTTTCCACAATAGATTTCATGGCTCATATACTAAAAAAATTGGCAGATATTTGGCCATAAAATAACTATACGGCAGCCAGGTTCTACATCAATTTCCACACATTAATTTTGCTATATCTTATTTGAAGTCGATGTTAGCTAGTTAGCCACTGGATCATCATCACTGCTATCCAGACAAGTCCATAGGTACTCAGATCTTTCCTTGAGTGTATTCGCCATTACACGTCAACTGACGGTCCCAGTTTGAAATCTATAATTATGTAAATTCTATGTCTGTCAATTTCTATAAATTCTTATTCTAACTATCTATTGTCTTTTCTCTGTTTTGCGATTAGCGTTACAGGATAGAATTAGCCTAAGACTGATTTTCAAGCTATGCCACATTATGTAAATGTTCTCTCAATGTCTACTGAAAGTATCTAACTGTCACATCCATAATAGATATCATTAAAGATTTATTTAGGTTATATTAAGAATAGATTGATCACTTGTGTGTGTGTGTTTTCAAACTCCCACTGGATATCTTTTCTAGCAGAATGGTTCAACTAGATTTCCAGCCGGATGTAGTCCAGAAAACAGAAATGCATTGTGATGCCCTTTTATTTGTGCTAATGGTCTGACACATCAGACTGCAGCAGTAGTAACTATAACAGTTATAATAATTTAATAATGATTTTTTTGATTTTATCTGCATCACTGAAGATAAAAATCATTAGAGGACAGTGTGTGTGTGTTGACACATCCAATAATTGCAGTAACCATACAACTCTAAACATCATGGGGTTTTATGAATTCTGTTTGTTCACATAATGCTCAAACTGGACACTGCAGTTGAGGTCATGAGGAATCTAGCCTTGATTTCTCCATTATTTCTTTCATCACTGCTCATATAAAGACTGTAAGCATTTAAAATTATTAACATCTAGCTTTTATCCATTCACCAAGAAATGAACATAAAAGACCTATTATATTATATAATTTAATTTAAACTATGGCTTAGCCTATATTATATCTATAGATTATATAGAAACCCTAATGAAATATATTATAATGTAACATTGACTAAAAACATTAAACTATATCAGTTTTCAGAATAATTGCTTCAGTGTTATTTATACTGTGGGGGGAAGTTAAGAGAAAGAAGAATTCATAATATTAAAATGAGAAAAGGTAAACTGAATCTGGATTATAACAATGAATGTTTAAAATGATGCCATAATTATCTTCTAAGAACATTTTCAAAACCTTTCAGGAAAAAATGATGCCACAATAAAGCCAGGCATGATATAAGCTAGCAGCTGTGTATACAATACTTGCATATTTATAAATGAGAATTAAAAATTATCATGCCAAATATTATATGATAATAAATTTGTTAAATGAAAATATTAAACACACACACAAAAAATAAGTTGAATTTTCATTTATAAAAATTTCATAAATTCTGAAACTGAAAAATAAGTCTCCACAACTTGTAGTTTAAAACATTTAAATAGGTTTTACACTGGAAAATGTATGCACTTTCAAGAGATTCCTCATAGAAATTGTTATAACATTAATTTCTCTGGCAGACTATGGTTATATTAACCTCAGTGGAGAGCTTTAGTGTAGTTGATAGTGAGCTTGCTGACTTTCACCAGGTTACAGTGTTCCAGATTCCAAAACCACATTCGGACACATATAAAAACAGGAGTCATGATTTCTCGCCCAACATGACTATTCTCCTGTCAACCCAATTGTAAATGGGTCCATGACGCATGTCTTGAGGAAGGTAAACACAGCAAGGAAGGGATCTGGCCACCCCATCTAATAATTGCTGTGGCTTTGTACATAAAGAGTAGTCTTCATTCTGATGGCAGGGTGCTGCCATGGGACCTACTTTACTTTAACCCCATATATATTAAAGAAACACTGTCAAATACTGCATGTTATATAATGTACAGCATCTAACAAAGAGATGTACACTGCTAGTATTTAATACTTCACAATGCAATTTAAACATTTTCTAGATAGTTGTCTACAATTCATTTTCATTATACGTCTACAACCCATACTAGTTAATGTTTGGTTTTATGCTTGCATATTCTCAAGCACATAGTCTATAACTAGTCTTCATTTACCATTATCCTTGTATATGTTCTCAGCACTTCAATTAAAGAGCTGTATTTCTGCCAGGTCTGCCCATGTGTTTCCTTATGTGTTTTATTTTTTTCCTGTACACCCTATGTTTATCCAATCTATCTTCATTATTTTCCTTTGATCATAGATGCCCAACAAGCCCTATTCTCTTCACCTTCATATAAATCTTCATTCTTTAAACATATCTTCTATCTAATGTTAAGGGTTCTTCTTAGGGAGTTATATATATATATATCATCATCAGGTGCTATCTACTCATCATGGTTGACTGCACGAACCTCCATCTGCTGTCTCTTGCCTTGTTTGTGCACTCTGCTAGACTTATGCATATAGCAGGAATAGCCTATAGGTTTACATATATATACATAATGACATGGGGTATATATAAAAAACAAAAACTGTCATACTGTATTTTTTCCTTTAGGGCATTACAGAGAGTATCAGAGTGGCTGTGTGATAAAGGTTGCATACCCTTGTCGTTACTACATCATGTTCAGCGTCAGTTTTTTAAATACACTCCCACAGAAAAGAATCCAGTCCTTATAAGGGATCGAAATAGTATGAAACTACATGGATGTTTTTAGTCTACTGTAACATAAAATAGAAATTATATAACCCTGTTTTTATTTTTTATTATATACTATATGGTACACAGTTTTACTAAGTCTCCCATTCATTAAATTCATGCTTTTAGAAGCAGAAATCTTGATTTATTTATGGCTCTTTTATCTTATTTATCTTTATTCCATAAGTTCTGTCTTTAACTGTAATCAGATTGACAAAGTTTTACATTTCTTTCATCATGCCATCAATTAAACACCTTGGTTTTGGCAATGTTCCCATATAGTCATAGTTTCAGTGTAAGAAGTGATTGTTTTACTCTAGATTGGTAGTGGGCAATCCTTTTTTTTTAGGTGGGGTTGGGGCAAACTTAATCTTTAAATGTGTAGAATGGAGCCAATTTTTTATTTTAAATCCTGTTCTTTTTGGTTCACTCTGAAATTCCTATTGGATCTCTCTTGTTGCTGGAAAATAGTTGTACTAGATTTCTAGCAGATTGTAGTACAGAGAGCAGAAATGCAGTGTATCACCATTTTATTTGTGCCATTTACTGCCATTGCAGTATTACAATTGACTTGTGCATGGTAATTAAGTTCAGTGTTTTACCACTTCCACTGAAAGATTGACATCTATAGACATATTGCTAGTAGGTCAGCAGTATGAGAAAACTGGTTCTCATACTGTACACTGAACATGAACCTGAAAGCTAACCACTGTCGAGCATGCTTGCCCATTTTTCGCTCTTATAGGTATATAGCTAGTTGCCCACTTTTAGTTATTTTATGTATCAAAGAACAAATATTGCTGGCAAGCACAAAAACACATAAAATTTTCGGGACAATAAAGCTTAAAAGTTTTTAACAAGTAAGATCAGAAGTATGACATAGTTTCCTCATTATCACTGTTTAGTATCATATTTAAAGCGTGGCTCAGATAGCTTGTGATTCAACATTTTCTGAGCTCAGGGGCCTGTGCACCTAGTTATTGTAAATCACTATTGTTTATCTGGTGGGTCAGATAAAATGGCTTGATTGACTGGATTTAGTCTGCTCACCTTATTTTGTTCACATTTTCTCTATATAATAATCACAAATGTAGCTTCAGATTTGTTAGCATCTGTTGTTACATTATGTACCTTCTAATACAATAACATTTATTTTCTATCAACTAAATAGGGTATAGATGATACCTGTCAATATCCAGAGATAAAAAAAATCATATGCAATCCCAACAAACATAAATAATAAAAATAAAAGCTTCTTAGAAAAATTTCATATAGAAAATGCTTGAATATAAAATAACAATACTAAACACAAAATTTGAAAAGGAAATGGAAAGAAGAAAAAGCTGTTGGTATGCTTGTCTTCTTCATCACCTGCAGTCATTCTCAAACTATTGCAGATACTACAGATTAGATTAGATTGTGTTATGGTTTACAGTTTTGCTGCAATATCTGCATCTTACTGCCTGCCACAGTACGCTTCTTAAATAATGGTAATAATAAAACCTAAATAAAGTTATTTTTGTGACACTATTTCACATGTTTCCTGCTCTTTGTTGATATCATATTTTCGAGACAACATATGATTAAGAAGATCATTATTTTCATTTTTTTAAATTTCATGAAACACTTGACTGAACCAAACTAACCAAATATAGATGATCAGCACTATAATTTTTATCAGCAATCTAATTATAAGAATATGAAACAAAATAATACCAGTCTATAAAATGCATCAGAATCTGATGTGCACAGGTTTCTACAGAATGTATTGTAGGGACCATGAAAATGATATAATAATTTTTTGTTTTTGTGTGTTTTGTGTAGAATAAAGAATGGCAGGTTTATTAATCTGGAATCATGCATTCAATAACAATTTTTAAAAATCACAATGGCACATTTATCTTTTGTTAGAACTGTTGTTAGCAGTTAGACACAGTTCATAATGAAGGGATAACATTGGAATCAGTTGATGTATTTATAATGGTAGCAGAAAAGCCCCAGAAAATAATGACACATCATATTAAGAGTACACATTTTTTTCTCTCAATATGAAATGAAAATGTATTCTGCATTCTATGGAAACCTATGCACGCCAGAGTTGAGCGTACTTTACAGGCTAGTATTGTTTTGTTCCTGTGCACCGAATATTGTGTTCATGCTTGTAAACAATAGTGATCATTCCTTTTAAGTAGCTGAAGCTCTGTATCCAGAAAATACTAAAGTGAATGGTGTACTCTTTACTATGACAATTTCTGAAATGTAACAAAGCTATAATTTGAACAAAAGGGAAAAAATAATAAATTAAAAATACCACCTTAGAAAAAAAATACCTCAGCTTACCCTCATGGAAGGAACTTTTGGCATACTTCGATCCTAGAATGCATAGTGATTTGTCTTTTGTCAATTGTGACAGAGGCTAATATGAATTGTTTTTAAGGAACTGCTATCATATTTAAGAATTTCATTTCAATATGAATAGAATTGGTGACACACAGAACATGTATAATTTTACCTGCACAGAACAGAAATGAAAAGTACCACCATATTTTGGCCAAATGCATAATTACACAACACCTAAGTTTAAGTAGGGATGTTACAAAACACAACATTTGATAGTTTTACAATGTACAACAGATTAAATCAACTTTTTGATCAAAAGATTTTTATTAAACAAATGACAAGATATATTTGGCATAAAATAGTGACAATGTAAGGAAAAACAACACAAGAGAATGATATTAAGTTTTGCAACTGGAATTCTCACTATGGTAACAACAAATACATTCAGCAGGCAATGCATTGAACAATTAATTCTGATTGGTTCATCTAGGCACCATTTAGCATATTCCATCTTATTTGAATATAACTGGCTCAATATTGAAAATATTTTAACATATTAAATCTCTAAATCTATTGACAAACATATGAACATTATACAGAAACTACACAAAAACAAACCTTTACTCTTTTGGAAATTTATAGCATTATATAAAACAATGATAAGATTTTAATTCTGATTGTCACTAGTAAAACTGGACCCCGAGATGAAAATAGTCCTATGTGTGTGCCAGTTTTTTTAGTTGTAAGAAAAATTCTAAACATGGTTACTTTATATAGGGCCTACATTGAAAGGTTGATTGCTGATCCAGCACTCCATGGGTTCATGCCCTGTGACCCTTTATTATGCTAGGAAGAGATACATTAAAAGAAACAACAGACAAAACAATCAAGATAAAAACAGGCAGATTTTTTATAAAGCAAATTATGTGCAGACCCAATAATAGTGCATCTATGTCCTCTAGACGTCACCTATCACCCCTGACACTATGTCCCGATTCATTACAACGGAATCACAGGAAGTTAAGCTCATATGATGTAGAATTCCTGCCACAAGAATCTAGCAATCTTTCACAGCCTAAAGGTCAAATTCCTTTACATATTATGATTCTAAGAAGAAAGCTGGCTGTTTTTTGTCCGCAATTTTCTGGAATGATTTTGTCATTTTTGACGTCATATTTAACTATCAATTGGAGTACTACGTGGCATGGTAAGTGATCATCGTGGAAAGTAATATCTACATGTTTTACTTAATTTGTGTGTGTTTTAGTTGTAGTTATAATATAAAGAATGTGAGTTTATTCATTGAATAACATAAACACAATATGTATCAGGGGTGCCACGTGTTGCATGGAATATTATTACATTGTATGTAGTTCTAGACATAGTGTTGGACATATGAATATTGTATGTGATTTATTCATGTTTTATTTGTTTTTTCAGTCTATATTACTGTATATTAGTTTGGATATGAAACAACATACATACCACATGAATAGATATTTAGGAGGATTTTATCAATGTTGCCACATATTGCTCAAGTATTAGGGTTGTCAAGAAATTATATTTGCAATTTATTAAATGGTGTTTTGAGATTTTCCCACAAATTGTCAATTTCAAAACTTGCTCATAACTGTCACATCACACATACAACAACAACAAAAACATGATTATATTAATTATTTACTCCTTTATTTACACATGCAAAAATTATTTTGATATCTTTACAAACAAAAACTTTATCACATTTACCAAACAGTCACCATAAATAACAAATATTCCAAACAGAATCAAGGCGCAAGAGAAAAATTGTGTAATTTTAATCCAGAGCCCTAAAGGTTAAGTATGAGAATAGTGCAGGAAATTTTAAATTAAACTAATCACTATATGTTTGTTCCACAGACAGTGAAAAAAAAACAACTTGATAGTTTAGTCACTGGAAGATTCAGGAATTTTATGAAGCTCCAGTAAATTTTGTAGGACTAATACAGGAAACATGTAAAGAAATGAAATGTAGAATTTTCACTGAAGGATTTCTTATAGTCTATGCAAGTTTAAAAACTATATTCTTTCAGAGATGTCTCTTATCACCATTTCTCAAAGGAGAAATGTTATTAACAAGCTATAAATTGGACTATGAAATATAAAATAGCTAGCAGCTTATATGGAAATGAATGGTTCTTAGAAAATAAATGTATATTTTATGGATGACCTTGCATTGTTGCCATACAGATATACAAGGATGAAAGCATGAATGTTCAAAATGACAGGCTGAACTAAATAGGCTTGAATATTGGTAAATGCATTGCAGTGATGAAGATTGTGAAAACAACTTGCATGTTACTAAATCTTTGAATAATTAACTTATGAAGGCTGAAAACAATTTGTCTGTTATTATATCTCTCAATAATTAACTTTCTATTCTTAACTTTTTAGGGACTTGAATTTGTAAACCTCAATACTTTCAGTTGATTAAAACATTTCTGGCACATTATAGCAAGTGGGGTTGGGGGTAGGGGGGTTTGGGAAGGGGAGGTCTTAAAATTACCAAAAAAGGAAAAAAAAAGTTGCCATAATTTATGTTTATGGATAACCCTTATTCGCATTATTTTCTAAATAAAAATAATTTGAAACCCTTGTCATTTTTTTAATATATAAAATTATTAAAATCTTGTTCATTAACAAAACTTATTAATGAACCACACACACTATAGTTGAATATGTTTTCAGATAATATCTATCCACAACACACAAAACTTGTTACATATTATCTAGAGCATACCTTATGTGAAGAAAGTTCTGATAGTTCTCCAGTACTAGGCAAGCCTTGAGGGAAGGAATTATTAACAGTTAGGCCTTTTTCCTCATCTTTCTTGTCATTCATGCCTTGTATATTTGGAGTGCTTTTAGCTCCAAGTAAATTGTCATCAGCTGAAAGTAATGAGATTTAAAAATGAACATCTAATAATTTTTCTCTCAGACAGAACTAAAAATAAAATAAAACGAGCTAATCAACAATGTTCTCTGTAGTAAATTACAATATTTTGACCATATAAAATGACATGACAGCCTAGAAAAGACCATAAAGGAGATGATGTCAGGAAATTTTTTTTAAAGTAGGCCATGAAGAAAATCGATGAAAAATATCAGACCACCTAAACATGACACTCATGAATTTCAAGCCCACACATTGAGCACACATGTTCCCACAAGCCACACATCTTTCCTACACATTGAGCAGTGAAGGCCCAAGTACTGGGCACATGCCTAACAACAATACCATCCGTGTATATAATCATGTCCCCTTTCCTGGAATTCTTCTTGATCAATGCCTGCATCTCAGACTCTACAAAGTTATGGCACCACTTCTTGCATTTTCTACTAAGAGTTATTATTCAGAAGGAGGTTTGGCAATATACAGAACACTTTTCCATTCTGCACCTGGTTCTATATCGTCCAAGAGAACAGAATTGTCATGTTGTTTATACAATTACATTCAGAAATACCATCCTTTGTTGATGTCGACATTGTTGTTTAAACAATTTTTTATATAATTGTTATAATATAATTAATAATTTGTATAATACCATTGTTTATGCAGTTGTTTATACAATTATCTGCAATTGCATAATTGCACATATACTCTAGGGGAGATTGGAATACCTATGAATGTGTTTTAAGTGCAATGATGTTATCTTGACTAACTAACTAACTAACAAGCCTCCAACATCCACACACATTGTATGATACTTTCCGCATGACCAATCTATGTTTTTCCTCTTTTTACTCTACTACCTTTAACTTTCTGAATGTCAGAATGCAGTGGGGGGATGTTCTTTTCCAGCAGTAATTTAGAGGTATGCATGTGCTCTGTGAAACTGTACTCTGTTGTGTTTACACTATTAGTTGCTGGTTATGAACTGATGTCATTGTACTTCAAGCAAATCCATAAATCTCTCTAGCAGATATTAAAGCATATGCATGCTGATGGTTCCCATGGTTCACTGTTTTAACACACTTCTCATTTTTTCACTGCAGGTTCCAAATTCTAATCATGAAATATTAAATTTTCAATTCCAAGGTAGGTGTCTAGAAAATTTTTTCACATTACTTGAGATCAATGAGTTCTTCACATTAACTGAGATCAAAGAGGTCTTAACGTTACCGGAGATCAAAGAGTTCTTAACATTACCTGAGATCAAAGAGTTCTTAACATTACATGAGATCAAAGAGTTCTTAACATTACATGAGATCAAAGAGTTCTTCACATTACATGAGATCATAGAGTTCTTCACATTACATGAGATCATAGAGTTCTTCACATTACATGAGATCAAAGAGTTCTCCACATTACATGAGATCAAAGAGTTCTCCACATTACCTGAGATCAAAGAGTTCTTAACATTACATGAGATCAAAGAGTTCTTCACATTACCTGGGAACATAAAGTTCTTCACATTACCTGGGATCATAGAGTATCTTACACTGGAATAAACTGATACCTAGACATCAAAATACCTAAAGAAACATGGAGATGAAATGTTGATAGGACAACAGTAGGAGTTACCTAGAATTAATTAAATTGTCTTCTCATGATAGATCTGGATAGAATATGTTTGTGAATGCCTTAACCCCCTATGTTTTAAAGGTTGCTAAGAGACAAACATGGACACTAAATAAACAATTAGAAGACAAAATTGATGCCTTTGAGATGTGGGTATATAGAAGAATAGGGAGAACATCATGGAAAGAGAAGAAAACAAATAAAGAGGTGCTAAAGACACTTAATATGAAGAAAGAACTACTAAGAGAAATAAAGATCAGGCAAATAAATACTTTGGACACATTAAAAGACATGACACCCTATTGAAGACCTTACTTGAGGGTAAAGTCAAAGGGAAGCAAGCAAGAGGTAGGCAGAGATACAAGTGGGAGAGTAACATTACACGATGGACAGGTTACAGTCTAGCAGAGTGCACCACCAAGACAAGAGACAGGAGATGTTGGAGATACGTTGCAGCCAACCTTCATTGCGGAGACGGCACTTGATGATGATGATAATGAAGAGACAAATAAGAACAATTGTCTCTACTGCATTTCTTTCTTATTCATATTTTAATCTGTGTCTACTTCTGTAGAGATGTTTTATAAGTATGACATCTGCAATAATTAATGATCTCTTCTTTTTTGTGATTACTCAAATATAGCCACCTTTTGTGTTTAGTTTGAGATATGAGCCATATTATCTTATAGGAAGATCATGATATTTGCATCTTTAATCACTGCAATCATCTCAAATGTGTGGTCAAAAGTAGCCACTAATGATGGCACCACATATTTTCAGGATTATATGTGATTGAATGTCTGCATACAAAATGGCAGAATATGTGTTCTACATACACATATATAGACCACTTCTAAGTATTTTGTCTTCTTTTCAAAGCATTTTTATCCTACTGATTATCCTGTAATTACTTGGAGTGTTTTGTGGTGAGAAAAACATCTCCTAGTGATCAGTTAAATAATTTGATAATTTTGTGTTTCTTGTTTGTTATATTTCTTGAGAAGGTCCCTTTTGGACCGTATCATGGTAAAGTCTGTGTCCTTTTTTATTTATTGTTATTTATTTATTTTTTATAATTTGTTTGTTGATTAAGTAGCATTATTACTTCAACATAGCATTTATCGTATTCTGTTGAAAGTTGAAGTAACTCTTAGTGGACAAAAATAGCAAATAGGCAAAAAGACAAATTAGATCATTGTTTGGTCCACTACAAGTTAAGTATGAAAGAAATCTCTGGAACAAACCACCCACTGCATATAAGGAACAAGAGTTTCATCACTCGCAATTCATAGGTATCCAAACAAAACAACCATCTGAACAGCACATCTGTTTTTTGCAATTTGACCCTTAATCTATAGCAAACATTACTTGCTACATACTTACTGCCTTGAACCAGCAAAGCCTTTGGCTCAGAATACTTCTTGCCAATATCCGCTAAGGATCGCACAAAGGGTAAATGCATTCGACTGCCTCCCTCTTTTTCAGTGTGTCTTCTCTTCTCATTCTGATGTCGACGTCGACAAAGGATTGTATTTCTGACTTGATCACGAAGATGCTCTTCAAGTTGTTTTACAGAAATCATGTTGTCCAGAATCATATCTGAGACAAAAAATTCACAAATGAAAATGAGAGTCTGTGATTAACTGAAGAAATTGTAATTGCATTACTTTATTAGTTATTAACATCACAGGACTCAAGCAAAAACTTATATAAATGTACTATGACTTCTGTTCTTACTAAATTTATGCTGTCCACACACTTTACAATAGTGTGTCTCTATCCAGCTTATCAAACTTTTGATTCATTATGGTGGATAATAGTGCTTCTCTACCCTGCTTATCAAATAGCCATTGCTTATGTGTCACATTATGGTGGACACTAACAATAGTGATTCTCTACCCTGCTAATAAAATAACAATTGTTTATGTGTCATATCTTCTTTCTTTCCTCTTTTACCCATTATGGGTGTTGAGAGAGATGGAATGTTCTTGTTCTCACTTTTTTGGCAGCTTCAGATAATGTTATTTGGTGTTCGTGTAATGTCTCTTTGACGTTGTCGATCCAGCGTACTCTAGATCTACCCTGGCTCTTCTTTCTGATTCTCCTCTCTTCATATATGCTTTATAAACTATTGAATCACACAGCATTCTTTCCAGATGACCAAACCATTGTATCTGTTGGTTTTGTATGTATTGTAGAATTGATATGACACTTACTCTTTCTTTTATGACCTCGTTTCAAATTCTGTATCTTCTGTCCGTTCCTGTGGCTTTTCTCAAACATATCATCTCAGACATCTCATCTCTGCTTATCAAATAAACATTGTTTATTTGTCATATTATGTGGGGCACTTGAAATTGTGTCTCTCTATCCATTATATCAAACAACCATGTGGTTCTATAGAAGAATGCTGAGAATATCATGGACTGCCAGAAAAACTAATGTGGAGGTGTTGAAAGAGTCAAATGCGAAACGGACCTTACTCAGCTATACAATTCTTCCATCTTAGGTATAATGAATAGGTATAACGATCTCTTTTTGAAACATTTCATTCAAACAACCATTATTTCATTATGCATCATCTTCAGGGATAGAAGAGTTTTCTGGAGATGTCCTCATGTGTGCTGACTATCATGTGGAATTTGCCACCTCTTTTATTTCAATGGTCCATCATTTTAATGGTCAGCTTCTAGGTCTGCCTTCACCGTATTTGTGTAGCATAGCTTGCTATTGAATGCTGTCTGATGGTATTTTACTGTTGTGTGAAAACAATTTGATCTGCTGTCTCTTAATATATTCCAAGATTGGAGTGGTGCCAGAACTCTGCTTATCAAAGAATCATTATTTAATTCTTTTTTTTTAATAGTTCATGTTATGTGGCATTGGTTATCATATCTTTCCATAACTTTCTATTTCATGTGCTGTCAATAATTTCTAAACAATGTTTTTCCATGCCACAATACTGGTTTGTCAAGCATTTTCTCTTTTGATCTTCCCCTACACATCTTGCTCTCCTACTTGTCTGTTGTCACAATGTGCTCCACCTGTTCTCTTCCTGTTGTGTCTAAAAATGTGGACTGTCTCTTCCTGATGCTAGTAACCAGAAATCTTTTTAAATTAATTTCTTTCAAGATATATTCATTGCACTTTTTATCAGTCCATGGTGTTTTTTTACAATCTTCTATAAAACCATATCCATGCTGCCTCTATATAATTTTTCACTATTCTGCTGATTGTCCATGATTCACTTCCATACACCAAGGCCCGAAAAGGTAGCAAAGAATAGCAACAATCTTACCTGTTATGCATGCTGTAAGAGGCAACAAGGAGGTTTTGAAGGTGGAGTTGACTGGAGGTCAAATGAACCAGAAGCCATGCTGAACTCAAATGTGTCAGGCCGAAAGGTGTAGATATTGCAGCCAACCTGTAACCCATGACACAATGCTTCCCATTCTCCAATTTACATCCTGCTATCAACAGGAGTTTGAGAACAAACGCAGAAGAAGAAGAAGAAGAAGAAGAAGAGATCTTTAGAAGGTGAGGGATAGTACAATAAACTAGTTAGAAGGAAAGTGAGATATATGTTTTACAATATGCAGAAGAGATGTACGATAATAGGTCATAACAGTAGTAAGAAAAGAGTGCAGGGAATGGTGTCCAACAGTGGTTGAGTCAGAGGTGCTCACTCTGATCAGTGAGAATTCCAGGGAAGGTGATATAATTATATATATGCAGATGGGTCGGTTGAGAGACACATCAGGAGTTCCTGGGTTTTCACGGCTCAAAGGTGGGGGGGGAGACTATCAGAGAGGAAAGTGGTGCATTCGCTCAGACGACAAGCAGCATGACAATGGAGATTCTGGCAGTAACCAAAGCTTTGCAACGGGTCTGCTCACAGACTGTCTGCGAGCATGCCTGTATACTCAGTGACTCCATGAACATGATTGTGAAAGTTCAGGTGGGGTACGTTCGAGAACAGTGAATAATTTCTGTGTGCGTACAGTGACTTTTATTTTTGTGCCGGGACACGCAGGAGTCCAGGGTAATGAGAGAGCAGATAGGTTGGCTGCACAGGCTGCTACTATGGCTGTTTCTTGAGCAATGGATTGGGCAGATTTTTTGAATGCCCTATGGGAAAACGCACAAACAAATGACTGTACAAGTGACAATGACTCATGTTCCATGATTAGAATAAAGGAACTTGGTTTGAAATGTGGTGTCGCTAGAAAGGAGAGTTTTCGTGGGCGAGAAAGAATGATGGTCAATCAACAACGTACTGGGACAGTCAGCCAACGTGTAATGGTGGATACACTCAAGGAAAGATCTGAGCACCTATGGACGTGTCCAGAGTGCAATGACGATGATCCAATGACTAACTAACTAACTAACTGTAGTAAGACCATAATCCAATAGGTTAAACTTGAAAAAGGGCAATGAAGTTCTGATAATGACTAGTAACACACATAATAACATTAAACATTACCATTTCTTTTTTGTTTTACGTTACTGGTATGTTATTGATTCTTGTTTGTAACCACTGTCCCCAATTTGATTATTTTCCTTAGCAATGTTTGTCATTTTATGTTTATCCTTTATTAATTTTAACATTAATTTATTTAGGGTTAGGATTATTTAGGATTATGTAAAACATAACTAATCCTAACCAAAAATAAATTAATATTAAAATTATAAACAATAAGCATAAACTCACAAACATTCGCATAAATGTACAAACAATTCCAAGGGAAATAATTAAAAAGAGGAGGCTATGGGTTGCAAACAAGAACCATGTTATGTTCTTGATGAAGACCTCTTGGTTGAAACATTGTTATGTGTGTGTTATTATGTGTGCTACAAGTGATTAGTAAAACTTTCTTACTCTTTTCCAAGTTTTTCCTGAGAAGAGCTGTACATAGGCAGTACATGCAACTTTACAATTTTGCTAACGGATGAGGGGGGGGGGGGGAGTGTTTCCATAATAAAAAGCATTACACATTGTTTTTGCCCCCTTCCCCTCCCCTATCAATTTTCCAAAAAAATTTCACCAAATATTGCATCAAAATGAAGATTACATAAAAATTTACAAATGACCTCATTTTAGACAATCCTCATCCCACCCCCCCCCCCCCCATTACTAAAATATAAATCTACATATAGATCCTGCACCTACAGGTTTGCACATATGAGTAGCAGGATAAATATATAAGAGAAGTACCAGAATTCAGGAAATATATTTGTTTAAACATGAAAAAATAGTAAAAGGAAAAATAAAGAAAAGACAAAATAAGTGATAAAACGCAATAAGATTGATAAAACACAATAAGATTTATAAAACACTAGAAAATAAAGATAAAACATGAATAAGAACAGATTAAAAAAAAGGTCAATATAACATAATTAAAAGTGGATTTTAAAATATATTTTAAGGAAAATAAGTAATAAGAGAAAGCACAAGCAGGTCACTAACCAGCAATTTGTTCAATTGAACCTGCTTCCATCTCCAACATACAAGTTCCTTGCAACAAGCTACACCTCAGCTCAAACAGAGAGTGCAAAGACAGTGTTGCTACGTGAGGTTTAGACCATCTTTCTCCTCCTTCCTCCACATCCTCCTCAAACTTGATCCACCTATAGTCACATGACAGTAAATAATCTTTCAAAAATATTCGGTAATACTAAGATCAGGGAGCAGTGTTTGAAAGCAAAAATTTAATACACCAATTTGTACATCCTTTACATAACCACACAGTAACAAACTCATATTTATAGATGATCAGGTTGTCATGTAAATACAAAAGTGCATAGATAATCTAAACAGTCATATAATAATGTAAAATGAACATCAATATAAAATACAGAAGTTATGAGTTATGTTATTGCAAGAGAAGTACGACAATTAAATCCTGTAAGTCAGACTATTTTGTCTTTAAGAACCACCTCATTCATACCATGAAACCTCTTAAATAAGATTGAATAAATATGGTTCATTCATATGACTAACAATCTTCCACTCCATCACTGATGATCTGATACCTGTATTGCATCCTGTTTTAGAACTAGTCACTAACTTTCTTTCTGTCTGATTTTCCTGTTATTTCTACCCATTTCCTTCCACCATATTGACGAGATAAGATGCATTGTTTTGAGTATAGGAACAGTGGTAGTGTAGTGTTAAGTCACTTGCTTGACAACTACCGGTAGATGTTGTGGCTTTTGAGTTCACTAGTTATGTGTAGTTTGAAACAAAAATTACTCCTGTGATCTATCTATCTATATGCTGTGGCCCTTGTTTGCCTTGCGGCGTCAAGGGTGGAAGAGTTCTCCGGAGATGGCCTTCTTGTGTGCTCCTGTGGTCCACCCAGCAATAAGGAAGTATTAGGGATCATGCTATGGGAAAGTAGAGAAAAGACACTATCTCTACTGGACAAGTAGGATAGGTGATGCTGATGTTGGTGGTTTCTGATCAGATACTAACTAGGCAGCTAACATGAGAAAATCATGTGCTATTATGCTGATTCATAATTCAGCTTACTTTTACCTTTTACATTTAGTCAACTTTCAATCTAAGAAGCTTTTGGTTTTAATTTTTACTAGAGTTTTTGGCTTTGAATTTATTTTATTTTTAATACTCTTATTTCTACAATCACTTTATCTACCAATCTATCCAAGCATTTAACTTAAGATATTTAAGTTTCTACTTTACTGTTGTTTGATTCTCCTGTATAGTAACATAGATACCTACATCTGCCTAATTTAGTTCAATTTTCTTCCCAGTTGTTTGTTTTCCTAATTTTTATAAAGGCCTTGTGATCAAAATGTCGGTGTATTTGTCTTATTTTCAAAACTAAATTAAACAATTTTTCGGTATAATTTTTAATTTGCCAAATGGTAGATAGTTTTACTGGAATTCTCTTTTTCCTTCCCATTCAAGCAACAGAAGTGGCAATTAAAATCCTTAAAAAATTTACAATGAGCACAGAAGTGAGGATTTTTATCAATCATGAAGCATATTAGCACCCAATGGAACAATAACATGGGCCTAAATCAAATATTGACATCAAAAATTAAATTCTTATAAATATTTCAGTAATACACATATTTCAGAATGCATATGTATCAACGTACACAAAAGGAAATAATTTGAGAAACTTTTTTGTACTAATCAGTATCATTACATATTGTATCAGTGGTTGGCTGCAACAGACAGAAAACATCCTGTTTCTTGTCTTGATAGTGCACTCTGATAGACAACTGAATTATGACTGCAGGTGATTATCAATGCACACAAGAACAAATCCATAGGCTCTGATCCTCATATAAACTATTCTATTTGAGTGTAGAGGCTGACAGTTCCAGTTTCATGCTGATTTTTTAGTCTCTTCATAGATCTATTTTGTTTTTCGTTACAAACTATTCCAATCTTTACATGCATCTCATGCAGCCTTGGGAGCGACTATGAAACTCACTTTTGAAAATCATCTTAATAGGGTTTCTTTATGTTGCCTATATATTGGTTATTGGTTCAGAAAGAGTTAATATGTCCACAATATTTTATTTGTTTAATTTTTCCTTTCTTTTAATAATTCTTTTTTTAATGTGCAGTGTTGTCTAGTCTCTTCATTTGTTTTCTCCACTTTACATGAAGTTCTCCTTATTCTCAAAGGTAAAAATTGAGTGTTCTGGAGACTGAATTAAATCTGTGTGCCGTATAGTATTCTTAAAATAGTATTCTTTAGTGTTGCATATAGTCTTCATTTGATTATGTGGTTCTATTCTGTGTTTGTTCATCTCGTAAATATTTTTTGGTCAAAAGTCAATCCTGTGTATTGCTCAACATAAGCTGCTATTTATATATTTATTTCAATATTCATGTATTATCAAAGGTATACATTCTTATCTTCTAGCAGTTTTTTTATTACCCATGTTTCTGAGCTATACATTAATGTAGAGTATATTAGACAATTACTATTCACATTTGTAGTTTATTTCTGATTTCTTGGGATGTTTTTTGTGTACTAATTTTATGTCACTAATGTCAACAATTGGAACACTAATAACAAAGAAAACAAAATAAAAATGTAAGCATCAAAATAACATGTTTGTAATTATATGATAAATGAAAGAAAAAGAAAGTAAGAAGTAGTTTTTGCTGTCTGGAAATTTCTGAATACAAAAAGCAACTGATTGGTCTATGTGATATGTCCTTTGCAGAACATTGTCCTCAGTGCCACTCCGCAAGTCTCTTGGTTCTGTGCAAGCTGCCCAGTTTCTTCTAGTGTCATATTCAGAAGGTCATCAATGTTATGTGTCCATCATAGTTTTGATCTGCCTCTTGTCCTCTTTCCTAGAACTTTTCCCTCCATGATTAATTTTTCTAAAACATTGTGTCCTATATGCTTGAAACATGTTAATTTGCGTTTTTGGAAATTTTTGAGGAGTCTGTCTTCTTCTATGCTCAGGTCTGCTATGGTTCATCTTTCTGTCCATGATATTGTTAGGACCTTTCTATAACATTTCATTTCAAATGCCAATATTTTCTTGTCCATTACAGATGTCATTGCCCACATCTCACAACTATAAGTTGCCACAAAAACAAAATATAGGCCTATCTTCTTAACTATTTGCCCCCCTGCCACAGATTTTTCATCTTTAATGTTTTTGTAGAGTACACTGTTTGGTACACTGAGCTTATACACCCTTAGGTGTCTGATCAACCAGCAAACTGAACATTTATGGGAATGCTCCCAATGCAGTGGTGCTGAATCCTAATAAAGAACCAAAAATATAAAATGAAAATAATGGTTCCCCTTATGTACTCTGCTGCTTTCAACAAAGTGGCACATGCCTGCTAAAAGCACCAGTTCATGGTATGCAGCTATGTAGCTTCAAGCAATAATGGACTGAACAACATTCACCTTGTAAACAAGACAACATTAACCGGATTCAATCTTGAAACCACTTGAGTACAAGGTGAACAGCCTAACCACTTGGCCTATGCTATAGAAATCTGCTGGATTTAGTAAGGGATGTATCATCATCATGTGACATATTCTTTCCTTATTGTAGTCTTCTTGATGGATTCTCTGAACACTCCACGATTCTGGACGAGTTGACCTGCTGCAGCTAGAGACATGTTAAAACAATTTACTATATCACTGCATCATCATTGCCTTGGGTGCCCTCTTTCCCGTTGCCATTAACTCTGCCTTCAGCTATTAGTTTTTCCCTGCTGTTATGTCTTTATATAACCAAAAAAAACTCAGCTTTCTTGTTATGATGTTGTTAAGAAGCTAGTCCTTTTCGATGTTTATTGATCTTAAGACTTCTTGATTTGTCTTTTTAACTGTCCATGGTTTATATAAAATTCTTCTGTAGGTAGCACCATGTGTTCAGAATATCCAAAAATATAATTACTAGGCACATTACTCATGTAGTTTGTCATTACTTTCAGGAAGAAATCCGTTTATCATATAGCACACAAAGAAAACCCATTCATTTTCTATGCCATTTTTTAATAGAAATCTGTATAGCAGAAGGAATGTATAGCAAGAAGTATTAAGGTAAAATTTTTGGAAATAAGAAACTGAGAAAGAATGTTTGAAATAAATATTAAAAAACATATAGGGAGAAAGATAATTTCATATTATCAAATGCTCAATGTACTTAAAGCAAAAATGCATATCTCTGTTTACTTGAGACATTAAAATACTGAATAATAAAACAATATCAATGATTAAATACTAATTTAATATGTTCATTAGTACCAGACCTAGCAGTTTCCTTCCACTCTTTGTCATCACCAGCAGGAAAGAGTTCTGCCATTTCACAGAAAATATCATGTGTTCTATGTTCTTCATCCTCCTCTTCTCCCAGCAGGAACTGAACTCTCTGGGATGGTGGAGCAGCTATATAATGAAAGAATAAACATAAAGAATTACACCACAAAATGCATACAACTGTCATCAATGGGGTGACCATACAATAATGTGAAGCAAAAGACATTTTAATAAAATTATATTTATTGACTTATAATGACATTGTTAAATGTGTTGAATGAAGAATGACCACCAGATTATTAATTGAAGTAGCTTAGAATTATAGATATTCTCAATTGGAGCAGCACATAATAAAGTAATTATTATTGAATGGAGCAATTTTAAAATTTTCTAACGTTCTTCAATGGGAAAATATAATTTGCAAACAAAAAAATATATTAAAATGCCTAAGAATTTGAATAGGATGAAAAATACACAACAATGAATATATATTAATAAATACTCCAGATACAACTAAATAAATTACTGGAATTGAAAGAGAACAAATAATTTACAATATGTGTCAATAATACTTGCTTAAGTTATTTATTTAAGTATTTTCTAATATAAACCAAGTCAGAATAGATAAATACATAATTAATTTAGTGATGTAGACCTACATAGGACTTCATATCTTTATAAACATTTTTGTGCTTCAAATAATATCTTAATGTAATTTATTTAAATCAAAGCTGCAAAGATACATAAACCTAAATTTCAAACATATGCATAAATTTAAGACATAATTCCAGGAAAAACTGTACATAGAGCCTATATAAATTGGTAGCATATTCTTTTCAGGGCATAGTTATCAACCTAGTATTTTTAGCTGCAGTGATTTTCTAGGCAATATAAATATGTTCTATACATATATAAATATTTGAAATCTTAAGGTAGGTAGTTATTGACATTTTCAGAAGTATTTTAAAGCTACAAAACTTAGCTATAGAAATTAATTCTAATAAAATATAAATGTGTAAATCTACATCTGGAACTATGATGCTCAATATTAGAAAATTTCAGGATGAGATAATAGCACAAAGTAATTTGATTATATAGTTCATCAAACTTATTGTTTTGTATTCTGTATAAATCTAATGCACAGCCATGGGCGTCTTGGGTAGTGGTATGAATACTGATGATTTTAGCGCTTCTGATATGTTACCTGTATTATATAGGCCCTATGTCATTGCAAAGTTCTGTGATAGTTTCTACAATAAATTCATCTAGAGGTTTTATTATGTCTGTTGTTGGGTTGTCAGCACTTGCAGCTTTTCCACAGTTTGTTTTTGTTGCGTTTTCTATATATATAAATATATAATTTAGTATAATTGAGATGCAACGAGAAGCACACAGCACTCATGTGAATTTTATGGTTAACCACTAATCATGAACCTAACAGCATTTCTACACAGATTATATCCCAAACTATGTGAATGTGAAGCTCACACAAACTTTCTGGCTCCTGCTATGTCATGTCATGTATTCTTTTCAGAACGTTGTCTTCCTAATGAACTCTCTGAACCCCCTTCTGTCTTGTGGGTGATGCTGCTTGCATTTTCCAACAATATATTCATATTATCTTTAATGTCATTAGTCCATCGTCTTCTTGGTCTGCCCTTTCTCCTCTTTACGGGTACTCTTCCCTCTATTATTTGTCTTTCTAAACAGTTGTGGCTCTTTATATGATCAAACAGGTGTAGTTTTCTTTTTGTTATTGTGATTAGTAACTAACACATATCTTCAATGTGTTAAATCTTTCCATTTTAACCTATTGTCTATTTCGAAATAAGTAATTTGTTGCTAACCCATGTGACCCCAAATGGGGTAGTAAATAGTTTTCTTTTTAAAGATACAAATATTTATTCTCAATCAATTTCTATTTTAAATCAGTTTCTTAAAATTTAAATAATTTCTAAATTTTTAAGTGTCAAATATAATATTTTTTAAATATTTTGTGCTCCCAGTGGATACATTGCATAGTCATAAAGGCCTTTATCAGAACATTGACCATAGAGTTTCTACATACACATTTTTGTGAAGATAAAATTATATTTTATTATATTATAATGAAAAGTATATTTCCAATGTGTTTTCTTGAAGGCCTACACAACTAAAAAACTTCAAAACTCTTAAGACCTATATGGGTTGCAGGAAACTTTGTTTTCATAAAACATGACCATGACATGAAAAGGAAAACTTATGAAATAAGCAAATAAAATGAACACTTTTTCTAACAGAAGTATTTCTCTGTCCATAAATTTGTGAAAATAAACCCTTTCACTTTGAAGCCTATTTTGACCTCTTGGCACAGTTGTCAATTTATAAAAAATATTTGAATGTAGATCAATCAGAATTTTGACATTTTAAGAAAATGTCCGGTTGAAAAAAATCATCATAGAGTGAATCAGTTAATCTATGACTGACAATCACTAGTCATTTAGTGGCAAACAAGATTAACAATTAAAAACATACAGCACCCAAACTCAAAAAGAGCATACACACAAAATGTTTTATTATAAAAGACATTAGAAAAAGAAGACACAAAAATGTAGATTGCACTTAGAAAATGATAATATAATAAATGGCATAGAAGCTGTGAAGCATAGGCATAAAAACATTGCAAAATGCAAATATCAGACATCGAGAAAAGTGACAACTAAAAGAAGGGTAGGTCTAATTATTTACTTAAAGGACAAGAAACAAAATTTGGAACAAGATAACATACAATAAAAGCAAACAATTGCACAAAATGTATTTTTGATTGTACTTTCAAGACTAAGAAAAGTTTTTTGGTCAAGTAAAAGTCACTGAAAAAATGTGCAGGTTAATAATATGTGATATTTTCGATTTAAAATGACTGATCTCAGATGATGATTATAGACAGTAAATGTTAATTTTACAAAGAATGACATACCCGGGTACTAAAGGTAGACCTCTACAGAAATTAAACAGCTCTTGTTCAGAAACATTGGGTCTTGTGTACATATGTTAAAGAAGTAAATTTAAATATTTTGTATGAAGATTTTAAAATTTCTGATATTTTAAGTAATCTGTCTTCCAGACTGCAACCTGTTAATCTGCAGATGTTTGCAAATGAAACACCAGAAGATCAACATTTTGCTTTCTATATGTGCATGATAAATAAGTATGTAACAAAACATACTGAAATGACAAATAGAAGAAGCAACAAATAACAGAACTACACATTAAAATTAATTTTAAAAAAGGCAAAATAAATAAATGAAATTGAGAGGGTCAGCATTGGGAGAATGTGATATCCTGAAATATTTGGAGAGTATTACAAGAGGAGCAGAAAACATGAATGGGAAATGTTAAATCCTTGAAAAAGGAAAATGGAGGATATTTGATGAGAAGTACTCAAAAATGATGTTAATAAATGCTTCGCTAAGTTAATTCTGATTCCAATGTGAGGGATGTTTTTTTTTGTGTGTGTGCGTGTGCGTGTGCGTGTGCGTGTGCGTGTGCGTGTGCGTGTGCGTGTGCGTGTGCGTGTGCGTGTGCGTGTGCGTGTGTGTGTGTGTGTGTGTGTGTTAAAATATGATTTATGACTCAGAAACATGGATAATGAACAAACAGCTGAAAGTAGTACCTATGACTTGTGGATATATAGAAGAACAGGGAGAACTTCATGGACAGAGAATAAAACAAACATAAAGATTCTGACAACAATGCTTATTTAACTATTAAAGGAAATAAATATGAAAAAACTAAAATGTTTTGGACACAATAAAAATTATCACTTTTGTTGAAGATATTACTTGATGGTGAGCAAGAGGTTGGCAGGGGCACAGGTGGAAGAGAAACATCATGAAATAGACAGGATTACAATCTAACAGAGTGCACCACCAAGGCAATAGGCAGAAGATTTTGGAAGTCCATTGCAGCTAACCTTTGAAGTGGAGATGACACCTCATGATGAAGATGATATGATGAGTAACGTCAAAGACATTGGGAGACTGTGGGTGCCTTTGTGGGATATTCGATTTGCAGTGATATGACAAATTATAAACATACATATCGAAACAGTGGGACATATTCAAGTGGTCCAGGAGAGCTTTGGCAATGATAGACAGGTTGAACACTGCAAGAGTCACTGGCCCATGTCTCTGTACGATCATTGTAGATACAGAAAATCATGAAGTGGATTAAGTTGGGAGGGAGTTACAAGTAAAAAGGAATGATAAAATTATGCCCTCTATGCTTGGAGAGGGTTAGCTGTTGGTCTATGAATCTCTGTGATAATGCAATAGAGATAGAAACAAAAAGAGAAAG
Source organism: Meghimatium bilineatum (assembly GCA_034231615.1). Classification (NCBI taxonomy): domain Eukaryota; kingdom Metazoa; phylum Mollusca; class Gastropoda; order Stylommatophora; family Philomycidae; genus Meghimatium; species Meghimatium bilineatum. The sequence continues at coordinate 52,969,704 of CM067305.1, forward strand.
AAAAATGTAACAGTACTAATTGTTTTTATAAAGATCAATACTCAAATTCATTTATTGTCTGCTGTTGTCTATTGTCTTTTTCCAGGTGAATGATTGTTTATTGCATTCACATTTGCCGTTAAGCATAGGGGTGGGAGCTTAAGCTGTCGTTCCAAGGCCAGATGTGTCGCCAAAGTTGCATTTAGTTCATGTTTGTTCAAGGCTATCTTGATGTTTTCTATCCATCATTTCCTTGGTCTACCTTTGGCCTTATGCCCAGATATTAATTTATTATATGCTCTTATTGGTATTTGGTTTGGCTTCATTATCATAAGGTGACTGAACCATTTTACTTGCTGTCTCTCAATATGTTCAATACATGATATTATACCAACTATTTTCCTCATTTCTTCATTTCTTATTGTATCTAGTTTGGTAACCATTGCAGCTTTTCTCAGACACTTCATTTCACATGTGACGATTTTTCTCTGTCGCAAAGCTGCTGAAGACCATGTTTGACATTGGTAGCAGAGTGTTGGTATAAAAATTGTAGATATTATCTGTTCTGTATTTCCATCTTGATCTTTGGGTGAAGAAGTAATGGTGAAAGTTGGTAGGTCACTGTGTTTGCTTTCTGGCACCTTGTTTCTATTTCTCTGTCTAGTCTTCCATCTTCGGAAAAAATTCTGCCTAGATATTAATTTCTTTGACTTGTTTCACTTTGCTGTTTTCTATTATTATATCCATTGGTGTTGCAGACTTGCTAATTTTCATAACTTCTGTTTTTTGTAGATTAATTTTCATGCTGTACTTCTGACATGCTAATAGCAATGCATTGATGTGCTTTTGCAAAGTTTCCTCATCTTCGTATATTAAACTTTGATCATCAGCAAATAATAGTTCATTGATTTCATTATTAAGTTCCTCATCAGGGTTATTTGCAATGTTTTTCTCTTTGTTGATGTGAGCTTCTTTTATTATTATGTCCATGTATATGTTCAAAAGTAGAGATGAAAGTACGCAGCCGTGTTTCAATCCAGATCTTGTTTCAAAAGGTTCAGTCATTCCATGTGTTGTTCTTACTGAGCTTTGACAGTTTTGATATATCGCTTTTATATTATCTAGCAGTTGTCCTCTGATGCTATAAATTTCTAAGGTTTCCCATAGAATGTTTCTATCTACTCTGTCGAATGCCGTTTCCTGGTCTACAAATACTGTGTTTAAATCTTGATGGTATTCAATTGCTTTTCACTTAGTTGTCTCAGTGTGAATAGTACGTCTGTACAGCTTGCCCCTCTTCCGAAGCCAAATTGAGAGGGACTCAGCTGTGGTTCTGCAATGTATAGCATTCTCTGTTCTATTATTTTTTTGTAGATTTTACCTGTATGACTGTATGACTTAAGGAGACTCCTCTATAAAATTCACACTATCTCTTAGTACCTTTGTTTTTCCATAGTGGTACAATTACTGATTTTTGCCAGTTGTCAGAAACTTTTCTTTCTGACCAGACTATTGTGAATAATCTGGCTAGCCACTGGACCCTTGTTTTTCTACACGCTTTTATTGCTTCGCTTAGTTTTTAAAATTTATTGATTATTTGTTATAATCTGACATCAATAAACTTTGAACAGACCAATAAGTGTTGTCTCCTCTAGCAGGATGAAAGATATTCATGCTAATGTTTTCTATAGCGGCGTTGATTGAATATGCTTCTCACTGTGCCATATATCTCCATTTATACAAATGTCACTTTGTATAGTGAATTAATCGCTGCTTCGATGTGTTATCAATTGCAGTATCTGCCATCAACAAGAAACCATGATTCAACTTCAACACAACTCCCTTAACTATTGCACAACTATAGATGCATTTGATTTTTTAATTACTGCATTTGTGTGCTTGTTCTAAACAGTATGTCTATGTAATATTCAATTCCATGAGGTTGAAACTGGTTATAGATGCCATCCACCCATATCGATGTATCAAATATAAATAATCAAAATATTGGAAGATGTTCGACAAAATGGGAAGTGTCACAATAACAGTTTACTGAGAATACCTAACTATCGATATACAATAATAATAAATAACAGTAAAACATAGAGCAAGAATAATTATCAACATATCTGTCCTATAATATGTTTTCTTAACTGTTATTTGTTTCTTGACAAAGGTCCCAATAGGACTGATAAGTTGATAACAGTCTTTATTCTATGTTTTATTGTTATTTATTATTTTATATCAATAATTAGGTATTCTCAGTAACCTGTTTACTTTATTTAGGATTTACCTTCGATGTATCAAACAAGCTGGGGTTCACGGTAATGAGAGAGCAGACAGACTTGCATCCCAGGCACTAATAGATGGGGTATTGATAATTGATAAGGGGAATGTACTGAAACTGATTTATGAGCAACTGCTGGATACGAACACAGCAACGTATGAAACACTAAGGCTGAGATTTGAGGAATTAGATATTAAATGTGGAACTAGTAGAACTGGATAGTTACATAGCAGAATGAGGACTGTGGTCAATCAGTGAGCCATGGGAACCATCAGTATGCAAACACTTTGCCGTCTGCTAAGGGAGACAGCACCAATGGGTCTGCCACAAGTGCAATGATGTTGATTTATAACCAATAACTAAATGTTTGTATATGGGAAGTAGGAATGATGCAATATACTGGAAGAAACCAAGATCAAGATGCAGAAAAGAGATATACAGATGATGATACAGGTGTAAGAGATGTCAACATAACTTGGAAAATAAAAACACATTTGAACTAAAAGAACATTTTTGTGCTTGATAAATTCTTTCTACCTGTTCCTTTGATGAGATAACCTGAGAGAAATCATGCGCAGGTCAGTGCAAATAAGAAGAAAGTATAAAGTGTATAGAGAAACTATAAAGGATTGGCATTGATGATGAGGTAAGCAATGAGTTCACTTGTAATTTTTCTGTTTGCTAATGCTTTTGTCACTACTTGATGGCATGTATCATGGCAGTAGCCTGAAGGGCTTTGGTTCAAAACCCTTTTATACAAATAGGCAATGCATTCTCTTAATATCTATAACTGTTATGAACTGCCATCATTAAACGAGTAACATTTTTTACGCTTTATTTCAGTTTAAAAAACATGATTCTTGATTGGGAAACAGTACCATGTCATCGAGACCATTCCCGTAAGTGTTGAGTTTACCAGTCAATCAGCTATTGAAGAGAATATATGTTCTATGTCACAGAAGGACCCTCGTAGTAGTTGATAGCTGATTCTTTGGGTCATTCCTTAAAGAAACACACTTTCTTCTCTCTTCTTTGGCCACTTTATCATTCTATGAACATACAAATTGTCTCTTTCAGCCACCATCACTTTGTATTGTTTTATCCATAATTGCTCTAATAGATAAGATCAACACTATACATGTTGTATAACAAGTAAAAATGATCACATTGACATCTTGAATACTTTCTCACATAGAGTCACTGAATACACTTAACTCCATAACTAACTATAGTTATTTTGAAATGAAAAAGGTTAATTAAGACATTAAACCACAAAATGATGTGCTCTGTCTTTGGTGCGACTAAAACAGCAACCCAATGTATTTCTGTTCTAATGGACCACATCCTGTGGAAAACCTAGAAGGAATATTGCCCTGTTATTTGAGAGATTCAGTGGGAGTTTGAGAACGAATGAAAAAAAACAACAGATTCAGGGCATAACAGATGCTCAGTCCAATTGAGGACTAATAGAAAAATTAACAGAGACATTTTAGATCTTTTACAGAAACAATTTACCAGATATATTTCTGGTATTATTCTGATTAAGGCATTTTATTTTCATGAAAAAATGATAGACTGGAAATTGTGAACACTATTAATAAAACACTGCCTTTTTTTTATATAGGCCTAGACTTATAGTCATTAATTGCATGGTAGGTACATGTCCCATTCCCTTTGCTGGGTACCCACATCTGTTCAGGCTGACATGTTCCGTCTTCAGTGAGGGAAGTCATGGAGTCTCCCTATCCATGTTCTTGAGAATCCTAGCACTGCCCGCAAGACATAAAAAAATTGTGGAGTGGCCTTCTCCTGTTTTTCTGTCAGAGTTATCTACCATAGCCTTTCCATCTTTCAATGGTGGCTGCTAGGAAATCAATCAACCAAGTGTCACACCGAATGGCATAGGTGATCATGTTCCTTCACGATTCTCTGTCTTGTGTTGTCAATAAGCTTGGTTCGTAAACTTCTACTGTGCTACAATACTAGTCCATCTAGCAACTTTTCTCTTTCTTGTCCTCTAACTCTTCTCCCCTTGAACTTTCCAGTGGTTATTAAGCATTCAAGCTGTGTTATTCTCAGCATATGTCCTAGAAACCTTGACTGTCTGCCCCTTATGTTTGATATGATTGATCTTTTTATGTCAGCATCAATGAGAACCCCTGCATTAGTTTTCTTAGCTGTCCATGGTATTTTCATTATTCTTCTCAGAAACCACATCTCTGTAGCCTCTCATCATCATCATTAAGTGCTGTCTCCGCAACGAAGGTTGGCTGCAACGTATCTCCAACATCTCCTGTTTCTTGTCTTGGTAGTGCACTCTGCTAGACTGTAACCTGTCCATCGTGTGATGTTACTCTCCCACTTGTATCTCTGCCTACCTCTTGCTCACTTCCCTTTGGCTTTACCCTCAAGTAAGGTCTTCAATAAGGTATCATGTTTTTTAATGTGTCCAAAGTATTTTATTTGCCTGATCTTTATTTCTCTTAGTAGTTCTTTCTTCATATTAAGTGTTTTTAGTATATCTTTATTTGTTTTCTTCTCTTTCCATGATGTTCTCCCTATTCTTCTATATATCCACATCTCAAAGGCATCAATTTTGTCTTCTAATTGTTCAGTTTGACAACCTGGCACGGCAAAGAAACAACAATGACTTTGATACATAATACTGTGGACAGAGAGCTGTGGAGAGCCATGACTGCCTACGCCACCAGGCATGGCACCTGATGATGATGATGATGAATTGTTTATTTAGTGTCCATGTTTCTGAGCCATACATTAATATAGAATAGATGTAGCATTTTATAATTCTCATTTTTAACTTGTTTGTAATTTGTTTAGATATTAATAATTTCCTCATGTCATTGAAGGTACTTTTAGCCATTCCTATTCTCCTTTTAACTTCTGTTTCACATCTGCCATCATTTGTGACTGTGTCCAATATATTGATACTGTTTTACTTGTTGTAGTTTCTCTCCATATATGTTTATGTTTACCTCCTGTTCTTCCGTCTTTGCTGATTATCATGGTTTTTGTTTTTTGGACATTTATATCTAGTTCATATTCATTACTTGATTTATTGAGTTGATCTATTAGTCTTTATAGTTCATGTTCACTTTCTGTCAAAAGAACATAATTCGCTGTTAATTAATTTTTTATTTTTACAGTCCATGCTTCCCATCTATAAAACAGAATGGGTTTGATATAACATTTCAGCACTCAAATTCGGTCCATTGCACAAAATGGTTCTCATTTTTTTGAATTCTGATTTGGGTTGTGCTGTTCGGCTCTTTATCTCGCTTGAGCACCTACCATATGATGTTAACAGAATGCCAAGATATTACACTTTTTCAACTTGTGCTAATTTTTTGTCATTAATCATTATGTTGCATCTTGGTGGTGTATGTCTCTTTGAGATAACTATTATTTCCGTTTTCTTCTTGTTTAAACTGAGGCCTTTGTTTTCACTTTCTTTCATTTATTTATCTAATAGGACTTGTAGTTCCTATTCACTTTCTGCAATCAGTACTGTGTCATCAGCATATCTCAAGTTATTTATATTGCATCCTCCCACTTTTATTCCTGGCATATCTTCTATATTTTGCATAATTTATTCTGTATACAGGGAGAAAAGATCTGGTGACATTACACAACCTCGCCTAACACCAATTTCTAACTTTTGAAATCTACCTATAGAGTTGTTAACTGACAGGCAGCAATTTTAAACCCCCTTCTCGGCATGCTCTTGACATGGAGTTAATAATTCCATATCACCAGATAAGCTTATAGCGGTTCACACTCGCTTGATGCTGCCAGTCACTAGACATATGGGGTATTTCAGTGGAGATTTAAGCACTACCTGATAGCTTGCTCATTCAAATATGTACAAATATGTGAAGTGTATCACTGGCTTATGCTGATGAGTGTCTATTAAGATCTGCATAGGTATTTATAGTGTTCATTTAAGGATGAAACTATGACAGGTCTAGTAAACAGGTAGATGATTTGAGGGTTCACAAAACACAAAAACCTTTTTTAGATATTGTGCAAAAATTTAAGACAAGTGCAGAAATTTAAATATCTTGTGAGCATTTGTACAGACAACTGAAGAATGGACAGAGAAAATGAGTCAAGAATTCAAATAGCCAACTATGTAAATGATAAACTTACACCAATCTTGAAACACAAATCTATCCCAATGAAAACTTAACGGCAAATCATAAATTCAATCTTCATACCAACACTGTATTATGAATGTCAGAGATGAAAACTAACTAAAGAACAAGAGAGAGAGCTTATTACGTGTGAAATATGATGTCTATGAAAAGCCGCAAAGAGAAACTGAATGGATCAAGGAGAAAGGAATGAAAAGATTACAAGAACTGTTGCAATAAAGTCTGTGGTCAAATATATTTAAAAAAACAGAGAATGAAGTGGAACAGCCACTTAATGAGAAAAAAATTAAAATTGGTAGCATATTCTATTCAGGATGTAGCTATCAACTAAGATTTATGGCTGTAGTGATTTTCTAGGCAATATAAATATATGCAGCAGTTTGCCAGTGCTTTCTGAACAGTCCAGATGCACAATTGCCTGCAATGGTATTTGAGCCCAGTACCTTCACCAACATAGACCCACTCTGTACCATGCCACCACAGAGCCAGACAAAACATGTTCCTGATATTTGTCTGATTAAGGCATCTTATCTGCAGGAAAAAAGAATAAACTGGAAATTGTGAAAACTTTAAGAAAACACTGCGACTTAATGAGAATGAACCCAAATTGGACAGCAGCATGAGTATACAACATGAAAATTGAAGCAGCAAGAGGCAGAGGAAGACCAAGAAGAAGGTAGATTGAAGGAGATACTAACATTCTGATATGTCACAATAGTACTGCATATCAAGTGACCAAACATGCTATCAAATATTGTAAAAAAACTTATTGTCACTCAATCCTGCGACTCCTTACAGCACGAGCAAAGAAAGAACAATAGTTACATTTACATTGATTAAAATGGTCACATAATATATATATATATATATATATATATATATATATATATATATATATATATATATATATATATATATATATATATATATATATATATATATACAATCCGTTGCTGTAAGGCTCTTTTGAAGTAGCTATTATTGTGTATTATAAATGGTCTGATTAAGAAATGATAGAAAATAATTGACAAACAGACTATGATATAGCCTACTTGGCACAGAATCCAATAACTCCCCCCAGAGCCGCTCTCTCCTTCTGACTCTATATATCAATGGTGTAAACACAATTGTAATATCAATGGTGTAAACATGAAAAACATGTTTTACACAAAAAAGCTCGAAAGTAGCAGAAAGAAATATGAATATAGCTGTAAAAAGCTTTAGCTGTTTCAGATAAATTAACATAGACAAGGATACATTTCTCATCTTTTTTTCTTATAATAGAAATAATTGTCTTCAAGATAAGTGATTTAAAGTCCCTTACATAACTGGAATATAAATTTACCAATATTATTAATTATAGCCTAAACATTTGCAAATAAACATTTAAAAAATAATTAAAAACATGTAGGCCTATAAGCCTATTGACTTTTATGAAGACAAATAGTGAACAATTAGATGGACAAAGTTAACTTAGATTAAAAACATAAAAATCTAGCATTCCAAATATGAAATATAGGGCCTATCATTTCAATAACACTAAAGTTGCAAGTTTTCAACTTTAATATATTTTAGCTTTACTTTCACCACAAGAAAACAAATGTATTAACACTAAGAAAAGCACTTCTACCGCTGATCCATAACAGGTAACATACCACACATAGGCCTATCAAACAGTTGTAAAAGTAAGCCTTGCTGAAAACTCTATTTACCATGCAGTTATCAGTAATCTGATAAAATCACTAAAAAAATCACTAAACTAAACATAAAATCATGCAAGTATGTTTCCTTTCTTTTATTATCTCTCACTGTGTATTTAATTTTATTCTAGTCATAAGTCAGATCTTTAAAAGTAGGCCCTATCTACCACAAGGAGAAAATTTTTGGGTGCGAAGCTATAATAATGAAGCTTAGCCTATATACATAATAGAACATAAACTATTTTGAACATAACAGATTCATATAAGGACACATATTCATGACTCTATCTCATTTAACATTTCATATAAGTAAAATAACAACATATTTAATTATAGTGAATTATCGGGTACAGAAAATAACAAAAATATCTTACTTCAAAGATTGTAATCTTTATTTTATCAACTTTAAAGATTGTAATCTTTATTTTTATTAAACACTTGCTCATATATTAAATAATAAATGGTTATTTCAATCATTATAATTACTAGTTATCTACCATTTAATAAATTAATGCTATAAGTCTAACAGATTTTTCTGTTATCCTAAAATAACATTAGACTGAAAATGTGTGTACTTTGTGCTGGTCTCCATATTGCAAAATATTATATGGTGTTTAGTGGCTTGAATACACATACAAAGTTTATGGCCTATGTCATTATTTTGTGTGTCAGTTCTGCTACTAGTTGTGAATAATCATTGCTTTTTGTCATTTTTTATTAGTATTATTATAATTATTAGTTTTATTTAGTGCTTCAACTTATTAAATGTGTTTTTTATATTCTTTCTATTAACAGCTTTATAAGTATTAATGTTTATTTAGTGCCTCAATTTATTAAAAACATATCTTTTTATAATAAAGCTGGTGTTCCTTGAACAATGCAATGTACAATTTGTATTCTACACAAAACAAAACACACAAAAAAAACCTTAGAAAAACATTATGTCATCTGCACTTTACCAACAATTTATTTTATGGAAACTCATGTAGTCACGTTTTCAGTTTGGTTTTTATTTTAGGATCACATATCTGATTGTCTACTGAATAAGTCCACTGTTGTTTTAGTTGAACTGACTCTGACTTACTTATATTATTCAATATAGTGTTGTTCTAGTTTATCCAACTCTTCCTTCTCTGGTTTTAATATAGGTCCTATTGTTGGTCTAGTTGATCTGACTCTTACTTCTCTTGTGTTAATATAGGTATTAGGTATGTTGATTATTCTCTTCGCACACCAAACTATAGGTGCTCAGATCTCCGCTTCAGTAAAACTCTAAGAGTATAACAGCTGATGGTTCTGGTTCTATGTTGGTTCAGTTTTCTTTTTGAAATCTTTGTCAGGGGTTCTCTACGGGCCACACCCTTCCTCACTCCCAATTCGTGCATTCTCAATATTGACTCATGCTCATTTATCTTAAAATCATCTGATCGTGAGGACTCATGGAAAGCAATGAATATGTCTGCTCGGTCCATAGGCTGACCGTCTGTTGTGGTCGCAAGGCTAGTTAATTTGCCAGCCTGTTCATTTTCCTCCACACCTGCATGTCCAGGGACAAAAATAAGCGTGAGATTTCAAAGTGATGCTCTATCCAATGACTCCACCCATTGTGTCAATATATTATTGTTCTAGTTAATTGAACTCTTGCTTCTCTTGTTTCAATATATTGTTCTAGCTGAAACAACTCTTCCTTCTCTTGTATTAATATTGGCCCTATTGTTGTTCTAGTTTTTTCTTCTCTTCTTTCAATATATTGTTGTTATATTTGATCCAACTCTTACTTTTCTTATTTCAATATATTGTTGTTCTAGTAGGTTGGTAGTTTTTATCTCTCTTTTACCTCTCTTTTGGAGAGGTGTATCCCTTTCAACCGCTGACAACAAAGTTCAATGTTAATTATACCAAGATACACTACCATAAAATATTAGAGGTAACAAAGATGCCAATAACAGAATATTGTTGTTCTTTTTGGCCCAACTTTCCTTACAATACAATAAAATAAATACAATAAAAAACAGCCACAAATGTGAGGTGAAGAGTTTTTTTTAGGCAATTTACATAAATACTACATAAGACTGACCATATATACTACTTTGCTGTAAAATGGGGGGGGGGGTATCTTTTAAAATACTAATCATCTTGTTTCTAAGGGAAATGTTATTATTATTAGGGGATAAAATGGAATAAGAGATAGAGGGAGGGGTTCTTCTATTTTTAATCTACTTTTTAATATGAAATATCATGCTCCACTTTGCAAAGGAAACAACTCAAATCTCCATTATATACATCCTTGAGCATGGGTCAGTTTTCTGTCTTAATGATTAGACCAAATGGATCACTTCTAAACAACTGTCTATAAATGGTTAATGAATGTTAAAACTTTGTGTAAATAAACCATAAAGTTCATGTCACTCTAATACTAAGAAAAATGCTGAAATAGCACACCAAAACAAGATACTGCTTAATACCTCTACTAGAGTTTCAAAAGTACTGAATTTCTAAATGCCAATAGCATGGCAGATATTGTGCATCATGACATATTATGTATAGAAAGATATCATCTTTGAAAATTGTTATTGAAGGTATAGTAAATGCAATTTGCAACTATACACTATTTGTACTAACAGATAGGCCCTATCCTGCGACTACATATTTTATTAACTAGAATGTGTTATCACATTTATTTCACTTGATTCCAAAAATTGTTATGCAGTTTTAGAATAATTGAATATTTCACCTACAAAAGTATTATTTAATTACAATTCTTCTTCTTCTGCATTTGCTCTCAAACTCCTGCAGATTATCAGGATGTAGTTTTAATAACGGAATGAGTTGTGTCATATTTTATAGCTTTGCTGTGATATATGTGCCTTTTTACCTAACACACACAATTTCATCATGGCTTCTGAGTCACTTTGACCATATATGTTATGGGACAGCCAACTTCATCCCATGATCTCCTTAGTCACCAGTTGTGACATGTATGGAAAGTAAACAGTGTTGCTATTCTTTGCTCCCATATCAGGCCAGGAAACACATGGGTGAGCCTATAAATTAAAATGTATGACCACTACCTAAATAGTGTGTCTTTAAATATTTAATCAACTGACTTTTATTATATATAATACGCTGTCACAGATGGATGTGTTTGGCCATTAGTGCAAATAAAAAGGTGACACAACACATTTCCATTCTCTGGACTACATCCTGCTGGAAATCTAGTAGGATCATTGTCCTGTTACAATTGAGACCCAGAATTTAAGAATTAACGCTGAAGAACATACAGTACATATTTAGAATATATTCTCTGAAAATTACAACTGTCCTAAAATATTTATGATTTTTAGAATCATATTTCGAATAAAGTACCGTACTCACTAACTTGAAATTATTAGCAAAATCTTCTCATACTTGTCAAATTTTAGAAGGATAATCCCATATTTCAGCACAAAATTCCCCAAAATTTCTGATTTTATTTGAAATTATGTCCATTTTCTGTATAAAGAGTACTTGACTAATGGTAAATATTAAAGGTTAATATGGGCATATTTAATCAAACTGGAGTATTTTCTGTACAAATACAGAAAATCTGTACTTATTGATAAGTATGTCTTCCAGATCTACTTATGAATTATGTGACTTATAAATAAAATTAACTGCTAGCATCATCATCAAGTGCCATCTCCGTCATGAAGGTTAGCTGCAACAGACCTCCAACATCCCCTGTCTCTTGTTTTTGTGATGCACTCTGCTAGACTGTAAACTGTCCATCTTGTGATGTTACTCTCTTAGTTAACTTCTAGCATATCTTATGTGTAATAGATAGGATATGCATGATCATTGATTTAATTCTACCATAAACCTACTGAATAGCTCTTCTTGTTCTTTCTATCATTTGACATCAGAAATAGATGGGTTTAGTCATTGTGTTGACTATTAAGAGTTAATCATTCTAAATTCACAATTTATCAAGTTTAGTATTCCTTTCTGTAATCAAGTATTCTTGAATTTTGAACTTCTCAAGAAGTAATGTTACTATCGTTACAAGTGATTTAGCAAAGACAGTTGAAAATATCATTATTATTATTGTTATTATTATTATTATTATTGATGGGGGTGCTGTTGTTATGGTGATATTCACTGTGACTGTTGATGGTTATGTTTATTTACCTTCATTTTCACCCCGTGCTGAGCCTTTCAGGAAAGTTTTAAATAACAAAACTACATTAATTCAAGGTTAAGAAATGTCATCACTATGACAAATGAATATGACAGATGATAAGAAGTAAGACATATTACCTGAAACATATGCTGCTATGATAATCTGTCAATATTGTCTTCTTGTGCATACTATTTTAGCAGTTGAATCTTTCTAGATGAAATATTACTATTATTGAACTTTATTATTTCTGCTAGTATATAAAGCTGCTACTGCTGTTCATTACTGAACTTTATTCTGAATCATTTTCATCAGCTTAGTCTATGAGGTTTCCACATCTCTGACCTTCTCTACTACTGATCTCTAACAAATATTCATTGATCTCTGCTCTCTTTCTCTGTGAGTTTTTGCAAAGTCTGGCTATTATTCATATTTGTCAACTTTCTGAAGAATCATCTTGGGTTCCATTTCAAAGTAACCTCATATATCGCATATTTTTTACCATATATTCTGCATCATGTTTACTCAAAGTAAATTTGGACTACTAAATGCTAATGCAGTCATATTTAATTAAATCTGGTTATACACTATACAAAATACAGAAAATCTGCATATTTTCACAGGTAGGGATCGTGTTATGTGATTCAGTCAAATCCATCATCCCATATCTATATCGTTCCTCCATATTTCTGGTTTTCAGATCAGATATATCTTTAAGTTTCTGTAACTTGGATGTGATATTCTTTGGTCTCAATACACGTCACAGAATAGGAAAGCTTTCATCACTGTATTATTCGTGATTGATACTGTAAATTCAGTATTGTCATTTGCAGTGTCTGCATGCTGATAAACTAAAAATTGAAAGCCTTATCTATATTATATATACGTCTATCATTATAGGACCTATATCTATATTATATATATATATATATATACTACTATAGGGTTGTACAAAATATATACAATGTATTTTTGTCTTGGAAAACATATTATACATGGATGATGACATTTTATGGGAAGATGTAAGAAACAGTAACAACAGTGACTGCATGTGTGAAATTTTACCTGCCAACAGATAGTGTCAGTAACTGATAATCAGCCTTGAAGTGATGCTGTTTGTAACCAGCCGTCTCATTTTATTTTTTACAGAAAGACAGAAAAACTAGAGCAGTGATATTGCATTAATTTTTTCCAAATGTTGGCGATACACAAGTGGAAATCATTTAGAAGATTCAACAGACTTTCAGCAATGATTGCATCAGCTTCATACATGTAAAGGGGTGGTTATTAATTACTTTAAATATTGCCAATGATTTGTGGAGAATAGAACACATTCATGTAGATACTCAACAAGTCAAAGTGATGAGGTCACTAAACCAAATTTAGACTATGGTCATGTAGAACCATAATATTACCATTGGAGAACTTGCAGATGAGATGTGGATAGGCATAGCTTTGGTACATTCCATTTTGACAGAGGATCTGATCATGTGGTAGGTGTCTGTGAATTTTTTGTCAAAACTGCTAAAATTTAAACAAAAGCAACTCTGTGTGACAGTCTTTGCAAGATATGCTGGACTTGTCATTTGGCAACCTTGACATCATGAATGATGTTATTTCACCGGTGATGTGTCATATGTGTTAGATATGACCTGAAATCCAAGGTATACTCATTACAGTTAAAACATTTATCATGAGCAAAAGTAGCCAGGCAAGTGTATAGCAAAGTCAAAGTCATGTTAACTGTGCTCTTTGACTTCTGTTGGGGTATGTATAAGGTAAAAAATTACAAGCTGGGCGACAAAAATGATGAGGTACGTGGGCAATGGAAAAATGGCATTTTCATCATGACAACACATCCAACCATTCTTCACAAGTGATTCAGACTTTCTTGACAAAACAAAGGATTTTTTTTGCCAGGATCAACAGGACCTAATATTCCTACATGAATCCTTGTGATTTTATGGCTGTTTCCCATGCTGAAGAAAGCAATGAAAGGGACTTATGGGAATTACAAGAGGACATTATATAGAATTTGACCATCCAACTGATTTAATTCCCAATGATATCTTTCAGCAACACTTCAAACAACAAAAGAAACACCAGGACAAGTGTGTGTAGTCCCAAGGTTTGTACATTGAAGGGAATTCGATTTTCAGACCGAAAGCTAATTTCATTTGTTGTGAGCATAGTGTCTGATTCTGTTTTAAAGTCCTCTTCTATAGACTCCCTATAAAGAAGGGCTCAAAAGGCATAGAAGACTGACTTCATTGTACTCAGGTTTCCTTATATATACTCTGTCCCTCTCAACAGAGTGGTACCACACCTACTGTGAATACCACTCATAGCACATAACTCCATTGCTTGAAGCAATAATTCCCAAGTATCTCTGAAAAATCCACTTTGCAAACAAAATGTCATGAGCCAAATTCAAACCCGTAACTTTTTGAACACATAGCAAACAGCATAACTACTATGCTAGGGAGATATCCTCCTTGTGTAGACCTATATATACATTAACATTAACTTAATAAAACATGCAACAATTAAATGCTAATACTAAATTCACATAAAAACTTGAGTAATTTTTCAATACACAATGTTGATAATACAGTTTCTATGCATAATGACCTCTTTGAGTTATACAGAAACAGTTTTTTAAGCAGATTTTGATATTCTCATAATTCTCTCATAATTTCTCTGCAAAACCTCATGTCTTAGTCTCTAGATATTTATCTTTTCACATACTTAGGGCCTATTGTTAAAAAATATATGCTCTAGGTCTACATTATATCAGAGCTGGCTATGTAGGGAAAATAAACATGGATCCTACACAGAAGCCACAAGAAAGAACATTTGAACATGGGGAGGGAGAAAGGAAGGGACCCTTTACCACTTAAAAAGACTTGGTGACTTGTATAGAAAGCCAAGAATCTTATTTTAAAATTGTATACACATAGAATAGAAAAAGTGTGTTCAAAAATAGAGCCACAGACCAAAAATTATTGAGAACTACTGCTTCAAGCAATCATTTAAAACTCATATCTGCTTCATCTCTGTAAACTAAAAATCTGGCTATTTGGGCCTATATAAAATAAGAACAAGACATTAGGCGTGTCTGCAACAGATAGGCCTATCATTACAGGCTAGACATAGAATGAAACAGTACACAAGAGTTTAAAATATCCTAAACTTCCAGCCAGCTACTATCTCTACATGTATTGAAAAGTATAAATAAACAATTCTACTGGTGGCATGCTTTTGTGAAGTGAAAATTATGCTAGTCTTGGTGTGCTTCAAATAAAAGTGCTAACAACATGTAAACTGTCTAATAGCAAGTACCGACACCATCATAATACCCATACAAAAAGTGATTGCTATGATTTCTAGAAACAAAGTTGTCCTTGTAAAATATCACAATGTATAAAGATTTTGGATTAGCAGGAATTTCTCAATTTATTTTTATTTGTATATCAAGTGAAATATGTATAAATCTACATAATTATTTGGATAATTTGAACTTAAGTTTTTTTAACTGTACAGAAGTAATATAAAATACAACTCTGATGCAATGTTTAAAATATTATTCATACACTTTCATGTATGCAAATATTGGATCTTGATCTAAAACATATCTTCCTTTCAAATGGGGTGTACTTTTTTAAATGCATGCTCCTTTATTTAAATATGGACCATGGAAGCCCAGGTGTTAGTGAACTGGCTTCGTAGGCGTGTGATCCAAGATTCAATTTCTAATAGAATTGCAAATATTTAAACAAATTATCAATAGCAAGTAGATTGACTCAACCCTCAACCAAGTAAATTGGGTGCCAGAATAAATTAGTAGGCCTATTTTCTGGGAAAAGTAAAGGTATATGATGCTGACCACATCATCCCTCATTGTTGGTCAATGAAAAGCACCGCCTAACACTGTATGATATCCCAATAGGCCTACACCTCAATGGCATACATAAACAAACTCCTTTTTTTTTCTTTATTTAATATGACCCCCAAGAGTTTCTTTACAACAAATATAAGATATCATCTAAATTATTAATAGGGGTCAATACCAGTAAAACGATGACACATTACATTTGTTTTCTGAACTACATTTTCTGTTGAAAATCTAGCAAGAGGGACCAAGAAAAGTTTGAGGAAGATACATTAGTTTGAAATTGCTTCTTTTATAATGAAGTATTCAATCAAAATAATAGGAGACATAAATATTACTTTGCCAATGATATAGGGTCTACTTGAAGTTAATTTGTTGTGAGCTAATGTTATATTTAAAAAACCCACAAAAAATAGTTGTACACTGGCATAATTTCTCTGCTCTCAGTAATAGCACTATTTAAATATTTGAGAGATTAGGGGATGTGGGTAAGAGTGTTGTAAAACCATGTAGGGTCTATCACATCTTGACATTAAAATAATATTTGGTTTGTACAAAACATGATTGATGTTTCAACCAAAAGGTCTTCATCAAGTAACGGATACAGGGCAGTTATAAACATGAACACCTGCCCTGAAAGTAATATTGATGTAAAAAATCATAAGAAAGTATAAATGCTAAATAATTATTGTTCTGTACCTAAGATGAAACTATCATCTAACAATATTTAAACAATGAAACACCCATTCACGTAGAGCTGAAACAGTCATAAACATTAGAAATATAACAAGTTTTTAGAAGGTAGAAAAACACTCTGGGAAATAATTTGTTTAAAGGCATTAAACCTATATGACAAGTAGTAAAGATGGTTAGTCTACATTGATTGTTAAAGTTAAGCTCACCTTCTTGGAACTGGTTGTTTGTGTTTGTGCGTGGCTCATCACGGCGGTGGCTTTTATGACGACCGTGACGATGTCGATGCCTACGTTCACTGCTGCGAGGCACATGTAGTCCAATGTAAACAGTGTCTTGCTTACGGTGATCTGAATGTTCACAACAAAAAAACAATATATCAATATAGCTGTTATATAAATAATCACAAGTGCAGGACCGGATTAACACCTTCGGGGACCCTAGGCAGTTATAGATTTTGGGGAACCCTTAACAAAAATACATGCACAGACATACACATACGCATATATATGAATACACAACCATACATGCTTGAGTATATAAATACACACACATAGTGAAAGAGAATAAATTTAAAATTCTCGAGGCCAACGGTTGTTCAACCAGCCCGTTCCAACGCATTGCAATTTGAACAAACGGTAATTCAGTACTTGATCAACCTCATCTCCAAAAACAAAAGATGCGATTTTGCAAGACGTTCAAACTGTGCACTCAAGTCACCGAGAAAGGACCAATCGAGACAAGGACCATTACAACAACAACGAACACCCCGTACAAGCATTGAAATATCCTCAGCAACACAAACACACAACATCCGTATTCATAGGGAATTTAAGAAGAAAGAAGGATGGAAGAAAAAAATTAGAGAAGAAAGAAAGTATTGATTGATAATATTAAATTCTAGACAGGATTCATATTCTTCACACTTAAACAAGGAACTGAGAACAGAGAGGCATGGTGGGAATTTTATACTGATGTTTCCACAGTGGCGCCCCTACGACCCTGAAGGATTATGGGTATGATGATCTTGATGAAACAATTATAGAAATGTATATTTATAATCAATGTGACGTGTCCTTTACAGAATATTGTCCTCATTGCAAATCTGTAAGCATTTCGGTTCTGTGCAAGCTGTCCAAGTGTTCAGAACGTTTTCGATATCCTGTGTCCGTCGCACCTTTGGTCTGCCTTTTGTTCTCTTTCCTGGAACTATTCCCACCATCATTAATATTTCTAAACCATTTCGTCTTTATATGTCCAAAAATGTTAGCTTGTATTTCCTGATAGATTTGAGGAGCCGTTCTACTTCTATGTATAGGTCTTTGCTGACTTCTGAATTTGTTCGTCTTTCTGTTCATGATATTCTTTGAACCTTTCTATAGGGCATAACATTTCAGCACAACTAGACTCACAAGAAAGGGAAAACAGAATCACGATATTTCTTTCATATATATAAGACCCCGACTTTCAATAGTATGCACTGCTTTGAGAAACCTCCAAACCAAATCGGGTATATGTGTGCATATGGCGGGGAGGGGGGCAGGGTAGCGCAGTAGCTCAGTTGTTAGTAAACTGGTTTCTTAGTCGGGTGATTCAAGGTTTACTTCCCAAGACAACTGAAAATATTTGTTAAATCACCAAGAATTATGGTTGCCCCAGCTTAAGTAAATTGGTAACATATCTTCTCAGAAGGTAAAATAAGGGAGGGGGTATGGTAAAAACATTATCTGCAGGTATGTCGCTGGTCTATTCTGACAACATTATCTACAGGCATACTGCTGGTATATTAAAAAATGGGCCTAACACCGTATTCTTTTTTTGTCTATTGTCTTTCCCCAGGTGAATGATTGTTGATCGCATTCACACTTGCCGTTAAGTGTAGGGGTGGGAGCTTAAACTGTTGTTCCAATGACAGATGTGTCACCGAGGTTGCATTTAGTCCATGTTTGTTCAAGTCTATCTTGATGTTTTCTATCCACTGTATTCTTGGGCTACCTTTGGTCTTACGCCCGGATATTCTTGTGTTATATGCTCTTATCGGTATTTGGTTTGGCTTCATCCTCATAAGATGACCGAACCATTTTACTTGCTGTCTCTCAATATGTTCGATACATGATATTATACCAACTTTTTTCCTAATTTCTTCATTTCTTATTTTATCTAGTTTGGTAAACATTTCAGCTTTTCTCAGCCACTTAATTTCACATGTGACGATTTTTCTTTGCTGTGAAGCTGTTAAAGACCATGTTTGACATTGGTAGCACAGTGTTGGTATAAAATCGTATTCTTTATATATATATATATATATATATATATATATATATATATATATATATATATATATATAAAGCCAGAAAATATCCTGCAGCCAGGTATGGGCCACAGACACATACGTAACAAAGTAATTATATTAAGCAGTAATTATATATACATGTTACTAATACCTACCACTACCAATAAAAATATGATTATAAATTGCATCATTTACTGTTACTTTATGATACATCTGTTCAGATGAAGATTTTTTATCGAAACGTCAACTGTTTTCGTCCTTATCATTTTTATTATAGTTATCTTTATCTTTTTATTAGTAGTTGTAGGTATTTGCAACACATAATTACTGTATTCTATATTGTTGCTCCATTGACGTTCATGTAGTTGCCATTGCATTCTGGCTGCTTTTCTGTATAGCTCAAAGTTACGACACCTCGATTCGCCGCATACCACTACTCACGATATAAATGTATTACCATCTGCATGGTAACGCTTCAAATGGTTCACCCCATTTGTTATTCCTTACGGTGGACAGCCAATAACTATGGTACCCACTGAGAGTACACCTTCCGATACTTCAGTTTCTTCCGAACCATGATTTGAACTATCTCTAATGACACATAGAATACATCAGATTTCGAAGGCAAACTCCGTCGACGATCAATCCAATTTACTGCATCCATTTTGTCGATAACTTCTTTTGTCACAGCATGTGCCTGGCCTGTCCGCAGATACCTGTCACCCTTCCCGTACCATTATTACCCAATTCATTACTATTATCTTCAACACACAGTGTACACCATACACTGCATGCATTCTTAGATAAATCTTGCTGATTCGGCATCCTTCGACTAAAAGAAACGGAATCTATGCTACTTGGTCCAATATGGACAGATTCGTTATCATACCGGCCATTTGTAAACTGGTATGATATATTTATGATAGATTATGATAGACTGGTATAAGTGTAGATTTTTCACTTCCATTTCGGTTTATAGAAATATACACAAACAGGCGACACATAATGGTAATTATTTATTTCAATAAATATCTCATTACATATACCAATCACACTGGCAAACTCTTCTAACAATCTCAATTTACAAACCTTGTAATTCTGCCTGACTTGGAGCATGGAAAGATGCATGCGATCCATGGTCCCGCAATGGTAAAGAAGGATCATTGCGGGTTGGATCCGAAGGCATGGCGCTAGTCATGATTTCTCTTTAGCGACTTGAGACTAGCTGTTGTTGGTGACTCAGGAACTTACAAACTGTAGCTGTAACTGCTTGGTAAATGTTTCCTTGAAGACTTGAAAGTTCACAAAAGCTCAGGAGATGTCAAATATCTTATGATGTTGAGGCCAGTACATTCTTGCTGGAGAAGACAATGTTATAGAAATGAATTTAAGTTGCCTGTGTAATATCCTTAACTGTATCGGAAGTAGTGTTAATAGTTGTAACATTAGTAGCAGCAGTAGTTGTAGTAATAGTAGTAGTAGTAGTAGTAGTAGTAGTAGTAGTAGCAATAGTAGTAGTAGTAGTAGCAACAAAAGTAGTAGTAGTAACGACAGTAAACGTAGTAGTAGTAACAGCAACAGTAGTAGTAGCAATGCCAGTAATGGTAGTAGTAGTAGTAGCAACAGTAGTAGTAGTAGTAGTAGCAACAGTAATAGTAGTAGTAGTAGTAGTAGTAGTAGTAGTAGCAACAGTAGTAGTAGTAACATTAATGGTCGTAGTAATTGCAGTAGTAGTACCAGTAGCAACAGTAATGGTAGTAGTAGCAGTAACAGCAGTAGTAGTAGCACCAGTGGTAGTAGTAGTAGCTGTAGTAGTAGTAGTAGTAGTAGTATTAGTAGTAGCAGTAATAGCAGTAGTAGTAGCAACAATAGTAATAGTAGTAGTAGTAGTAGTAGCAACAGTAGTAGTTGTAGCTGTAGTAGTAGTAGCTGTAGTAGTAGTAGGTAACTGCAACAGGTTTTTCAGAGTCTGGATTGAACTCATCAGCCATCGGAGACTCACAAACAAACCAAACTTGACATTTTTAAATGTTATGCTCATCTTCGCTTGCGAAGGATGTACACTATCATATGAACAAACAAGAAAAGAGACTTGGGAATAGATTGCCTTTCTGCATACTTTAATGATTGACATGAAAGGTAACAGAAGATTTCACTGTGAACTCGCTACATTACTGTGTAGGGTCACATGTTGTCAGTTTGTCTAACCGCGTTCCACAGGAAGCATCAAGATAGCAATAAAGTCGGTGAAAATCCCCCCTTCCACCCCCACCCCTTCCACCCCCTCCACCACCAACCAATCTGAGTAGAATATTTCCCATATATAATTGCCAGACAATATGTACAATCATGAAGGCTAAAAGGAAATAATATAATAAAAACATTTCAAGAAACAGTTAATATCAGATTTCTAAGAATCGTCCAAACAATCTATAAGAGAATCACTTATAATAATAATAATAATAATAATTATAATAATAATAATAATAATAATAATAATAATACTGCTAATAATAATAATAATAATAATAATAATACTGCTAATAATAATAATAATAATAATAATAATAATAATAATAATAATAACGCATAACTCGTCATGGTCATAGGGATGTCAGGTTAAGACATTTGCTGCAGGAAGATCTTTACGCATCTCTTTTCTCTACCACCATGATGAGTTTGGAAACTTCACACCCTATCCATCCTTTGATGTTATCTATCCATATAGGCCCTATTCTTTTTTCCACCTTGTCCTCTTTCCCTCTCCACCGTATATTAAAAAATATCTTTTGTCACTTATACAACATGTCGAATCATTATAATCTGATATCAACATGTGTGAGTTCCTATCTCCGAAACTATGGTCACTCAACCAAAGAACAGTACAAATATTCTCTGCAATATCAAACATGAACTCCAAGATCACGCGCTCAGAAACAGAACAAAGAGGCGTATCACTTCAGATGTGTGTCCAATATCCCAAAAATATCTAGACGCACTCGTACAGGAATTGATCATCAGTAAAGGTCACAACGAATGGCTGCAGTGAAATATACATTATGTTGCTAAGGACACAAAGAATGGCGACTGTGGAATATACATCATGTTGCTAAGGACACAAAGAATGGCGACAGTGGAATATACATCATGTTGCTAAGGATACAACGAATGGCGACAGTGGAATATACATCATGTTGCTAAGGATACAACGAATGGCGACAGTGGAATATACATCATGTTGCTAAGGACACAAAGAATGGCGACAGTGGAATATACATCATGTTGCTAAGGACACAAAGAATGGCGACAGTGGAATATACATCATGTTGCTAAGGATACAACGAATGGCGACAGTGGAATATACATCATGTTGCTAAGGACATTACATACCGGTACTAATAATTCCTTGCCACAGGAACTTCTTCTTCTTATGGTCCACGCCGTGTGACATTGGTTATCAAGTCCTTCCTCAGCCTTCTGTGACAAATGTAGCAGTCAACCATAGACTTACACATTGATGACTCTGATAAAGGTTTCAATCAACCCCAGGCTCCCACAAGTGCCATAACGTTTTCATAAAAGTACGACACGGAACTTTAGCTGTTTTCTTATTTTATATCCTTAATATTTATTTCGTAGGGGATGTCTATAAATTACGTCAACAAATAAAGGAAGCGGAGGGGATCTTTAAAATGTGATAGTTGTTGACAAGGGGGATAGCGAATGCCAAAGTTGACGTCATGTTTTTTTATATATATATTCAAATTCAATTGTTTGAATTAAACCATTTTATCAAAAGCTTTGCAAAATTAAATCCTGCTGTGTTAACTTATTTTTTCTGCAACACATTTTGGTCTTTTCCTAGGAGCCGGGTCTACATTTCACACTTTTTAAGAATTCTGCGCCGATCCGTATTTTGTTTAGTAATTTGTACTACAGTACTCCTAGTTACAAAATGGCTGGCGGATTTGGGCTTCGATCAATAAATTCTTTATTACCTTAAAAAATGTGTTCCCAGATTCAAAGATATACACGGGGAATATACTATGATGTTAACCTACTACGCTGCAGTAAGGATTTGCTGGTACTACACTGTTACAAAGCAGATTGAGCTGGCAGGTGAAAAATAAACATCGGGTTGGTGTTTTGTTTTAACACCAGGGAATTAATCAATAAAACATGAATAATACAATGTTATTCTCCCATTTATATTTTATTCCGTTTCGCCGTATATTTCGTTCCAAATAATATGTATTGTAAGCACGGCTCCTAGGAAAGGACCCAATGGTTAAATGGTTTTCGTTGAAATTTGGAAAATATTATTGAATATCTTTGTCACTGCGTCGATAACTTGGGGGGAGGGGTGTGTTTAAACAAAATTGACATAATTAAGCAGGTCGTCCCTGGATTCTAGATAATTCGCTTACAAAAAGAAAGGGGGTCAAAAATTGGCAAGCGTTTGTTGACATAAATTCTGAGCAGACTCATGATTGCTCATTTTCATAAATACTTATTACGTCAGTAAAACCAGAAAGCATTTCGGAATCCAAGAGAACATTAACATTCTCTCAGACGTTCACAAATTGCTCATTCATTATTTAAGATATTCACAACTTACCCGACTTTGCTTTCTTTCAGATATATAATAAATACACATTATTCTTTATTAAAAATTCACAAACTACTAGAATCTTTCTTTTCTGACATTCACTAACTTTCCAATAATCTTTCTCTCAGACATCCACAAACTATGGGATAAATCTCCAGTATTCGGAAACAATCCAACGTACTAGAGATGTGAGGGATGGGGCAACACAGGGATATATAAGGAAATAATGTAAATAGGTAAGAAGCGGTGCTAGTATTTAAATACAGTACATACTACCTACAACAATTCACGAACTATATATGTTTAATGTTTGTTCTCTCCAACATTCACTAACAGCGGCAGTATAAATTTACCAACACTGAGATCCCGCACAGAACAACATTTCCACAGTAATCTCAAAGCATAGCACAGAAGACGAGTGAGTTGACCATGTTCAGAATATGAGCAACAGTCACACCACAAAACACACACACTGTATTAGGGAAGTATAACAGAAAGTAAGAAGAAGTGGAAGATCAAAGTTGCTATACAAAGATGCACGTAAAACATCTATGAATATCTTTGTCATTGCTTCGACAATTCGGAAAACGTCAATAAATATCTTTGCCATTGCTTCGATAATTTGTAAAACTTCTATGAATATCTGTGTCAATGCTTCGACTATTTGAAATACGCTGGGAGATGAACGCGTCACATGGAGAACTAGTCTGAGTAGTGGTTAAGATAGTAGATCTTCTTGATCTCGTTCGAAGTTTGACATGTAATCGAGCAAAATCGAGTTTTCACAGCAAATCGAGTTTTCTTAATGTATGCTGTTGTATTTGAGAGGTCATCAGTGTTCTCATACAACTTTTTGTGGATAGCAAACTGAACAGAAATAGGTATTATTATTAGCAAAATAAGTCGATAAAACAACCTAACAACGACACACAGTTACATTTATTTTATCGACTCATTTTGGTAACGCGAATACATATTTCTGTTAGTATTGATATAGGCCATGTGTTACCCTAGCCACTCATTTCCAATTTAGGGTTGTTACCTGACACTCGAACTTTTAGCCCTTTTCTGTGGATATCCTTCTCTGTGGGCCAGTGTTCCTCCCTTTACTGGCTTAATGAAGATCATAGATAAGGTGGGAGGTTTGAACGGTTCAAACTATCTTCAAATCTTCCTTTTTTGGGAATCAGGACATTACTTTTAGTGTTAGAAGTTTAGCCAAAGGTGGGTAACCACCACCCCTCCCCCACGTCCTTAACGATTTTCTGCACACACAAAAATCACAAATTCTATAACAAAGACGGCATTACAATAAAAATAGGCGAATATCTTTTTTTCTTTTTAGGTAACTTTACCATTTTACTGAAGCGGTATTTACGGCCTTGACAGTGGCGCTAGGATATATGAGAAATCAATATTGAGCAGAGCGGAAGAACGAAGGTTCAGATGCTTTGAGCAACAGTCAATCGATGTTGAAAACTATAGTGTTCTCATACATCTACAACCTAGAACAGATATAATCGATCAAGGATCGCCAGATTTAGCCACGGGAAGGTACGTTGATTCGTGTCCGCTCAACTGACACAAGTTTACTTTGGACCGACTGTCAAGATGAATATTGCCATAGATTAGCTACCAAATTTTCTCCCCCCCCCCCCCCGATATTCACAAGCTAATCAATCTATGTTGCCACTCAGAAATTCACTAGCTATTTAATATTGCTAGCCCCCTCTCACTTCGCTCAAACATTAATTGACACCATATTAATTTTCTCTGGTGATATTCGTGATGAAGTGTTCAAGATTAATTAATCATGATCAATTACATTTAAGTGATTACGATCAATTAATTTGTGTCGTTTAAAAAAAAAGTGATGTCTTGTTTTACATGTGCATTGTGTCAGAGGCTCCTGGACATTATTGCTTGAGCTGAATACGCCGTGAGTAAAGACCCCTGTACAAAGACTAAACAAGCCATCATTCGTTACGTTTTTTATTATTGTCGTATTTTTCATTGGTAACTATTTATAAACTTGGAATCGCTTGTCAAAAAGCCAAGGCCGACCAACGAAATTCACGGAAATAATACAAAATCCGCATTTCAGGGCATGTTTACTTTCTGTACACAGGTCTTTACTGGAGCTTGATCACACTGAGCCACGATCGCCTACACTATAAGCCTTGCCAGAATAATCGTTCTTTAGGAAATACTAATAATAAGATATCCAACTTTTTAAAATGACTTATTTGACTATTTCCTTGCATTTCGTTGACTCTTGCGCAAATGATAATCATATAATAATAATAATTATTATTAGTATAACTATAATATAATAACAATAATACCCATAACCCATCAGAGTAGTAGGGATGTCACAATGAAGACATCAGCACACAAAAGAGGCCCTCCAAACACCTCTGTCATCAGCCATTCGGATGAGTGTAGAAAAATCATGTCAATTTCTTGATCTTATCAATACTGGATTTTTTTTTTGAAGCACTTTCTATCCTAGACTGTTCATTGCTCATGACCGTGCGGTATATTTTCTCAGTACGATACAAGTCTTCGAAATGGAGCCCCCCTCCCCCAAATGGTTGTGTTCGAAATTACCGCCCCCCCCCCCCCGACAGACTATTTTGATTGGTGCCGCCTGATGTGGCCGCCTCTCAGCACGGCACGGCCCTGTCCTCGCTAAATAGCTTTAGAAAGTGAGTTGAAACTCGTGTTACTCCCACAAGTATAATCATAGCGACCGATGAATATTACGGGAATAGTCAAATAAGTCATTAAGAAGGCTTGATTATCTATTATTAGCCAGCAGGACTTTTATGGTAGACGGTCATGCTTGAGCTACGGAGTTATATGTTCAGAACTATATTCTGAGTTGGCAATGTGATGCACTGTTCATTGGGGCGCAGTATAGACAAGGAAACTTGAATACAATTAAATTAATCCTCCACGCAATATTGACCTTCCAAAAACCCACAAACTATTTATTTTTGTCTCTACAGGCAAGCACTGTGAATGATTAGACTGCCGGGAGACTGGAGAGAGAGACCACCGCAACAAAATCACAATATAAACTTGAAGACAACAGCAACAAATATGGTCTAACTTTCAAGAACATGAAACAAGGATGTTTTGTTGTCAAACTTCAGATAAGAGATAAAAGAACATTTCCCAATACGATAATAATTGCTAGCATTATTTACATGGTAGTATCATAACTCAATTAATCTTCATCCCAGAGCTATAGTGTTTCGCAACCATATCGCTCGTGGTACGGGAACGATTATTTCCCACAAATCAATACTGATATTAGTGGCTGTTAGCAATGTTTATGTATGATGTAATTATTTTATTTTTTGACCACTATGATTATAGATCTAATACCATATTAGCAACAATCATTATCGTTAATTATAGTGGAATATTTCCATAGCAAATTCGGACGGTTATAACACATCTTCCTATTTAAAAGCAAAGTCCTCAATTATATATATATTTTAGTGTATATAGTAAGTAACTATTGAATAAATATAAAAGGGTTAAATATAAGTTTTACCTTGAACAATACACATGATCGACGTTTTGACCCACATCTCTTTATCAAGATTGAGACGAACAATAACAGAATGGAACCACAGTCTTTATATTTTTTCAATATTTACTTACCATAGTGTGCACAATTTTACTGCAATCTCCCTATCATTCAATCTACTGTATATAGCGAATATTTCTGTTATTATATAAACATTTCATCGGTACAGACCAAGTTGCTATACTGCGATATGGCGTATTAGACTCAAGCACTTAGTACGCATGTATGATTCAGTGAACTTTTCCTTCTATCACGTCCGTACAGAAGGAGAGAGTAGAAATCCCCATCTATTTTAGAAAAATTGAGCATAAAACGTAGCACTTAAATGTTTGTGCGTTTCCAGGACTTGAAAGGGAAGCATAGAATACTGACACAGAAACATGCCTAGCATGTAAGAACGAAAGGCGCAGATGTCATGGCCAAGCTGTAAGCAATATAATGTACAGAGTCCGGGATATAATACACAAGAGTCCGGGCTGCATCCTGCTAATCTGAAAGAGTTTGAGAACCAAGGAAGAAGGCACACTACAAAACTAGTGAAAAAGATATTGAACTGAAACAGTTTGAGAACCAAAGCAGAAGATCCACTGTAAAACTAGTTTAATGGATAGTGAACTGAAAGAGTTTGAGAACCCAGGCATAAGACACACTACACAACTAGTAAAATATATATTGAACTGAAACAGTGTGAGAACTAAGGCAGAAGACACACTACACAGCTAGTAAAATAGATAGTGAACTGAAACAGTTTGAGAATCCAGGCATAAGACACACTACACAACTAGTAAAATAGATATTGAACTGAAACAGTGTGAGAACTAAGGCAGAAGACACAACTAGTAAAATAGATAGTGAACTGAAACAGTGTGAGAACTAAGGCAGAAGACATAACTAGTAAAATAGATATTGAACTGAAACAGTGTGAGAACTAAGGCAGAAGACACAACTAGTAAAATAGATATTGAACTGAAACAGTGTGAGAACTAAGGCAGAAGACACAGCTAGTAAAATAGATATTGAACTGAAACAGTGTGAGAACTAAGGCAGAAGACACAACTAGTAAAATAGATATTGAACTGAAACAGTGTGAGAACTAAGGCAGAAGACACAACTAGTAAAATAGATATTGAACTGAAACAGTTTGAGAACCAAGGCAGAAGACACAACTAGTAAAATAGATATTGAACTGAAACAGTGTGAGAACCAAGGCAGAAGACACAACTAGTAAAATAGATAGTGAACACGCACCGCCTGGTGTTTTCAAAACAAGATCTGATATTTTTGTGTGGGCTTGGGTAATCAGCAAATCATATGGCACATATTCCTTCACTATCTATCATCGCAAAGCAAATAAAAAAGCCAGTAAACATTAACGTTTTCCCAGAAATATATTAAAATCCTCCAAAAACAGTGATTATTTTGTTCACAGATAATCTCTCTCCCCTCCCCTCATACCGCCTGTTTCTAAACCACAGTCGTATATATGGCAATAGTTTGTTAGTATTAATCTTTAAATGAAAATATAATTCAAATTAATTTAATCATTACATGACATTTTATATTTTATTTATTGTTTAGTTCAACGGAACACACACATTTATGATTAAAATTCAGCAAATGTTCAACATAGAAAATAGATACGCATACATTTCCCCCCGAATATACAGAGAGACTATTGCACATACTTTTATTTTGATGATGATGCGGTTGGTGGTGGTAATGAAGGTGATGGTGACGATGGCAAAGGTGATGATTGTTATAGTGTTGGTGGGGGTGATGATGATGCGGTTGGTGGTGGTAATGAAGGTGATGGTGGCGGTGGCAAATGTGATAATTGTTATGGTGTTGGTGGTGATGATGATGAAGATGATGAAGTAATCCCTTTAGATATGAGCAGATAGCTTTTCCCATCCCAAAACCTTTTTGAAAGGTGTGAAAGGTGGCACAGGCCATCCTAAGTGAGTTATCAAGATGACGACTGAACTCGTATACGGTTTCCTATTTCAACTGTATGGTTATGTTAGGAGGACATATGGATGTTCATGTCTTATTCTCAAATTGGGACATTCGAGTACGACAGTATCCCAGGGTCAACATGTTCAGCCAGGGACGTGTCATACATTTCTAGGAAAACTATTTCATCATTCTTCTCTCAGATATGTTGATCTATTTACAGTCATGGCACATCTACCATTCCCCGCCACTTAGAATTTTTCATGGCACATCTACCATTCCCCGCCACTTATAATTTTTCCACAAATGGAGAATGGTCCAATGTCCGCTGGTCTGTATCTCTTCCTTATCAATGGGAACATTTGACAGAAAAAAAAAATTTGAAGTGATGGTGCTATCTGTCATAGATTATGGCCTCGGCCTACTAACACTATCACAGACACAATTCGATACATTGGAACAAGTCCAAAATGAGGCAATGAGATTGGTACTGGGGTGTACTAGAGATACACCCATCTCTGCTATGAGATTTCTGCTTGATCTCCCCAGCATTAGAGTGCGACATCAGGTAGCACAAGTTAGGTCATACCTTAAAGTGACAGAATACAATCACCACCCATTACGACAACGTCTAGATGAATCAAAGGGAAGGCGAATCAAGCGTGACATATCATGGATGGCAGATGCTGAAGACACACTGCGAAGAGTATTGTGAATTGGAAGAAAAAGGAAAGGCCAGTGAATGGGTGGGGAAGAAATCACTGACTAAAGTAATAATACAACTAGAAAAAGCGCGTCGAAAATGGACGGGTGTCAGAGTCCAGATTACAGTGCATGAACTCGCCCAGCTATACTCAAAACATAAGACGTAATTATATACACAGACGGCTCCGTTAACAGAAACACAAATAAACGTGGTTGTGGTATTGTTGTCTACATAAGTTTGTTGAGAAATCTTCAGCATATTCAGCTGTCACATCGAGCATGAGGATGGAGATACAGGGAGTTACAGCAGCACTTAATTGGTTGATAACTGATACATCAACACACTCGGTAATACTCACATACTCTCAAAGTATGCCGCGCAAAATAGAAAAGGTCATGCTGAGAAAAGAATGGTGGGACTTATTGAACAACTAATTGTTCAGAGCAATACATGGATGGTCATGCTGGGGTCAGCGGAAACTAGAGAGCCGACTTATTGGCAGGCAATGCGACGATTGACGGCACGTTGTTGAGAAGAGATAAAGCAACTTAATGAAGGCAGTAATAAATTCATTTAAGGATGAAGATGATTTTAATGCGGCTGAGAACGTACACATATAGAGAATGTTAGAAATGGGAGTATCTGGAATTTGAGGGAAGGAAAAGTATATTTTTTGGATAGTCTCGAAGATCACACAATCAACACCTGACCGGGACTCCGAGTCTACATACACTAGGATGGCTGCTGAAACAGAGGGCGGAGCACTTATGGGAATGTCGTATGTGCTGTGAAGCCAGCTTCTAATCAAGAATCAAGAAAAGGTACGAAATCGAGGCATATAATACAGTGACAATAACGATTTTTAGTTAGGTATCCAGGTTGTCAGCATATCTCCCAACTATCCAGGGTCGTCTCCAACGACATGTCTGGAAAGAAGACAATGGCCTTATTCTTTGCACAGCGAACTAGAAATCCTGCCCCGGTTTCAACACGGGTGGACACATATACACACATTAACGTGCAGTATTATATTGTGTGGTTATTTCTGTACATTTTATATAGCGCAAATAAAACATCTATATTTTGATCAATTATTGTTTTAAAAAAATTATATAAGGATGGTATTATTACAATGTTAATAACAATATTAATGAATTAAAGTCAAACTGTTTCTCGAATTATAGGTTTATATAAATTGGTGAACATTTTGAAAATCACAATAATTATGGGTACAGTAAAAGTAGACGCTAATCAATATAAGGAAACAATCATCACATTTTTTATGTTTCCATTTGTTTTCACTGTTTGTTTTGTGTGTTCTTGAGAAAGACCTAACGGTTCGAAACGTTGAAAATGTATATTGCCTTTTTTTTATTTTTCTGTGTTTACACCTCATAACCTCATAACACGATAGTCGGTCGTGTTCACGTAACACTTTCAAAAATCTGCGTTTTACGTAAGTAATAAGTAGACACAACAACATGTATAATTATTTCCCTTGCCTAGGTTTCTAAATTTCATGTTCATCATTTAATACTTGAAATAATTATTTATTTATGGTTGGGGTTAGGGTTAGTTATGCAAAATAAAACTATCCTAACTTTAACCCAAACCTTAAATAAATAATATTTAAATTATTAAATGATCAACATCAAATTTACAAGCAAAGGCAAGGGAAATAGCTGGAATTAACTGAATTATGCTGTGACGTCTACTTTTACTGTACATAATTATCGTATGAAATAAGGCATTATATAATAGTGTACAATTATTCGGTAATACGAATTTCCGTATATCTAACATAGTGCTCAGAATACTACTGCAATAAGAATACACAGTTACTATGACAACGTTTATTAGGTTAACATGTTTATGTGCCAGTAATTAGCTCTTGAAATTTGTATCCGCAGATGTCTTTGTTCGTGGAAGGGGCTAGTGTTCACAGCAGGTACGGTTTATCTAGCATAATTATCTTTTAAGTCAACCTTAGGAATAGCTTTAATTGAATTATTTATCCATAAAATAATTTATATCTCTATTAGTTTTAATAGCTCAATAACAGCAGAAATCATGACAGAAAATTGAAGATAAACACAAAATTCCAGGCATAGAGTCTATGTAGATTTGCTTACTGGCTGTACAAACACAAAATTGCAGGTATATAATCTATGTATATTTTCTTACTGCCTGTACAAACACAAATTTTCAGGCATAGAATCTGTATATTTTCTTACTGCCTGTGCAAACACAAATTTGCAGGTATAGAATCTATGTATATTTTCTTACTGCCTGTACAAACACAAATTTTCAGGCATAGAATCTGTATATTTTCTTACTGCCTGTGCAAACACAAATTTGCAGGTATAGAGTCTATGTAGATTTGCTGACTGGCTGTACAAAGATCAAATTTAATGTTTTAAATGACGTTTTTAACCGCTACCAGCGCTGTTGCAAGGGTTAACTTGGTATTTCATTAGCATGCATCGATCCTAGCTCCTGGGAGACTACAACTCTTGATCGCTAAGCTTGGCACACCCACTGCTGGCATCACTAAATTTTAAAAAGAAAGGATTCTGCGGGTAATTTATAAGCGATGGAAGCGGACGGACAAATCTGAAAATTGTCCTACCCCGAACCATCTGCGCTCCGGCACGCACTGTAACAGAACTTACATGGCGCGAATCGGACTCATCGGGCAAATATGAATTCACAAACCAAATTAGACAATCACAATAGTTTTTTTTCTTCTACTTCTTCATATTTATTGTATTTCATGCCGTGCTCATCTTTGCTTGCGAAGGAGGAACAACATCATCATCAGTATGCATACAAACATATCAGCTACTGCCATTCAGATGGAACTTTCAATAAGGTGTAACAGAGTGAACTAGCACATGTATGTTCTAAAAGAAACTGGGCTCGTCAAAACACCAGTGTGACAAGAGTAGCCCAAGATAAGCTGATGAAATGAGAATTTGGTATTATTGTTATTGCGATTATTTGTTATTGTCAATATTCAATTATATTTGTGTACGTCTTCTCTTGACAGCTCAATGACATTCTTAAACAAGTGCAAGTCTTCTGAAATTGAATTAGTCGTCCATACAGTGAGTTAAGGGTGTTTGGGTACCTTTAAATGTTTTTTTCCTCCTAGTTTAAAGGGAAGTGCAGTCAATAAAGGGATGTTCCACTGTTTCGATACAATCAGAACAATATCTACAAATGGGTAGTTACTAGGGTCTGATACGGTTTAAATGGATATTGACTCCTGTATTTCGAAACTGAAAGATACGGATTGATTTCCTCTGTAGATTTTGTTTATGTTGTTATTGAACTTTGGATGTGTGATTACATTAAAGACATTTCGGCCAGCTATCCCATTTGATCATCTGTTCAGCCACCCGGCGTTGTTTTTTAAAATCTGTTTGACTTTTCCTTCACAGCCCAAAACAGAGTTATCCAGAGTACAAGGTCTTTGCTTTTTTATGTTTGTTTTGAGGTGCCTCGTTTTGCAAGTCTGTCGGGTGTTTTATTTACTGCTACATCGCTATGTCCAGGGACACATTGCAGTGACACTTTGATTGGATATGCGTAGATAAGACTGTGAACCATTTTTTTTCTATATAGAGGAGATCTCGAATTTCATGTGGGGTTTGTTTAAGTGCCTTCAAAATAGTCAAATGAATTAGTTTAAAAGAATGAACTTCCTATTAGCCAAAACGTCTTCTATTGTAGACTATCATACCTCCATAATAAATAATTCTCATTAATATTCGTGCCCTTGACATACGCCGTGGGAGTATCGTATACTCCGTTGTTGATTTACGATTTTTATACATGAATATCTCTACGTTACTGGCACCATATGCATAAGCCTCAACCTTCAAGTTTTCCATAACACAGATTACCGATCTCTCATTTGGATAAGTTCCAGAGACACGTGTCGTGACCAGACAGACGGAGAATGACAAGTAAACAATAAACCATTGAACCGACGATTATATTATGACATAGGCTGTATGGAAATTCTGGATTAAATAATCTAACATCCATCAAATCCATATTGAAAGTAATCACTTAGATGTTTGGGACATGTAGAAAAAGTGGAAGATACCAGAATGATAAGAAAGCTCTATATAAATAAAGTAAAACGAAGAAGAACAAGAGATAGAACAAGAAGAAGATGGATGGCCCCTAAGGAGTATATACGTCTTAGGTAAGGTGGGATGTTTTACCTTAAAAAAGGACTTTTCATAATTTTCGGGGGCAATTCAACCATATTAGTGCGACTTTTGTGACATTGGGGGGGGGGGGCATTAAGAATAAAAGGAAAAAGGGGGGGGGGGAATTCCCACTTATATTTGCTTGCTCCAAAGTGCAAAAATGTATCACATTTCAACATATCACAGTCTTAAATCTACGAGATTGCATAGACAATATACAAGAACTAAGGTTCAGAATTTGAAGAATAATAATATGAGAAAGAGATGAATGCGGAGCAAGTATCTTTGCAGAAACAAGTATGATCAGGCAGATAGATGAATGGAGAGCAAGTATCGTTGCAGAAACAAGTATGATCAGGGAGATAGATGGATGGAGAGCAAGTATCGTTGCAGAAACAAGTATGATCAGGGAGATAGATGGATGGAGAGCAAGTATCGTTGCAGAAACAAGTATGATCAGGGAGATAGATGGATGGAGAGCAAGTATCGTTGCAGAAATTAGTCGCCATGGCTTGTAGCCCTAAAAGGAAAAGTATATAAAGATTGCGCAGAATGTACTTCAAAATAACAAAAATAATGTATTTTTCAAAACTAATCTATTAAACAACTGTATTATTTAATTCTCAGAGTGTTATTTTAAGTTGTGCTACAGAAGAAATTAATTTCACATTTTATTTCACAGTTTAATCTCATTGCGAGCAGTGTGTGTCAATACAAGTAGATCCTACTTACGTTCAGTATGTTGTTTATTTCGTTTGTATTTCGTCCTGACGAAGGCTTTAGTTGAAACGTGGTCTGTCGCAGTTTCTCGTTATCAGTTTATTTTATTGACTAATATCGATATCACATGTACCTATTTTAGTTCATTTTTATAAGTAGATACAAGTAGACAGGCTGATACTAGGATCGATAAATAATTAGTGAGACTGCTGTAAAATAACCAAAACGATACTTAAGTATAACACCAGGTTGTAAGTTTTACTGTTCACAAACAGACTATCCAACTAACGGACATGAAAAAAGTATAGATGGCAATATACAAAACTGACTAAATGAACATTTCATCCATAAGGTCTCAGATCGTATTGATACTAGAGAAATATAGAAATTGACTATATTGATAACAGGGTAATAGTACATTACATAACAGTGTAGTTCACATAATAACAGTGTAGTCAGTGGGATATCAGTGTTGTCCATCTAATACCAGTTAGTCTACGTGATACCAGTGAAATCCACGTGATTCTACGACAGATTTGTTGCCACTAGTCTTCTTTTTCAGTGTGTTTTCCATTTAATTTTTTAATTTATTATTTAAGTCAGTGGAGTATGTACATTTTGTGCTGTGAGTAGACTGATACAATGTGATGTTTGCACATATTGTCACAGTATGACATTAGATTTTGTTAATACTAGTACTGCAGTAGACAATAGTAGGTTATTACAGGAATAAAAGTAACCACAGAAATAAGTATATATGAAGATTGTAGCAAAACCATCTCCAGAGCATATTTCTACCTCCTGACGCTGCAATACACAAAAGGACGAATAATAGATAGAATAGTAAGTTAATTTTAAGTTCTAAAAAATAAAGAAGTCTAAGTGGCAGATGTACGAAATCCGATTGTAAAGTTTTGCTTCCAGAGCCATAACGTGCACAACAGAACTCCGAGTCACGTGAAAATAATCTATGTGAAAATAATCTCTAAAGAAGTGACCACCGAGACATGCAATAGCATGCGCCTGGAACGTGACGCATACGCACAGAAGACATAAAATGGTCACGTGTATGGAAATCGGTTGAAACAATGTGCTGTGATTGAGTTCCTGGCGGCAAAAGGCTGTGCACTTATCTTATTGTCATGAATCGAAGAATGACTGCGGTATATGGTAATGCCTGTGTGGATGTAAGCACAGTCAGAAGGTGGGCAAAACTGTAAAAGACGTCAATTCTACGACGTCGATCGTGCATGACAAGGTGCGCATCGGACGTTCTGTCACAGCCGTTGATGTACAGCATAAAACTCGTGTGGGCGAACTGATTCGTGCCAATCCCCGTGTCAATCAGAAATATATCGCTACAATGCTTAGGATTTCGAATGAGCGAGTCCTTCATATTATCCATGACTTGCTTGGGTATAACAAAGTGTGTGCAAGATGGATCCCTCGCATGGTGACAACGGAAAGGAAACAGTGGCGACATCATGGGTGTCAGGAACTTCTGACGCGATATGAACAGGAAGGTGATTCCTTTATCCACAGAACTGTCACTGGCGAGGAGTCATGGGCCCATCATTATGACCCCGAAAACAAGCGTCAGTCTATGGAGTACAGGCGTAAGAACTCACCATCACCAAGAAAGTTCAAGGTTGTCGTTTTGGCAGGAAAATTATTGATGATCGTCTTTTAGAACTGCGAGGGCGTAGTCCACATGGAATTTTTGAAGCACGGCAATACCGTCAACTCCGGTCTCTATGTGACAACCTTGATGAAAACTCCAAACGCGACTGTTGGGTGGTCGTGTGGGAAAATCCGCAGTTCTTCAGCATAACAATAATCTCCCCCACACGAGTCGACAAACAGTAGCAGTATTGGAGCGTCTAAAATTTTAAGACATTTACCGCACCCATTTTACAGACCCGATCTGGCACTATGTAACTTTTTTCTCTTCCCGAAGCTGAAGGAACACCTTAAGGGAGACCGTTACGCTTCTGACGAGGAGGTGCAGGTAGCCGTGCATACCTGATTTCGGGGAAAAGCGTCTGATTTCTTCCTCCATGGGATGCAACAACTAACCGACATTGGCGTTTTTGCGTGAACAGAATGGAGACTAAGTGAAAAAAAGACATCTCACTTATAAGAACATTCCTAGCTTTCAGAAAATAGAAATTTCATATGCGTATCTCGAATATTAATAAAAGTATCGCATTTGAGGCAACACTTTTCAAGTCGCCCTTGTATTATTATTTTTGTGTGTGGTACCTACAGCAAATTGCTAAAATAAAAAATTGATTTTAAATATTTTGTTGTAAATATGTTTATGGTTTTGTGTGTGTGTGGTTTTTAAAAAATATTGTAATGTCTTTTTTTAAAAGGTCTCTGTAACCGTAACGTGGATATAGTTCAGGTTGTTCTTTGTTATTTAAAAAAAAATGTTTTTGCTAGTTATTTATTTTTTACATTGATAGTTAGAATTCTATAGTAACCTTTAAGCTTGATTCAGTATTTAACAACATCAATGCAGTTTGATAAAAACTGACAGCTTCATTATACCAACTCTAATTTTGAAAAGTAAGAGGAAATAGTTAATCTAGAAGCGAAAACCATGTTAATAATAAAATATTGAAACATATAAGTAAATCTATAATGGCGTCGAATACTCGCACAAATCAGAAATTAATTTGTCCGATTCAATCTTGATTCACCTTAAATATTATAGTTAATTCATAAAGTTTAGTAACATAAAACAGCGGCTCACATATAACAAGAAACATGTACAAATCCTTTTCTTATCCAACAACAATACAGCAGAAAGCAGTGTACATTTTCCTTAGATGCGTTTTTAAATCACATTCTCAAATAAAATTCTTATTACTTAAGTTATCACTGTACCAGAAACTGCTGGGTACCTTGACAATAACTAAGTGCACGCACAGCAAAAACTCGTTTTATACGCGCTCACTATAGTGACTAGCCTATAAGAAAGTGATCTTGTTAGTATATCTAAAAAATTTTTTATTAAACTTATTATCTATTACTCTAACAAAGGCTGTTCTCTCAAATGCAAACGTATTTGCTATAAATGTACCAAATGGAATAGGTGTGTTCGTAAGTGGAATATGCTCGTGTGTTTGTACTGAATATTATGTTGGAGAATGTCAAGTTAATACCAGGTAGATTGAATGGAGAGTCCGGGTTTCAAATAAAGCCCAGTGAATGTCTATTGAGATCCATTAAGGAAGGTTTATAAAAGACTTACATCCCTGAATCAGGTCAAAATACATCTAGAAGCATAATACAACATGCAAGTACGATACCACTTAAGATTGCGCAAACTCAGCGACAGTTTAACTGGTCTTGCAATCATGTTTAAGTAGAATGAATTCAACTGTAGCGATCGTATCACAGATATTAATCCTTCTTTCAGACACAGAAAGGAGGATTCAGGTATTGAAAACAGGTGACACAGTCGTTTAAAAGAATTAGGTATATAGAACACAATACAAAAATATTGGTCCAGTAGCAAATAAACAAACTTGCAGGTTATCAAGAAGGTAATCAATAAAAGGTAGTACTGCTAGTAGAACTGAATGAAAATAATACTCATGTGGAAGACAGGTAATGACGTTCTACTGGATAACAACTGCCACACTATCATTGTCGGATGCCTACGTGAATTAATATATACTGGTCTATATTAATAGTATATATGAATTCACGTAGGGTGTATTGTCATTTGTATGTTTATATTCTGTGTTTTGATGTATATATTAATTAACGTAGGCATCCGACAGTGATAGTGTCAGTCGTTATCCAGTAGAACGTCATTACCTGTCTTCCAGGTGAGTATCAGGTTATCAACAACCACTTTTAGCAGTTGCGAAACTCCATAAACTTGTTTAGTTTAGACACGACTTATTTTCTAAAATTATTTTACAATGAACAGTCGAATGCAAAGGAGAAGACGCGCCAATAGACAATTCTGGATTAATAACATAGAATAATGGTCTGGGCGCGACTTTTCTACACCCTTCCGAATCGTTGAGGATAAGTTGTTTGGAGATTTTTGTTTGTGAACGGGTTATGGGACTTCTTATTATTATATAATATTATATCACAACCATACTTTCCAGCAAACACACTAATGATATACATAGAAGTGGAAGTCCGTAGACAATGACTGGGGGGGGGGGGGGGGTTAATGGGTATGTTTAAACCCTCAGGAAATTAGAATATGACCAGGAATTTAATCAATATTCTGTATCACTCTTCTCTTTTCATTATATCGTTGAAGGCATGCAAAATACAATTATATTAACTCTCTGGTAATGCTGGGTCTTAGAGTTAGTAAATATATATATACACAAATTTCAATCAATCAAGTGCCATGCCGAATGACGTAGACGATCATGTTTCTCCACGACTCTCCGTCTCTTGTGTTGCCAATAAGCTCGGTTGGTCAACTTTTACCGTGCTAAGTTACAAGTCCATCTAGCAATTTCTGTT
This sequence comes from Meghimatium bilineatum, assembly GCA_034231615.1. NCBI lineage: Eukaryota > Metazoa > Mollusca > Gastropoda > Stylommatophora > Philomycidae > Meghimatium > Meghimatium bilineatum. The sequence continues at coordinate 53,009,191 of CM067305.1, forward strand.
TTTGTCGTCCCCTATCTCTTCTCCCCTTGATCTTTCCAGTGTTTACCAAGTGTTTCCAGCTACGTTCATCTCATCACATGCCCTAGAAACATTGACTGTCTGCCCCTAATGTTTGGTCTGTCGTAATTTCGTGTACAAGACTTCAATGTTTTAAAGTATCTGAGTTTCATCTGTCGTAATTTGTTGTACAAGACTTCAATGTTTTAAAATATCTAAGTTTCATCTGTTGTAATTTCGTGTACAAGACTTCAATGTATTCAATTGTCTGAATTTTATTCTTTCTGATTTGGCATACAAGTCTTCAAGCTACTCACGTGTCTGAGTTTCATATGTCTTGATTTTCTAATTAAGACTAATTTTTTCATGTGTCTTAGTTTCATCTGTCATAATTTGGTACACACGACTATAATTATTTCCACTGTATGATTCTCATTTGTCGTAATTTAGTATGCAGGATCGCAATTTAAAATGCTATGTTCTCAACTGTCATGGTGTATTGATTTATATAGCACTTGCAGAGTTTATTATAGCGGTTTATCCGTTCTTCACTAATACATAATTCTCCAAGAAAATATCACACTAATGCATTCTAATCAATATATCCATCAATCAATCTATTCAGCCAATATATTTCATCAATTAATCTACCGCCACTTTTCATAAATCAATCAAATGAAAAATACTTGATTAAAAGTCAAAGCTGCTTTGTTGAATGTGTTAAATAATATAAAGGGATAAGACAAAATGATAATGCACATAAAAATCGAAGTAGTTAGCATGCCGTATTCAAGTATAAGTACATAAGTAGGAAAATGATCATTATGGCATAAAACTAATTGGAAACTTGGATATGTTAAGTAAAAACTGGAAAGAAAATATATATATATATATATATATATATATATATATATATATATATATATATATATATATATATATATAATAGAGAGATATAAATCGTTTTATGTAAGGTCTTCACCTTCGTTTGAAGTACAACCTGAAGGACAGGAGAGTGGGTCTGCATCCATTTAGAAAGACATATTCCACATACTGCACGTGTGCAAAGTAGAAAAAAACTCATAATATTTACACAGATGCATATAGTAGAATATCTAGTGAGTACGGTGTGTCACCTAGTGAGTACGGTGTGTCACCTAGTGAGTACGGTGTGTCACCTAGTGAGTACGGTGTGTCACCTAGTGAGTACGGTGTGTCACCTAGTGAGTACGGTGTGTCACCTAGTGAGTACGGTGTGTCACCTAGTGAGTACGGTGTGTCACCTAGTGAGTACGGTGTGTCACCTAGTGAGTACGGTGTGTCACCTAGTGAATCCGCTGTGTCATTCTTGTCCCCTGCGCCATGTTATAGAGTTACAGATGTGCGTTTCTCTGATATTCCTTTTGTTTTACTGGGGAAATTATGTAGAATTTTACGAAACCCAGATTATGATTGTAAATGTTGCTGTAAGAAGCAAAGCTGGGGAGTTGTTTTTTTTTCTCAAGAAGGACTGCCATGACTTTATTATAAACTCAAGGAATTTTGCTGACAAAAGGGTATATTCTTTCTCAGCTCCCCATGTGTAGGTCTTCAGCAGGCTACATCGCAGTATAGATCATGTTATGTGCAGTACTCTGAAGTATTTGATGTTATCTGACACTCTTGTGTTTTCACTCTAGCATACCCACTTATATTTATTGTTGTGATTCACGCCATTCATCATAAGTTAATTCTGGTGCTAGTTTGTCGAAAATCTGCGATACTTGTGCATCTCGGATATTGCATCCATCTTCTGTATTTTTAGTTTGTTTGTTGCTTCGATGCAAGGCGGCATAATGTATTCAACCCGACTACTAATCCGAACCTTGGATAGGTAAAATATTCAACCCCACAACTAACCAGAATCTTGGATAAGTAAAATATTTAACACGAAAACTAACCAGAACCTTAGATATGTAAAATATTTAACACGAAAACTAACCAGAACCTTGGATATGTAAAACATTGAAACCCGACAACTAACCAGAACCGTAGATACATAGACTATTCAACCCGACAACTAACTAGAACCTTGGATATGTAAAATATTCAACTCGACAACTAACCAGAACCGTAGATACATAGACTATTCAACCCGACAACTATCTAGAACCTTGGATATGTAAAATATTCAACCCGACAACTAACTAGAACCTTGGATATGTAAAATATTCAACCCAACAACTAACCAGAACCGTAGATACATAGACTGTTCAACCCGACAACTAACTAGAACCTTGGATATGTAAAATATTCAACCTGACAACTAACTAGAACCTTGGATATGTAAAATATTCAACCCGACAACTAACTAGAACCTTGAATAGGTAAAATATTCAACCCGACAATTAACTAGAACCTTGAATAGGTAAAATATTCAACCCGACAACTAACTAGAACCTTGAATAGGTAAAATATTCAACCCGACAACTAACTAGAACCTTGAATAGGTAAAATATTCAACCCGACAACTAACTAGAACCTTGAATAGGTAAAATATTCAACCCGACAACTGACCAGAACCGAAGATACAATTTTGTTAAAGACGAGGAATTTCCCCCTAGGACTAACTAATAAAACACTTTTCATATCAATTAATTATATTTTTTTTTATAGAAGAAGAAAGGGGGAGACATCTGAGGAACCATCTATACGTGTTATCAGTAGTGCTACCATAAGAGTGTACTGCTTACTATAGATTGTATTTTTATAAGGCGGTTTCAAACTCTCAAACCACTCACTTCCAATCTACGTGCTTAAACCTAGACCAGGCTCCAGTATACGAGAATTTAATTGTATATTAAATCTGTCAACAGAATGTAAATAAGACTTCATTCGTGACGTTTTTGATTATTGTTGTGTTGTTCGTTGGTCACTATTTATAACAGTGTCTTCATTGTCTTTCCCAATATTTACTATTTGACAATGTATACACACTGCCGCATTGCCAGCAGAGAAAAATTACATGTGAGATGAAATTCCTGAGGAAATCACAAGAGTGACCAAACTAGACAAAATGAGAAATTATGAAATCAGGAGAAGAATCGGTAGAAGACCATGTACAGAATTCATCGAGAAACAACAAAAGTTTGGACACCTTATGCGAATGAAAAACAACCAACTACACACAAGAACATATACCATAAGAAGATCCGAATACAGTGCCAGAGGAAGACCTAAAACAAGATGAATCGATAATATCAATTCAACACTAAACAAATACGTATTCAACGCAGCCAAGGTGACACATCTTTACTTGGATAAATAACTAAAGCTCCCAGTCACCCTCCTTACGCAAGTGTGAATATTCTGACGATCGTCCACTTTGGGAGAGATAACAGACATCAAATGACATATGTCCACAAACGTTGTCTTCGTCGTTTATACTCTGGACGCCACTTTGTCTCGGATAAGTAGGCCTGCACATAATAGAGATTAGTGTTCATCAAAGACAGATTAGTGATTTATAGATTAGTGTTAATCTAGTAGAATGTAGTGATTTAAAGATACGAGGGTGAATGTAAATATTTTGCCTCATATGCAATAATTTTATTAATACCCAAGATGTACATATGAACTTTACATTTTCTGAAAGCTTGGAATATCCTTATAAGTGAGGTGTCACTACATTTCAATATGCTCCCCATTCCTCTCCACGGACAAACACCAACGACGGACTAGTTGTTGCATCCAGTCGATGAAGAACTCAGATGTTTTCCTCCGAAACCAGGTACGCACGGTTGCTTGCACCTCCTCGTCAAAAGCGTAACGGTGTCCCTTGAAGTGTTCCTTAAACTTCGGGAAGCGAACAACGTCAAGACGCCAGATCGTGGCTGTATACGACGGATGCGGTAAAATGTTATCAAACTTGAGACGCAGCCACTGTTTTTCGACTCGTGTGCAGCGAATATTTATATGCTGAAGAACTGCGGATTTGCCAACAAGAACACGCAGCAGTCGTGTTTGGAGTTTCATTAAGGTTGTCACATAGAGATCAGAGTTGACGGTGTTGCCGTGCTTCAAAAATTCCACGTGGACTTCAGCCACCAGAAATTCAATCACAGCACGTTGCTTCAACCATATTTCCATACAGGTGTTAATTTTGTGTCTAGTATGCGCATGCGTCATGTTCCTGGCGCATAACATTACATTTCGCGGCGGTCACCTTAGAGATTATTTTCACATAGGTGTCGCGTGACGCGGAGCGCTGTTATCAAAGTTATGGCTCTGGAGGCATAATTTTTCAATTTGCCCTCGTAAATGTTCATCTGAGAGATATCATTGATTTATAGATAAGTGTTTAATTAAGAGAGATTAGTGATTTATAGATCATCTAAGACATATTAGTAAGTTATAGATCAGTGTTCATCTAAGAGAGATTAGTGATTTATAGATCATCTAAGACATATTAGTAAGTTATAGACCAGTGTTCATCTAAGAGAGATTAGTGATTTATAGATCATCTAAGACATATTAGTAAGTTATAGATTAGTGTTCATCTAAGAGAGATTAGTGATTTATAGATCATCTAAGACATATTAGTAAATTATAGATCAGTGTTCATCTAAGAGAGATTAGTGATTTATAGATCATCTAAGACATATTAGTAAGTTATAGATCAGTGTTCATCTAAGAGAGATTAGTGATTTATAGATCATCTAAGACATATTAGTAAGTTATAGATCAGTGTTCATCTAAGAGAGATTAGTGATTTATAGATCATCTAAGACATATTAGTAAGTTATAGATCAGTGTTCATCTAAGAGAGATTAGTGATTTATAGATCATCTAAGACATATTAGTAAGTTATAGATTAGTGTTCATCTAAGAGAGATTAGTGATTTATAGATCATACTAGATCATATAAGAAAGATTAGTTATTTATAAGATGGAATGCCGATATATCGAGGAAGATATAATTATCAGGTGCCTTGCCGACTAGCGTAGGCGGTCATGGCTCTCCACAGCTCTCTGTCCACAGTATTATGTATCAAAGTCGTTGTTGCTTCCTTGCCGTGCCAGGTTGTCAAAGTGTCTAATATTTTCTCACTTTGTTGCCCTCTGTCTCTGTTGCCTTCAATTTTTCCTGTTTTGACTATGTTCTCCAAACCTGCCTGTCTCATGAGGTGGCCAAAAACAGAAGATTTCCTTTTTCTCATATATAAGATATATAAGATCTATTTTTCTTATGGACACTTTGTAGCATGTCACCTATACAATTATAGACCTCTGAGTAGAAGGCCGTTTCAATAAGAAACCTAAGCCGAAAGCTGAAGTCTCATTGGCATGAAAGAAAGATCAGAAATACCACCCCACTGCACATATAAAGTAAGAGCTAATCTCTCGCAATTCATGGGGTTCTCAAACAAACAAACAACGGATTATTATAATGTTTGTTCCATTCTTGTGTGAAATGTAGTAAGTCATTCGGCCGAGACAGACGTGCATATTCTGACATGTAAACTAGGTCAGTGAAAAGCACCCCGCTGCGACAGGCGTATAGGTTGGCACAGTGTGTAAACACTTCATTAAATCTACAGCTGGAGCTACAAATTAAGACCACAAGAACAGCCACACTATGTGATATCGCCTACAAAACATCACAGCTGATCGAATTTATAACAAAGAAACGCATAGACATTTTAGGCATTGCTGATACCAGAAAGAAAGGGGGTAACATACAACAAACGATACAAATTGACATACTAATATGGAACGGAGTAGAAAACACATTAAAAGCAAATCATGGTGTTGGTGTCGTGGTCAATTAAAATACAGTGAAATTATTTCAATCATAGAATACATTACAAAAAGGGTAATACGAATACAACTGATAGAGGAAGAAAAAAAACAACCATACTGATTCAAATATACGCACTTTGCAATGACAACAATAAAATAGAAGAAAATACTGCATTTTTGGAAAGCCTATCAGATGTCCTAAACAAGATTAACAACAAAGACGAGTTATAGGCCTGTCCGTGGGTGATTTCAACGGGAGAATAGGGAAGGAAAGAGCACAGCGTCAACACTGTTTATTCAGTTTCGGGATCATAACAGAAATCAAACAATAACAGTAAAGAACCAATTAATATATGCCTAGAACATGGATTTCTAATAACACATTCTTTTAACCAACAGACGGAAGCACATGCAAGCATGGTATAAATAGGACAACTTACTACAATCATTGCAAATTTATTTTATTCTCGTTAGACAAAGGCAAACGCGACGCAACACTGATACAAAAGCTTTCCCAAAAATAAACATTGATACGGATCACAAACCTGTTTTACTGAGAAAAGAGAACAAATAAGAACACCACAAAGGAAAGAAACACGAGAGTGGCAGGTACAGATTCTAAACTTGATTAGCTAGAAAAAATCCCATGCATGTAATCAAAGAAGCAAACGGCAACTCATGGAACACAAATCGAGAACGTGGTATATGTAAAACAAACCTAAGAGAATTTTGCAAAAGTATTAAATCAATACGAGTGAGATAAGAGCAGGGCCGGCCCTAACAATTGAGGGGCCAATGCGAAACGGATTGAGCGGAGCCCAGTCTGGGTAGGGAAGAGGATAATAAAATAAATTCGAATATGAATTTATGGACCTATGAAGTGCGGGGCCCACTGCGGCCGCATAGGTTGCAATGACATAAGACCGGCCCTGGAGAAGAGAGATATAATCCTATAACAATCATCAATAGCAACAACGGTAAATCCTTAGTCCAGCGGTTCCCTAAGTGTGCGCCGTGGCACCCGGTGGCGCTGCAGAGTCTTCAGGGGCGCCGTGGCAGCCTCGCCAAAAAGAAAATAAAATTGAAAATATAATGTTATATAATTGATTTTATTAACAGCCTTTTAAACACTTGATTGTAAGAATAATCAACATTGATTTACTCAAAATAAATATTATCATTTTGTAAATTGAATGTTAGATTTTATGTTTTATAGCTTGTAGAAGTTTCAGCGGAATCAATATCACTTAGTCTAACAATAAAGGGTCCATTGTCTGTACGTGAGCGTGTGTTGTCGGCAGAGCCAATTGGTCGCACTTCGACCAATGATACCGTTTGCCAGTTCTTACCCGTGTCAATATGAGTTTTCAGCAGTTGCCGTTATGAAACCTAAATATAGAGGTAACCTTAAAATCGAAAATCAAATTTGTGTTGCTCTATCAAAAATAACACCAAGATTCCACGAATTGATCAGAGATAAACAAGCCTATCCCTCTCAATAAGACAGACACATTTTTGAAACTTATTACTTGTACTCAATAGGGAGCCGCGTAGCGCAGTAGTTAGCGCACTGTCTTCGTATATGAGAGGTCCTGGGTTCATTCCCCAGTTAAGGGCGAAAAGTTTCTCAGATCGCAACGGCTCCCAGGTCGACTCAGCCTTAAATTGGTACCGGATTAATCCGGGAAGTAACGACTGTGAGGGAGAGGAGATGTCTACCGCCCTCATTTGCAGAGCCTCTGAAATATGAGATCGCTAACATCTCACACCCCTACGGCATTAATAAATGATATGGGTTACGTTACTTTTACTTAATTGTGCCCAATTACGTTTACAATAGTTCTCTGTTTTGTATTAATTAATTACTATTTCTGTTATCAAAATATATGTGATTTTCTTTATTGTTCGATTTATTTACGTATACCTTGTCCTCCTTATTACAATTAACTAAACAACAAATTGACCAACAACTATTCACAAAGTATTTAAACAAAACTAAAGTCTTATAAAAATCTAAAAGTTAAATTTAAACATCATAGCATAGAATTTATTTAAATTTAAGATTTAGACTTAAAATTATCAGGTCTCTAGTTTTGCTTCATAATAAGGGCGCCACCGGAAATAATCTGAACGTTAAGGACTCCATGTTGTTAAAGCCTTTGGGAACTCCTGCCTTAGTCAACAGCATAAATAGGAAAGCAAGATGGAGTTAAGGTTACTCTAACCACATCACTAGACTATTCTAACCAGGGCTGGTCTTAGGCCATTGCAACCTATGCGGCCGCATTGGGCCCCGCACTTCATAGGATCATAAATTCATATTACAATTTATTTTATTATCCTCTTCCCTACCCAGACTAGGCCCCGGGCAATCCGTTTCGCAAAGGGCCCCGCAATTGCTAGGGTAGGGAAGGTCTAGGTTACCTGACCACATCATTAGACTATTATAACCACATCACTAGGCTATTCTAACCATATCAATAACTATTTTAGCCACATTACTGGACCATTATAACCGCTTAACGAGACTACTCTAACCACAAGACAACTCTAACCGCTTGCAAGACCGAAGACATTAAAGAAAATATACAACAGGAACATCAATAGTTCAATCACATCCAAAGCACAATGTAGCTCAAGCACAATGTAGCTCTAGCACAATGTAGCTCTAGCACAATGTAGCTCAAGCACAATGTAGCTCAAGCACAATGTAGCTCAAGCACAATGTAGCTCTAGCACAATATAGCTCTAGCACAATGTAGCTCTAGCACAATGTAGCTCTAGCACAATGTAGCTCAAGCACAATGTAGCTCTAGCACAATGTAGCTCTAGCACAATGTAGCTCTAGCACAATGTAGATCAAGCACAATGTAGCTCTAGCACAATGTAGCTCAAGCACAATGTAGCTCTAGCACAATGTAGCTCAAGCACAATGTAGCTCAAGCACAATGTAGCTCTAGCACAATGTAGCTCAAGCACAATGTAGCTCTATCACAATGTAGCTCTAGCACAATGTAGCTCTAGCACAATGTAGATCAAGCACAATGTAGCTCTAGCACAATGTAGCTCTAGCACAATGTAGCTCAAGCACAATGTAGCTCTAGCACAATGTAGCTCTAGCACAATGTAGCTCAAGCACAATGTAGCTCAAGCACAATGTAGCTCTAGCACAATGTAGCTCTAGCACAATGTAGCTCAAGCACAATGTAGATCAAGCACAATGTAGATCAAGCACAATGTAGCTCTAGCACAATGTAGCTCAAGCACAATGTAGCTCTAGCACAATGTAGCTCAAGCACAATGTAGATCAAGGCAGAGAGAAATTGATTGCTTATTTTTTTCTTAACCAAGGAAGAAATAGGCTAAATGATGCTGTCACAGTTTAGTCTAGTTTTAAGACTTTACACGATTGATAAAATAAACGACACAATAACGTCATTGTCTCTTCTAACACACCCCGCCCTCTATCTCTCTCTCACACACAATCTTTCATTCGTTTCTTGTAGCTCTCCCGAGGTATCCACACACACACACAAAAAAGAAAGTGTGCCGATATGTTTGTGCTGAAATTTATCCTTACTGTAGCTAAAAGCAATATTTTCTTGTTTACAAGTGTCAGCAAAAATGATGGAATAAAAGGAAGATTTTCTCTGTGAAATGAGATAAAATGCTGTCATTTACGTCATTCAGGATTTCCGTGAGAGCATTTAACATACTCAGTCTAACTTATTCCGAGCGATCCCGTGCCCTGCAGCCAAATCTGCTGCTTAAATCCTATGATTAAAGATAATTTGGTTTCTACATGAAAATGTATATTTCAGTCTAGCAATGTAGCTGATTCATTGTACTATTCATATGAACTTACATATTTCTTTTTTAGTTTAGTTTAGTTTAGTTTAAACTCGCCCTTGTGTTGTCGGGGCCCGAAAGGGGAGCAAAGAATAGCAACACTGTTTACCTTCCACGCATGTCGTAAAAGGTGACTAAGAAGGTTATGGGATGGAGTTGGTTGTCCCATCCCATATATGGTCAGTGACCCAAAGCCATGCTGAAGTCGGATGTGTCAGACCGAAAGTCGCAGATATCGCAGCAGTGATGTAAACCATGACACAACGCATTCCGTTCTCCAGACTGCATCTTGCTAATCTGCAGGAGTTTGAGAACGAACGCAGACGAAGAAGAAGAAGAAGAAGGAGATGTAACCTCGCTCTGGAAAAACTCATATGTACTCGGCAGAGTCGAAACGAGGTATTTTGGCACTCTTGAAAAGATCTGAATACGGCACCCTTTTACTTAAGCATGTAGATAAGGGTAGGATGATTGAGGTTTCAACTCCCTGAGAGTACTTGCTGAGAGTACTTGCTGAGAGTACTTGCTGAGAGTACCACAAATAGGACATAACTTCGTAGCTTCAATTCAATCGATGACCCTCATGGATCTTCGAAAAGTTCACTATAAAGAAGACATCTTGTCGCGAGTGGGTTTCGAATCCACGACCTTTTGAACATAAGGTGAAAAGCCTTTTTTGGCCTCTTTCTCTCTCCCCTCTCTCTCTCCTCTCTCTCTCTCTCTCTCTCCCACCTGATCCCTCGTACCATCTCATTTTGCTCTTCTCTTACATTATGATTGCTTGTCTGTAGCATTCATTCTCTGTTGCCACTTTTGAGGTATCTTTAATTTACTTTTAATTTACTTGCTACCATATCTTTTCCTTTGTCCATCTCACGTTCTTCAGTCTACATTCTCCTCCCTATTTACTACTAACTTATCCCCATACGTTTTTCTCACCTGTCACGCTTCCACATCTTTGCTTCCTCCATTACCTATCTGCTATTGTCCTCCTCTCCTCCTTATTATAACCCTATTTGTCTCCATGTAATATTTGTTTTATTGTGGTCGTTTGTTTGTCCTGATGAAAGCTTTATTGTCGAAACGTCGCCTGTTCCTGCATCTCGTTGTTTTTTGTGTGGGTAACACACCTACTTATTTTTGTATATCTTGACATTTGCCCAGTGTTACCCCAGCCGCCTACTTCCTGTTTAGGGTATTTACCCTACACTGGAAGATTTATCCCTTGATTCTACATTAGGGAAATCCTCAAGGAGATCGCTGTTACATGAAAAAAGTTGAAAACGCTTAGAGGATTGACATCTTTGTACTCGAATGTCTGAGCGTAATTCCTAGGGATTTTTCTGGATGGTTACATGTGCTCATTAAATACCTTTCTCGCTCTGAGATATCCAAGTTCATTTAGTTTCAATATGTTTATTATTATTGCTCAAATATTGTTAGGACATTACAATTTCGGTAAACAATTGTCTTATAAAATATTTAATCTAAACTGGTGAAAATGTGTTCAACTGGTTATGGTGTCCTGGATAAAACTGGCAGAAGTGTAGCTAGAAAATCGATATGCAGCAAGATATACAGGCATCAATATTTACAGACAACCCTTGACGGTGACATCAGAAATCACGTAGCACATAGTTCTTTATAGACATATGTACATTTGCTGTCTAATTTTGTAAACATTATTGATAACAGACAGAAAATCGCACACACTGACATCTTTACCCGATATGTAATGTCTTGTGGGGGGGGGGGGGGTCGAAAATATGTACGGGGGTGCCGGTGGGGTCTAGTAACAAGATTATTATTTTTTTTTAAATTACGGATATGTACGAATTAAAATAAAAGACTTAATAGTGATAAGAAAATTGAAGTAACAATACTAAAGAATAATGACAATACAAAGTATCGTTTCGGAATAATATCTTCGTCAGAAACAATAACGAAACACTAATAATAATACAGTAAAATTGAGAAAACCCGTAAATGTTGATACAAAATTGTTGGCCTATTATTAAATATATTATATTCCCAGAAGTCGTGGTGACTGGGTTACCAAAACAGTGGTATCTACTATTTTTGGATAGATAAACTCCATGATATAACAAAATTGGACTAACATCCGTGAGTGAAGCTTTTTACTTAAACAAGAGTATTATAAAATTATTAATTTTATTATTACATATATGTTTATTGTAAATAAAAATGTGAAACTCTCATATGCAAATATAGCTTAGTGTTCTGTATCATTACTAGCTGGTAGTTGTTAGGAATCTTAGTTTTCAAATGCCGTGTTTTGTCTTGTAAAACGTATGGGTTTTTCAACAATATGTGGTTTGTTATAAGTAATTATACTTGACAAGATAATAACATGTCCGTTCATGTCTGCCCAGCCTGCGTCATAATGATTTATACGTGTTCATTCATGTGCTTGATCACAAATCTATCCGCATAGATGTTGAATGGACTTCTGTTTTAGTTGACTTTCTTGGTGGCTATCAGAGGAGTGCACGCTTTACTACTGAACTACAATACGCGTGTTTGCGTGTGCTTGTATATACATATACCATAGACTTAACCATGTAAATATATATACTGTAGATCCTACGAATATCATGAACAGAGAAAATGAAATTGAAGTTTTGAAATTACTGAAAATAAATGAAGGGTGGCTTCTAAATACCATCATAAGAAGGAAGCTACAGTATTTGGACACTTAAAGCGACATGATGGTATCGAAATGCTGATTATAGAGGGCAGAGTGCCAGGCGAGAGAAGATGAGGAAGACCACGAAGACGATGGACCAGCGACATCGAAGAATGTATGCACGTCTCTGGCCAATGTAGGCCTGCTTGCCCGGAACAGAGAGGCGTTAAGAGTATCCACGACGAAGACAAAGTTCTGGAAAGAATATGTCACTTGATATATATTGATATATATACTGTTTTTCACACATTTAGCAAAAGCAGGGTAAAAAAACACATTAGGTAGAGATGGCCTGTGGAAGATTATGGCAAAATACTGTTGCCCAGAGAAAAGTATCACAATGGTTCAGCAATTGCATGATAGAATACAAGCAATAGTTCAGGATGATAGAAAATTACCTGAGACTTCCTGTCTTAAATGGAGTTAAACAGGGATGTGTTTTATCACATATCCTTCTTAGCATCACTTTCTCTGTTATGTTTGATAGTGCTTTCTGAGATTTGGACTCGGAGATTTGGTCATCGGCAGCTTCAAGCAAAAACTCAGTCAAATTACACATGATCAGGGTTCTCTTTTTTTGTGTGCTGTTGACTGCCTTAAATTCCAACTCTCAGGCTGATTCACATCATCATAGTTACAACGGTGCCAATACGCAGCTTCAGAATATGATTCATTCTACGACTTTGTGCTTCGAGGACCGAGAGGGGAGCAAATAATAGTAACATTCTGATCTACGCTATATGTTGTGAGAGGCGACTAAGGAAGTTTCGGTCTTGGTTGCTGTTCCATCACGTATATCAAAGTGACCCAAAACATTGCTGATGTTAGATGTCTCAAGATAAAAGGTGCAGATATCGCCGCAAAATTGTAAACCGTGATATAACGCATTCTCTTCTCAGAACTTTATATTAATAGTCAGCAGGAGTTTGAGAACAAACACATAAGATTTATTCTAACTTGAAACAGTTATAGAACTCCCCAAAAATGTATAATGACAGATATTTCACATCTAAGGTGGCAAGAACTCGTTCTGTTCTTCCTGCATTTATAAATTATGTTATCTACGTTTCCGATCTATCGTTCTGTGTGCTCATGCCTATCTAGTAATCATCATTCATTCGGATCGTCTTCTTGAGCAGACATGCCAGAAGATAGCCCTGTTTATGGCTTTTTACCTGTTACAGGTAAATTGTGATCTTGACGAACTAAGTTCCATGCGTTGATATTTTCTATAGCCATAACCATATTCTGAAGATGAACATTGCTTCAGGGCTTTCGTCATTCTTGTACTGAATTAAATTATGTTGATTATTCTTTTACTGTTTTTTATTGTTTTTATTATATGAGATAAGAAATTGTTTCTGGAGTGCACTGATGATGGTTTGTCAAGTGACTAACAGGGAGAACACTCAATTATAACAACTTAATTATCTACATGTTTCGCAGCAGAGATTGTCAGCAGTATAGAAGAACTTCCAACAGAATTAATGATTTGTTACGTTTTTTTATATTATTGTTGGGATTTCAACTGGTCATTTTTTATATACGTGGAGTCGCCTTGGCTATTTTTGGCATGAGATCCCAAGTATGTAAAACGTGACCAACCGAAATCCCAGCAATAGTCAAAAACGTAACAAATGGGCTCCTAATTAATTCTGTTGGAAGGTCTTTATTGCAGACAATCATGACTAAACGAACATTAAAGACAATAACAAAGTGCATTTCTTTGAGACGGCATGATGTTTGTAATGGTAATTACTCTTGCATGAAGTTGACAGTATATCTTATGCAGGACACATATCGATCAACCAATAATTTACTGACTATTGTTTGTCTTGGAAATTTAAATATGTTCAGTTGCTATTACTTTCTTAAAGGTTTGAATGTACGTATACCTGAGCAAGGTTGAGCCTAGTAGATTGACTAAGGACAACGGTAGGCATTCATGCGTCCTTCTAGCCCAGCGGTTATCAACCTGTGGGTCGGGGCCCCTTTGGAGTTCGAATGACCTTTCACAGGGGTCGCATAAGACCATTGGAAACAACATATTATGAAATAGCAGCGAAAATAATTGTATGGTTAAGGGTCACCACAACCTTTGGAAATGTATTACAGGGTCGCGGCATTAGGAGGTTTGAGAACAACAAATAATTTCACACCATTAGCTAGAATCGAGCCAATAATTCTTTCCTCCCAAACCATCGAGTTCTTAATGTACCATTATTAGTATACATTCATATGGGAGTTTTGCACAAGACAAACTAGACTCAGTGTTCAGGATTGTTGCAGACTCAGGATTGGTGCAGCTGCTGCAGAGAACCTCAGACAAGTTGCAACTGTTGTTGCTCAAGAAATAACGTGTTAGAAGAAAGGAACTGCCCATAAATTATGTCAACAATTAGGGAATAGAAGGAGAATGAAAAATGTTTTACGGTTGTTGACAATGGGGAAAAAAGAGGTTTCACAAAGGTTCACAATATATTGTTTTTATACAAATTAAATTATTTGAATTTGAAACATTTTTCAAACAATTATAAAAATCATGAAGTTATTTCCTATTTTTTTAATGGAAATTTATTAAACGTTTTTATGGAAGGCGGGGGGGGGGGTTTATAAAACTTTCAAAATATAATTAAGCATGGGGTTATATACATTATTGACAGTTAATGACAAGAGAAGGAGGGATTGGCGAAACAGTTTTACATATCCTATTGAGCTCCAAGAGTAGCTCAATGTCTCACAGACTTCTCTAACATATTGCTCAATGTCTCATAGACTTCTCTAAGATATTTCTCAATGTCTCACAGACTTCTCTAACATATTGCTTAATGTGTCACACACTACTCCCAAATATTTTACATTATGGACTGGCATTGTCTCACAGACTCCTCCCACATATGTTCAGATTGTGGAATGTCAATGTCTCACAGAAGCCTCCCAGATATGTTCAGATTTTGGAATGTCAATGTCTCACAGACTCCTCCCACATATGGTCAGATTGTGGAATGTCAATGTCTCACAGACTCCTCCCACATATGTTCAGATTGTGAAATGTCAATGTCTCACAGACGCCTCCCACATATGTTCAGATTTTGGAATGTCAATGTCTCACAGACTCCTCCCACATATGTTCAGATTGTGGAATGTCAATGTCTCACAGACTCCTCCCACATATGTTCAGATTTTGGAATGTCTCACAGACTCCTCCCACATATGTTCAGATTGTGGAATGTCAATGTCTCACAGACTCCTCCCACATATGTTCAGATTGTGGAATGTCAATGTCAGACACAACGCAGTTATCATCATCATCATCCCCATCCCAGTTGATCTCAAATGAATCTTCCTCGACTTTCGCGAGCGAACCTCTCTATTATATTTTAACCCTCATAATAAATCTGTTACGTCTGTGTCTGTGTTACGAGTAGAAATTTTGTTTGTTAACATTTTACTGTAAAATTGACAATATTAAACATACAATTATATTTCAGTCATAAATTCCTTGGGTTTGCTCTTTCTTTCTCTTTCTTTCTCTTTCTTTCTCTATCTGTGTCAATCCAACTACCTATTCATGCATGCATCAGTGTCATATCCACACTGTATAAATAACATTTAACCAAAAAGTGTAC
The DNA here is from genome assembly GCA_034231615.1 of Meghimatium bilineatum. NCBI lineage: Eukaryota > Metazoa > Mollusca > Gastropoda > Stylommatophora > Philomycidae > Meghimatium > Meghimatium bilineatum. The sequence goes on from CM067305.1 coordinate 53,025,154, forward strand.
GCTGAAGCAGGATGTGTTGGGCAGAAAAATACCTATATTAGATTCCATGCCGTAAATTGAGAAACAACCACATTTCTTTCTCCGAACATCATCTTGTTAGCTGGCATGTGTCTCAGAACGAACAGACAAGAAAATAAATCTCTTGTGTATCTGCCAGCAATTCTTTCAGCCTTGTGATAAAAAGAAAACCATACCTCCCTAAACACACAAGTACATATTTCTTGTACTTTCACATAATCTCACTTGTTCTTTTCTTATCATGTATTCCTTTTAACTACCCTGTATCTATTTTGGGAGGGGAAAACCATTACAATCTTCCAAGAAAAAAAATTCACCAAGTAGCACGCGCGAGAAAGTTCACACACTCCTGGAGCGTGCATTCTATTTTCACACTTTGTAATGTTTACATAAGCAGAAACCAGAGTCACAGAGGGAACTCTTTGAACTGAGCCTAGAGATAAAACATACAGAACACATTCTGGAATATCATTTTTTAAACATTTTTTGGGGGAATCTATAAATATGTCATCAGTCATATGTGTGACTTAGGTAGGTGTCATCAGCCATATATGTGACTTAAGCAAATGTGTATGTTCGTGTATATATATATATATATTACTATAGAAGCTTAGTCCGGCGTTGCCCGGGCGAGAATAAAACACAACAAGAAAATAGAATAGATCATGTTCAGAATATCTGTTGAGAACAATATTTGTCCTCGTGATCAAACCAAAAAAAATAAATTATATACGTAATTAATAGGCCTAATAGAAAAAAATTATCCCATAAATAAAGGCTGTCTAAATAAAAAGTAAAAAAAAAAAAGCTACCGCCGGCGGATAATGAACTGCAAGCTCCGGCTCTGATACTCTATCCAAGTTCCAAGTAAAAATACTTAAAATTGCATACTTAAAAAGTTTAAGTATTCTCATGATTGTGTCATGTGACGTATTCTTTCCGGTACTCAGTGACCTCAATGGCTTACTCGAGAATGTGTAAGCCCGATCGATTAGAATTTAAGAATACAACATAAAACACAGATGTATACAGTTATTATACGAATAGCTCTAGGACAGAAATATACTTGGCGTTAGCAAAAGGCACGTAGAAATAGCATTAAACCCGCTAAAACACCTTCGTCGTAAGCCAAAAAAAATATCTCTAGGTCTATATTTCCGTTAAGCAGTGTGCATAGGTCAAATGTAAAAGGTCAACTAATTACACATCCATGAAGGTAAAAGGTCAAGAGAGTATGATGTACTGAGAGATTATCGATATTGATGCATACCGGGTATGCATCAATACCCGAACAATATCGATTTTTCACAGTAATTATCAACTTTTAAGAGCTCTCATATCAACGACGGGGAGGGGGGGGGGGTGTCAAATTACCCAAGTACGCGACCAGCCAATATTCGTCTGTTCACGTGCAATATTCGATGAGTCTATACGTAAGACCAAAAAGATTTAGAGCTACGCATTTAAAGACACACATATATATATATATATATATATATATATATATATATATATATATATAGTTACAGTAAAACCGTTCTGAAGTTATGTTATATTATGTTATGTTCCTCCAAGGCCATAGGCGACGAATAGGGCAGAAACCGTAGCTTTCCATTTCTGTCTTTGTATTGCCAGGTCTTTCAATTCTTGCGTGTTGTTTAGGTCCATTGACATGCCTTCTCTATTAATGGTTCTTCGTAGTTTCTCTAGGTCTCCCTCTTCTTCTTACTCCAAGTGGCACCCAATATAGAGACTGCTGGGGAATTATTGGGCAGTTCATTCTGAGAACATGGTCGATGTTCTGAAGTGGACCCTCTAATAAACAGAAATGTGTCTTCAACACTGTTATTTACCATTACCGTGACTTTTTAAACACCCTCTATTAAATTTTTTCACGGTGTTCATTATAAAATTTTGATGTGATCAGTGTAATGTGTGCACGTGTTCAGGGTAATGTTTGCACGTGTTCAGTGTAATGTTTGCACGTGTTCAGGGTAATGTTTGCACGTGTTCAGGGTAATGTTTGCACGTGTTCAGGGTAATGTTTGCACGTGTTCAGGGTAATGTTTGCACGTGTTCTGTGTAATGTTTATTCGTGTTCAGGGTAATGTTTGCACATGTTCTGTCTAATGTTTTCACGTGTTCAGTTATAATGTGAATAAGTACATGAGTAAGGTACTTCATTTTATCAGTTACATGCACGTCTCTGGTTAAATTTTCATAGCACACATTGGATCGGCCGATCGACATAGACACAATAAATATTACAGTTATATAAATTGTACCTAATGTTCCTTGTAGTTCTGATGTTTAATGGTACGTACTAGTATTAACTGTTTGTTGACCTGGTAATGTACATACCTGTGCAGTATGTTATTGTATGTGAGTCGGATCGCCGATTCCTATTCATAGTATATCAAGTGACATATTCTTTCCAGAACGTTGTCTTCATCGTGGATACTCTGAACGCCTCTCTGTTCCGGGCAAGCAGGTCTGCATTAGCCAGAGACATGTTCATACATTCTTCGATGTCGATGATCCATATTCTTCTTGGTCTTCCTCTTCTTCTCTTTCCTGGCATTCTGCCCTCTAGAATCAGCCTTTCGATACCATCATGCCGTTTTAAGTGTCCAAAATACTGTAGCTTCCTTCTTATGATGGTATTTAGAAGCCACCCTTCGTTTAGTATCAGTATATTTAAAACTTCAATGTTCTTCTTTTTCTCAGTCAGTGAAATTCGTATGATCTTTCTGTAGTACCTAATTTCAAATGAATTTATTCTTTTGGATATTGTCTTGTTTAAAGTCCAAGTCTCGTATCCATATGTTGCCACTGGGAAAACACATGATCTTAAAAGGGTTACTTTAGTGTCGTTATTCCTACTTTGTCATATCTTCCTTATTTGTGTTAATTTAAGTATTGCAATTTCGAGTCTTCTTCTAATCTCGACTGAACAATCTCTGAAACTGTTTATATTTGCTCCAGATATTATAATTTGTTTTCACATTCTAGTTATATATTGTCTATGTTGATTATTGGTTTGATCTTTGTTTTGTCTGTTGTCATAATTTTTGCTTTCTCTGCATTTAGATTTATATTTTGGATCTTGCTGTATTTCTTTGGTAAGCTGTGATAAGCTGTTTCAGTCCCTCAGGATGTGTAGTAAGAAGGACTGTGTCGTCTATATATCTTATTTTGGAATCTTGTACCCGCCGATATTTATGGATGAAACTCGTTTTCCTCTAGTTCTTCTCTAACAGTTCTCATTATATTCTCTTCATAGATGTTAAAAAGAGAAGGGGATAGAGTGCACCCCTGTCTCACTCCAATTTGAATAGCGAACCATTCAGATGTTTTTCCCTACACCCTTACTGCTGCTAGTTGTTCGTGATATTGTGTTTCAATATGATGTGTTGGATGTTTGGGGGAAGCCCATGTCTACCATGTTGGACCATAGCTGGTGATATTTAACACAATTAAACGCATTGATATAGTCTATGAAACATATATGTACATCTAAGCTGTATTCTCTACATTTTTATTGTAGAGAAATTATATTTCTCATGTTTAATATGTGGTCTCTTGTTCCTCTTCTTGCTCGAAAACCGGTTTGAACTTCATGAATTTCTGTTTCTAATTTGCGTTGCATTCTTTTCATTATGATCTGCAGTAGTATTCTGCTGGCTTGACTAATTAGTGCTACTGTTCTATAGTTAGTACATAGTTTAATGTCTCCTTTCTTTGGCCTATTCATAGTAGTTTCAGACTATACACGTTTGAAGTCTTGATTAAAATTTTAAAAAAGATGCGAATTGGTGGAGTACGGAAAATGTATTGACTCAAGTTTCGAAGGGAATAGTGCCAACAGAACAGACCTGGTTTAAATTCCGTCTACTGACTTCTAATTATTTCCATATCTCCTCAATGCTTTTAATTATATTATTTATTAACGAAATAGGACTTGTCTTTTAAAGTACTTTCGATTCACTTGCAAGTTCGACTAAATTATGTATGTCAGATGCAAACTAATGCAAACTAAATTATGTATGTCAGATGCAAACTAATGCAAACTAACCCATTTACTACTGAGAATATATTTTATCTTCTTAATGGTAATTTATAACTAAGGTGTAATGTTAATGTATAACCAAGGTGTAATGTTAATGTATAACCAAGGTGTAATATTAATGTATAACCAAGGTGTAATGTTAATGTATAACCAAGGTGTAATATTAATGTATAACCCAAGGTGTAATGTTAATGTATAACCAAGGTGTAATATTAATGTATAACCAAGGTGTAATATGAATGTATAACCAAGGTGTAATGTTAATGTATAACCAAGGTGTAATGTTAATGTATAACCAATGTGTAATGTTGATGTCAATACTATAGGTCACAGTAAGCAAGGAGGGTATCGATACGCTCATTATCATACGACTTGTGTATAACAAATGTGGGAGATCCATGAGGATTAGTGCTAGAAAGAATTTAATGCTGTTGTCAGAGCACATATTGTGAGTGTGAAGTTTAAAGTAAATAATAGCACAGCATGAGATTAAGCGGATTATCCCACACAACGAGCATTGCAAGCAAGAGCTCAATGTCAGGGTAGTTTATTCATGCAATATTCACAGAAATAACTGTGTTTCTCTTTATGTGTTTGTATGTATACTAGTAGGCATAATGGTCCCTGTCGTAGGCATGACTGATTATATGTGTTTGTGTTAAATATTTGTCGTTCTGGAGTTATTTATATACTCGTGAAATTTAGATCTTGTTGTTATTGTTGTTGTGTATGTGTCTCGATAGACCGGTCCATATTAGCAGTAATTTGAGAATATACACATTGTAAGTCTTGATTAAAAGGAAATCTTTATTGGGAACATGGATTGGTGGATTTCAGAAAATGTGCTGACTCAAGCTGCGAAGCGAACCGGTGTCAGCAGCTGAAAGGACCTGGTTCAAATATCGTTTATCTCTTCCGGATATTCATTTACATGTAAATGTATATCTTATTATTGGATAGTCCGGGATTAGAAAGTGCTGTCTGCCTGAAATACAGACACTTAAGTACATATTTCAACACTGCCCAACATACAACCAGCATAAACTGTGATCTAGCCAGACGATACAGAACTGAGGCAAAAGCTATGTGGAAGACGCAATAACATGCGGAAAACCGCCATCGTCCTGGCGACGAGATGCGAACACGATCAAAGATCTGAAAGCAGATGAAGAGCTGTAAGAAAATATACAGAGTATATCGCATTAAGATGATTTCGCGGATCCCTATTTACTCATTTATCTCTTCTTTCTCTTTCTTTTCGCTTTATACTCCTTTATGCCCTCCAGTGTCAGGGAAAGCATAATTATCTGGAGATGGGTTTTATGTATGCCTCATATATATATATATATACTTAATCTGTTGTCTTCTGGTGTAATCCAGGATTGGCATTGTGTTTGTTAGTCGTCTGATGTTTCCATTTATCTATGAAAATTGCCAAAGCTACTCTAAGTATATAAATAGTGACCAACCGAAATCCCAACAATAATCAAAAACGTAAGAAATGGGGTGTTAATTAATTCTGTTGAAAGGCTTACTATACCGTTGACGATCTCGCGATCAGCCCTCCATTCGTACAGTAATATTCTAAATATCAATCAACGAATCAAGTCCTTGAACACCCTAGAGTGTTTACACATCCCAGGATTGTTAGGACACGGACAAGAATTTGTCATTTCTCTCTATTCTTTGATATGTTTTCTTATTAGCATAAATCCACCTGATTCCATTTCTGTTACATGCTTCATAATTACCTCTTCTCCAAGCGTTTTAAATCTTCTGTGTTTATTTTTTCCCCATGAGGGTTGATTGTCATTGTTTTTCTAACTATATCTATTACTTGTTTTCTGATTGTGAGCCAAATCCGTCAATTTATTCATTCTAAATTTATCAGTATTATTACATTTTGTAATTGGGAATAAATAAGAACGTTTACATACAAACACCCTCTCTGAGTTGTAGGCTACCTCTCAAAGAATTACAGCAGCACTTAATTGGTTGATAGCTGATAACATCAACGCACTCGGTAATACATACTCTCAAAGCATGCTGCGCAAGATAGAAAAATACATGTTGAGAAAAGAATGGTTGGACTTCTTGAAGAACTCAATTGTCCAGAGCATTACATGGATACACTACCATGGTCATGCTGAGGTCAGCGGAAACGAGAGCGCCAAATTATTGGCAGGCAATGCCGCGATAGAAGACAAAAAACTGTGAAGAGATAAAGGAGACTTCACATCAAAGCAGTAATAAATTCATTTCAAGATGACGATGATGTCAATTAGGCTGAGAACGTACACATACAGAGAACATCAGGAACGGGAGTATCTAGAAGGGAGAGAAGGAAACTTAATATTTTGGAAGGCCCTGAAGATCACGCAATCAACACCTGACAGGACCCTGAGTTTAAATACACTAGGATGGCTGTTGGAACGGAAGGCGTAGCACTTATGGGAGTACCACATGTGCTGTGAAGCTAGTTTATAATCAAGAATCAAAGCATTGCACTCCGCTAAGTGTTGTAGGTTACTTCTCAAAGCATTGTCTGCCGTTAAGATTCTTCTGCATATGAGATAATACCCCGCGTTCCCCCCCCCCAATTACATAAAATAATGTAAGCGCATTACTGCTCGTAATTCATGGTTATTCAAACATACTTAAATAAACACATATTCAAACATACATAAGTAAACATATGTTCAAATATTCATAAATTAACATATTCAAACATATACATATAAACATATATACAAACGCATTAATAAACACACATACAAAAACATAAATAAACATATATACAAACGCATAAAAAAACAAATATACAAAAACATAAATAAACACATATATAAACACATATACAAATACAGAAATAAACACATATATATATAAAAATAAATATACATACAAAAACATAAATAAACAGATCTACAAACACATAAAAAACAAATATACAAATACGTAAATAAACAGATATACAAACACATAAATTACGTTCATTCTTATTGCAGGTTCTCAACACTCGCACCTGAGGAAACAAATTAAACATTATGGCGACCAAAACTCTACTTCAGTGGTTACCATAACACAATCACACTGTGGTCTTCCTAGAAATGAAAGGGCTGATGGGTTTGCGAGAAACGTAGGAGAATATTTACATGAAGTCAATTAAGTCTCATATCAGAAAAAAAGTGAGATATACAAACTCACCAAAGTGAAAATAACTCCAAAACCGATGGCTACCACTCTCTAGATCAGGGCTATTCAATTATGTTTACTCGGGGGCCAAAATGTAGAAAATGGGGATTATCACGGGCCAGATTTATAAAAAACACATTAAATGATTTTATACATTTAGTTTTCTATAACTTTATTTCACTGATTTAGCAATGATCAGCGGGCCACTTACTAGGCCTCTGTGGGCCGGATGTGGCCCTCGGGCCGCATGTGGCCCGCGGGCCGCCAATTGAATAGCCGACAGGGACAGGTCCATAAATTACTCAACAGTAGACTGAATAAACACTTGCACATGATGCGACTGTATGCTACACCACTGCGCGTTTATGAAACAGATGACTAGACCGCTGCGTGTATCCTGCAGAACTGTCCCCGGTAAGAACAATTGAGTAAGACATACTAGCCCATGGCTTAATTTTACAAGGATACATTGAATGGACCACGGAATTCCAAATAATAGTTGAGTTATCGCAGAAAACTTGTCTGACAATGTAGATATCTAGCGAACAAAAGAAATGAATAATTGTTCATTATTTCTGAAAATTTTGCTATCGAATATCTATTACGTAGACAATATAACAGAAGATTTATACTAAACATTATTCACATGTGGCCAGTCTAAAGGTTTTACTGTTGGCGTATACGATCAATCAATATGTAGCAGTAAACTCTCAATAAATGGTGTGGGCTTGACAATATATTAAAGTTTTCCGCATTTGGAAGCCCCACAACATTTTATATGTAGCAGTAAACTCAATAGGTGACATGACAATATATTAAAGGTTTCTTCATTTGGATGCCACACGTAATTTTATATGTTTAAAAACCCTTTCCCTTTGTGGCAGTCAGAGAACCTAAAAATGCACAGCATATCGTAGGAAAATGGTCTCCAGCTATTTAGCCAGTGCCAGCAGTTCCATCTGCCAACTTGTACGTGTTGTCTCAGCTGTGACCAGGTAGCACATTGGAGGGGGGGGGGGTGTGAAAAGCAACTCAGTGCAGGAAGTGACAATTCCTTGTCAGAGCCCAGAACCAGACAAAAATGTTAGCCGTGCATAATTGGTACGCTTGGCTCTGAAAGACTTGTTGTAATGAGAGCATGAATGTTGTAGGTCGTGAGATGAGCATAAACAGTATCATCTCTCCTTCCTTATTAAATATGAATTTTTTATACTGGAATTTGACAGAACCGCCTCAGAGCGTCTTATCTTAGCTTATAATAATAATAATAATAATAATAATAATAATAATAATAATAATAATAATAATAATAATAATAATAATAATAATAATAATACAATCCGTAACCTGTCACGGTCGTAGGAATGTCACATTGAGACAGATCTCCACGCATCTCTATGCTCTATCATCCTGATGAGTTTGGAAACTTCACACTCTGTCCAGTCTTTGATATTATCCAAGTCCTCTTCTGATAACATCGTTTTCTTCTGCATTCCGCCGTACCTTGAAGAGCATCTTTTGTCATCGATGAATGTGTCATCACGTACCCGTACCACCAAAGTTCACGAAGTTTCACAACTGTTAACATTGGTTTTTATTGACCTGCTAAGGAATTCATTATATCACGCACAAACACATTGTTCTTATGTTCTCGGTAACAGATACCCCAACACACATCTATAGCATTTGTTTCCAAACGCCTGGATTCTTCTCTCTTCACGTCCGCACTTAGAATCCAGGTCGTACAAGCATATGGAAATATTGACAACATCAACGAATTTATTCTTTCCTGCAGCTGGATTCCTTTTTTGTGTGGAAATGTTGCGTAATATTTGGTGACTTTTTAAAACGCGATAATATTTTTGTTACTATAGATATTAAAATAATATTTGTACATATAAATAAAGATATAAATTCTGCATATATTGGTGTAAGTTTAGTTTGTGTGTGTTTGATACGAGACGTGTGAAAAAGTCGTAAACACGTTTTTTTCCACACACAAATATTTTTAACAAACACAAAAAATAATAAAAATGTCTGACTTTTGTTTTGTAAACTTCCTGGAGTGTAAATAATGAATGAAGAGCTCATTTGTCAATATTTATGTTCATAATTTTCATAATTTTGTGGGTAAAATCTAGCCCAAAACTGAATCTCTCCAAAATATTTGATGTCTGGCCTCAAAAAATAGAAAATAAAACGTGGTAAAATGTATTTTCGAGTGTTAAAAAATCTTTCCTCTCTAGAATTCGTCTTCCGAATTACAATCCACAATGATTTTACTGAAAATACGATAAAACAAAAGTCTATAAAACCCGATTCACTTTCATGACGAAGCCCAGCTTTGAAGATGTTGACAGATTGCAAAATTTCTATATTTCACTGACATTAGCACCATGTTGCTACTAAAACTGAATAAATGAATACATTTCCAGATTTCACATAATCTGGTAATCAAAACTTTATAAATTTGGTGTCCTTTATTGATTACAGAGGACCTAGCAACGGGGTTTGCGGGGGGTCAATACACACACCAGCCATTGACAAGAGATGTGTAAAAAGTTGTCGAATTCACTCCACCTCCGCGTGCTTAACGTTAACCGTAACACGGGTGATGCTTTTCCAAATTGTGTTTAATCTTCTCATTGTAACCATGGTAATTATCAGTCTTTTCTTAACTCCAGCTGTTGATTCGCCATCACCACTAATCTGGGCTCGCAGATAAGTAAACGTAGAAACCTTCTGAAGCCTTCGATTGTTAAGTTTTATGTTGGTTGGAACTAAATTAGCACTTCTATTCACCAACTTTTTACTATTATCTGTATTGATTTCCATGCCAAGCTTTTTGCTAGATATTTCCAGTCTTGTCACTTGAACTTAGCCGTTGATCAAATACCAATGCCCCCGAGGGAAAGCATTCCTGGTATTCCATCTATTTATTGTCTTTTCTCTATGTATCTGTAAGGCGTCGCAGGATTGAATTTTGCTCTGTTTTCGGGCTATTGCACGTCTGGTCGCTTGATATGCAGTAATACTGTAGCGTGTCAGAATGTTGGTAACTCCTTTAATCCACCTTCTTCTGGGTCTTACTTTGTATCTTGCTGTTTCCATTTTGATGTTGCATTCTCCTGCCGCTGGCCAGTATAGGTTCATTCTCATTAGGTAGCCGAACCATTTCTATCTCTGTTTTTCAATATATTTTACCACTGATGTTGTTCCACCAATTCTCGTAATCTTATTTCTCACATAATCTCTTCTTGTTCTGTTCACTACTTTTCTTAGACATCTCATTTCACAAGCAGTAAGCTTTCTCCCTTGTTCTTTAGTTAGTGTCCATGTCTGACATTGAAAACATAATGTTGGGATGAATATTGAATTTATGATATGCCTTTTGGTTTCCATAGGGGTAGATGTGTATTTAAAAAAATTTGTGTAAGTTCATAATTCACGTAGTTGACTTTTTGAATTCTTGTCTCGAGCTCTCTGTCCATTCTTCCGTCGACTGTAAAAATGCTCCCAAACTATTTAAATTCCTGTACTTGTTTCAGTGTTTGATCATTTATTTTTTTATGTTGATTGTATTGGGTTTTCTGCCTATCAACAAAACTTTTGTTTTTTTTCTGCGTTGATGTTCATGTTGTGATTGAGGCAGCTTTCGTTGAGCAGGTTTATGTGATCTTGAAGCTATTCACTTGAACTGTGGAGTAGGCACTAATCGAGAGCAAAGAGTAGTTCAGTTATGTCATTTAGATGGTATTCTGGTTGTTTTTCTACTGCTTTTGTAATATTTTCCATATAAATGATAAACAATAATAGTGATACGATTCTCCCCTGTCTAACTCCTGATGTTATGTAAAACCACTTAGTTAGTTAACCACTTGCATTTGTTATAACTGCACTTTCACTATCTTTGTTAATGGCTCTTGCGCAGTCTAATAATGTTACTTTTATTCCATACTTTTCTCGAATACTCCAGAGCAGTTCTCTATTTATTCGGTTGAAAGCTTTCTCCTGATCTATAAAAGCAATCCTTTGGTTTTTGTATTATATTGTATTTTTTCGGGAAGTCAATTCTGCAACCAAATATATCAGATGAAACAATTATGAATGTGAGTCTGCCCTGTGAATCGTGACGTCAATTCTACAACCAAGTAAATCAGATAAAGAAGACCACTTATGATTATGAATTGACCGTGTGAGTTGTGAAGTAAATTCTACAACCAAGTAAATCAGGTAAAATCATTTATAACTATGAGTCTACTCTGTGAATCGTGAAGACAATTCTGCGAATAACTGTACCAGGTAACGAAATGGTCATACCTACGGTATATTTCTGACACATTTCATCTCTGTCAGATATCTGCCACACGATCTGCGGTGTGGAATCTATCAACAAGAAACCGTAAATTTGGAAAATCAGTAAATCAGTATGCCAACGTTATCTATCATTGCCGTGTGTACTCGTCCACAACTGATGTGGGTGGCTACCTCTATATTTCATCGTGTTCTGCGTTCGTTCTCAAATCCCTGATGAACACGATGCAGTCCCGATAATAGAACCTTTAGTGATATAGTTTACATCATTGTTGCGATAGGGGAGTTGAACACATCCGAACTCAGCATGGATTCTGCGTCAATTCCTCTATGAGATGACAAAGCTAACTCCATCCTAAACTCCTTATTCGACTATGGCATTCATGCCAGTCACGGCGTTGCTATTCTTTGCAATCATTTCGGAACCTAACATTACAGGGCCGAAAACCTTACATTTGCTCATAATTGAGTTATCCTCAGTTCATTCGGACAAAATAGTTATGTATTTATGTGTCATCAAATTATATACACATCTTATCTTAATGTTTAGTCCCCAGTCTCTAGAACACATTCTGCAGACATATCAACTCTTTGGCGACTTCACGACTAAAATCTGACCTTAAAAGAGAGAAAACTGGAAGTGAACTGTGTGGCAATCCTGAGGACTTCTTGCTAATGACAAAATTCATGGAGACGGTCATCCTGCCTGTATAAGCATCTGGGCGAAGAAATCTATCGCAGAAGAAAAACTATATGTTCTATTTTAGTAGAAATTTATCGTATTATCTAATCTATACACTACTTATCTCATTGTTCTGTTATAGCATCCATTCTATACACCTCTTACCTCAATTTTCTATTACAGTTGAAATATATTGTGTTCAGCATAATGTGTCAGTGATTCTCAAACTTCATTCCATCAAGAAACACTAGATCAGTAGTTCTCTACCCTATCCTCTCGTAACACCGTGTGATGATCGTACCATGATATTTAAAAGGTGTTCGCTAATACTAAAGACCATGCGTACTCTTTAGAATTCACGATTTGCTTTACATACGAAAACAATAAGCGTTACTATATACGATTATGGGCTATAGCGTGGAAGATGTTTAGGGTTAAATGAAGAATTTTATAAGGCTAGTGTTCACATTTACTTATACTTTCCCTTTCGATTTCCCTTTCATCCCATTATATATTATGGTGCTCGCACACTCAGTATTACATGTGGACAATGCATGCCGTCTGAACAATTTGAGATTTCCTGCGCTAGAAAAAAAGACAATCACAAACAAGTGGGAGTTCTTTTCTGGATATATCTGAGAAATTGTAACGAGATCTCACAATGACTCGAAATCAGAATAGTTGGCGATCGATCTGACGCGAGAGTCAACTCACAAGGAACATCAAGTTATTTAATCTAGCCATTATTGCTAAATGTCTCTTATCTTCTGTCTTCTCTATTTGATGTACTGTATACTTCTGTTTTTTTCTAGTGCAGCGGTTCTCAACGTGCGCGATAAGCTCTCTAGGGACCACCGGAACATGCAGGGAGGGGAGGAGCTTGGGGAATATCTTTGAAATTGTGAAGGTCGAGCACCGACCCGTCCATGGGACCCACACAAATTGACTACTTGTTGGAAAAAAACTACAAAAATAATAATTATAAAGCTTTAATAAAAACTGTAGCGATTTGTAAAGAGAGTCAAATACCTGTTTTATGCACCAGAGGAGAAACAAAAGAAAATGGTGTCCAAAAATATGGCCACGGGCTAAAAAGAGGGGGAAGAGTATAAGAACCACTGGTCCAGACAACTCAATAACTCTAGAAACTGTTATTTTTTTTTCTGACAATACATCAGCGTATCGCCATATTTTCCTTTTCCAGCATAAGTAAGATTAGCGTATATATATTAAGGTGATATGACAAGGGGAGAAGACAATCTACGAGAACATCATTTTTTCGTTCTCAAACTCATATTGTCAACAGTGCCACTATTTATATACTTGCAGTAGCATGCCAAAAAAAGATAAGGCGGACCAACGACATTCACGGAAATAATTAAAAATCAACCTTTTAGGTCATGTTTGTTTTCTGTTCACATGTCCTTACTGGAGCCCGGTCATTAAGTGCATGAACGATGTACATAAACGATACAGAACAGGGGATGGGAACACAAAAGCAGCAGATGGAAAGACATAACGTGTATTGCAGGTTATTGTACAATGAACAGGAACGTAGATTAATAAATAAGCCATAAAAAAGATTACCATAAGAACACGTAATGAATCACACAAGTCTAGTTTAAAGTGTCAGAAAACTGAGAAATTGTCTCTTAATTAAGCACAACCAAATAATAGCTCAGTAATTAAATATTTGTCAAGGAATTACGAGGAATATTTAAAGTATGATAGATAGTAAATACATGCGAGGGAAGAATCTATAGGCGTGTTCTATTGAAGTAGTTAAGTATGAACTATATGTCTTGCTGCGCTTACGGACAGGTGCGCGCAAAGTACATTCAAACATGCAAACTTGCGTCAGCGCGTGTTTACATGAGACGTGCATATATAAGATAAATAGTCGATATAGATGGGGTTTGAAGCCGTTGGACGTAAAATAAATAACTTCAGATATTCTGACGCCATTGCCTTAATATTTTCAAAAAATTAGATAGTTTGTTAGGTGATAATTAATATTAGTATAATGAATTAGTTTGCAGACTATTGTCACAATAAATTTGGCTACGTGCTTGGCTGATTCCGTATCGCAAGATAACAGGTCCAATTGATGAATTCTGGTTAGATTAGCATTTTCATTAAGGTTATATAACTAATATATAATATATCATAATATCTTTGGCAAAAGAAATGAAGAAGATCATGCACAACCCTTCGTAGAACAACCACCAAAGAGAGCTTGTCTATGGGTCTCAACAACATGCAAGAAAAGGTAGTTGCATCACAATACTCAAACTTGAGAGTAATGATATCTGTTGTATTCAGCGCTGAAGGAATATATATATATATATGGCTAACACCGTAGCACTAAATTTTTGTTTTTCGCAATAGAAAAAAAAATATATATATATTATAAATAGTGCATTCAAATAAACAGTTTTGAAATTGTTATAAATGTATTGTTGGTAAAATTAACAAAAAAGTACACAATTATTTATTTAATTACATTTTTATTGAATAGAATGAGTAGCTTTAGTTATAAATGCATATTTCGTTTAATCTGTTATTCAAGAGAAATGTAATTATTTGGTCACATACACTTTAGAAATAGTTTCACTATCAATAATAATTTTAGTGGATCTAGATGCTCGCAAATTATTTCTTGAACAAATATTTAAATTGTTATAAACACTGTTACCTCATGCAACTATCATAGTGATGATAAATACATTGTATATTTTGCGATATTTAATCAATAATAATATTTATTTTGGGATATTTAATCAATAATAATATTTATTTTGCGATATTTAATCAATAATAATATTTATTTTGCGATATCTAATCAATAATAATATTTATTTTGCGATATCTAATCAATAATAATATTTATTTTGCGATATCTAATCAATAATAATATTTATTTTGGACTGCATGTTTTGTAAACATTATTTGACTAAGAATTGCAGCAGGTTCGTGGATGAAAATTTGTCTATTGGTAATGGAGGGTGTTGTCCAAAACATAAAATAAAAATCAAAAAGAACTAAATGCAGAGTACGAAGCAATCAAACAAGCACATACTTTTCTATAAGGATCAACCCACCTGAAGGAAGTCAGGATAGTAATTCTGACTGATGCCACGTTTGCTTTGCAAGAATTCCAGAACCCAAAAACATTCTACCTAAACGCTCTAAAATCACTTATATCTCAACTAAACAACCAAGTCGTATTTCTCAAATGAATTCCAGGTCATTTACAAATTAGGTTAAATGAAATTGCAGATCAGCTAGCTAAAACTGGAAGTAACTTTCAGCAACAAAAGATAGAATACATGGTACATCAAGTATTTCCAGAAATGAAGTTTGTTATCACAGCTTCATAGGCATGAAATATAACTCGACTAGCCCATGCGGACAAGACGATGCTATCCACAAGCAAAGAATATAGGATTAATCATTTTTTTTTAAAATTGAGAACATGCTAGAACAGACTCAAATAACACATATATAGAAGAATTACATTTGGCAACACTTTTATGTGACTATGTGGACAATCTGCAGCGAACACAGAACATAATTTACATAACTGCCCAATGTATCACAAAGTGTGAAAAAGAAATATGAAACAGCTCTGATGTATAAGTAACGGCATTGTCGCGGAATGGATGACAACAGTAAGTTAAAAATCTATAACAGTTTGACTGGAGAATGAGAAGGGAAGAAGAAGAACATTCTCTTCCTAATTAATTTGCTTCCAATATCTTGTTTCGCTAACCAATCTACTTTAGCAGTGAATGCCATGAAAAAATATTGAGTTGCAAGTGACTACATTATTTTCTATCCATCCATCCATCCTATCCATTCCTATCCTATCCTATCCGATCCTATTCGATCCGATCCACCTATTCCATCCATCCATCATCCATCCCTCCCTCCCTCCCTCCATATCTATCTATCTATCTATCTAATCTTATCTTATCTTATCTTATCTTATCTTATCTTATCTTATCTTATCTTATCTTATCTTATCTTATCTTATCTTATCTTATCTTATCTTATCTTATCAAAATCTAAAATCTAAAATCTAAAATCTAAAATCTAAAATCTAAAATCTAAAATCTAAATCTAAATCTAAATCTAAATCTAAATCTAAATCTAAATCTAAATCTAAATCTAAATCTAAATCTAAATCTATCTATCTATCTATCTATCTATCTATCTATCTATCTATCTATCTATCTATCTATCTATCTATCTATCTATCTATCTATCTATACCTTGTTTGCCTTGCGGTTTCATGGGTAAAAGAGTTCATTGCAAATGACGTTGCGTGCTGTTTGCAAGCTTGTTCCTGTGGTTTCTTTGATTTCTGTGATCCATCTTTTACATGATCCGCCTCTGGCTTTATAGCTCTATAGTCTATGTGTCATGGCCATCTGTGGCATGCTGTCTGGTGGTAGTCTGGAAGCGTTTGAAAACCACTTTATCTGTTGTATTTTGATGTATTCCAATACTGGTATTGTTTTGGTTATCTGTCTCATGTTATCGTTTCTATTTCATCTCTTAATGACACTGAATATTCTTCGTAGACATGTCATTTCTGCTGTCACTATTTTTCTTTTGCCTTGTGCTGTCATTGTCCAGGTTTTTTTCTAAGTATTATATTACATAAAATCGATCGTCACCCTCTAAGTCCCTCGCATCCATTCCCATATCTACGGGTCTGAGACATAACATCATTGCTTATTCAATAGGTGCTTGAAATCTGACGCAGGAAGAAGCTCTTATAGTTACACGTTCTGTAGCTTCATGTATAAATATCAAAATAATAATTTTGCACACACACTTTATGCTCATATGGAAGAGCAGAATATGCACATTAGTGAAGATGCAATAACGTAACGGATTGAAGCAGACCGTAGATGACACTAGTTACTCTTTAATACATGAGCTCAGTAAGCCAAAGAAGAAAGGTAGAATGAATTCTGCAAGCAGATAAGTTCAGACAAATCTCTTAAGAAGTTCTGGTGTTTTCAGGGGAGCATGAACCGATATGTTCAAAGATTCGCTATACCTGATTTTCAACCCACTGATTTGACATGGCAGAAATCAGACGAAGAAAAGGGAAATTCCTTCATTGAGTATTACGTTCAATAGACGAATAAAACAACTTAGATTGTCAGGCGGAGGATTATCACCACACTGTTTGGTCTATGTACGGAGGCTGAGCGGAATAAGAGCATACACATCCTTGCAGAGACGGTCTAGACCACTCATAAATGGTCGCGGAACGCTTTCCTAGACCCTGGCGGTACACGATATTTGAGGAGAATGATGAAAATTCCACGGATAGCCAAGAAAACTGGATAGCCAAGAAAACTAATGTAGAAGTTCTCAAAGATGCTGAAGTAAAAAAAGACCAATTATAACAAAATTTAGAAGCAGACAATCACGATATTTAGAGCATGAGATGAGAAGAGCACAACTTAAACATTTAGTAAACACCAAAAAGATCAAGGGAAGAAGATACAGGACGGCAAAGAGGGAAATTTCTGGATGGGTTGTCACTATGGAAGGAAAAATTTCATCAACCGAAATAACTAACAATGCATGAGACGGAGAGTTGTGGAGAAACATTATCACCTACGCCATTCAGCATGGCATTTGGTTGATGATGATACAACGTGGATGACTTGGTCATATATACCGGCACAGCATCCTGTCAGCAGTTATGCTACAGATAATAGTCGAGGGTGGAAGACGCAGATAATGAAAAGAATGGACATACACCATCAAGAACTGGGAAGGACAAGATGTTTTCTCACTCGACCGCATCGATGAAGACAGAAATCGCCGGAGAACTCTGTGTGTTGGTGCATCTAATGTGGTGTCTCTAAGACCATGATGGGATACGGGTTTATAGATAGAGAAAGATAGATAAATAGACGGATGGATGGATAGATAAAATGATTCATATGAAAGGGAACTAAAGCTTATGCTTTGATCTCAGGACCAAACTTCTCACGGAACTATCACATACGTAAATCTGACATTCCAATGGCCAGGCGTAACACCACCCGACCTAAGCTAAATTTAGCCCTCCTACTCAAAAAGGTTTCCCACTTTTTCCTTAGTGTATAGGGCTATACGTTTTACTAGTGAAAATTGTTTCCGGAACGTTATAATTAGATAACTAAAAAAGCGAATAAGAAACCTCATATTACTGTCCGGGAACTGTCAGCTATGCTTCTGTTTTCAACCAACCTTTACCCCGTGATTTCACAATTCTCATTCTCATATAATTTTGCCGGTTCACGTTTTGCAAACATTGTCTCAGGATTCTCTCGAAATGCCATGATTGCCTTTCCCTTGTGATTACAGAAAGCTTCCCCGGTGTTGGTCACTTTCAAGGCATCAATATTTGCTCATTATCAGTCTTTGAATTTGTATTCGGTATTTAAGTATTAGGTTTGTTGATTATCCTCTTCGCACACACGTCCATAGGTGCTCAGGTCTCCGCTTCAGTAAATCTCTCATATAACGGCTGATGGTTCCGGTTCTATGTTGGTTCACTGGTCTTTTTGAAATCTTTGTCATGTGTTCTCTATGGTCCACGCCCATCCTCACTCTCAATTCGCGCTTTCTCGATATTGACTCATGCTCATTCATCTGAAAACCCTTTGATCGTGAGGCGTCATGAAGAGCACTGAGTATGTCTGCTCGATCCATAGGATGACCATCTGTTATGATCGCGAGGCTAGCTAAATGGTCGGCCCGTTCGTTTTTCCTCACGTCCGCGTATCTGGGGACAAAAATTAGCCTGAGTTTTCGTCATGCCCGCATTTTAGCCCTCTCCAATCACTCTGCTCTTTCCCTATGTACATCACCTGTTTTGTCTTTCTGAGTCCTATTCAGTGAATCACTTAGTATGCTTGCATGGGAATAGGCTTGCGATTCCAGTCAGTTAAGTGCCTGCGTTACGGTGAATACTTCCATAGCTAGACTGCTCATTGTTGCGGTAAAAGAACCACTGTCTTTGTACTGTTCTTCCTTTTGATCTGGCAATAAAGGCCCATAGTTGTGCCTGCATATTCAATTACAGGGAGTACAAGAGCTTCATATAAGATTACGAGCTCTGAGTTATCATCACTCTCAGAGCTGAAAGTCTGTTGCTTGCCTTTGCGATAACATAATCAACGTGTTCCCGAAAAAAACAGACTATGATTAAATCGCACGCCCAGGTATTGTAAGGATGAGGTCCTGATTACATTGTACCTTTTCAACTCTACCGTCGATGTTGCAGACTTTACGATGTGATTGTTAAAAGAGCACAATGTTACCGCAGCCTTCTATTGGTTGATCAGTGCCCCTGAATCATCACACCAGTAGGCGATACGGTCTAGCACATTCTGCATTTGTTCGACAGTTTCTGTTCTATCTCTTTCCTGTCTGTATATCAGGATATCATCTGCAAAAGACAGAGTTGTACCTCTTTCGTCGAGCTACTTCTGTGTGATCGCCACGATGTAGACATTATAATACGGGTGAGAGGGGAGATACATGTGGAAGGTCTAGGCGTATTGTTATGGGTTTAGATGTCCAACAACTGCACCTGAGAGCCACTTTCCTCTAGAGCAACACCGCTGATATCCATCTGACGACGAAATGGTCAATATTATAGAGGAAGTGCATGTTGATGAGGCACTCGAACGGCACTCTGTTATACGCGTCCTCCAAATCAATCGAGACAGCACACTTTTCCAGACCTGCATGGAAGTCCACGTATACCTCGTAGGCGAAAACAGTGGCATTGTGCCATGCTTCTTTCTAACGTCTGTAGCCACCAAGCGTGCCCGGAAGAATGCGACTTTCTTCCAGTTCTCGAGCGAGGTGCTGTGCTACTATCTTCTCAATAAGTTTGCCCGTGGTGTTCTGCACCATTATTATTCGTTAGCCGTTGATCTGGGTGTGGCTTTTATTGGGCTTCTTAAGTGGCAATATGTAAGCTGTACAGCCATTCTTCATTGATAGTACTGTTCTTGATGCTTCCATCAAACTCACCAAACAGGTCGTTTATGTCATTTTCCTTAAAGATGACGACGTCTGGTTACCTCCAGCTCGCATTCAGCTCTTCTGTTTATCTACCACTTTAGCTTGTGCTATCCTTCTCTTTATGTTTTATATAAATTTGTATATGAATCATTAAAGGACGCTGAATTACTTTTTCTCCACAAATCAGTTTCTTATTCGTTCTCAAATCGTGTTGCATTCACAGGATCACGTTTTTTATGTAATATTTTTTTCATTGTCACTGTTACGCGTTGTGATTTACTTCTTTCTTGTGATACGTTTGTGATACTAAATTTAGTGAGCTATGGGTCTAATGCTTACACTATTTGTATGGCCTTGATAAATAATAGTTAGTTAGTTAGTTAGTCGTTGGATCATCGTCACTGCACTCCGGACAAGTCCATAGGTTCTCAGATCTCTTCTTTAGTGTATCCGCCATTACACGTTGACTGACGGTCCCAGTACGCAGTTGATTGACCATAATTCTTTCTTGCCCATGAAACCGCTCCGTTCTAGCGACACCATATTTCAAACCAAATTCCTTTATTCTAGTCATGGAACAAGAGTCATGCCTATTATACAGTCATTTGCAATTGCGTTTTCCCGTAGGGCGTTCAAAATGTCTGCTCGATCCATCGCCCCACTAACAGCGTAGCAGCAGCGTGTGCGGCCAACCTATCTGCTCTCGCATTACCCCGGACTCCGGCATGTCCCGGCACACAAATAAAAGTCACGTTACACTTTGATAGATAATAAAAATAGCTTAGTGGGCTGGATTTTACCCACCTATGCTGTAAGAGAACTCACAGCAAATATTTGTGTCCACAATCAACTTTTACCGTGACGTTGCAAATTCTGCTGCACATCTCTATATCTATTGCTTCATTGTGAGGTAAATTGTTAGCATTCGAAGTGATTGTTGGTAGTACATACCGTGTGTGGAGATTCATGATCAACAGAACTCATGACACACAATGACATACTATAAATAAGAAAATGTTTCTATACAGGATATATATTGGATAAACGTATTTACATATGAGACCTTCTATGTGCATATGAGACGTATATGTTGATGGATGGATGGGTGGGTGTGTGGATGAATGGATGGATGGATGGAAGGATATATGGGGTGGGATGGGATGGACTGGACAGACAGACAGGTAGGTAGGCAGGCAGACAGACAAATAGATAGACGTGACAGTGTTGTGCACCACGTTTTTTAACGTTTTTTTGCTCATTCCCCAGTTGAGGCGGAAATGTTTTTAAGATCGCAACGGCTTCCGGTTCGACCCAGCTTTAAATGGGTACCGGATTAATCCGGGAAGTAAAGACTGCGAGGGAGAGGAGATGGCTACCGCCCTCATTTGTAGATCCTCTGAAATGTGAGATCGCTAACATCTTACACCCGTACGCCATTAATAAATGCTATGGGTTACTTTACTTTTACTTTACTACTTATTAAAATTGTAGAGAATCTCCATCTGGATGTTCTAGCCCCCTGAACAGATCAATCCGAGACTGTCGGCTGTTGTCTGAAGCCTGGCCATAATCCATCTCCCTATATTTTAAAGTCATCATCAACTGCAATGTACAATATTAGCCGATGTGTTATGATATATCAGACAAGGCCAGAAACAAATACCATATGAGTTACAGTATGATTTAGACAACCCAGTAACACATGCCATATGCGTTACAGTATGATTTAGACAACCCAGTAACACATGCCATATGCGTTACAGTATGATTTAGACAACCCAGTAACACATGCCATATGCGTTACAGTATGATTTAGACAATTCAGTAGCAAATACCATATGCGATACAGTATGATTTAGACAACTCTGTAACAAATACCATATGCGTTACAGTATGATTTAGACAACTATGTAACAAATACCATATGCGTTACAGTATGATTTAGACAACTCTGTAACAAATACCATATTCGTTACAGTATGATTTAGACAACTCAGTAATAAATACCATATTCGTTACAGTATGATTTAGACAACTCTGTAACAAATACCATATTCGTTACAGTATGATTTAGAGAACTCAGTAAAACATGCCATATGCGTTACAGTATGATTTAGACAACTCTGTAACAAATACCATATGCGTTACAGCAAGATTTAAACTTTGTAATAGCTTTATAATTATTTAAGCTACAACACTACAGTGATCTTATTGTACAGATGACATATACGTGAAACAATGTATAGGATCCATTAGTTGTAGTAACATGCAGACTAGCAATAATAAAGATATAGTTGATTCAGCGTGTCAAGCTTCTAACCGTAAGTGACAAATTAGACTTAAACAAATATACCAAAATGATCTTGTCACAGAATGGAAAGATAATTTACAGGAAAATCAGTAAATAATCCAAGAAGTATAATCGAAGATATATTTTTTTAAATTTCTTTCTTGTTTTAAATAGTAAAATGAACAGTACTTTTTATCTATCTTCAGTAAAGGAGAGTTGGTGGGCTTGTTTACCTGGAAACACAAAATCCTTCGTTCACTTTTCTATGAACTCCATTTGTATTCAAGAGATACCTTTTAGTGACTTCTTTTGGAAACTCATAAAACGGCGAAGAATTGGGGGGGGGGGTGTGTGTTTAGCAGTCATTTAGCAATATTCATTGCACTGCAGTCATGATCTAATTTCCTAAAGGGAGAGGGGGGGTTAACATCCCAAATAGCCTTAACTAGCAGGCTTGCAAGTAGTGAATGATTAGTTCAAAGGAATAAAGTAGACTCCACTTTACCTTAAAATGTATATTGAATACACTGCTACAACCCAATTATTTTCTTGAGATAGACGTTATTTTTTTTTTAGATCCTACGCTGGCTTTTAGCTTGGAGAGATATTAGTCGAATAAATAAGTGACACGAAGCTGGAGAGATATTAGTCGAATAAATAAGTGACACGACGCTGGAGAGAATAAATCTATAAAATAACACACGTTAGTTCGTGTGATCAAGCTTATATCCTATTATAAAGGAAACATACAATATACAAGTAGATGAAAGTTAAAGAACTTTTGACAGAAATTAGTAAAAATAATAATAACAATAATAAACCGTTAGGATGGTAAAGTTGTTACATTTGTATATGATATCAGTACAAAATGACAGATCAATATTAAACCGACATCCCGGTGGCACAATTTCCATGGTAAAATGCTCACTCGGTGCTATAATCCAAGAGATTAGACGCTGTACAGCTTAGCAATGTGGCATGTGAAAATATCGTTATCAAACATGATCGACAGGGCACGAGAAGGAAGGATAAGGGAAACCATGATAATCAACGCCTCGGGCAATGATTATAATGATGAAGTAATCCCTTTAGCTGTGAGCAGTTAGTTCTTTAGAGCCTGTAGCTTTTCTGACAAAACATATGTCTTACTCAATTGAGTAACTCAGGTTACACCAGAATTCGTATAAGGTTTGTTATCTCAGTAACTCAGATTACACCAGAATTCGTATAAGGTTTGTTGTCTGACATGAATGATTGGGTTTGGAATAAATATGAATGAATGTTTAGTTCCCGAAGGGAAGTACAGCAGCATTCCAAAATCATCATTTCCTGACAAGAGCGCATCCCATACTTCTGACCCACATAGTTCAGCATTCTTCTGTCAAACCCGCTGACCCATCTAAAATGATGGAACATCTAGCACTTCCCGCTACCTGGGCACCTGCAACACAAAGACAAAGGTGCAATGTTCGCTGGACTACATCTCATTGTCCCACACGGAGACCATTTACCAGAAGACAGAAGTAAGAAACTTGAGATAAGACATGCATCAATAATTATGATTCACGGGAGACAGGTTGCCAGCTTAATCTCAATTTTCTTTAGTCGCCTACAACGACATCAGGGGATAGAAGACAATACCTATATTGTGACCCTGAACTAGAAGTCCAGAACCGGTGGCTAGTCGATCAAGGAAGTTTCCGAGAGTAGATTGACGTCTTTTTCTTCTAATCAACTTCTCTATAGTGAGCTGGAGAAGGGTACACGATCTCAAGGTGGACAGACGAAGCGCTACAAGGACTCGTTAAAGACCTCACTGAAAACCTTTGAAATAGATCAAGATATATGGGAAGGACTTGCACAAAATAGAGCTACACAGCGTTCTACAATTAAAAAGAGCGCATCATCTTGTGAAAAGATGAGAAATGCAGCAGCTCAACAGCGGATAGTAGCTAGAAAGTCACGGATAGAACAAGATACGTCTACAGTGGTCATTCCATGCCCGAACTGTCCAAGGACATTTACAGCTTGAATAGGGCTCATTAGCCATCTAAGAACTCATAATTAATGACATTACACAAATTGAATTTGTCAAAAGTGGATGTAGCAAATGGTCATTATCACTTGTGATGGGCGAACAACAACAACAACAACATAATCCACGCACACGGCATTGGATTAAGTAGAAATATCCTAGATGTCGTTCCGCTTCATTGCGCCGGAAGTTTCCATATTTGTAAGACCACGCGGAATACTGCTGACAATGCAAAATAAATAGTCAACATTTCTTAAAAGAATATTCTTACAAATCCAATATCAACAATACAAAACAAGTTTTGTTAAAGATGCTGTAAATGTGCAGCTTGTTAATACTAATGTGTTTGTGAACTGTCAGATGATGGAAAATGGATTACAAATAGTGATTCTTTTCAGAATACCAACTGTGCACATGGACTTAGCCATTTGGCCAAGGATGTATTCTACTGACGAAGGCATTAATCTTACTTTTGGAATTAAAAAAAAAAAATTGACAGAATTGGAGACACGAATTTTTAAACACGTATCTATCCCGATGGAAACCAAAAGGCAAATCATAAATTCATTATTCATCCCAACATTGTGTTATCAATGTCAGGCATGGACACTAACTAAAGAACAATCGCGAAAGCTTACTACGTGTGACATGAGATGTCTAAGAAAATCAGCAAACTGAACAAAAATAGATCATGTGAAAAATGAAGAGATTACAAGAACTTTTGGAACAAACAATATCTGTGGTCAAGTATGTTGAAAAACATACTGAAATGGTTCAGGCACTTGATAATAATTAACCATTATTGGCCAGCGGCAAGAGCATACAACATGAAAATAGAAACATCAAGATACAGAGCAAGACCAAGAAGAAGGTGGGTAGACGGAGCTACCAACATTCTGACACATCGTAGTATTACTGTATATATATATATATAGCTACCAAACGTGCCATAGCCAGACAACCTATAGTCATTCAATCCTCACACACCTTACAGCAAAAACAGAAAAATAGACAATAGATAGATAGGTAGATTAATCTTACGAGATTTCACGAGAAGCTATATTTGTAGATATATTTTAGTAACAGATTATATTTAGTGTGTAGCTATCGACCCAGCATTTTGACTGTATTTATTTTCCAGACAATATAAATAGTCAATATACATACGTTTAGTAGTTTGCCAATGATTTCCGAACGGTGTAAAATTGTCTACCTCAGGATTTGAACGATGTACCTTGGTCATCACAGACGTGCTCTGTTCCACGCCGCCACAGAGTCGGACATTGTAAATATATCAGAAATATATTTCGAATGAGAAGAACTGTTTACAAATGATTTAAGTGTATTAAACATTCTTGTCTTCTTCTTCATCGATCATTCTCAAACTCCCACTGGATCTTTCTTGTAGCAGGACAATGCTCCTACTAGATATCCAGCAGGATGTATTCCAGAGAATGGAAATGCGTTGTGTCGCCGTTTTTTGCGCCAATAGCCCGACACATCCGTCTTCAGCGGCTAAACATTCTTTTAATCTGATAGTTATATTAGGCCGTGACTAATCGCGAGTATGAGATCTAGCACCATACTTCAAATAAACCCTGTGGGACATTTTCGACTATGTCGTGATTTTCGTTGGTGACTATTTATAATCTCTCGGAGATTCTGTGGAGATTTTTCTCGGGTTTAATTCGGGTTTACTACTAAACATCATATAATATTTTCATAAGGATGATAGGGGTTGAGCCTTACAATTAACTCTTCCTTGTAACTGCAGGTTTGTAGAGGACCATTTGTTATTATGTCTCGACGAGAAATCAATACGCCATTCACAAATGGTGGGGGAAATATACAATACAAATATGAGGACTATATAATTTTAGACAGACATTGTTGCTTTATTTCTCCACATAACTTCCACCAATTTCGATGTACTTATTCCATGGATTACCAGCAATATAACACTATTTCGTTTATTATCTATTGTCTTTCCCCATGTGGTTTGTGATCCACTCTTGCCGTTAAGCGTAGGGGTGATTGGAGCTCGAGCTTGCGTTCTAAAGACAGATGTGTGGCCTTGGCTGTGCTGTGACCGTATCTGTTCAGAATGTTCCTGACGTTTTCTATCCATCTTTTCCGTGGTCTTCCTCTGGCTTTGTGCCTTGATCTCATTTGGTTATATTCTTGCACGGTCATATTGTCACGATGCATTCTCATAATGTGTTATAATATTTCGTTAATAAATTATTATTATGAATATTGACTTTATGATATGCCTTTTGGTTTCCATCGGAATAGATATGTTTTTTTGAAAATCTGTGTAAGTTCATAACGGCCGTCCAACCTCCGGAAAAAGTAATGAGCTATGTAGTAGACTGAACCATGCGGATGCCCTACTTCGGTTCCCACCCTGTCTAACGTTATTCTCCTGTCAGTTCGAATAATTTTCTGACCCTCTGCCAAGTTGCAATTTCGAAAGGATGACTAGGTTTCGCTTCATCAGCAAGTGTTGCAAATCTGTAAAAAAGTTTTGCACGGCTTTACTTGATAAACAGTTATCAGCGTAAACAGGAACCATGTCCTTTGGTATGTCACTGACTCCTTTTCCCCTAAAAAACTCAGAACTTCAAGTTGTTCATTCCTTTAAACGCTTGTATCACAGTTGACATTTGGCATGTTTACCATGCGTAAAGCGACAACTATATGTTCAACCATCGTCTGTCATGCAAATTGATCACATAACTGGAAACTGTAAGTTCATAATCAAACGTTTCAAAAATACCTTTATTGCATGTCTAGTCTTTCCCACATTAGTTTGTCATTTACCTAGCGACTTACTATCATACATATACTACCATCATATACACATTATATATATATATATATATAATAAACTACGCATTATCTTCTTGTTGACAGGAAGATGAATAACGTTACGTCGAAGTCGTGATGAATGTAAACTATTTGCAAACATCTGCAACATCTATAATTTGAGGCCAGATTATATACGATTTATTATACTGACATTGGAAACACTATACTATTATTTGATGTTGATGTTTCTAATAGAATGAAATGTCAAATTTCACTCGGAGAAAAGATCTACAATTTGATTCTCTATGTATAAATGTTTGTTTGTTGTTTTCCATTTTTTTTCGGAGGGGGGTTATAATGTGTATTATGAGTTTCTTCGATTATAAAATCAGTTAATTTTATAGTTTAGTTTTCAGATTCATATATACTAATGTATAACCTGTAAGCTAACACAGTATAACTGGTAGATTCCATAGCTTAAATAAGGACTGCAAGCTATATAGCTTTGATATGCTAGTAAGGATAATTCTAGGATTTATGTGGCAGGATGACACCACGAACATGGAAATATTGGAGAAATATCAGTCAACTCTAACCGTGTGAAGTAATCACATACCATCAATGTACTTATATATTCATATTCTGTATCCATTCCCCTTTCCAATGATATATTACACATACACTATTTATCAATATTAGCATGTCAAGTGACACAATAAAAAACACATGTTAGGAAATTTGATAAAATTAATTTGGTCCAAACCTAAACATAATCAAGTCCTGAAAGAGTTAATATATTATTATGAATACTCGTCCAGAAGATATTGCTGGGACATGCTAGCAGGATAGGAGAAATTAGAATACTAAACGACCTCCCTTATGGGAATTCGATTTTTGAAAAGTATTGGTGCCGACCTTTGCTTCGACACAAGGTTGTGTGCAGACGGGTTATGTCTACCAGGGGCATTGGTGAAGATTGCAAAGATGATGGACTTCAATGTGTTAGTAGCCCGTGTGTTGTCGAGGCCAGAAAGGGGAGCAAAGAATAGCAACACAGTTTACCTTTCATGCATGTCGTAAAAAGCGACTAAGAAGGTTATGGGATCGAGTTGGCTGTCCCATCCCATATAGGGCCAGTGACCCAAAGCCATGCTTAAGTCGGATGTGTCAGGACGAAAGGCGCAGATATCACAGCAATGATGTAAACCATGACACAACGCATTCCGTTCTCCGGACTACATCCTGCTAATTTACATGAGTTTGAGAACGAACGCAGAAGAAGAAGAAGAATGTGTATGTGAAGACAAATGATCGGGAATGGAGTAAAGAAAAATGCAAATAAGTAGTAAATAAATCGAGGAAATGCACAACATAGTTTGCGATGACACAACAGAAGATTACTTGAAGTTTCATATCCATAATGTGGAAGATACTTTGCAACTCAGGAAAATCTTCCTATATATATATATATATATATATATATATATATATATATATATATATATATATATATATATATATATATATATATATATATATATATATATATATATATATATATATATATATAGCTTTATAGCTTTATAGCTATATACATATAGCAACATTTGCCTACGTCGTTATTTATAAATTATACCCTAAACTATATAGACTTATTCGACTTGACATTTAAGAATACAGAGAAACATAATACTTAGTTTCGTTTACCAATTATGAATAATGCTGGTTTATTGTATGTCATTGGTACATGATATATGCTTAGCTTACTTGTCTGTGTAACTTGTGCAGAAATTGCCTTGCCCAGTGCGCATAAAATATCTCTATTCTGCAGATTAGATTCATATGAGTGGCAAAGACAATACGCTTGTGATAGAAGGGAGCAGCAGGGAATGCTAGAGGATTGATGCATACACACCGCTGACTTCCTAAAGGTCTCTTCCTCTTGATATTTCTGTTACATGTTTACTCAACTAGCTCAAGAGTGTCGGCGGTATAGAAAACCTGTTCGCAGAATTAATTACGCCTTTATTCGTTCCTTTTCTTCATTATTCTCGTGTTTTCCCTTGGTTATTATTTATATACTTGGAATCGAATGCCAAAAATAACCAAGGCTGCTCCAAGTATATAAATAGTGACGAACCGAAATCACCACAATAATAAAAATTACGAGTGAAAGCCTAATTAATTCTGCTGAAAGGTCTTTATTGGAAACGCTTATAGCTAGCCACAGGTACTCTAGTGCTAACTTGTCATATAGTGCGTATTTTTTGTAGGGGCTTTCTCCACTAACCTTACATCCGCCATTAATTGTATATTGCCACTGAGGTTATATTTCAAATCATATGATCGTATTCGTCTTTGCAGGCCCACTACTCCCAGATTATATAGAAAGCGCAGAAGGACCAGAATCAGGAGTTGGATTTCCAGTCACAGCCGACCATCTATAAACGCTTACAAGTCTTCCCCGGGGACTAAACGACCGTCCCACGGCACTACTGTATACGTGCCGAGGATCACGCTAAACCAACTATTACTGTGTTGTAGAAAGTTCCGTAGTTGAATATTCTTTTAACAGGACGTGGCAATATATATATATAAGATCTGCTAATAGGAAAACATCCTTCTAACATGAGATTTGACTTTTCCCATCATTTTAATTGGCTGTCAACACCAAGCATAAACATATTGACCAATGAAAATCACAGAAAAAATCTAGTCATTTTATAAGCCATTATTCCAATTATCCAACAGGTCTTATATATAAGGGGCGGTCATGATCTGGTGATGCGTAATTCTACTCAGCTGGGGTTTAAACCCAACTATAAAAAACATGTTGGAGTCGGTGAACATTGGTGTATTAGCACAGCTAAAAAACAATTTTTTTATTTTTTATAATGCATTATTAATGCTAAAAGCTGGAGTAGTCCAACACAGCGACATGTTGTATTTTATATCGAGTCATTCGCCGATTTTACAGTCATGTGCGCTAATCGGCTAATCCTTCAAAAGTGACGCTTTTACTTTTACATGAATTGTAATTATAGTCCGTTCAGAATCGTTTGCCGAGATGTTAAATTATTTTTATCAAAAACGTATTGTTCATTTGGATTGATCATTTGAAGTTAGGTTTAGAATAATAATGTCGCTATAGAAATATTTTTTTATCAAAGAAATGTGATCCAGTATCAAAGATACCTTATTTAACCTATATTAAAAAAAAGTTAATCTAAATTATAAACAACCGCTGGATTATGTAGATGCTTACATCTCACAGCTGATTATTAAATATAAAGGCATGACCCTCACAGTAGAATGTGCACCGTTCTAAAAGTAGTTGTTTCCACTGTACATTTGTATAAAGCAATGTTACATATGGAAATTCCCGTTTAGCACCAAATATTATTTTTCCTGAACTTAGAATTATGTGAAATCAAAAACGGCTATTTACTCGATTTCAAGTCACAAGTCAGAGGCACGTCTCAATATTTACAGAAAGTAGGCGGCACTAAGCATATTACCTTCTGCAAGTCTATGTGAGAATGAATCTGAAAGCGAAATATTTTACTGAGCATAACATTGCTATAAAGATTTATCAATACTTCTGCAGAGAGCGTAAAAAGGGACATCTTTATTGTTCTTTATCAAATCCTGAGAAGAGAACAATGCATATTTTAGGTTTGTGTAAACGTTCATTTGATCGAATAGTGGAAGCAAGCGGATATTTATTGCCAACAAATTCACGAAAGCAAGGAAGGAAAGAAAAGATAGACAGTTTCGATAAGGACCTAGTAAAAAGAGAAATATGTAGAATGTTTGATAAAAACGAAGAAGTGACACTTAGAAAGTTGAAAATTTGGCTGAAAACTAATAACGACATTGAAATATCAAAAACTTTATTATGGAAAACTGTAAGAAATGCAGACTTCACCTTTAGAAAGTATGCTGGTGGAAAAAACATTATTTGTGAAAAGCCACATCTGGTAGCTCTTAGAAGCAAGTATTTACGTGAAGTGAAGGGAATGCGCGAGAATGGTTATGATATTGTGTATTTAGATGAAACTTGGATCAACGCTCATCATACAAATGAAAAGGAATGGCAGTTAGCAGATGGAAGTATTAAAAGATCAGTACCAAGTAGTAAACGTTTGATAGTTGCACATGCAGGTAGCAGACATAATGGGTTGTTGCAGAATGCTCATCTAATTTTCATTTCAAAATCCATTGACAATAGAGACTACCACTCCGAAATGAATGGGCACATATTCGAAGACTGGATCGAAAAAAGTATTCTTCCAATATTAGATAGACCTTCTTGTCTGATAATGGACAATGCTTCATACCATAACGTAGTGAACGTAGAAGATAGAATCCCAACATCATCAAGTACAAAAGATGCAATCAAAACGTGGCTCATAAAAGAACACATACCAGTTACCGACAGGTACTTGAAACCCGAATTGCTTAACCTTGTAAAACAGACACAACGAACAAAGATATTTAAAATAGACAAGTTAATTGAAGAACATGGTCATAGATGTTTGAGACTACCTCCATATCATGCACACTTAAATCCTATAGAGCTAATTTGGGCAAAAGTTAAAGGACACGTAGCATCTACAAATACAACTTTCAAATTATGTGATATTGAGACACTTACAAATCAGGCTCTATCAAATATACATAAAGACTACTGGGTGAAATGTGAGGATCATGTGTTACGCCAAGAAGAGGAATATTGGAAAAAGGAAGGTTTGTTGTTTGTTCAGTCGAAAACAGTAATCGACCTATTTGACTCGTCTGATTATGAATGATCATTACTCTGATTAAGTCTACACTAAAAAAAGTTTGATTTGCAAAATTTACAAGTTGATTTGTAAAACATTTCATTGCTCAATACCACCCAAGCAATTCAAAAAAATGTTATAAGCAAACCATCAACCATTACTTATAAAAATTAGCCCGCTTGATTCAATACAGAAGTTCAGATATCTTGGATCAACTATTACAGACAAAATTTCCTTACATGAAGAAATATATGTACTTATTTCAAAGGCAGCGACAACATTTGTGAAACTCACACCAAGAGCATGGAACAATATCAAATTGACTCTACGAACAAAAGATATATTTTAAATTTTTTTTACACCTGCCACCATGTAAAATTTTGTGGACACGCCTATGGGTCATCATTGCACTAGATTACTGTAAAATATTTTGTTTATGGTCGAAATCATATTTACATGGGCAAACATCAAAAGAATATCAAGTAACACATATGTTTTCGCGACATGGACATTTTAACAACGTATGCCAAAATTCATGTGAAATCATCAAGAACTTTTTGAATTATAAATCATAACATCTCGGCAAACGATTCTGAACGGACTAAATACGCTCAGGAATGACTGCGCATATCACTAGAAGAGGCAGGACAGCTTGCTCAAGACCGCGAAAAATTCAAGAGATTCATAGGAAAGACTACGTTCTGGAAAGAATATGTCACCTGATGTTGATGAACTTTATGTATAATTTGTATTGATAGCCAATGATAATCGTGAAAATGTCAAATAGCGTCACGTTTGAAGGATCATCCGATGAGTCTACATGATTGCATAAATAACGAAGGATTCGTTAATATTATGACAAAACTAATACATAATCATTTATAATAATGGTACTCAATTAGTCTTGAAAATATGGACATTTTGTCATTGAGGTATGTAGTTTGCAATTCTTAGTTTCTCATTACATTCTTTCCATTAGCAAGACGCATCAGTCAATTTCATATTGAATATTAATGAGAGGTTTTCCTGAATTAATGCACAAATAATAAAGTGGACATGATGATGGACCAGCAATACTGAAATCAGACGTTAAAAACACATTAAAACAATAAAATGTGGATAGACTGCAGGCAGTATTAACATAACGGCAGACATAACGAAACCTCTAGATGAATGTGGTGTAGATACTATCACATAACTTTGCAATGACATATATGATACAGGTCACATACATAAAGACCTAAAATCATCTCTATCAAACCACTACCAATATTCGTGATTAGAAACTGGCTTCACAGCACGAGGGTCATTCCCATAAGTGCTCCGCCCTCCGCTCCAGCAGCAATCCCAGTGTATGTAGAGAGTCCTGGTCAGGTGTTAATTGTGTGATCTTCGGAACTTTCCAAAAAATTTACTTTTCCTCCCTCACCTCTAGGTACTCCTATTTCTAACATTCTCTGTATGTGTACGTTCTCAGCCTCATTGACATCATCTGCATCTTGAAATGAATTTATTACTGCTTTACGTCTGCTTTATCTCTTCTCAGCAATGTGCCGTCTATCGCCGCATTTCCTGTCAATAAGTTGGCGCTCTCCTTTCCTCTGACCCCAGCATGACCAGGGCAGTATATCCATGTAATTCTCTGAACAACTTTGTTGTTCAATAAGTCCCACCATTCTTTTCTCAGCATGAACTTTTCTATCTTGCGCAGCATGCTTTGACAGTCTGAGAGTATTACCGAGTGCGATGATGTATCAGTTATCAACCAGTTAAGTGCTGATGTACCTCCCTCTATCTCCATCCTGATGCTCGATGTGACAGTAGAATATACTGAAGATTTCTCAACCAACTTCACGCCGTTTCTGTTGGCAACAAAACCTCTAAGGCGTGAATCGATATGATTTGTTGTTCAAGGGAAATCCGTTTCGTTAATGCTATTTACAGCCCAAGGGAGACATATACTAGATTTTTACCCATAGTACTAAATTCATAGTACTAAAGTCATAGTACTATAAATCATAATCTCATTTTTTTGGAGGAGGGGAAGGATTAAAATGGATCTCGCCTCATCCCCCACCCCCACCTCAAATCCGTTCTTAAGTGGTACTATGGACAGGCGATGTGTTGTTTCCTTGAGATTGACAGTGCACATGGGGAAACCAAAGTACAATGAGGTCAATTCTCTGCATATTTTGAACCGTCTTGACGATCACTACTTTTTCTTCATTAAATTTTGCATAGCGATTTCCATACACACATTTCACCAGATAAACATCATATATATATATATATATAATACCAGTAATATAAATTAAGACACGTAATATTAAATATGCATCACCATTAAAACGTATAACTGGATCAATATGCCGGTAAACTGATAACCAAGAGTAAACCGTACACAGCTATGTTATTATGTATAACAAGGAACGTTCTAGACATTCAAATGTGATGGTGAATAGTCTAGAATGTGTAACCGAGTCAGTAGAAAATCTCATTTATTTGTCGATTTCTCCTGAAGATAATAACGTGTTTAACCTTCCACAGAATCACATAACAATTACTCGTACGAAGCGTGTTCAAATGAAAACGGGACTTGTGGATTTATTTAAAAAGTATCATACGCAATTTAATATTTTCAACGGAATTGAACAAAGCAACCACTTGTGAATAAGAATGCACCTGGGTTCATCAGAAAAAATCTCCGTATGCATTTAGGCAAGCATCCCACTGTTTAGGTAGACGTCGAATGCCGTCCGAGAAAAAGTTGCGTGGCTGTTCCGATAGTTCAATTTCTTCCAACAACCATGTGGGCTGTCCCAATTGACATATGGAATTCTTCTGCAAGCGAACGAATGCTCCGACGACGGTCAGTCAGTACTGCTTTATCAAGCACGGCTATGGCTTCTTCTGTTGCAACAATATGCGCCTGACCTGGCCGTGCAAGATCTGCCGTTAACTCACGTCCGTCTTTAAACATACGCACCCACTCCATCACTCTGGTCCTCGACAAACATTTGTCACCATATGCTGCCTTCATTCTCCGATGAATGTCTACTGCTTGACATCCTTCAAATGAAAGAAACTGGATCACAGCACGCTGATTCACTTTGGACGGGTTCGGAATCACACCCGCCATATTGTTAACAGTCTTCTGCAGCACATATGCATGCTGGGAAGATGAACACGTGACCGTATGTAAATTATTGGATACTCATTACTAGTGCAAAATGTCATCAATATCAGTGCGCTCTATCACGCGTGGTGTAACAAGTCCCGTTTTCATTTGAACACGCCTCGTATATTACTTTTCAATGTATAACACAACATTTATATATATATAAACTTTCAACATATTAACAACATTTTTCTATCACTGTAGAAAGTGTAACACAATATTTCTATATAGCTTTTCAATCAATAAAATATAATACATGTTATGCCGTCATGAGTAACACAGTATATATAAATAGCGGTTGTTCGTGCAAAATATACAATTTTTCAATTCTCAAAAAAGACAAATCATTTTATGTCACAATTTACACCAGAAACTACATTTTTTCCAAGCACTTTATTGTCACTTTTTAAACAGACAATAGCACTCTACTGTTACATTTTAAAACAGAAATAACCACTCTACTGTTACATTTTAAAACAGACAATAGCACTCTATTGTTAAATTTTGGAACAGAAAATAGCACTTTACTGTTACATTCTTACCAGAAAATAACACTTTACTGTCAATTTTACACCAGAAAATAGCACTTTACTGATACATTTTAAATAGAAAAGAGCACTTAACGGTTACATTTTAAAACGGAAAATAACACTTTACTGTTAAATTTTAAAATGGAAAATAGCACTTTACTGTTACATTTCATGTAAAGAGGTGAATCGAATCTGTTAATTGTTGATGCAGTTATATCGTTTACCTATTACATTTTCTTGCAGATATTATTTATATAATTTATACTTTACACAAATATCTGAGAGAAAAAGGGTACCATACATTAATATGGAAATAGCGAATAGGCATATGTAAATTATATAGCATTGTGTTATAAAGTAATAGTTGCTGAAACAAATACAGAAATATCTATAAATATGCGTGCTGCACATACCCTGAAGTTTGGTTTATAATGTAGCTTTGCTGTTTAGTATTATCTATTACATTCTCGCGAAGAATATTACACATCATTTACTACTAGTAATTGTATAACCTGGTAATGCGGATGTACACATATGATTGTAGTTACTCGATGCCTACAGAAACATGAAGTGGCAAGTAAAAGCAATGAGTATATAAGAAATACAAACGTACATTCCGAATATATAGGCCTACCTTAGTGGATACAAGAGTGATTTATATCATGTATCTCCTAAACCAAACAAGTTTGTCAATGAATGAAATGCCAACTTAAATGCGTCGACCCGAATAAGAACCAGACACAAAGATAAATCAATAACTCGGAATACTCCATTGGGATCTCGGCCATTTGCTGCAAGTATGATGTGCTATAAATAGCAAGCACGAGATGGAAAATATCTCCCTTATTATTATATCCGTTTCTCCTACCATTCAACGTTTCGATCAATTCGCCACAAATCGGTGTGTGTACGTCATATTCGTATTCGATCCCTGAGTGTGCATACATTTTGAAAGCGAGGTTTGGTTTTTGTGAGTCTTCTGACGTCCGATTATTCAGATGTTTTATTTGTGTAAAGCATTGGTAGCATATCTTATTTAGAACATAACGATTAACCAAGTATGTTAGTTTTAAACATATTTTAGGCAATATTGCCCTTGCTTTCTGGCCGGTGCGGCGACTACACAACGGTCTGAAACCGAAGTCAAACTCAGACGTTTGAGTCGTGCTCACTACATATCAGTCAAGGTCATAGATACAAGTTCGTTAATGAGAGGGAGTGGAACAGCTTCGTACAAAACAAAACATTCCCAAATACATGTTGTTAATCTGATGGGGTTTGTATTGTTAATAAGAGAATAGAATGTGTTGTTTCATGGTTTAAACTTGGTTCTTGACTATACAGACCTCCTAGCTGAATTACTCTGGACCCCGATCATTACGTTTTTTGTTTTAAATTATTGTTTACCATTTAATTGATCGCTTTTTGCATACTTGGAGTCGTATGCCAAAAATAGCAAAGGCCAACCATTAGATGGCACGCGAATCTAGTTCATGTTTACGTTTTAACGAACATGTTTTATATACAGCCGATGATCGTGATTTAAATAAAGTGGAGAGTGCTACACTAACATAACAAAGTGGAGAGTGCTACACTAACATAACAAAGTGGAGAGTGCTACACTAACATAACAAAGTGGAGAGTGCTACATTGTCAAAGCGATGTACACTAACATAACAAAGTGGAGAGTAATACACTAACATAACACAGTGGAGAGTGCTACAATAACATAAAAAAGTGGAGAGTGACGCACTAACATAACAAACTGGAGAGTTCCGCAATAATATAACAAAGTGGAGAGTGCTATACTAACATAAGAAATGATCATTAAATACTATATTACGGTCCTAATGTTATTGGATATTCCAACAAATAGCGAAACTAATGTAAAAATAAATAAATAATAAAGCTCTTGTTAAAGTTATTGTTCCTCCGTTTGTTGTTATTTATTTGTTTACATTAGTTTAACTATTTGATAGGATATCCAGTATAAACTTAATATAGTATTGATTGTTTCATTGTTTATTAATATAGTATTGATTGTTTCATTGTTTTATTAATATAGTATTGATTGTTTCATTGTTTTATTAATATAGTATTGATGGTTTCATTGGTGATAGATTCACTATTTGATAGGATATCCAGTATAAACTTAATATAGTATTGATTGTTTCATTGGTGATAGTTTGTCTCGGATATCTGCACTTTTCAACCTGATACTGTACTTTAGCGTGGCCTTAGGGGCACTTTGAGCTATAGCATGTGAAATACCGAATCCTCCTTAACCGTCTCTTATAAAATGTAAGGCAGGTCATATTTTAGATATCCTTGCTTCCCCAACGATATATAAATAGACAGCAGAATTTCTACAGTAGAACCGAGACTATCGGTAGTAAAGACCTCTGTACAGAAAGTAATCAAGCATTAATTCGTTACATTTTCTTTTAAATTATTGCCGTGAATTTGGTTGGTCTATAGTTACAAACTTAGAGTCGCATGCTAATAAAAAGTCAAGATCGACCAACGAAATTCACATAAATAATCAAAAATCATCCTTTCAGGTCTTGTTTACTTTCTGCACACATGTCTTTACTGACGCCCGGTCATTGTGGAATATATATATCACAGAATGAGCAACCATTAACGGTGAATTCAGAAGCCAGAACTGTACAAACTTATCTGTAAAAACGTCAATTTACTGCGATTATAAACATTTCTTATTTTCTGTGTTTACTCTAGTGCAGTGGTATTCACCTTACGGCACGTGTGCCAAATCTGGTTCGTCGTGACATTTTTATGGCCACACGACTGAGCGCAGGAAACACTTCGTGGATTTCCAAAGGACTTATGGTCACAAACCATATACAAAAGCGCATTCTGGCCGTCAACAAGTCTCTCTATGATCAAGTGTAACCAATCCAACTTCTTTTTGTAGGGGAGGGGGGGGGGTGATTGAAAACATTTATGCTTATGTACATCGTTGTACAGGTCTGACGTTATGTACATTGTTTTACAGGACTGACGTTATATAAATCGTTTTACAGGTCTGACGTTATGTACATTGTTTTACAGGACTGACGTTATATAAATCGTTTTACATGTCTGACGTTATATAAATCGTTTTACAGGACTGACGTTATGTAAATTGTTCTACAGGTCTGAAGTTATCTACATTGTTCTACTGGTTTGAAGTTATCTACATTGTTCTACAGGTCTGAAGTTATGTACATTGTTCTACTGGTCTGAAGTTATCTACATTGTTCTACTGGTCTGAAGTTATGTACATTGTTCTACTGGTCTGAAGTTATGTACATTGTTCTACTGGTCTGAAGTTATGTACATTGTTCTACTGGTCTGAAGTTATCTACATTGTTCTACTGGTCTGAAGTTATCTACATTGTTCTACAGGTCTGAAGTTATGTACATTGTTCTACTGGTCTGAAGTTGTCTACATTGTTCTACAGGTCTGAAGTTATCTACATTGTTATACAGGTCTGAAGTTGTCTACATTGTTATACAGGTCTGAAGTTGTCTACATTTTTCTACAGTCTGAAGTTATCTACATTGTTCTACAGGTCTGAAGTTGTCTACATTGTTCTACAGGTCTGAAGTTATGTACATTGTTCTACTGGTCTGAAGTTATGTAAATCGTTTTACAGGCCTGTAGTTATCTACATTGTTCTACTGGTCTGAAGTGATCTACATTGTTCTACTGGTCTGAAGTTATCTACATTGTTCTACTGGTCTGAAGTTATGTAAATCGTTTTACAGGTCTGAAGTTGTCTACATTGTTGTACTTGTCTGAAGTTGTCTACATTGTTGTACTTGTCTGAAGTTATGTACATCGTTGTACAGGTCTGACGTTATGTAAATTGTTGTACATATCTGAAGTTATCTACATTGTTCTACTGGTCTGAAGTTGTCTACATTGTTCTACTGGTCTGAAGTTATGTAAATCGTTTTACAGGTCTGAAGTTATCTACATTGTTATACTGGTCTAAAGTTATCTACATTGTTCTACAGGTCTGAAGTTATCTACATTGTTCTACTGGTCTGAAGTTATGTAAATCGTTTTACAGGTCTGAAGTTGTCTACATTGTTGTACTTGTCAGAAGTTATGTACATTGTTGTACATGTATGAAGTTGTGTGCATTGTTGTACCGGTCTGAAGTTATGTACATTATTGTACCGGTCTGAAGTTATGTACATTGTTGTACCGGTCTGAAGTTATGTACATTTTTGTTTCGGTCTGAAGTTATGTACATTGTAGTACCGGTCTGAAGTTATGTACATTGTTGTACCGGTCTGAAGTTATATACATTGTTGTACTGGTCTGAAGTTATGTACATTGTTGTACCGGTCTGAAGTTATGTACATTGTTGTACCGGTCTGAAGTTATGTACATTGTTGTACTGGTCTGAAGCAATGTTAAAATTTCTGTTCAGCATAATATGTATAGTGATTTTTATTTTTTTTGTAGAGGCGGTAATCAACTCAGTTTCTCATGGAGGTGCGGTAACCAACCCAAATATTCGTGGGGAGGCGGTAATCATCTCAGTTTCTCATGGAGGTGCGGTTACCAACTCAGTTTCTTATGGAGGTGCGGTAACCAACCCAAATATTCGTGGGGAGGCGGTAAGCAACTCAGTTTCTCATGGAGGTGCGGTAACCAACCCACATATTCGTGGGGAGGCAGTAATCAACTCAGTTTCTCATGGAGGTGCGGTAACCAACCCAAATATTCGTGGGGAGGCGGTAAGCAACTCAGTTTCTCATGGAGGTGCGGTAACAAACCCAAATATTCGTGGAGATCGGTAATCAACTCAGTTTCTCATGTAGGTGCGGTAACCAACCCAAATATTAGTGGGGAGGTGGTAATCAACTCAGTTTCTCATCGAGATGCGGTAACCAACCCAAATATTCGTGGGGAGTCGGTAAGCAACCCTAATTTTCGCACTAGATTTACATAAAAAAACAAATTGTTATCCTGCATATATATAATGCGTGCTGATCTCACAGAACGTCTCTCATGTTGGCTGATGAGGCTGATCATTGATAACTTTGCATATACTTTGTGTGGTCAGACAAATGAATGTTACGAAATAAGAGATCAGCCAAAATAAATGACACTGTCCGGGCTTCTGTGGCTTTGTAAATAGAGATACCTATAGCTGCGAAATTATCGAGCATTTTTGACTGCGAATAGCTTTCAGATTGGTGTTACAGTACATGAGCAAGTTCTCTCGTACGTTTGGACCACTATCGATATGACTGCAGGAGTTGACAGTTCAAAGTGTGAAACTGTTATAAACGCTGAATGTATTCGTTACCGCGCTGAAGTAGGATATGTTCAGCCATTGGATAACTAAAACGACGACTGAACTCAATTTCGTTTCATGGACTACATTCTACTGGAAACTTAGTAGGACAACTGTCCTGCTGCAAGAGAGATCAAGTGGGAGTGTGCGAGCGAAACAAAGAAAACAAAACAAAATTACGTTGTGGGAGATCAGCACACATACATGCATATATTCAGAGGAAGGGATCGATGGCAAGATACAGTATCATTCTCTCCTGCTGCTCTCACCGAGTTAAAACGGAGAAGACATTGATCATCATCATGTGAAATATTCTTTCCAGAACGTAGTCTTATTTATGAATTCTCTAAACAATCCGCTTTTCTGGGCAAGTTGACCTGCCACAGCTAGAGACATGTTTCATGTTTAAACA
Organism: Meghimatium bilineatum; assembly: GCA_034231615.1. Lineage (NCBI taxonomy): Eukaryota > Metazoa > Mollusca > Gastropoda > Stylommatophora > Philomycidae > Meghimatium > Meghimatium bilineatum. The sequence continues at coordinate 53,066,839 of CM067305.1, forward strand.
ATCTGATTTATCACAGCACAATACGCATATGGTTGCGTCTGTGGGTCTCACCAATGACCCATTAGACAAACCACCCATGCAACAGAAAACTTTAGTAGATGACATGCCGTTATATTGAGGTTATCTTCTTATAGAAAGTTCATGGCACGTCATCTATACAATTATGCTTTTATTTTGTTGTTGAAATGTGTTTCATATTTACCTGAATATATATGCATGCCCCCTCTGTGGTTGGGAGGGAGCAAGAGATGTACTATGCAGCACTGGGGAGGAGGAAACTGACAGCGCAGCTTTTTCCTATGGCTGAAACCCATCATAGAGGCACAGTGACTCAGGACGTGACAATCCTTTTGACTTGAACATTTGGTTGCATGCCTAGAGCAATAGAGAAGTTCGGCATAACCAGTAGTCAATGGTCTCGGGGAATGAGCACAGTGAACCCTATCTTGGCTACAGTGGCTAGGAGCAGTGCATGGGGTGAAACCTACCTTCCTGGAGGTATGATAGTTATTCTCTGGCTCTGTCCAGGGGTGGGCCGAAAATCCACAGACTTCCCAGCAATATAATACCATTTAATGGCATTAGGTCTAAGGGCATGAGCCCATGGACCGCTGGATCAGCAACCAACCAACCATCACAGCACCATCGTTGTCGTGGGCGCCCTGTTTCCACTAACTTCTTTGAGCGATTAATCTTTCCATGTTACTATGTCTCTTTATATAACCAAATAAAATACAGCTTACTTGTTATGATGTTAAGGAGCCTGCCCTCTTCGAAATGTATTGATCTTTAACACTTCTTGATTTGTCTTTTGAGCTGTCCGTGGTATATGCCTATGTAAAAATGGCCCCGACCACGTTATAACGGAGAAGAGAGTGATAGTTATTAAAAAACATATTCAAAACTTGCAGAATCATTAACTTCTTCTCTTTCGTAGTTTAACATGTCTACCTAAAAAGCTATCTCAAACACTACAGCATCGATCCTAGTTTCTGGGAGACTACAACACTTGATCGTTCAGCCTGGCGCTCCCAGATCACTGCTGGCATCACGGGATTTGAAAAAGAAAGAACACTGCGGGCAATCCACAAGCGTAAGAAGCGGAAGGACAAATCTGAAAAATCTCCTACCCCGAACTTTCAGCACTCCTGCATGCACTGCAATAGAACTTTCCGTGCGCGAATCGGACTCATCGGGCATCTACGAACTCACAAACCAAATTAGTTAATTACCAATTTTAATTATTATTATTTTCCCCATCGCATTTAATGTATTTCATGCCATGCTCATCTTCGCTTGCGAAGGAGAAACATCATCATCACTTTAACATGTCTACACAACAAGTAATCATTAACTACAAAATATAACTGAGGCATTAGAAAAGTTACTCTAGAATTTTCTGAACATAAACTTTTACATTATTTATTGTATAGGGCGTATCTCTATTACTTTCCACTGAAATGTAAGGATTACTTTATTTGTGGCGGTTTTGATACGTTCACGGTTCAGTAGATTTGACACCAGGAGAACACACTAACATGGTTACTGGGTAAGTTGTGTTCAAGTAAATACGAGTATTACGTGATAAAACAGCAGCAGGCATGTTTATGTGTATGTAAGAGCAATTATCATTGAATCTCAGTCAATAGCTGTAGAATAACCCCAGAGGTGAGAATAACAGATCGACTGAGGTGAATCGACATGACTTTACGTTCTATATTATATATACGATCCTATGAAAAATGGATGGATGATGATGATGGGTGGTGATTAATGATTAATAATTGACGACGATAATGATGATGACGATGATAATGATGATGACGATGATGATGACGATGATGAGCTACCTTCAGTCTGAAAGTGGGACACACAAAAACACTGATTTATATTTTAGCTATTGTCAGTCTGAAAGAGGGACACACAAAAACACTGATTTATATTTTAGCTATCGTCAGTCTGAAAGAGGGACACACAAAAACACTGATTTATATTTTAGCTACCGTCAGTCTGAAAGAGGGACACACAAAAACACTGATTTATATTTTAGCTATCGTCAGTCTCAAAGAGGGACACACAAAAACACTGATTTATATTTTAGCTATTGTCAGTCTGAAAGAGGGACACACAAAAACACTGATTTATTTTTTAGCTATCGTCAGTCTCAAAGTGGGACACACAAAAACACTGATTTATATTTTAGCTATCGTCAGCCTTAGAGATGAACACACAGAAATAATGTTTTAAATTTTAGCTACCGTCAGTTTCAGAAAGGGACGCACAAAAATCTTGCCACCATAGGATCATAAGAATGAGGTAAAGCAAGCGTTCTCAACCTGGTGTTCGCGAGAATCGTGGTGCTTTCTCAATGACACGTGCTCTCACCATGTGAGTTAAATCTCGAGCACTAACCACCAGGAGCTCCCTTCACAATTCAAACTTTATTGTGCAAACCGAAACACATACTGTTACCATCCGTGATCATATGTAAAAAAAAAGGCGGAAAGGGAGGTGCACAGTGCAATGAACAATATTGTATTGCAAGTTATCACGTTCACTTTTACTTTTAATTTCCTTTTCATCCTATAATATGTTATGGTGCTGGCACACTCCGTATTATATGTTATGGTGCTGGCACACTCCGTATTATATGTTATGGTGCTGGCACACTCAGTATATGTCGGCAGTTCTCTCACATTCAGTATTATATGTTATAGTGCTCGCAAACTGTGTATGTGTCGCTTCTAAAAAGGATGAGAACCCTGAGGTAAAGTAACACATTTTAAAGTAAAATGGCTTATTATTTTACAACCTCTTCCGCCATGTCAAAGTTTTTATTATCTTTATACATATAAAGAGGACAACATGTATATTTCCAAAGTAACACATCGTGTATCTAATTGTTTGAATAAGTACGAAAACTAACAAACGATAACAAGATACACACACAAACACACGTTCATGCATAAATAATGCTCACAATTATTGTAGCCACAAATTGGTAATGAATGAGGTGGTGTATCAGTTATATAGTGTTAAATTTGGATACATACAAAAACATTTAAGGACGTATAAGAGCATAGTGTTTATTTAACACTTGTGCACAACTGACAAGGGACAGCTGAATCAACTGATCAAAAGAGAAATGTTTATGAGAAGCTACAGTAGAGACACTAAATTCTTTCTTCTTCAGCGTTCATTCTCAAACTCCCGCTGGATCGCCCTTGCAGCAAGACCATGGTTCTGTTAAATTTCCAGCAGGATGTAGTCCAGAGAATGGCATTGCGTTGTTTTATTTGCGCCAATGGCCCCACACATCCGTCTTCGGCGGACACTACATTCAAACATCAGTGAGACAAGATAAACCGAGAAATGACATAACAACATATCCTACACACGAATGATGGGAACTGATCCCAAAGGGTTCAGACGTGTCGTGTGTGTGTGTGTGTGTGTGTGTGTTTTTATTTATTTATTTATGTATTTATATATAGAGAGAGACAGAGGTAAAGAGTGCGGTTATCAAGCGCAAGAATCCATCATCTGCATGCGTTGCATCATGACGTACATAGGTGAAAGTGAAAGGAGGCTCGCATACTGATTATGTAAACATCTGTACAGCGTCGGAACTCAGACTGGTCCTCCTGTTGCTGTCCACTTCAATGACACATACCATCGGGGCGCCTATTGGTATTCATATGACGGCCATGAAGTCAGAAGAAAGAATCCATCACGCGCTCAAAATTTATATCAATTTGACCCTTTGGGATCAATGTCCGTGGTTGTATGGATAGTATCATGGTGTTTCGTCATTTCTATGTTTGTCATGCCTCACTGATTTTTTAATGTTTTTTTTTCTAGTTTATATTTGTGCTGTTTCACCTCCGACCTTTTCGTTTTCACTCTTACAGTTATATCTATATTTAGCTCTGTCTCGTGAACGTCAGTAGTTCGGTTCTTGCTCGTCGTTTCTTGTTGTGAATGTATTATTGATGAAGGCCTTTTGGTCGAAACATATATTTGTCTGTATTATTATGTTTCTTTCCTTGATTGGAAAAATGTCATTACCCTGTTTCACGTTTCGCTTATGACAAAAACACACGGCCAGACTATACCAAACACTAGTATTCTGACTGTAACCTTCTTTTTTTAGATCGTCGATCGTCCCTCAGTCAGGTTGGGACTCCGGATTCCATGATATCGACTGATGTCTGTTTTAGAGTTTCCACTGTGCCATGCAGTTTCTCTTCGACGCTGATTGGGGTGAACAATGTCTTGTTTCTCAGGTCTGCATACCGGGGACATTCTTGTAAGATATGTTCTGCTGTCATATTCGCAAGGCTGCAGTGGCAAAGGCCAGTTGTACCTATTTTGAATTTGGTGCAAAGGTGATGTATCATTTTGTTGTGACCAGTTCTGAGGCGCATCAGGATAATCTGTCTCATCTAGGTAGTTGATAATACCCATCATCTGCATTATATTTGGGTGGTCTTCTTTCCACTTTCTGTTATAGTTGCCTTTAATTATGGTCTTCACTTCTTCATAACTGATCAGATAATCTTCTTAAGCTAAATTTCCTCCTTCTTTGGCCAGTCTATCTGCAAGTTCATTCCCTTCGATGTTAAGTGTGACATTATCCACTGGATCACTATTTTCTGGAAATTATTGTTCAACTGAACTACAACTGCCCTCAATTCAGCTAGTTCTGTGTTCCTGTGTTGCTTCAGTTATGCTATAACAGTGAGAGCATCTGTTAGTAATACAATATTCCTGTGTACGTGCTCTTTATGTTGTAAGATTATTTGAGATCTTCCATTCCTACCTTAAAATTAGTTGAGAGATTGCCTGTAGCTATGGCTATAGTAACATCTTCCCCGTATTTTCGTCTGAGGGACACTCACCCTCCTCAATTTTCAATTGCATTTGTAGCCGAGCCATCTGTATAGGCATGAGTCCATGCATCCTGTTGGTAATTAACTGCGATGTGATGTTCTGTGATGCGCTTTCTCTCCAAGTCTGTCTGTTCCTTTCCGTTCTATACTTTTTATTTGTTCTTTCAGTTCTGGAAGACTGTATTCCCCATGGAGGATGGTACTTAGTGGTTTTATGGGTCTTGGTTTCGCTTGTCCTAGAGTTGGTGCCTTCTCTATATTTTTTTTTTTTGCGTTTGCTGAGAATCTGCTCCTCTCCAGCCTGCTTCTGCCATAGCCATTAATTATTTGGTGCATAGGATGGTTCATGAGTCTCTTGTTGTACACCTCCTTGTATTAATACTCGATATATTGTTCTAGTATTCTCTTTCTGCTATGTTTTCCCTGTACTTGCACTCTGGCTGGTTTTTTTTCCATGTAGTTGTATATCCAGTTATATAAGTGTCCTCTGATTCATAGTCTAAGGAGCTTCTTCTTGAGTCCTTCTTTCTAAACTTTGTCAAATGCCTTCTCCATGTCAACCCACACTGCAAGTGTGTTTTTTTTCTTGGTATGTGTTTTCAATCTCTTGGCTATGTAGGCGACCTGGTCCTCTGTTGGTCTGTGTTGTCGGAAACCACTCTATTGTGCTGTTATTAGTTGTTTTCCTTCCATGTGCCACATGAGTCGCCTGTTGACCATTTCCTCCATTCCTTTACACATATAGCTAAGGAGACTGACTACTATATACTCTATTTTGTATATAGCTACTTGTGCCGAGTTTGTCTTTTCCTTTCTTTAGAATGGTACTTCTTTCCATGCAGTTGGCACCTATCCTGTTCTCCAGCTAGTGTTTACATTTAGAAGCTTTCTCTTTGCTTTAGCCCTAGTTTCATAAGCGTCTCTTTGGTAACCCCATCTTTACTTGGTGACTTCTTGAGTTTGAGGTTCTGAAGTGCTTCTTCTAGCTCAGTTTCTGTAAACTGTGACAATTGCTCTTCTATCCTCACGGACATATCCTTTAATCCATGAATTTCATTCCTAACTCTTTCTTTTGGTATGTTTATTTGCTCAAGGTAGCATAATTTTTTATGAAAATGTTTGCTGCTGCTTTTCCCTTGTGCATTTATTATTATTATTATTGGGGGGGGGGGGTTATCGTATTCAAGTGTTATTGGTGGTGGGCTACTGTTTCATCACTCAATGCAGTGGCAAGTTTCAGAGTTTGTTTCTATTTTGTGCATGTTAAGGCTCTCGGTTTTTTTCTACCCAACTCTTCCTTGCCAATGTTTTTACCTCTCTCGTGTATCTAGCAGAGGTTGCTTTGAGAGCTATATTGATTTCTGTACTCTGCTCTGTTTCTGCTAATTATCTGGTCATATTTAGGTCTTCTTCGAGTTTTTGTACTTCTTTGGACCAGTACGGTTTGTAGCTTTTCCTTGCCTCTCTTGGTATTGATTCTTTTTCTGCTCTAATGATTACCTCAGTTTTTCTGTCTTCTTTTTTTTCTTTTGATGAGTATTGATATGCTCACTATATGATTCTGTGAGCTTTGTTAATTTTTCCCAGTCTGCTCTCATAGTTCCAGCGGGGAAGAGGTTTCTGCTCTTCCAGTGTGCAGTTGAGGTTGATAGTGAGTTTGATTGGTTTGAGATCACTATCCCCTAGCTGGTTCATAACTATTCTACATATTTTATGAGATAAATGATCAGGGGGTTAATTAAATCGGGAGTTGATGTTGATTTCCACCTCCTGTGCATTTACACGTAATAGGTTGTTATTAATTTACCATTCTTTTATTTCTCCTGAGTCAGTTTGCTGGAGACCCCACCTCTCAAAGCCACTGTTGAAGTCGCCCACTACAATGCAGTGTGACTGCACTATCCACCGCTTCTAATTTAATGACTCTTCCTATTGAGCTGTACGTGTTATAAATTCGGATGTGTTGGTGGACTATCTGCACATTCATTCCTATAATCTCTGATTCTCCTATTGTGTTTATTTCTATCTGCTTTGCTGGTATGGTGTTGCGTATTAGTGTAATTACCTCTCCCTTATGCCCTTCTCTGTCCCGTCTGAATGTTTGGTATCCCCTGATAGAGAATCTGAGGTATGGGTTAAGATGGGTGTCTTGTTTGCACGCCACACTATATTGTCGTTGTCTAGTCTAACCGTTAGTGCCTGTTTTTTGTGGTAAATGCCTTCTGCATTCCAATGCAGTATATTTAATCCTCTTGTCTGTGGTGTGGTTTGACCAGTCGTATTTTCCCGCTGTTCTCTTTTTCCTGGTTTTTCAAAATGGACAAGCGTGATCACCAGTAACTGGGGTGGGTAGTTACCCTAATTATTTGAAGCCCTTTCCAATATCCGCAATCTGTGGACGCGCCTGGTGGGGGATAGTCGCCACCGCCTCTCTCCAGGACTGTGTAACCAAAAACTACAAGATGATGAATATCAATCGCAAGTTACCTTTATAAATTATGCGTTTGCTTTGATTTATGTTTGTGCTGTAAATGTAATGTACGCTCGTACAAACACGTTAAAAATCTGTTATACAAATCCTAGTATACCTATTCATCATATCACCTCATTTTTCTCGTCTAGAATGGACGCGCAAGAAAAAAGTTCTGATCGCGAATATAGATTAACCAACGGCAATATTGTTATTGATAATGTGAAAGCACGGAAATTGAATGAACACGTCTGCCAAGAAAATGTTAATAGAAAGAAAGCACAACATTAGGAAACGTATTTGCGTCCTGCAAGTTCAGACCTGCATGATGTTTATGTTGGTATGACCAATATGAAATGGTATAATTTATCAATATCATGTCATTGGTTCAAAAGAACTGCCTCTCAATGAGTAACAATTTATTGTAATATAAAGTTACTAAAAAAGCAAGAAAGTAATGGAAAGTAAATTGATGTGAAGTAAGTATGGAAAGTACGGTAACGGAATGTGAAGTAAGTAATTGAAAGTACGGTAACGGAATGTGAAGTAAGTAATTGAAAGTACGGTAACGGAAAGTGAAGTAAGTAATTGAAAATACGGTAACGGAATGTGAAGTAAGTATGGAAAGTACGGTAACGGAATGTGAAGTAAGTAATTGAAAGTAAATTAAAGTAATCTGAAGTAGTATGAAGTAATTTAAGTAAAACAATGTAAAGTAAGGTAAGGTAAAGTAACGTAAATTAAAGGAATGTACAGTACGTTGGTAGGTTCCTTTTATCACAACTTTGGCGTATATATAGATTGTGCTGCTAGGTCTATATGATTCTATGAAGAAGACAACATTTGTGAGGACGTGAGAAATAATCTCTTCGTTTGCCTTTCCCTGATATATTGTGATAAGAGTTGTGGATATTATACGTTAAAAATTTTTTGCCAATTTTACCCTGCACCACCCCCCCTTCCCCCTCCCCCTTTTGTTAACAACTGTCAGTAACACAGGGACTTTTTTTTCAACGACTGTCAGTAATACAAGATCTCTTTTTTTGTCAACAACTTCAGTAAACGTAATTTATAGATATCTATATAATTATATCCGCGACTAAAACATAGTTTCCAGTTTATCCCCAATTAAATCCTTGCTACTATGACTATATCAGTGGTGGACAACATAAAGTTCCTGAGGGTCAAATCCACGACTTCTCTGCCCCCACCCCTATCCCAACTCGAATTTTACTAGCCGACAAGGCAGACTAAAAATTACTGCCAGTACTGTAAATATAATGGTCTTGAATTCTAAAACATCAGGTGTGACAACATTGTTAAACTATATCATGCAATTCTAAACTATGTTAAGGGGGAAGTGATTACGTCAAACCGTAAATGTGTAAACATAGAGCATAGAGATTATAACTGAAATGACTTCCGGAGAATGTTTCCGCCGCCATCTCCGGGCTCCAGTAAAGACCTTTGTACAGAAGGTAAACATGATATGAAAAGGTATTTTTTAAAATAATTTCTGTCAATTTTGTTGGCAGCCATAGCGTTTTGGTATGCGACTCAAAGTATATAAATAGCAATCAACGAAAACACGACAATTATCAGGAACGTAACGAATGACAGCTTGTTTACTTTCTGTCCGAAGGTCTTTACTGCCATAGGTCGTGTCGCCTTTGACTATAGATGTTTAATTTGTAGGTGATTAAACTATGTCTTCAAACTAAAAAAACACCATATTTTTGAAAATCTACATCCTTTGAAACTTCACAAGGATAAGACAAAAAAAAGTTCATATTGCTCAGCGGATAGGCTTGGTACTTCCCTGAAAAACTATTATGAATCCGACCAACTGACACAAAAAAATGCTTGTGCATTTCTGTTGAGACATCGATCAATTGCTCGTGCCATCATCACGTAATTTACTGACACAATGATTTAAAACAAAATTACCACAGTTCAAATATATTGTTATTATTTATATTTCAAATATATCTCACGGTTTGTACAGCATGTCCCTATAGACTACACCCGCATGTAGCATAAACATAGCAAGAAGTTACATAATCAGAAGGTAAGGAATCTAATGAACGAACTAGTTAGCCATACGACAATGTCCTAGTATTCCCATGATAGCCCTGGCAGCTAACAATCGCAACTACACTATGCTGACTTATAGTTTTGTTGTCCACTGTCAAAGAACCGAATACAAGGAACATATATCAACGAGAACAGTAAACAATAAAATTAAATTGTATCACCGGAAGTATTTCATTTTCCTTTTGCGCTAAAGTTAGCGCATAGGGCAGAGGTAAGATCTCTCCAATTCATTCTATCATTTTACATTCATCTAAGTCATTGGATGTTTAATAAGAAGTAAGAACTGATAAGCCACGGCGTTTGCCTTTTGCAATCTTCATTCTTAATGCGACAAGATGGTATCGAATGGCCGACTCTAGAGGGCAGAGTGCCGTGTGGAGAAGAAGAGGAAGAAAAAGAAGATGGCCCAGCGACATCGAAGAATGTATGCACATGTCTTTGGCAAATATAAGACTGCGTGTCCGGAACAGAGAGGCGTTCAGAGTATCCACGACGAAGACAACGTTCTGGATAGAATATGTCACTTGATATAATCTTGATTCTATCGCTCTCTCTACGTCTAGACTACCGTTGAATACTGTCTAGATTCACTGTCTATACTGTATGTGTGAAAATAAAGTCTAGATATTTAAATTCTGAAACTTGTTTCACCTTGATACTATATATATACTTTTTTTAATTGACTTGGTATTAAGCCTATCGTGTTTATCTTATTGTTCAAATAATTTGCTTTTAGTTAAATTTCGACAGTGGCTGTATACCCAAATTATACACAATGTTACCAATAAAAATTACGGGAAACAAAATTGCGCCATTTTAGAAAGGTGAATCCCAGTGAGTCCAAAATGCTGCGTTTTACAGTCGACTTGATGTGAATATAATTTAGCATGCAATATGATTTTGTTTTCATAAACGTTGTTACATTCTTTTCTTGTATAAATACAAGTGTTCTATGATTTGTACACATCGGAAGCAACATATACGAGTTTTATCAACATAATTGCTTGTGTGATAATATACTGATGGCTTACCATTATGTATATACAGTTTTTTTCCCAATCGTATCCTGTAATCGTTTCGCGATCAAGGAAGATAATTTGTAGCCAAGAAAGCTTTGGTGCTATCATCTGTAAAATAAAATAAAAATATTATTTATAAAATAAATCATTGCATGCATAGGCCTAATTATACAGTATTTCAAGACAGCATGAATCTTCCATAAAATTGTTTATTAGATCAGCACTCGTGAAATCATTTGACATAACTCTTAATTCTCAGTTTCTTTAATGCAATTTCATCTCGCAAGTCATGACATCATCTTAAAGCCATGCTCATGTTCACTTGCGAAGGAGGAACAACGTGAGACATATCTTTGAAGTACGAAGGAAACAAGAAATACATAATGCGACTCTTAGTAAAACACAGTTGCGAATAAAACATCATCAGAGCAAAAGACAATAGTCAGACTTTAAATCAAACACAGTTGTCATGCAAGAAGCAAAACAAGAATATCTTCTTCTTCGGCGTTCGCTCTTAAACTCCTGCAGATTAGCAGGATGTAGTCCGGAGAACGGAATGCGATGTGTCATGGTTTACAGCATTGCTGCGATATCTGCGCGTCTCGGCCTGACACATCCTACTTCAGCATGGCTTTCAGCATAGTCACTGACCCTATATGGGATGGGACAGCCAACTCCATCCCATAACCTCTTCAGTAAAGACTTCCGTACAGAAAGTAAGCACGTCTTCATTCATGACGGTTTTTATTTTGTCGTACTTTTCGTTAGTCACTATTTATATACTTGTAGTCGCATGCCAAAAAAGGCAAGGCCGACCAAAAAATTCACGGAATTAATCAAAAATGAGTCTTTCATATCATGTTTACTTTCTGTACACAGATTTTTACTGGAACCCTACCATGCGCAAGTACACTAAACAGTACAGAGTCACAAGTACAATGTATACTTGCTCCATGAAGGTATTCATCGAAAGTCCCCAGAAACTTTATTGATTGACTTTAAACGTATATTCACGTGTATATACGGAGGAGAAAGGTAATAATGTTGCTAAATATATCACATTATACGTATTCCAGTAACTAAAGAGAACGGAACAGCGTTGCCATTACTTACTGTAAATATATTTCACTATATAATGATGTACACAAAATTGTTAGTAATTATTATCCATTATGAAGTCACCATACAGACAACATATTACTATTCCGGAAGATGACTATTTATTTAAAATAAGCTATCTTTGTAAAATAAAATGATATTATAGTCTCGGTACCTATACTAAAACTCCCACTCTACATTTCGCCCTCGACTTCCGTGGATATTGACATCTTTATAATACGTATGTCTTACTGTGAATAGTTGGGATTGACTTTCTACAGGAGAAAACTAATGATAGAAAATCGAAATCTCAGCTTTATAGACAGCCGTCGCAGAGCGTTCAAAGTCACCTCTAGAATAATGTGACAACCCGGAAAAAAAAATCCGGGTGAATCGAGTATTAAAATGGAGATTTTAAATTATATACAAAAGTACAACAAGCACGCAATAATAAAAACATGAATGAGAAATTTATTATTGTTGTGATGAGTGTTATCTCGTCTATAATCACCAGGCAATAAAGTTGAGTAGGACGACAAACGTCAGAACGTCAATAAATCATGGTGCAACACAGATGTTAAACGGAAATAAACCATAGTATAACAAAACACAAATATTGAAGGGAAATAAATCATGGTATAACAAACACACATTGAAGGGAAATAAATCACGGTATAACAAAACTCAGAAGTTTAACGGGAATAATTTCCCTAAGACGGATGTGTTGGGCCATTGACGCAAATAAAATTGTGAAACAACGCATTTCTATTCTCCTGACTACATCTTGTTGGAAACCTAGTAGGACTATTGTCCTGCCACAAGCGAGATCTAGCGGGACATTGAGAATGAACACTGAAGCAGAAGACGAAGAACGGAAATAAATCATGGTTTAACATTATATATCATTATAATAAATGAACAGAAATAAATCATGGTTTAACATTATATATTATTATAATAAATGAATGGAAATAAATCATGGTTTAACATTATATATTATTATTATAAATGATATCAGACTACCAGTACAAGCATTGAAATGGGTACCTGATGATAAAAGGAAAAGAGAAACTTTTCGCAGAACATCATAGAGGATATGACCACAGGTCACAACAGCATACAGTAATTACACACAGTAGCATCACAGATGATAGATAGATAGATAGATAGATAGATGGATAGATGGATAGATGGATAGATGGATGGATGGATGGATGGATGGATGGATGGATGGATGGATGGATGGATGGATGGATGGATGGATGGATGGATGGATGAATATATCATAACTATGGTTATAATAATATTGATAAATATTATAAATATGTCTCTAATAACTATAACCCGTTAGGGTCGTAGGTGTGTTAGATTTGAGACTACCACACAAAGCCCCCTTGCTCACTGGTCCCCTATGTTCTTAAAAACCAAAAAGGTCATTAACTTGCCCTACATGTCATCAAGGCTTGATATGTCATATTGTCATAATTATTGTTGTTTAACATTCAAGTGGTCACCTTTTGTGAGCGCCTTAAATAGAACTATGCCCCTTAAATTTCACAATTTTATCTCCCTGACCCCCCCCCCCCCCGTTTTCAAGTATCGCCACTTCATAGGGATGGGGCGGGTTAACGATTTTTTGGCTTGCTTTTTTAGTAACTAAATGTCATGCTCTATTTTTGGCTTCCTTTTTTAGTAACTAAATGTCATGCTCTATCTAATTTGTGGCTTGCTTTCTAATACTAACTATCATGCGTTGATTTTTGCTAGCTTTTAGTAACTAAATGTTATGCTCTGATTTTTGTCTTGCTTTCTAGTGCTAAATGTCATGCTCTGATTTTGCTAGCTTTTAGTACTAAATGTCATGCTCTGATTTTTGCTAGCTTTTAGTACTAAATGTCATGCTCTGAGTTTTGCTAGCCTTTAGTGCTAAATGTCATGCTCTAATTTTTGGCTTTGCTTTCTAGTAATAACTGTCGGGCGTTGATTTTTTGACTTACTTTCTAGTACTAAATCTCATGCTCTGCTTTTTTAGGTTGTTCTCTATTACTAAATGTCATGCTCTAATAACCTAATGGTTCTAGGGTGGTTTGAACTATAGAGCTACACTTTAACTTGAGACTCACTTTACAGTAGAAGCTTGAAAAATCCGCTTAATATAGGAACTGTAGACGAAAGACAACATACAAATTGTTCTTCGTGGAACTAGAGATCTTATTTTAACATTTCTAGCATTCGCTCATTACATGAAAACAATAATCAGCGAATAAGTCATAATATAAATAATAAAAAGGATATAATTAAATAAATAAACATCTGACAAAATAATATGGACATACAAAGATATAATATGTCGCCTGCTGAAGATCACGGTAGACGATATGGTTCATTACGGGATAATGTGTCCACACACATTCCAATTTTTTAAATATTAGGCTTGACTTCATACAGATTCTGTAACGCAGAGATAAAAACATGCTGCGTCTTCAATCGATCATTTGATCTGCACGCAACGCATTGAGAGCCTCCCCCCTCCTTCCCACATGGGTCTTCCAATGGAGGAAATGGGAGCCTCTCTGTTCGTTGCGCGCGCTGTATGCGCCTTTAGCGAAAGTTCGTTTCGTTAAATAATGTATAGTTTTATTTCGTTAAAATCGTGAGCACATTATCCCGCAAAATACCGACGATATTTTTTAGATAACACGTGCAAGATAAAAACAGATATACACACCGATGGATGTACCGATATCCCTAGCTATAACATCAAAGCAGGATGTCTCTTCCCGTCGCTCTGAACGTCTGTGAACATTATGCCATTTTTATCCCCGAAGTTATGGGGCATAATATTTGTTTTTCTCCATTATATTGTCAAAATCTTTACATTTTCTGATCAGAATGTTTATTATTATAATCTACCTTACTTTCATTGATATTTACAATCAACACAATAATAAAAAATCCAAGACGTGTTTGTTCTTGCAAGCTGATCAATTTTCCTGTTTCTTGTTGCAAGCTTATCAATTTTCGTTTCCGTATTTGTGAGCTGACAAATTGTCGTGTTTGTTGTTGTGATGTGATTCATGTTCGCGTTTCTTGATTTGAGCAGATCAATTGTCGTATATGCTGTTGTCATTTGCTCAATTACCATGTCTATTGTTATAATTATCTATCTCCGTGTTTGTTGCTGTAAGTGGTGAATTTTCATGTTTGATATCAGTTTTCGTGTATGTTGCTGCGAGTTCTATATTTTTATGTTTGTTATTGTGAGTTGAAAAATGACTGCCTGCATTATAGAAGACCTATGTACATAATTAATTAGGACTTCATGCGTTACGTTTTCGATTATTATCGTGATCTTTTCTGGTCATTATTTATATACTTGGAGTTGCATGCCACAAAATAAAATATTATTTCTTTTAAAAAAACATTGCATGAATAATTATCAAGCATTTATTAAGTTATTAATAAGTTATTAAGTCCAATCAACATAATTCACGGAAATATTCTAAATGGGCCTCTCATGCCATGGTTACATTTTCTGTTGAAAGGTCTTATAGTAATATGGAAGGTTACGGCTGAACAATGGGCCTTTCATGTCATGTTTACATTTTCTGTTGAAAGGTCTTATAGTACTATGGAAGGTTACGGTTGAACAATGTTCTTGTATAATGTGAGATTGTCAATTTCCGCAGATGTTGTTGTTAGCTGATAAATTTTCCAATCTCTCATAATGTATATTGTACATCTAGAAAAGTTAGGTTATGAGGAACATCGACACTGGCCTCATCACTGTCACCCTGTATTCACAGCTACATTTTGATAAGTATGACAAACAACACTTTGACATGCCTGAAAAAGTATTAATACTGACACTAGAGTGTATAGTCATGTCTGAACATATACGTGTATTAAAATATATGTATTTATTCATGCTATGTTTGGAGAAATCAAATATATTTATTGTTTTTTAGTCACGAAGGCAAAGGAACTGTAGAAGCCATATATCACCGATCGTTTGCAATGTGCGAGAGCTAGGGGCGATGATACAAGCCACCAACTGGAATATCCATGATTAAAATCACATAAAATGATTTGTGTGATCTATTAGAACAGACGAATAGGCATCTAGTGTTGATCCAGGAATTTCAGTAGGCCTAGTAGAATAAACAACGCATGGAATAATGACGTTTCACAAAGAACAACAAGATAATAATCGACGTTCTTGGTCTAATGACAGGTCATTTTCAGGCATGAAGCACATAACAAATGATCAATTAAAAATTAATCGCTGAAACAACATCAAATGACGGATATTGATATGTAAAGTGGGCAGGAAATGAAACTACACATTCTGTAATTTGACAGAAGAAATCATCGACAAATCGACAATACGAGGAAGATGACCAAGGAGATTGTTATTATTATTATTGTTTCTATTGTTGATTCCGATATAACTGTTGCTGTGCTTCGGATCTTGTTGTTGCTGCTTTAGTTTCTGTTGTTATTGCTGTAGCTGCATCTGCTATTGTTGTTTCTTCGTCTGCTGCTAATGCTGTTGTTTATTATTGTTATTTATATTTATTACTATTATTATTATTATTATTTTATTGTTCTCATTATATATGTATTTATCATCAGTGTTGATATTCTTATTGTGTGTTGTTATTCTTATTTTTGTTTATGTATCAGAAATCAGTTCTGTTATTTCTTTCATTATTTTCTTCACCAGTGTGTCGCTCTAATATTTACTACAACAATCCTAGTAAATGTGCCCATGTTCTTGTTGTTTCTTGGGAATATAAGATCACAAGAACTCAAAACTTTACTTATGTCGGGACTTTCGCCAAAAAAATTGATTTGATTACTATAAACAATATTCGTGAACGTAGATACTACATAAATGTTATAAATAATACTGTTATGGTTACAATTAAACTCAATCCTCGCAAAATATATTTAAAAGTAACATATATTTCCTTAATAAATATAACAAGAAGCACATTACAATATTGTATCGTATATGTTCTGTGTACTTCTTGCTTAAAGACCAGCATCATGAGACACGGGACATTCCCATAAATGCTTCAATCTCCGTTTCAGCAGCCATACAAGAATATGCAGACCCAAGTCCCAGTTAGATGTTGATTATGTGATCTTCGCAACTACCCAGAGAGAAAACATTTTCTTCCCTCACCATTGCTCATTCTTTGTGTGAGCACATGATCATCTTATTTATGACACATTATTTCTATGTGCAGATTATCACCTTCTTTATAATTCTTTGTATGTGCAGATTATCACCTTCATCATTATTTCTATGTGCAGATTATCACCTTCTTTATAAAAAAATTATTTATATGTGCAGATTATCACCTTCTTCATAAAAAAATTATTTATATGTGCAGATTATCACCTTCTTCATAAAAAATTATTTATATGTGCAGATTATCACCTTCTTCATAAAAAATTATTTATATGTGCAGATTATCACCTTCTTCATAAAAAATTATTTATATGTGCAGATTATCACCTTCTTCACCAGACATTCTTCATCGTCTTCTACACTGAAGAAAATAAAATGATCCCCTTATTAGGTCGGACATATCTCTCTTTAACACTGTGCCATCATACACTGCATTGCCCGCCCATGTGTCTGCCTTTTCGCTGCCTCTGAGCCCCGCATGACCAGAGCGGTATATCCATCTAATACTTTAAACAACCTTGTTTTTTTATCTCTCTAATACCATGGGTTCCACACGTAACCCAAAATGGGTTGCAACGATTTTTCTATTGGGTTAGTTGGTTTGTTTGTTCGTTGATTTGTTACTTCGTCTTCAGATCATCTTCATGGCACTTCAGACACCCATGGATGATTCAATCTCATATTCAGAGTTCCTTCAGGATGTGGTAAGTGACTGATCCTGTTCTGTTTAGGTTGATGACTTTCCTTTTGATTCCCATATGCAACTGAATATCGTAACATTCCCCCCCCCCAGGTCCTGCATTCTAGACACAGACAAGAAAAAAAAAGAAATATCTTCTACATCATCCAACTGGTCTAACTGCAATTAAATTATCTGCACGGTTCATTGAACTGAATCACATTCTACGACGTTAAAGTCGTAATCTAAAATAAATATTGATTTTAAATCAATATTCATTAAATCGTTACTCCCCATTTGCTTCTACATATATCTGTGAAAGTGGATTTCCAAAGCTTTTTCATTTGAAAACCAAACTAAGAAACCAATTAAACGTTGGGAATGATAAAAGGTTGGCATTGACGAAAATGCATTCGCAAATTGTGAAGTTTATTAAGCAATTACAATTTCAATGATATCATTAAATGTTCAAAAATGCCTTAAGGTCTAATTATACGGCATTATATTACACTAAAAAAATATTGTTTTGATGTGTTTTCTTTTATAATATGAACAGGTTTGTTGTTTCAATTGTATCGGAGTCTTTGGTCAATTTGCTTACATTAATTATTTGGCGTAAGGACCTCTATCGCCAAGAGAGTCAGACACAGCTGTACAATCTCTTGTTCTATAGGACTACTACATGCAAGAAAGACACTATAGTAGACCACAACGACACAGAGTCTATCACCATCAAGGTTTTAATAGCTAACAACCTACACCTCACTACAACAGCCGCTCTGTATCCAGAAAATCAGATTGGGTAAGCCTGCATTATATATGCTACCTAACATTCACAAGTCTTTCAATTCTGGTACCTTAGCACTCTCATCCTACACTCAGAGGGTCTCAAGGCGTTTCTTCATCAAGCATCATAATTCCACTGTGTCTGCTTCTACTCTCATCCGTCTTGCAGAGCTTGTGCTCACTCTTTGCTCCTTTGAGTTCGATGGGTACTTCTTCAACCACATCAGTGGGATCGCCATGGACACGAAGATGGAATACAGTTATGCATACTTATGCACCAGGTATGGGTATCCTATGATGGGACATTCCCATTGGTGTTTCATGGGTATATAGATGGTGGGATCGGCATTACTGACATGTCTGAGACTGATCTGTCACACTTGATACACTTCCTTTATAATTTTCACTAAGCCATTACGTTCACATCCGAGATCTCTACCTCCCATGTGAACTTGCTGGACATATCCATCACTATCAAACCCTTCTGTCAGCATATCGGTATACTGCAAACCGAATGATGCTCACATATTTCTCATATAAACTCTCTCATCCCTCTGCCTGTTGCAATTACCTTCCATTCTCTCAACTTCCTCGTCTCCGGCGTCTGTGTCGTGGTGAGGTGGACTGTCTAGAGAAAGCTCACTAGATGATGGATTTCTTTCGCTGTCGCCTGTACGCCGACAGTGGCATCATGTTTCGATTCTGTAGCATCACACGCCTGGATACCCTTTCTTCCGCTGTCGCCTGTACCCCGACAGTGTCCTCATGTCTGCAGCATCACTCGCCAGGATACCCTTTTAAACACTTGTAGGTTTTCCTATTCGGACAAAGGCCAAAGTTGTTCTCACGTTCTACCCTCCCCCTCCAAAGCGCGGTTATTCTACTCCGACACCTTCCTCTTCTCCAGCTGGATCCCAAGACGCGAGAAGAGTTCCTTGCCCCCCTCCCCATTCTCCCTTCCATCTGGTTGCTTACGACGTGACAAGAACCTCAGGGATTTATTGGTCCGAAATGATCTCAATCCAAAAGTCACTAATGATTTTGGCACAATTAGCTGCAAACATAAAAGATGCTACACCTATGACTATGTCACGAAGACCAGGTCTATCACATTCTCCAAACCCACCTTTACCATTGAAAAGAGTTTCACATGTGTGTCCCGCAACATCATCCATGCTATCATCTGCAAACGATGAACTACGACCTATATATATAAGACTATGTATGTATATATATATATATATATATATATATATATAAAAGACTGGAAGGAGGCTTACAGACCGATTATGCGAACACATGTACAGCAATATGAATCATAGGGATACTCCTGTTGTCACAACTTTAATGGCACAGGTCGTCGGGTTCCCAGGATATTCAGGTGACTGGGATTAAGGCGTGTTTCTTAGACGCTTAAACCTTTCGGAATCAATCCACAACAGCCGTATTGATGAGACCATAGTCTGCCAAAGATACTTCTCTATGGTGAGCAGGAGAAGGGTACAAGATCTCAAGGTGGCCAAAAGAAGCGCTACAAGGACTCGTTAAAGAACTCACTGAAACCCTATGAAATAGACCACGATACATGGGAAGAACTTGCACAAAATAGATCTACATGGCGTTCTAAAATAAAAAAGAGCGCATCATCTTGTGAAAAGAAGAGAAATGCAGCAGCTCATCAGCGGAGAGCAGCTAGAAAGTCACGGATAGACCAAGATTCGTCTACAGTCTTTATTCCATGTCCAAACTGTCCAAGGACATTTACAGCTCGAATAGGGCTCATTAGCCATCTATGAACCCATAATCAAGGACATAATTCTAATTGAATTTTCAAAAGTGGATGTAACAAATGGTCATCATCACTTGTGATGGACGAACAATCAACCAAAAAAAACCATGTTGTTCCATCATTTCTGTTTTTTCTCGTTTCACATGTAGTTTGTATATGTCCTGTGTGTGTGTGTGTGTTTAACTTCTGACTTAGTTTAAACCTTCTCAGTTTATCTCTACATTTTTCTCTGCCATATGAAGGTCAGCAATGACGTTCTTGCTCATCATTTTTTTGGGTATGTAGTCTTGATAAAGGCCTTTTGGTCAATACTTCGATTTCTGCGTGTTTATTATGTGTTTATGTGATTAACAAAACTTCATTACCCTGTTCTAAGCTTTGCCTGTTGGATTTCAAATTTGCGCAGTGAGTACATATTATTTATATTTTGCTCCCCTTCCAGACTTCGCCAATACATATCACTTGTATTACTGGCTTATCAATGTCAATATAATTGAAGAACACAAGATTTTAACTAAAACGCTAAGGCTAATTCATTGTTTTTCCTTTCTGGTGCGAATCTTATATTGGGCTTCATCAAAACATCATGTAAATGTCTTGACACTGACTAGTCCTTAGTCTCTACACAGTTTATCGATGCATTTCTTCCTTGGTTATTTGTTATATCCGTAACAATTTTGTTACTCTCACTATAACAATGTAACATATTTCTAGCGGAAAAATATTTCTTGACAGGAATGAAAATTTACAATTTCACATATTTTTCACAAAAATATAATCATTGTAACAATGTAAATTCATAAGATTCCATAAATTAGGTATGCAAATGACACCGCCCTAATATCAAGAAGCCCCCACAGGTTTAGAACACACGATTATTTCAGTTAAACATCATAGCGGAATGCAAAAATCTTGACCTCAATGCGAAAAAAGACAATAATAATGCATATCAATAGAAATGAGTTCATACTAACAAAATTCATTGATAAAAAACAATTTAAAAATCTCATCAACTTTGAATATATCAGGTCAATCATTAATTAACACCCACAGCAGAGAAAGAAATTAGCAATAACCCACACACAAAAAAACATCGTAGATTAAAATATATACGACAAAGGGGAAACAGAAAAACAAAGTTACAACTATTAAAAAGCTATATTTTTCGAGTAGCAACATATGGTTGTGAGATGTGGGTAATGACATCTGCAATGGAAAATAAACATGTCGCTATTCGAAATGAAATCTTTAAAAAAAAAATTATAAGAATATCATGGACAGAAAGATAAAGTAGAAGTCTGCAAAGACCTGAAAATAGAAGAAGCTTATCTTCTCAGAACTATCATTAAACGCAAACTAACATATGTGGATACATAAAAAGACACAATCGTATAGAAAGATTACTTCGTCTTCTTCTTCTTCGTTCATTCTCATACTCCTGCAGATTAGCAGGATGTAGTCCGGAGAACGGAATGCGTTGTGTCGTGGTTTACAGCATTGCTGCGATATCTGCGCCTTTCGACCTGACACATCCGACTTCAGCATGGCTTTGGGTCACTGGCCCTATATGGATTGGGACAGCCAACTCCATCCCATAACCTCCTTAGTCGCCTTTTACGACATGCGTGGAAGGTAAACAGTGTTGCTATTCTTTGCTCCACTTTTGGGCCCCGGCAACACACGGGCGATAGAAAGATTAATCATGGAGGGAAACGTTCCTTGAAAGAGAACATGAGGCCAACTACGATGGACACACTATATCGAAGACCTCCTGAACATAACACATAGAATGCAAGAGTCCGAGCAACTTGCACAGAACCGAGAGGCTTACAGAATGGCAGTGAGAACAACATTCTGTAAAGGATACATCTCACAAATAGGTAATAATGTTAGAACATCATCATCATCATCAAGTACCGTCTCCTCAACGAAGGTTGGCTGCAACGTATCTCCAACATCTCCTGTCTCTTGTCTTGGTGGTGCACTCTGCTAGACTATAACCTGTCCATCGTGTAATGTTACTCTCCCACTTGTATCTCTGCCTACCTCTTGCTCGCTTCCCTTTGACTTTACCCTCAAGTAAGGTCTTCAATAGGGTGTCATGTCTTTTAATGTGTCCAAAGTATTTTATTTGCCTGATCTTTATTTCTCTTAGTAGTTCTTTCTTCATATTAAGTGTTTTTAGCACCTCTTTATTTGTTTTCTTCTCTTTCCATGATGTTCTCCCTATTCTTCTATATACCCACATCTCAAAGGCATCAATTTTGTCTTCTAATTGTTTATTTAGTGTCCATGTTTCTGAGCCATACATTAATATGGAATAGATGTAGCATTTTATAATGTTAGAACAACATTCAGTAAAGGACACGTCTCACAGATAGGTAATAATGTTAGAACAAATGTCTAAAATATGTAACAAGAAAAAGAAGATTTATTATTTTCTGCTCTCATTTTCAAACTGCTGTAGATTAGCATACTGTATTAGTCCCGAAAATGGAATGAGTAATGAGTAATTTACATCTTAGCTACGACGTCATATGGGTTAGCCCTGCTCTATATGATATCACAGCCAGTTCTATCCCCAATCCTCCTTAGTCACCTCTTACAACATATCTTTGTAGTAACATTGTGGCTGCCAGCGGGGGAAATGATTTATATTTGAACAATTCTCACACAAAAAACCTAATTAAGCAGTATGGACAAACAAATGTATGTGGAATGCTATAAATATCCTTTCCATGGCTATAATAAAAGTGATGTACTAACAGTGGTGAAAGTATGATATTGGTTTCACGCATATTTTGACAACAAAAACCGCTTTAAATCAGTTCACAATCTTCCATGTGTTCCCGATACCCAAATAAGGAGCAAAGAATAGCACATCTGTTACATTTCATGCATTTTGTAACATGATTTTAACATCGTAGGATGATCGTAACAATCATCTTCTAAGGAGGATGAAGTTGGATATCCCTTTAAATTTATACTAACTGTGTCACATGCTTTTGGTAAGTCTATGAATGATGTTTACACTTTGCTTTTTCTCTTGACATTTCTCTTGAAGTTGTCTTTGAACAAAGACTATCATTTATTCTACGTTCATTTCTGAAGCATTATTGGCTTTCGGATAATAATCCTTCATTAAGATGAGTTGTAAGACAGTTCAAAATGATTCAAAATATCTTTCCAGCAATAGACAGAAGAAAAATGCATCGATGGTTATTACAGGATTGGTGGTCCACTTTATGTTTATACAGGTGTATAATTGTTGCATCCCTGAAATTATTTGGAACAGTTTCAACTTTTCATGACTTTTAGAAACTTATATGAGTTTCTTAATTAACTTTGTACCGCCATATTTATATATTTTGATTGGTATTGAGTCGTAGCTCGATGTTTTTTCACTAGAAATCTGGTGAATTGCTTTTCGAGTACCTTCCAAGATATGGATGTCACAAAGAAATTCATTGAGAGGAGACGGTGGTAGGCGGTTGATAGCTTCTTCATTTAATAATGATGAATTATTCCAAATATGCTCAAAGTAAAGAATGTGTATCTTTCTCTATGATTAAGTGTTTCCTTTGCATTAAGAAGAAGTGATCTTCACGAGGTCGGGCCGTATAACACTTTAAGTGTATCATAAAATTTCTCAGTACTAATCATATGACTAAACCAGCAAACCCTTATGTGGACACTTGAGAGGGAAAAAAATAGGAAGCCCCAAATTTACCATACAAATCAACATACTCAAAGAAGGAGACATAATAGGCTGTAAATCAATACACGGTTTAAAAGCCCAGGCATCGGACCGCAACGCTTGGAGAATCAAAACACCTGCCCCAAGTGCCGCCTGTGGCACGAAAGGAACAAACTAACTTACTAACCCACATGGCCGAGCAGGGCCGGTCTTAGGCCATTGCAACCTATGCGGCCGCAGTGGGCCCCGCACTTCATAGGCCCATAAATTCATATTAAAATTTATTTTATTATCCTCTTCCCTACCCAGACTGGGCACGCGCAATTCGTTTCGCATTGGGCCCCACAATTGTTAGGGCCGGCCCTGTGGCCGAAGGAAACATACAAACTGTTAATTCCATATTGTTTACAATCTTCTTAAAAGTTACCAAAACATGGATTTATTAGTTGCTGCACGTTTATAAAACTGACATTTACCAAATGGCGAGTCTCTTGTCAATTACAGTCCTTATTGAAAACTCAGAATGAAATTCAGCGGTTTTCATTCTTCATAAGTGACGCTATTTTACTTTATCAATTATTTTCATTGGTCAATTTGTGTGTACTTTCTGTTGGCAACCAACTAAAATAATGGAAAAAGTCAACTCGTGTCACTTTTAAAGGACGAGTCTAAAGGACTGTGTAATCGACGAGAGATTCTACAAATAGAACCTGAACAAACCTTTCTCTAAAATATGCTCTGCAAGCTGATACAAACCATTATCACTTATTTTGTCTGATGCGACTGCTCATTGAACAATGAGTATACTAGATTTGTCTACCAATTAATTCACGGAAAAACTCAGACCATCCTAGATAAGTGAGGTGTTTTTTTCCAGGACCACCATTCAAGGATTAATCAAGATAAGTCTTAAAACAACCTATACTCTGTTCAATCTAAGAATGAAGTGGGTCAAAACACAATTCCCCATATTACACCGCGACAACAGGTGATTTTTAAACAGCTGATGACATAAAAACAAATTATTTAAAACATTTAAAAACAAAAACAATATTTAAACAACATTTTAAAAAAACATATAAAAACGAAATTTAAAAACAATATTATTGGACACTTACAATCACTTAATGCGTTCTGCGTCAAACAACCAATCAAAAGCACCGACCCACTTCATTCTTAGAGTGAACAGAGTATTATAACAAAGAGGCACCTGCTACTAAAGAGAATGACTTACCTGCTTACCTGCACGTATCTAACAAACGAATGTTATGACCGTACATTTCTAAGAGTGTTCATAGATTTTACAATGTTTTATGGATCAATGTAGAGATATATGAGACATTTTTCTCCGTTTATTGACGTGTGCGCTTGCTAACTTCTATTCATTTCTTTTGTCCTGCGTGCATGGTGTGCATATGGTGTGTTTCATGTCAATCCAACGTTAGTGTGATATTTTATTATTTCGTTTGTTGTTATTTTTTTCATTAATGGGCTTGTTGGTTTCTACCATATTAACGTTAAAATTAATCAGCTTTTAATGTTTTCTGATGTCAGAAATAATGGTTGACTTCATTGAAGAGAAGTATTATTTAAGATTCAAGAATAGAAATATGTAAACACAGTATATGTCCAAAGAACGGGTTCAATTTTTGCTGAGTGTGCAAGCTTTAGAGCATTTATTTACACAGTAGCTCTAGCCTGGGTCCTAGATTCGACTGTATTAATGTGGGGGTGGGAGATGGTGTCCTTAAATACAAATTTCCAATTCGCTTCTTTTGAATCACATTTTTATGGTCTTTTCTCAGGATCTTCACTATTTTGGGTGGGGATGTAAATTACCACCTTCTGTTTACTGTATACTAAATGTCACAACTCCTCCGAAGACGTATTTATCGTGCACTGGCGCAAATAAAACAGCGACACAACGCATTTCCATTTTCTGG
The DNA here is from genome assembly GCA_034231615.1 of Meghimatium bilineatum. Taxonomy (NCBI): domain Eukaryota; kingdom Metazoa; phylum Mollusca; class Gastropoda; order Stylommatophora; family Philomycidae; genus Meghimatium; species Meghimatium bilineatum. The sequence goes on from CM067305.1 coordinate 53,092,506, forward strand.
ATTACATCCTGCTAGAAATCTAGTTGGACCATTGTCCTGCTAAAATTGAAATCCAGGGGAGTTTGAGAAGTAACGCTGAAGAAGAAGAAATATCCTGCCAGTTGAATCCTTGAGAGTATGTTAATTAATTGGCTGTCTAATGATTTTCTTAAAATGGTTAATGTGCACACTGACAATGTAGGCTTACTACCAAGGCTACCACTCTTCTCCGACTGGGGCATTTCACCGAACAACGAGTGACTATTCTATTTTGTTTTCAAATTCTTTTCATGGTGAAACCCAGACTATCGAATTACTCATAACACCTTTGCACATAATTTAATAGGACTTCATTTGTTACACTTGTGTTTATTGTCGTGATTTTATTTGTCACTATTTATATACTTGGAGTCGCCTTGGCTATTTCTAGCATGCCACTCCAAGTATAAATAGTGACCAATAAATCATGACAATAAACAAAAACGTAACGAATGAAGTCCTAATGAATTATATGCAGTGGTCTTCTAATCTCGACGGTCATGGTGAAACAAACTCAACAAGGTAAGAAAACAAGACCGAACGCGCCGCTAGAGAGACAGATGTTTATTCAATTACCATGTTTTACGATTGCTAATAATTGATAAGCTTGCAATATCCCGGCTATTAATTGTAGAACCTGTTATATTTAGTCTTTAATCAATCCATATGTTATCTCACTTATCTGCCAGCTTTACTGAACAATTATTTTGGTATTTCGCTGATGATTCCACAATCAACATATTATCATTCGGTTACTTTTGGATGAATTTAGTTATTACTATAAAAATAAATTATATGTCCGAAGTTATTTAAAGTAGGGCTTTATTACTTGAATTTATAAATGCTAGACAAGGACCTTGTTAATATGTTATTTTTATAACGCTTGTTGTATATCTATGTATATCTATGTGGTCTTTGATGTCTTGTTAACATAAGAGACAGCTGGTTGCATCAGAGATGAGATGTCTGAGAAAAGCCACAGGAGTGACCAGAAGACACATAATTAGAAACGATGTCATAAGAGAAAGAGTGGGTGTCATATCAATTCTACAATACATACAAAAGCAACAGATACAATGGTTTGGTCATCTGGAAAGAATGCCGTGTGATTCATTAGTTTATAAAGCATATATGAAGAGAGGAGAAGCAGAAAGACGAGCCAGGGTAGACCTAGAGTACGTTGTATCGACAACATCAAAGAAACATTACACGAACACCAAATAGCATTATCTGAAGCTGCCAGAAAAGCGAGAACAAGGACATTGTATCTCCCTCGACATCCGTAAAGGGTAAAATTGAAGAGATGAAGAAGTTATATATATATATTTAAATTGGATAAACGTATTGAATGTTGGGTGCTATTGGTAGCATAGTGTATTTTAGGTTGTTATTATTGAATCGAATTGTTATTTATCCATTATTATTGGATGAACGTATTCGGACCGTTCAGAAAGCACTGACAAATTACTGAACGTATTCATATTGTCTAGAAAATCACCACAGCCAACAAATTCCTGGTTTAGTAGCTACGTCCTGTAAAGAATATGCTACCAATTTGATGAACGTTTTACTTATTGGTATTTGTTTAACGTATGTGTTTTTCGCTCGCAAATTAGCGGCTGTCCATGAAATTATGTCAAAAATTAGGGCCGGAGGATGGGCTCTGAAAAATTTTGACAGCTATTGACACAAAGAATACACATAATGACCGCTGAAACTCAGGGGACAACACAAATAGCTTGCGTCTCTATCTGGTATATATAAATATCAATATATATCAAATAGCTAACTTCTCTATCGAGTATATGTAAATGTTTAATCTGTGTAAGGACAGTCATGAGAAAGTGTGCCCTCAATTCTAGACAAGAGTAAACATAGCGCTCGTCTAACCGAGACCCTCAGCGGTAGAAGACCTCTGTGCATAATTAATTAGGACTTCGTTCGTTACATTGTTGATTATTGTCCTGATTTCGTTGGTCATTTATATACTTCGAGTCGCATGCCAAAAAATAGCCAAGGCGATTCCAAGTATATAAATGTTGTTCGCCCATCACAAGATATGATGACCATTCGTTACATCCATTTTTGAAAATTTAGGTAGAATTATGTCCATGCCTAATAGTCCGTACATGGCTAATAAGCCCTAATCGAACAGCAAATGTCCTTGGACCGTTCGGGCATGGAGTGACCTGTGCAGAAGGATTTATCGGGGATGTGAAAATGACTTTCACTGGAGATTTTGATTTAAGTGAGGAGGAGTAAGGCAAATCGTCGACATCACTCTCTTGTCCACTTTCTTGGACCTCATTTTAAACCAGTGGGCAAGACGAATCGAGACGCCTGGAAGAAGTATACAAATAGTGGCAAACAAAAATAATGATAAGTCAAAGTATGACACCAAAGGGTTGAGGGTTGTTTGGATTCTGATGGTAGGTTAGGGATCTCCCTAGCGTAGTGGTTAAGCTGTTCACCTTGTGTTCAAGAGGTCACAGGTTCGAATCCGGCTCGTGTCGTCTTGTTTACAAGGGGGATTTTTTCCGGAGATCCCTGTGGATTATCACGTGGAGCTATGGAGTTACGTGCTATGAGTGGTACTCTCTGTCAATTTGATGAGAGTGACGGCGTACATATGGGAAACCGAGTACAGTGAAGTGAATCTTCTATGGCTTTTAAACCCTTTATGATGGTAGGTTTTTTACTGAGAAATTGCCACTCGTGACTCTTTCCTTTCTTTACATGCTTCTTCTATCTAATGCTACATGCGTTGTGAGTCTGAGAATGTCACCGTGTGTGTTCATATTTCATTAATTAATAATGAGAAATGTATTCAAGTAATTTACAAAATAACACGCATTCACTTGCCTCTAGAACACCGCATCAAGACTAACACAACAGGTGCTGGTTGCAGATAATTACAACGCACGCAGTGTAAACACATTTTTTTTTTTAAACTGCCAGATCATCTGGTTAAATGAGCATAAATAATACGGCATAGGTTTGTCTGTGTTTTTAGTAGTTTTTAGTAGTTATTAGTATTTGTTTTCTTCTCTTTCCATGATGTTCTCCCTATTCTTCTATATACCCACATCTCAAAGGCATTAATTTTGTCTTCTAATTGTTTATTTAGTGTCCATGTTTCTGAGCTATACATTAATATATAATAGATGTAGCATTTTATAATTCTCAATTTTTAACTTGTTTGTAATTTGTTTAGATATTAATCATTTCCTCGTGTCATTCAAGGTACTTTTAGCCATTCTTATTCTCCTTTTAACTTCTGTTTCACATCTGCCATCATTTGTGAGAAATAAACTACTAAGAGAAATAAAGATCAGGCAAATAAAATACTTTGGACACATTAAAAGACGTCACATTATTGAAGACCTTACTTGAGGGTAAAGTCAAAGGGAAGCGAGCAAGAGGTAGGCACAGATACAAGTGGGAGAGCAACATCACACGATGGACAGGTTACAGTATAAAAGTATTCCACCAAGACAAGAGACCGGAGATGTTGGAATACGTTGCAGCCAACCTTCCTTGCGGAGACGGCACTTAATGACTTAATGACTTGTCTGTAATGTTTCTTCCTCACAACCGTGTTGAGTCACACTTATAGTTGGACAATGATCCTACTAGATTTCCAATATAATGTACTCTAGAGAACGGAGGTGCGCTGTGTTCCATTTTATTGGCGATAGTGACCCGACAGATCCTGCGTCTGCGCTATAAGTAATATAAATGGTTTTAGTAAAAATGAACGAAATAACATCCTGAAGTCGGATGTGTCAGGCCGAAAGGCGCAGATATCGCAGTAATGCTGTAAACCATGACAAAACGCATTTCGTTCTCCAAACTACATCCTGCTAATCTGCAGGAGTTTGAGAACGAACGCAGAAATAGAAGAAATAACAGCCAATATTACGCCGAAGACGGATGTGTCATGCTAGTGGCGCAAATAAAACGGCGACACAACGCAGTTCCATTGTCTGGACTACATCCTTCTGGAAATCTAATATAATCATGGTCTTGCCACAAGAGATATCCAGTGGGAGTTTGAGAATGAACAATGAAGAAGAAGATGACATCTAATATGTATTTCTTCTTGTATTTAATTACATTTTGCAGGAGTAGCTACATAATGTCAAATAAAATATTTTTGACATTAAAATGCATGACACCTTGTGGGAGACCTAACTTGAAGGTAAAGTCAAAGGGAAGCGAGTACGGTATAGACAGAGATACAAGTGGGAGAGTAACATCACAAGATGGATATGTTACAGTCTAGCAGAGTGCACCACCAAAACAAAAGACAGGGGATGTTGGATGTTTGTTGCAGCCAACCTTCGTTGCGGAGACGGTACTTTATGATAATGAGCTACATAAGTAGTGAACGTGTAGTCAAAGAACGAGTGCACAGCTTCAGACAAATTCCACGTACACTCTGGAGGGCGACAATGATGTGTTATATCTCCCTTGATATGCAATACATACATAGATCGTATATGTAAAATTGCCAACACCAATGAATAAAACAGCGTAAACAACCTCATGAGCAAGCTTCTTTTTGCAGAGAATCAAGCAATAATATCAACATCATAATAATAACTGCAACAACATATACATAGACTTCACACAACATGTAGGGACTTAACACGAATATAAACACACACAAAAAACCACGTAATATCAATAGTAAAAATTGAAAGAAATACTATTTTCATCGGTGACCAACAACTGACACACGTGAAAGAATTCACTTATCTTGAAAGCATCATCAAATGGGGAACATATCAAAGAAATCCAACATCGATTCAACATAGCATGCTAAATCTTAGGACAGTTGTCTATTATTTTTAAAATCAAACATGTGAACATGAACACCAAAACTGCAATATCTAAAACGATCTGCATACCATCAAAAGGCAGAATCAGAAATAAAAACATCATTAGACTAACAAACACAATGCCAATCCTGGATTACATCAGAAGACAACAGATCAAATGGCTCTCACATGCTTCCAGACTACCATCAGATAATGCCACTTAAAAAGCACTGCTATACAGACACTACATATACAAGGCCAGGGGCAGAACATGCAAAAGATGGATCACAGAAATAAAAGTCAACGAAAGCAAACATATATGAAGAACACAAAAAAGCCATCTTCATAGAACTCATCTACCCTTGACGCTGCAAGGCCTAAAGGGGCATAACGCGAAAGAAATAAAGATGTATTTCTTCATAGCAAAGACAAATAAGTTCATCGTCGATAAAAGGAGTTGAGAAGTGGCAGATGATTGACTTCAATGTACTCAGGTTACTCCATATTACTTCTTCCCTCTCAACAAAGCGGCACCTCACCTCTCGAGAGTACTACTCAGAACACGTAACTTCGTAGCTTCAAGCGATCATTCCGAGAGATCCCCGTAAAAAAATAAACTTTTGAAGCAAATATGGAGCGTGATCCGAACTCGCCATCTCTTGTGCACAAACGAACGGCTTAACTATTACGCCAAAGAAATCCGATGTCTTATTTATTTGTCAATGAACAATATGACAATGTGACATGAAACTCATGAGAGACAGGAACTGATCATGTACCACCTTTAACTTGAAGATTAAGCTAAACTGAACCCGTTAACACATCAATTGATATGTCAAATTATAACACATTTATGAATTATTGTTATTTTCTAACCTTGCCAAATGATCATACAATTATGAATTATTGCAATTTTCTAGCCTTATCAAATGAGAATACATTTATGAATTATTGCAATTTTCTAACCTTATCACATGACAGTGCAGGATTTACATATAAGCTAAACAAGCTATAGCTCAGGGCCGCCACTTTCTTGTGGGCCCGCCAATTTTTTTTAAATTTCACTATCTATATACCCTTAATTGTTAAAGGGCCCTCATATCTCAAATAGTTTAGGGCCCCATCAAGTCTAAATCAGGCCCTGTCAAATGAGAATACATTTATGAATTATTGCAATTTTCCAGTCTTTAAATATTTACTTCCTAGCCAAATGAACATTTAGACAGTGTTTATATCTCTATTTGCGTTTATAATACAGTGATATTATTTTCCGACCTGCACTGCCTGGAGATTCTATCTCAGGTAATAAAACGCTGAGTACACAAGGTAAGACCAGGCGCTCTATACTCGTTCATTCAGGTGTATGTATAATTTAGTAAACGAAATATTCCAGTAAATATTAGGTTTGGCTCATTTCACGGCCACAGTAACTGTTACCACTGAATTTTTATAAATAACCCCAAATCACCCTGTAAAAAAAACATCAGAAAACCCCATACTATATTTCGCAGCTAAACATGGTTAGTGCTTGAGATATGTCTTCAGCAAGAGAAACGGCTTTGCCAAAACAAAACAAAAATACAAATGCATTCTCTCATTTTTATTTATAATTCTATCGTTTCCCAGAGAGATTTGGTGATTTTTTTTCGAATATATTTAAGGGTGGGATTGGTTTACACGCGTAAAAAAACTGCCAATACTGCATTTTCCAGGTAAGGAGTTGAAGGGAGGGGATTGAATAGCTGTGTGATAAAGGCCGCATGGTCTTGCTGTCGCCACGTCATGTACAGGGTGAGTTGTTTTTTTTAAATTTACCCTCCGACAGAAAAAAAATCCAGTCCTTACCGGGGAATGAACTCTAGACCTCACTTAGTGTGAAAATAACGATCTAACCTCTCGACCATGAGCCACACGTTTACACATTGTTGTTGTTTTTGTTTGTTTTGTTTTTGTGTGTGTTAAATTTCTTGTACTAAATGTCATTTTCTTATTTCTAATAGTGGTTTTTTTAAAATAAATATATACCAGATTAAAGCAACTTTGCCCAAAATAACCTCAGCACTCAAGATGACGCCAAAAATCCCAGATCTAAATTATTTTAAAAACCAGATGTGGTATCGCTAGCCACAGGTATTGAGTTTATCCATTTTATTGAGCGCATTAATTCTTTTATTTCATGTATTGCGTAATAAATTGACGCCATGGTTCTAAAATTGTTTGTTTTATTCCGTAAGAGTGCGAGCAAACTGCATCCTTTTTGCCACGTTTTCGTATAATCTAGGTTTGTGACCAACAGATAAGGCAAAAATAAAATCGGTCACCACATCGTGAGTGACAGGGTCATTTCAATTGGTTCAGATAACCAGAGTGCAAGATGGTGTCATATTCTTGTATATATGCAGTTTTAATATCACATGCCACTCATTATCTTGGATATTATATCAGCGGATTTATTATTGATATCTGCTCTTCACTATGTGTTTATCAGGATAGTTAACAGAAAATGTAGCTGTTCACAACACAATTAAGTCAAAGTCTCTCGATTCAAGGGTTTCCATGCTTACTGATCCATAAATACTGTACTTTTATCCATCGGCTGAACACACAAGATAGGTAGCTGTACTGTTTTTGTCGTGGCTCTCGACAATACAGGCCTCTTAGCTGAATTAATTTCGTTCGCGCTTGTTAAGTTTTTCATTACTGCTTTAATTTTGTTTTATTTAGTCGCTATTTATATCCTTGAAGTAGCATGCCAAAAAGTCACATTGGTTAGTTTACCTCATCATCATCAGCACTGTCGACCATGCCGGCAAGCCTAGACGATCATGGCTCTCTACAGCTCTCTCTATCTCCAGTATTATGCATAAAAATCGTTGTTGCTTCCCTGCCGTGCCTGGTTGTTAAACTGTTTAATATTTTCTCACGTTGTCATCATCTGTCTCTGTTAGCTTCAATCTTGCCTGTTGTGACTATGTTCTCAAATATCCTTATCTCATGAAGTGGCCAAAAAATGAAGGTTATCTTTTTTCTTACATTATTGATTAAGCTCCGTCTCGCATTTGACTCTTTCAACACTTCCACATTAGTTTTTCTGGTAGTTCATGGTATTCTAAGCATTCTTCTATAGAACCACATTTCTACTGCCTCTAATTTCCCACTTTCTAATCTATCTCGCTCTGTTTAAAATATGAATACAACAGATGTCCTTTCTCAGAGCTAATTATTTTATAGTCACTCAACCTATTTCAGATGACTAACGTTACTGCATCAGATCATTAATACTACAGATTATGAGACATTTCCTATTTTTACTTTCCCTAACATTAAATTTCTTAGTGAATATTTATAGTAGAGTCATTGTACGTTTACTTTTTTTAAATAAAAATATGTTACCTCTTACAATGAAGAACGCTTCTGTCAATCACAGACGTTAGCTGAGACCGCCGTCGTTATTAAAAGACCTTCCAACAGAGTTAATTAGGATTACATTCGTTACGTTTTTTATTATTGTTGGGATTACGGTTTTTCTATAATCAACAAGAGATGATGTACTTAATATGTGGTCGGCGGACTTATTTCTCTACCGACGAAGAAAGGCACAAAGAGATAAAGTGGAAAGAAGGAAAGAAGAAATCATCATCATCAAAGAACTAATTCTCTTTCTCTTTTACTCTCTCTCTCTCTATCTCTCTCTCTCTCTCTCTGTCAGCAGCAGTCATATAAGTTCATATTCCTGTTCCAGTACAATTTAAACGCACTGATATAACCGACATGGACACCAGTTCTAGGTTGAAAGGAGCGGGCCTCGACCATATGAGGCACAACCATTAGTAAACAATAAAAGTACACTTTAATTGCACCAAGGTCGTTAAAGCTCACTAGGCTTTATTCATTTGCTAGTCTATATTTATTGACAACTCACCCAGTATCTTACCACAAAACCCTCGTAACCACACATATAAACTTTCTGACTTGCTAAAACTCCGTATGTTTGCCTGCAGTTAATTAGTGTATCATCAGTCATGTACTGCTTATCTGGATAAATACCTATTGAATCTCCCTACAATTTTCTCAGATAATTTACATTTGTAAGATGATCATTTAGATATTGAGCGGTATGGAATTACCAAGTTCGGGGAGTAGTAATAATTTCAGACAGATCTAATCATTCAGCAGATACGGCTGAGTTAAATAAGATTTTGTAGACCAACTTTACAACTTGAATATTTTTTGTTCCGAATGTTATGGAGCTCATGCACTATGCTAATATCGCGTTCAATATACTCGTACGTTAAATAATTCTGCCATTAAACTTAAGTAAAAAAGAGGGGGTCTTATTTCATCAGAACTCAAATTGAGAGGCGAATATGTGCCAGCAGAGTGGACCTGGTTCAAATCCCATTTTCTGTCTTCTGATTATTTTTATTACGTCCGAGCTTCAAAATAGTTCCAGATAGTTGTCTTATTTCTAAAATATAAGTCAACCATTTAGGAATTTCCACTAATTCATATCTGAGCGATATACATTTTCTGGACTTGCAATAGACTGTCTAGTTTACTAAATATTTAACTCTTAGTGTTGTTCGTCCATCACAAGTGATGATGACCATTTGCTACATCCACTTTTGAAAATCCAATGTTAGTTATGTCCTTGATTATGAGTTCGTAGATGGCTATGTATATGGTTCATGCTAATGAGACCTATTCGAGCTGTAAATGTCCTTGGACAGTTCGGACATGGAATGACCACTGTAGATGGATCTTGGTCTATCCGTGACTTTCTAGCTGCTCTCCGCTGTTGAGCTGCTGCATTTCTCTTCTTTTCACAAGATGATCGCTCTTTTTTATTTCAGTACCCCGTGTAGATCTATTTTGTGCAAGTTCTTTCCATGTATCTTGGTCTATTTCAAAGGCTTAACTCTTAGTGTACCAAAGCCTATTAGACACAGAAATAGATGTAATTTCAAGATTCCTTACTGAATGCCTTCTTGCTTTATATTGTCAAAGCTCGCAAATATAGCTAATTACTCCTTAATAACTACCTTTCTTCTCAACTGCTAGAAATACTTTAACATACATTCTTATCAGTCACTAACTCATTGTATGCATCACTAAGTACATTTTAGAAGACTTCAAAGAATGAAATTGAGCTACCAAGTGTAGAACTACTCAGAAGCAATTGAATATCTATGACAATAACAACATACTACATATGCTAATACTTTATGTACAGTGATACAATGTATCCAGTTTTAGCAGGCGTTGCTTAATCCAAAGATTACATACGAATATGAATGATGTTATCTCTTTATTACTTATTACTTCTGTGATTTGTATTCTTTCCAGAGCTTTAGTTAACGTGGTGCAGCATCAACGTCATGCCACTTCGACAATTGCAGTTCTTTTCATTTTCTAATGTATTATGATTTGTTTCGCAATCCAATGAAAAGTGCAAAAATATGATTATTTCAGGATTAATTAATCTATACATTATATCAATAAATAATTGAAATATTGCTTTTTAAGGTTAGGATTAGGGGTTAGGGTTGGTTATGTTTTAAAAACTAAACCTAACCCTAACTCTAAATAAATTTATATTTAAATTAATAAATGTAAACATTAACTGATAAACATAGCCAAGGAAAATAAAATAATAGGGGGACACGGGTTCCAGACAAGTTCCAGACAATGTTCGTTACTTTAGATACGCTTTAAATAAGGCTGATGGGAAGGAGTTTCTTAAATGTTAAATAGAACGCTCAATTTAAGGAAGTATTGATGGGGGAGGGGGGAAGAGAGAGAGAAGAGAGAGAGAGAGAAAATATTTAAGTGGTTTTATCGTAATGAACAAAATAGGGTTAACACTGGTTGGTTGGATTCTATATTATATTTTCCTACATGAAATTACCACCTAAAAGCACCCCCTTAATTTACTATCTAGGTGGGTGATTCCTTCTACACGTTTCTTTTCTTTCTCATAAACATTCTACAGTCTTTCATTTTACAGTTCTTTTCTTTTCATAAACATTCTACAGTCTTTTATTCTACGTTTATTTTATTTTCATAAACATTCTACAGTCTTTCATTCTGGCAATTCTTGTATCTCCATTTGCTGTTTACATTCTTTCATCTCGTATCCTTAAGATCTCAGAAATTATGATAGTGATTTGGCGAGAAACAACCACATTGATATGAGAAACTCAAGACAATAAGATAAAAGATGACAAATGTAAATATTTCAATGACAAAATATTAGCCTAATTGTGGATGATTTTCTGTCTGTGTGTGAATAAAGTATGTGTAGATGATTCTCAGTCTGTGTGTGTGAAAACAGTATATTATAGATTTTCTTCCTTTTCTGCGTTTTTTCAGTCTACTGCAGATTCGTAGAATTTCGTTCGGAGAATAGAATGCTTTGTGCCATGATTTACATCTTTTCTGCAATATCTGCGCCTTTTGGTCCTATAATCCGACTTCAGCATAGCTTCTTAGTCACTTAACCCTGTATGGGATGGGGCAGCAATCTCCAAAACCTCCACTTCCAAAACCTCTAGTTGTCTCTAGCGACGTGCATGACATGTAACAATGCCACTATTCGTTGCTGTTCTTTCGGGCCAGAACACTATATGAGCGATGTTATTGATCGATTTTAGAGAAGTACGATATAAACTTTGCTGTCGAGAAGGTAGAGATAAACGAGAAATACACAATATTGTTGAACTATCATATTCAACCCCAATATGCACAGAGAAATTTGATATTAGTTTTCAACTAATGTATAGAGAGAAGAGGTGATTAACATATAAAACAGTAAAAGTTGGAGGGAACACAACAGAAAGTATACACAGACAATAAACACTAGTCGGTGAGATATCAATATTTTTTGTATACGGAACTGTAGTCATAAAACTATGTGTGATTTAATTACAATAGAGGGCATGGTGCCCCTTGCTTGGTTAGTCAATTAACATAACATCTTAGATGAAAGACATACATGTCAACATATTGAGACTGAAAACTATGAACAAGTTTTTAAAAACCTTACATAATCAGGGAAAATCATATATAGTGTGTCAGTGGGACCTGATATTGATATAAACGTCTCTACTTAGGAATTTGATACATCGCATTAAATTGCCGTTCAAATTACATGCAATATCATTATATATTGTGCAAACTAAATTTACATACACAACGTTCAAACTCGATAGTAGGAATATGATAATAACACTAACACATAATCTTAATAACCTAATATACAAGTACGAAACGTATCTTATATATATATAATCAGACAAAACAATTCATAATTCTACCATATCAGTGGTCTATTCGTGTCATTCCTACTATTTGTATGATTCGTAAAGCTACTTCAAGTCATTTATTTTATTTGTAAATTTACATTGCGCACCTATGTGGCTAAGAGATCGTGAGTTTGTCTCATAAATAAAAGACAGTATCTTCAAATTCAACTGCATTCAGTTGCACATCCAACACTTTTATTAAGCAATAGCAAGTAACTAAACGCAAATATTGCCTATAAAATCACAACAGCCAAATAAATTTGTATTGGTCGGCACATGCGGAAAATAATATGCAGTCAACACAGATATATGTGTCAATTCACGAGTTTATATTTCTCACATGTGCTCACTCATTGTTATACAGTTGTGCTATAGGCTCACCTATTCTATATTATCAACCATCACAACAAAATTACTGAAACTATTTTTTTTCACATCTATAGTTTTTCACATCTTTAGTTTTTCACATCTATAGTTTTCACATCTATAGTTTTTCACATCTATAGTTTTTCACATCTTTAGTTTTCACATCTTTAGTTTTTCCACATCTATAGTTTTTTTCACATCTATAGTTTTCACATCTATAGTTTTTCACATCTATAGTTTTCACATCTTTAGTTTTTCACATCTATAGTTTTTCACATCTATAGTTTTTCACATCTATAGTTTTTCACATCTATAGTTTTTCACATCTATAGTTTTTCACATCTCTAGTTTTTCACATGTATATTTTTTTCACATATATAGTTTTTCACAATTTGCTTAATCAAAACTGCAGTATTTAAAAAAAAAATAAAACAATTCAGGACCGGATAGTAAGCAGTTGTCTACCCATAGTGTAAAAATTCTCCATCACTGTCATCAAGTCATAGTCATAATTAATATCGCGTGTGTCCTCCAGCAGTTTACATGCAAGGTTTACAATGCAAGGTTTACAATGCAAGGTTTACAATGCAAGGTTTACAATGCAAGGTTTACAATGGAAGGTTTACATCTGTGGTTCATGATATTGCAGAGTCGCGAAAAATGTTTGTGGTACTGCGTTCCATTCTGCAATGAGTGTTCACTGGACATCATTCATATTGTTGATGTCATGCTGCCAGATCCTTTTGTTCAGTTTATATCAAGCATATTCAATCGGGATTATGTCAGGAGAATTGGCAGGTCGATCCATTGCTAGAAAAGGTTGTCGGACTAAGATATCCCCGGTTACATTATCAGTGTGAAGTGTAGCATTGCCGTGCTGAAAGATTCTCACATCTTGGTAATTGTGGGGAGAAAAGGCACAACGATAGGTCGCAGTACCTGATTACGGTAAATATCAGAGGTTAAGCTAACTTTGAAAACATGAAGGAGAGTACGGTGTTTATTGGTGAATCCAGCCAAAGCATGTACGCTTTCTCCTCTATATCTCTATTTCTATATAAGACAGACAGACAGACAGACAGACAGACCAGACCAGACCAGACCAGACCAGACCAGACCAGGACCAGACCAGACCAGACCAGACCAGTCCAGACCAGACCAGGACCAGACCAGACCAGACCAGACCACAGACCAGACAAGACCAGACCAGACCAGACCAGACCAACCAGACCAGACCAGACCAGACCAGACCAGACCACAGACCAGACCAGACCAGACCAGACCAACCAGACCAGACCAGACCAGACCAGACAGACAGACAGACAGACAGACAGACAGACAGACATCTTCCTCCATGATGACGCTAGAATCGATTTATCTCATCAGCAAATAAGACATTAACCGGCTTTCATCAAATAATATCGTCGATCTCTATTCTGCCTTTGGACAATAAACATTTTGTTGGGCCCAAGCAAGACAGCTAGTCCTGTGGCATTTACTGAGGATGGGACAAATGTTAAGACAATTTTTGCAAGAAAAAGAAGTGACGTCTCCTTCGCACAGTGTTTGCGCTAATAAGCCCCCTAGTATCATGTGCATTCTCTGTTGTCTGAGTTTCTGTTTGGAAGGGGTTGTGCAGTCATAAGTACAATTTGACCATCTTGAGTTAGTTTTGCTACACGAGGTTGACCATATCTAGTGCGGTCATCTGTGGTACCTTTCGCCAGAAATCGTTGATGCAGCCTTATTATAGTGGACACAATTGAGATGTCTGACAATTTCTCTGGGCGCCATTCCACTGACAAGCATAGTGGCAGCTTGTTATCGCCCTCGTAACATCAATCGAAGCATAGAAAAAAAACAGTAACATACCTTCTTTCGATAAACACCAGAAAAAGGTCTTTCACGCGTCTAAATTTTATTAATGTGTGTGTGAAATTTCAACCTGTTTTGACTAATAATATAGTCGGAATTTCTCTATTTGTTGTTTAGCACGCGAAGCACGGAAAATGAGAAAGAAACACCACATCAGTACAATAATAGGATTGCACTTACGCGTGTTTTGCTTGAAAAATCGCCAACGTAAATACACATTTTAATTGTGAAAACAAATCACGTTTTCGATGTTTTTTTAATGGTTGTTAGTGTATATATATATATATATATAATTTTTAACGTGTCAATGGGATATGTGAAGTCTGGTTTTTCCAGAAGTGAGGGACATATAATTATTAAAAAAAGAGTTATCAACAAACACAGAAGCGGCACAATCAGTTACCATATGCAAAAAGACATACTGAATATGAGATCGGAGCACCTATGAACTGTGGAAAGGTGTGTACCATAACGTTCATCTGACTATTAATTAACCGGTCTATTTATATTATAGAGATAATGCAGTGGCGTGCAATGATATTGCGGAGGAGCCTGTGGTGGAAAAGAAACAGTCTAGTTAATTATGTGCAGTTATAGATACATATACCATATGTATCTTATTTTTCATTATTATTCGATAAAAGTTTGAACAAGCCATTGCATAAGGGATTTGGGGGGGGGGGGGGGTTCAAACCCATTTCCCATAGAAAATCGCAACACGACAGAATATAGGCAATAAAAGTGTAACATTCCCCCCCCCCCCCCCATTTGACGATTTTTCCCCAAAAGGTCACCAAGAAACAACACGAAAACGTAGCAATGACCTTACTCTAAGGTAACTCTCCCCCCCCCCCCTTTACCGAGGCGAAATCTCTGGCCCTGGATTTATCCATGTCCGATTATCTGCAGTGCATGAACATGTATCCACCATCCAACCCAATATTTTGAGACTGGCTAATGTAGAATCGCATGCTTGTTGCCATTCATATCATATATCGTGAAAGTTTCCGCTGTCCATTCTTACGAAACTAATCAACTAATTAATCAAGATATAATTAAGAGGAAATAGGATTTGATTTCTAGCTATTTCTCCACGTGAACAAATGTAACATTTAACTAATTAATTATCATGGTCCCTGTGATTATCTTAATGAACTAGATGCTGATTATTGTGTTGGATTTTACACAAGTGTGAAAGTATTAGAAAATTGTGCGAACAACTTCTACATGGAACTAGATATGTTACATTCAAGAGACCTCAAGTTACAAATTAATATTTACGGCGTTACTCACAGTTGTAGAGAAGACAAGATCAATCACAAAATACAAGTTTTAAAAACAAAATTAATGAAAGGCACCTAATTACATTTTATATTATAATAATAAAAAAAGCAGATGCAGATCAAATAGGTTACTTTCAACAGTAAAGTCCAAAGTGTCAAATAGATCTACCGTCAAAGCAGGGTCGTAGATACATTTTCCTTAAGGGGAGGGGATTTACTTTATTTTTTAAAAAGATATCGTGCGTTTTCGCGTCCCACAAAACGTTCCTACTCCTTGTCTACAAGCTCGCATCAGTGTGGAAACGATGGCATGGGTTTCTACACCCTTTGTTGCATGCATTAAATACTAGCCTTGAAGTACTGTTACACCATCTGTTGCATACATTCTATACTAGCCTTGAAGTACTGTTACATTATGTGTTACATAAATTCTATACTAACCTTGAAGTACTGTTACTTTATGTGTTGCTTGAATTCTATACCAACCTTGAAGTACTGTTACACTATGTGTTGCTTGCATTTTATACTAACCTTGAAGTACTGTTACACTATGTGTTGCTTGCGTTTTATACTAACCTTGAAGTACTGTTACACTACGTGTTGCTTGCATTTTATACTAACCTTGAAGTACTGTTACACTATGCGTTGCTTGCATTTTATACTAACCTTGAAGTACTGTTACACTATGTGTTGCTTGCATTTTATACTAACCTTGAAGTACTGTTACACTATGTGTTGCTTGCATTCTATACTAACTTTAAATACATTTACGTTGTGTGTTACATGGGTCCGACAGAAGAACAAAGGATAGTAAAACTGCAACATGTCATGGATATCATAAGACGTGGTTGCGAAGGTTTGAGGAGGGTATTGTCTGCTCCATCCATTAGATCGAAGCGAAACGAGCACAAATGACGTTGGATGTGTCATTCCGATCAGCA
The DNA here is from genome assembly GCA_034231615.1 of Meghimatium bilineatum. Classification (NCBI taxonomy): domain Eukaryota; kingdom Metazoa; phylum Mollusca; class Gastropoda; order Stylommatophora; family Philomycidae; genus Meghimatium; species Meghimatium bilineatum. The sequence goes on from CM067305.1 coordinate 53,109,116, forward strand.
CAGAAATCGCAGACGAGCTGTAAACCATACACCGCCGTATTTTGCTCTTTCGTTTACATTTTGATAACCAGTGGGATTTTGGCACCGAACACAGAAGAGAGAAAAAGTACTGCTACTTGATCCTCCCTTTGGATTTTATTTCAATGTATTGCTCTCTCTGTGTCTCTCTTCTTTATATCTTCTCTCTCTCTCTATTTCTCTCCCTCTAGCTGTGAGTATTTCTGGGTGCGTAGGTGAGTATATGTAATTTTCAATCACTGCACAAGTACAAGACACCTGAGACTGTGATAGCATTACCTGGCCTCGGAAACGTCAAATCTATGATCTATTACACAAAACACTATCTGCATTTCACAGTAATGAGTCTCTGCGGTTCTGGCAAAAATAAACAGAGATTGATTGAACAACAAGAGAAATGACTCATTTAAGATAGTAAAACAACACACCGAAGACACTCACAAATGACTCATTTCACTTTAGTTAGTTAGTTATTCCTCTAGGACCAAAGACGGCACATAGGGCGGATGCCATAGATTTCCATGTCTCTCGTTACTTTGCAATTTGCTTTAGATCTTCATTGTTTCTGATACCGATGGTGAAACTTTCTCTTGTAATAGTTCTACGTAAAGTTACTTGCGGTCTTCCTCGTTTTCTCTTGCCCTTTGGTGACCACATCAAAACTTGACGGGAGTCTTTCGGTATCCATTCGTAGCGTGTGTCCGAATAAATCCTTGAATCCGTTTCAGTAACACAGATATTTAATTTTTATTATATTAATGTGTTAAATCAATGATCAACCAGTTCTTGATTTAGCAAGAAAGAAAAAAACATCCCTCCATTACTTAAACTGGAACCGGAACTCATTTATATTTGAACCAGATATCATTTCACTACACATATCAGAGCGGGTTATAATTCTGCACCTCGGAGCTTGGCGCAGCCGATTCCGCAGTCACATGTGTACAAAGTTCAAGATTGGCAACACGGACATGTGTACATGTGGACAGGCAGCACAGGATGCCAAACGTGTGCTTCAATGGTGTTCTGGGCTTGAGGCAGACATATTGGCCAGGGGGGGGGGCGACACTGCAGTTGGAGCTCTTTGGACCACTGTGTGAACTACAAAATACAGTGAGTTTTATTCAGGAGACAGAATTACAGATATAGACATGTTGCAAGTGAACGAAAGAAGAAGAATTTCACTACAGATACCCAAACTTAACACATCAGAGACGCTCACAATTGACTTATTTCGCAGCAGACAGCCAAACTTAACACACCGAAGACGCTCACAAATGGAAATTGATCAAGTCAAGAAGGCAGCAATTATCCACTCCTCCAAACCTGACATTAACCTAAAAGAACATTGACGTTACTGCTGCAATTGACAATAAAACTGATACGAGACAGACATCACGAACATAGACATTGCACTTAAAAAACGCACGCGTAAGATTCGCAAACAAACATGCAGGTACGTGATAGGAATAAATACATATTTACACAAGATGGAAAGAATAATATTTGCCTTTCTTTCCATGCTGTTTTCTGTAGTAAATATTTGAACATACAAGCGGTATTCATACACACACGACATAATACTGTTGCACGTGTTCGAGCAACGTTTTTGTTACTCGCTTTCTTTCATTACTACAGCACTATAAATATAGCATCAATAAAATAAGTGTTTGCGTTACTAAGAAACTGCATGACGTTATCGGAAATAAATCACGTATTGTTTCTTTGATAAAGTATAGCCACCATAATTGATATGAAATGTTACAGAAAATATGTTTGCAACCAACACACGGACATTTGTTTTATTTATGGATGACAAGCTGGTAACTTGAGCTGGTAACTTGAGCTGGTAACGTTAGCTACAGTATTCACATAACAGGAGCTCGGAAAAATGTTGCCATCAATTTCTGAAAAATTTCATCATTTATTTTTCACGTTATAACAAACTTATGCGTTTGCAAACAAGTTTTCTCTCTCTTTCCTACTTTCTTTATATATATATATATATGTCTGCATGTCTGCCTGCCTTCGTGCGTGTGTGCGTGTACTCAAGCCAACAGATAGCAGGGACAGGGATTGATGTGTGTACCACCCTCCCCCACTCACCCTCCCCAATCACCATAGTAATTTCGAACACAACACATTCAGTACTAGGCACACAAAAATAACAAAGCAATGATAACCCTACCCTTCTACCTTTCGAAATTTTATTCCTAAAAATAGGTTACTAAAACTCGTTAACGAAGAAATGACCTTTTTCTTAGGTAAACCCAATCGTATATGTTCGTTTTTATATGCAGCATATTCTTATATGGGGGTGCAGAAAATTAGACGAAAAACATATGTGTCTCTATAGAAGAATGCTGAAAGTATCATGTACAACAGATATGTGTCTCTATAGAAGAATGCTGAAAGTATCATGTACAACAGATATGTGTCTCTATAGAAGAATGTTGAGAGTAACATGTACAACAGATATGTGGAACTATAGAAGAATGTTGAGAGTATCATGTACAACAGATATGTGGAACTATAGAAGAATGTTGAGAGTATCATGTACAACAGATATGTGTCTCTATAGAAGAATGCTGAAAGTATCATGTACAACAGATATGTGGAACTATAGAAGAATGTTGAGAGTATCATGTACAACAGATATGTGGAACTATAGAAGAATGTTGAGAGTATCATGTACAACAGATATGTGTCTCTATAGAAGAATGCTGAAAGTATCATGTACAACAGATATGTGTCTCTATAGAAGAATGCTGAAAGTATCATGTACAACAGATATGTGTCTCTATAGAAGAATGTTGAGAGTAACATGT